>SOPI01000505.1:1200000-1908905 GCA_021307395.1 Trypanosoma vivax
TGTCAGGAAGGAATGAAATTAGGCCGTGAAAGGGGAAAAATGGTGAAAATACCAGGTGGACAGTACGCCTCCAAAGACATGGAGAGACGGAGATGGAGGAGCGACATTGGCAGGGAAGGACGTGGCAAGGAACGAAAAAGGAGGAAAAGGAAGCGCAGGCACGTGGAGGACAAGCGTAGTAAGCATAGGAAGCCGGAACGCTTTCGGCAAGGTGGGAAGGAAGCGGGCAAACACATAAGGCCCGGGCGGATCGGAAAGCGGAAACATGTGGGCGAAAGGTAGGCAAGTGACCGGTGGCAAAAGACCAAACGAAAGGGATAAGGTCATGAAAGGCCACCCAAGACGAAAAAAGCGGCCATAGTGGCACGCAAGTGTAAGTGGACAGACGAGAGAAAAGTGGGAAAAGCACGGAAGAGAGAAATCAGGCAGCGATGGAAAAAACCGGTTTCGCAAGAATGGCCAAGGAAGAGTAGCGCGAAGAAAAGAGCGGTCTAGGCAGTTTACGTAATTTGATGTTGGTTGCGTGCGCCTTCAGGAATGCGCACGTGGGGAAACGAGGGGCGTTGCTAGGCATGGGGCCTGGGCAGACAGGATGGAAGGACTGAAGTTTTGGATGCGCATACACTGAACAGGAGAAACGGACGTCGCACACACAGAGGTGAGGCAACACAGATGGAGGCTTGGGAATGCAACTGGGTTACACTGGCGTGTAACGCGGGTAGCGCGAACAGTGAGTGTGTTCGAGGGACGCAGTGGGGATGGTCAGCGGGATTGGGTGGAGGTACGCGTTTTGGGAACTTGGATGGAGGGGAGGTAGGAGCAACAGCGGCACCCTGGAATTGCGTCTTGTGTCGGTGCGGGAAACACACAAGCGCTAAATGGCGTGAGCATCGCACGGATACTGAGAGTGCAGATGGTGGGTGTGTGCGGGCCGGTGCGGTGATAGGCAATTGGCTGCAGCCGTTGTACTGGTGCGGGTGCTCATTATGAAAAAAAAAATTTTCTATGCCTGTTACTGTGTCTTGGCTTCCGAACAATTGTATGAAGAGCACCTGGTGCACACAGGGACTGGCAGGGCGAGTGCAGTTGTGTAGCTTCCAGAGGAGAGAGGAACTCGGAAAAAAAACAGTGTCTTTTGCTGGGGTCGAAGCCTGAAGGCCACGCCCGCTTTTTTTTCTGCTTTGTTGTTTTCTGTCTTTGTGCAGCGGAGAGCAATGGCAGGAAGTTATCGTGTTCATGACGGCGTCGGTAATTGTTTGCTGACGTGTTTTTTTTCGAAGGTAAAGTCTACAAGTAAAACGAAGAGGAAGTAGCAAGAGCCCTGCGAGGCAACCTATGTATTAAAGATGCACGGAGGAGACACAGTTGTGGAGATTGCTTTTCGGCAAAAAAAAAGTGAGGCAGGAAGTGCGTCGTCTTTTTTTGCTGTCCTCCCTGAGCAATCAGAGTCGAACATTGTTCTTCAGTGCTCGCTTTTTACGGTTCCTTCCTTTTCCTTGTTGTCCCGTGATTCGGTTGATGGATCAGTTCCGATTTCTTTCTTTGCCGAGCTTCACTATTTTTATTGGTGTGTTCACTTCTGTTGGATGCTCGCTAACTTATCATCGAAGACGCTACTTTTTTCGCTTTCTTGAGCGTCTACTTGTTAATGTTGTCTCTCTCTTTCATCCATGCATGTGAGTTTGGTGAAGTGATTTTGTTTCTGTGTCTTATACTTCTTTTCTGTGGAATTTCATTTTGTTTTTTCTAATATTTTTATTTTTTCCTTGTTTTCCGATGCCTTTGTTGTTGTGTTTTTTCATTTGCCGCTCCGAATATTTCATTTTGGTGTGTTTGTTCTGTCTGTTTAGTTTATGTTTTTTCTTGTCCTTTTTCTCTTTCGCTTTCCCCAGCAAGCGAGTGTTTTTTGTGTGTTTTTCGGCCTTTTTGCTCGTTTCATTCCCAGTGCCTATGTTATGGGTTGCTAATCCGTGTTCCTCCCCCTTTTTATTGCTCGTCCTCTCTGAGCGCCTAGCTTTTTCTTGCAGTGCTTAGTGCCTTTGTGTTGCTTTGCACTTTCCCCGAGACCATGCTCAAAGTCTCGCTTCCAAGCTCCAAGCATTTTTGGTTTTTGTGCATTTGATGTGTTTTTTCCCTTTTCCCTTACACTTACTTTTCGCGCTGCACAAACGCCTGCTCGCGCCCGTCCGCTCTTCCCGTCCTTGCTGTCGGCTTTCTTTGTCTTCCTCAGCCCAGTGTGTTGTGCTCGCTCTCGCCTGTGCCTCCATGGTCGCTGGTGTTTCCTGGGCGTGGCTATATCGCACAGGCCCAATGCTTTTTCGTATCCGCACTTTTCCGCCCTTCGCGCGTCCCCAGCTTCCTGCGCTTTTGCGTTTGCCAGTCCGTGCATCTTCGCTCGCAGTTGTGCGCTTGCATGCTTTTTACTTTGTCTGGTGCCACATGTGCTTTCCTTCTCGTTCGTTTAGTGGTGTGGTCCAGCTGTTTTTTTGCTTTCGTTCGCGGTAAGGTGTTCCTGTCGCCTTTTTGGCCGATGCGTGCGTTGCGCGCTGCCGTTTTCTTTGTGTCTGTTTCCTCGTCTTGTCACGGGGCCATTCTGGCACGTTTTTCCTCGCATGCGTCTTTCACCCGTTGGGGCTGTCTCGCTTCTTCCCTGTGCCATGTTTTTGCCTTGTATGCTTCTTGCCTCATTCGCCAATCTTGTTGCTTCCCAAAGCTGGTTTAAGGCAGAGTGTTTCCTCCTTTTTTTGTGGGCCTTGAGTGTTGCTTTGTTCCCCACCACTCGCGTTCCATTTTGGCAAGTGCACGGCACATGCGTCCTCTGTCCGCTTTGTACCTTGCAGCTGCGCGAAGTGTTTGGTTCCTGTGCGAACCCTCTCCGGAGCACTGCGCTGTTTTTCTCTCTCGTTTTCCCACTGTGCCATTCTCCTCACGCACGTGCTTGTGACATGACGCGCGTTGCCACCCAAAGCAGGTGCGCCTTGGCCAGCTCGCACCCTTCCTGCGTGGCCTCTCGTGCTCGCTGGCTTTCATCTCTCTCGGCTGGCTTCGGTCCATGCGCTGTGCGCGCTGCTTCCTGTTTGTTTCGGGTCCTTAATCCTCCTGTGCTTCCGATGGGTGTGTCTTTGGTGCTTTCTCGTCGTTGTGGCGGTGTTGCCGCCTCCGCTGCGATGAAGCTGCGCCTTGCTCCGTTTGCCAGCGCTTCCGTGTTGTTCGCTTCGCACAAGCGGTTCTTCCCCCTGCACCGGTCTGTGTTTCCTCCGTCGAAAAATGCTTTTTCGATGTCTGCCGCGAGTTCTGTCAGTGTGTATTATTTTTCGATTTTTTGTGTATCGTCAAATGCCGTCTCGCCTCCGTCACTTCCTGATGTGGTGCGGCTGAGTTTGATGGATTTTGCCAAGTGCAGTGCTCGGTCGTTGGCTCCCAAGAAAACGCCATTTCTGCTGCGTGCCTTCGCGCCTGGCGGCGGGCATTCCCCCTCTCCCGATTCGTCGTCGTCCAGGCCTGTTTTGCTTCCTGTGAGGCTTGCAGCATTGTGGTTCTCTGTTTGTGCCGAGGTACCTCGAGTAACGCAGCAAGCGAATTTACCAAGCGCAATTACTGCGTTTTCTTTTTTCTATGCCAATTCATCACCACAAAACACACTTCTATTTCTTTTACTGATGTGCGCTGTTGGCGAACGTGCGCTCTCAGCCCTCCCCGTTGCATCCCAAACCGCCACCCCCCTCTGTCGCCACGCTGCTTCGTGTTTCATGTGGAGCAAGCTTATGAGTCTCGCGCCTATTGTCCCCACGTGTCCTTTGACGTCAGCAAGCGCGCAGCTTGCGTTTTCCCCGCGCCGAGACCCAGTTTACATCACCGTAGTGTGGGCCAGCGCCGTAAGCGCAGCTTTGGGGTGGTGACGGAAAACAACAATCCCAATACGTCACGTGAAACTGCTATTGCTTTGCGCGTGGACAGGCTCATTCAGCAGTGATGCTTCGATACCGGCGCGTGACTGAACTTAAACGCTGTGGTTGACCATGCACTCTCCGACTCTGTTCATTGCGTGCCAAAGTCACACAGCACGAGAAAAAGGATGAAGCACAAGGCCGTTTCGCATGCTTTTGAGATGACTTCGACGATTTGAGGTGCTCGTGCGCATACCGAAAGTCGCGAAATCGGTGCTTGAAGAGAAAGAACTGGCAAAGCCGGTGAAAAAGAAGCGACTTTGGCGAGTAAAAGGAGGTAGAGAAGCAAAGAACAAACCAGGAGGAAAGAAAGAAATTTAAAGTGGTCTAAAGGCGAAAGAGACTATGGGCGCAGAGTTGCAGGTCATGGCCCGAGAATCGGCAAGCACTCCAGTGCGCGTGCATCTTCGCCTTGCCAGGCACGTTGGTGGCACATCTTGTGCCCCGCTGCCGAGAGTTAGTCGCACACGCCGTAACGCCACACTGTGAACGCAGCGGAAAAACAACTCCACTAGCGAGCAACGAGGAAGCACAGACAGCAAGCGATACCAAGCTAACGACTTCGAATCGGCATTAGGAAAGCAGTCCGAGGGTAGGTGGTGAGACGGCGCGGAGGCGAGGAGCAAGCACTTGGACAGGCCAACTGGACGACAATGAAACCGACAGGCGGAGCTGTGAGGCCGCTGGCACTCAACTGTCCAAAGGGGTTGAGTCTGCTTTGGTCTTCGAGCTTAACAGAGGAAGTAAGAAGTCGTGCAGCTGCACACGCAGGAACGCAGTGCGAGATATATGATTAAGACAGACAAGACGCTGCGCAGCTTAAAACGTCGGACTGTGTTGTGCAAAGCGAAAACGCGGCAGGGCCGAGCACAGGCTGAGCCACCACGAGCTACTCGAAAAAAGGTAAAAAAACGGGGAACTGATCTCGGCCAGCGAAAGGACCAGCTCACCACGCGTGAGGCATCAGAATAGAGGTGTGCACCAACACTGCACTGGAAAGCGAAAGAACTGTGCACTGTCCTTGCCACTGCGAGTAAAAACACAGGAAACGTGGGGGTGCGACACTTCGACATGGCATGAACTTTGTTGTGGAAGACGCAGTGAGCGCAGTGTGTTTCTGTGATGCACGCCGTCGACGTGTTTGAGTCCTTGTTTCGTCAGACGATTTGGTTGAGGCGTCAGGTTTTTAAATAGACGGGGATTTCTTTTATGTGAACAAAGCTGACAGTTGTGCGATGCTGCGTGCGTGCGGACGAGGGAAAAAGATACAGAACGAACATGGACGTAGGAGGTTAGAAACGTTTGGGATACCGCCGCAGAAGTGGATGCAGAATAGCAATAGCAGACTACGTGATTCCTGTTCGCAGACGTGGGAACAGCGGGACAACGACAACAGCACTGCGCGCGGCGACGAGGTAAGGCCTTCTTTGCCTTGTGATGCTCACGGCAGTCTCGTTTAGGAAGCTGAAGTGAGGAAAGGACGTGGGATTGGTGGATAAAGATACAGACTGACGCGAGGTGTGAGCTTGTTACGGTGCGCGCGAATTATCTGAGTGTGCGTGGGACAAGCGTGTTCGATAAAGGTGAAGCTTCCAGTTGAGAGACCGCGAGAGGCCAGTGCGCGCTCCTGGAGTGGAAGTCTTTGTGAAACAGCTCCAGATTTTGAAAACCTAAGACGTGGTTGTTGATGAGAGGCAGGAGAGTGTGGGCTGCTGGGTCTCTGCGATTTGGTAAGCGTCCGTCAGCGAGCCGCGATAACGCGAAGCAGGAGGGTGCAGCCTTGTTCCTGCCCAAACACGCTTGTTGCACTAATAACTGTGCGCCCTCTTTTTAATCTTGTTTGACTTTTGAAGAGAAGCGGACGAAGGTAATGGCGCAACGCGAGTGTGAGCTGAACCCATTGGACTAATGAATCCTCCGCGCAGCGACTTTGGTGTGAGGCGGGAGCACCACGTGGCCACTGGACGGCAAGAAGGTGAACAAGACGACTGAGGGGAGCCAGCTTTCATAGTGCCTAGAATGGGTTTGAATGTGCTCGAGGGAGTCTATGGCATCTGCTATCTTGGCTTCGCTGCCACTCTCAGCGCGGTCCAGTCGAGAAAAACGGTGACGAGCGACAAGCGGCAGAAGTGGACTGGACGATGTGTCAAATAAAGGTAGAACGAAGCGAGTGACACCAAGGGTGGCCTTTCCACTGTGCCACCGGTGTCGCTGTGCGGCTATGAATTTATGCCTGCGTGGATCGAGGCGCCAATGCGGACCAATAGGGCACAAGAGGCAAGGGAGAGAAAGAAGACACGGAAAACCAAAGGCTGAGCGCCGCATCTTCCAACTTGAAGTGAGAATGAAATGGAGATATCTGTGGTCAGATTCCTTGCGGCTCTTCGAGCGCTAAGCACTGAAAGGGGGCGCGACGAACTCGAGAGGTGTGAGCAGCAGGAGAAGCTGGCGCAGTGAGGCCGCTGTGATAAAGTAGAATTTCGGGGCGGAACGTGTTTATTTTGCTTGTCAATTTGCACCAGCGCGGAAGGAAAACGTGTTAGTAGACAGTGGAGAAAATGACGCCAGGGGACACCGGGGGAGGCAAGGCCGAAAGGGACGGCAATTAGCATGGAAGTGCGCTGTAGGAACGGTTGAGTGGCGTTGGATGTAGATCTGGTTTGTAGGCATTCTGTGCGGCAGCGGATACGGCGTGTAATTTGGTCCAATATGGCAGAGACGCAGCGGGCAAACGTAGCGGAGGATGTCGCTGCAAGAGCGGGCTGCCTAGGTCTGACCATACGCGACGGGGAAAGGTGGTTAAGGAAACGAAGACGGACATGCGAGGGACCAGTGGTGGGTCAAACACATAGAGGGATTCGGAGAGCGCAGAGTGAAGCCGCGGGACAATAATGAAAGGATGTCGCAGAAACGCCGCAAGCGTCGACGGAAGCCGCAGTGAGATCGGAAGTGTAGACGCAGTCTGCGTGTTTATCCAGCGAGGGGGCCGAGCTACGCCGAAACATGTCGACGTGATGAGTGATTTGGGGCATGCACTTGAGGGTTCCTGACACACGCGGCGTAAGACGTGCTAACAAGTTGTTTGGTGTGCCGCATGAGTCAACATGGATGGCGTGTGTTAGACGCCCATGTGGACTGGGAGACAATGGTAGAACACGGAAAGAGCGTTGGGAAGGTGGCAGACGGAAAAGGCTGCTTTGTGGAAGTGGCTGACGCGACTACACGAACGAGTTTGAAACGGGGCACGAGGCACACGAATAGCGCGTTCGCAACGCGCGGGAATGGATCTGGAACGAGCCGCTGACACGAGGAGGAGTGAAGGTCATGAGCAGGGTACGCGGCCTAAAGAGGCTGGCCGTATAAGATGCGCGAATATAAGCTTTTTACCAGCAGGAGAGGGAATGCAGAGTTAGGAGCCTGCGGAAATGAAGGAAAGAGTTGCGGAAAGGCACTGGGAGCCATGAAAGACGCTTGTTAAGCAGAAGGACCTGTAAGGACCGCGCATGGCGGACCTGAGAGCTGGAAATTGGTAACCAATTTGAGGACCAAGGCACTTTGTGGACAACAGAAGCTGATGTGAGAGCGGCTGTGGGGCGACGGAGCTTAAAAACTGAATGGCGGGCAAGACGGCATGGGTAGCTAGGCTGTCGCGAAGTAAAATATACGCAGAGAAGCGGTCCAGAGCTGCAGCGTACACTTAAGAGTATCCTTGCGGAACGGAACACTCAGCTGGACGTTTAAACAATAGAACAGGAAGAAAGAGAGTTAAAGCAGACGTCAGTTGTCGACAGTTAAAGGAACACGGTCGGTGGCTGTTGGGACAGCAATGAGATAAACTTGCTTTACGGCAATAAACTCGCAAAATGTCTAATGGAGGGAAAGTTATATAAAGTGAATTACGAGGGGACAGGTTGCTGCCACGACACCTGAGAGAGTAGAGAAACAGGGAAATCATTGACTATACCTGGAGGCACGCGGCGGGAACACCATGAGGAAACTGGGAATGGGTGGAAGGTGCAAGGGAGGGAGGACGGAGAAAGGCTGAGCGCTGGTGGGTCGAGCGGACGCGCTGACACTTCAAAGCGCAGTTGTTCTCGCACAGGCACTTTGACAGCAACACAATGGGAAAAATAGACGCGCAATAAAAATCATTAGCAAAGTACTGGAGAGTGTCCAGGTGTAGAACCAACGAGAGAGCACAGCTGCACACGACACGGCGTTTCACGTGTGAAGCGCGATCTTATGGTACAGGACCAAGATTATACGACGGGAAGTGGCAGCGGACGGACTATTGATAGTGGTGAGCAAAACACATGGGACAAAACGCAGAGGAAGATAAAAGGTTTTGTGGCACGTGGGGAAGGGCAGACAAGAGGGTAAGAGAGAAAAGGGTGAATATTTTTGCGACAGTGGCAGTGGGAGGAACATCGACGACTGAATGAGCGCTAAAGAATCAGAAGGTAAATGGCACACCCTTGCCAGCCTACGAAGACGTTTTTGTTGTGGTTTTCTGTTTGACGCATAATTGCTGACCAACAAACTGTGCTCGTTTGGTGTACTTCGGTGGTTGTGAGAAGGCGTGTTAACAAGCGCAGGTACTTGCGTTGTTGCGGTGTGGACCTGTTCAGAAGGAGAAGCTATTACGGTGAATAAGGGAGGACAGACACACTCGCGAGTAGGAACAGAAAGGCACTTGGCGAACATGGGTGCAAAGTAAGTGATATAAAATGTGGTTCACAGCAGCAGAATATGGCTGTCCAGGCACGTGCGCAGGGGGAAAAGGTGGTGGGAAACGAAGGACAAATGCTCCGAGTTTCGACCTTGTTTCTTAAAGAAAAAACGCTCGCCCAGATGCTTCGGAAGCTGAAGCTCGCAGGGGCGCATCCGGACTTCCTCTGGGCTATTGACCGTCGTAAAGCCCAACACGACAGGATGTAGATGCTACGATGAGATTCGTCGATGCACAGTTGTAGTAGTGGTGTGTATGAGAACGTCGGACAGTTTCTTGCGTATAACTTTACGTTTTGGCTAACTGACAGCGACCGAAGCGACTCTGCTAACTCGCGTGGCACGCCACTGCGTTCGGTAACGTGCACTGTAAATCCCTCAGCCTCGTCCAGTGTTGTCAAGCAGCAACTAGCACAGCTATTTCGTGATGCTGGCGTTTACGAAGAGTTTGAGATGAGCGAACGTGGTGTGGAAATGAATTTAGAATCAGTCCTGCGCCAAGCAGACGAGCGACAGGGAGAACATATCCAGAAGTCCGGCAGCTTGTACATTAGAGGTGATAAATCTGTTGAGATGCTGCGGCGCTTTGGAGTACTGCTAGTTATTGAGGAGGAGGGGATCACTTACCTTGTCACGCTCCCAGAGGTCCACCAGCAGCCGCTTGATCATGTCCCATCAACGTACACACCTGCGAGGAGTCTCATTGGGCCAGATAGGTCGATTGACCCAGTTGTACAGGACTATATGCGAGAGAAAGGCCTTCGTCCATTCCACCTGCGCATGGCATGGAGCCATTCCTCAGTGGAACGATTTGTGTCAGCGTTTGAACGGCTGGAGCGGCTGTATGACGTGCACCGCGGTCGAGCGATGCGTTCGTGTGTTTGTATTATTCTCTCGCTCAAGTCGGACCGCTGTCATGTTGCGGAGGACGGCTGCATTGTCCTTGCTGTGCAGCAGATGCCGTTCTGGGGGGAGTTCCTTCTTAGTCTACCACAAGACGTGTGGCAGGACTGCGTGCAGAAGCACCGCGATTGGCGTCTTGGAACTGCACCAAAGCTGCAAGAGCGGAAACGCCAGCTCCTGAAGGTGGCAGATATGCTTCACTTTTTTCGTGTGCAGTTCGAGGAGTACATGGGAACTCAAAGCGGTTTGAAGGAACAGTTTCTCCTTCGAATGCAAAAGGAGGAAATGATTGTTCGAAACGCAATCAACAAGTACAATCTAAAGTCGGATCTGCTGAAGAAACGCGGTGAGATTTTAGTAGCCCACAAGCTGTGTAGTGCTGTTGACGCGACAAAAGAGATTGGCTGAAGGGTTGGGGGCGATGGGCGTCTGTACTTTAGCTACACCGAAATGAACACGGGCCAAATGCTGCGAGTGCTGAAGGAAAACATAAAGCGGCTCGAGACGTTTCAGAAGCAACATGACAATGTTGTTGCAACCTTGGAGCGCATGAGCCGTAGCATTCCTGTAGACTTCAGTGTGGACTCGGAATGGAAGATAAAGGAAGAATGGAACTTGATCCGATGTCTGGAGCGTTTTGTGCAGACCATCAAAGCCAACCAAGCACAGCTCTCTGCATTCCTCACTGCACTTCTCAAAAACGGCAATGCCAGTGGAATCCACAAGAAGCGGATGATTTGGATCATATCCGCCAAGTTTCATACGTTGCCCAGCAGCGTTGTATTTGTCCCATGGGACGTGGACTTTGACTTCATTAGGAAGCACCTCCTCCTGCCACACCAATGAGGGGTGTACACGATCGTTCCTTTTTACCTTCCGCAAGCCCAGACGCACTTTTAGCGATCCATTTGGCATTCCCTGACAAACCAGCTGTTTTTCTTCTTTTCGCTTTCTTTCCCCGTCTCTTTTCGTCTACCGAGCTCACAGAGAAGTGTTCACAGCCTCCTATTTTGATGAAGCACAGAGTGTCGCTTTGTTTGGTTATCGTTTTGCAAAATTAACTCGACGGATTTCAGTTTCTGGCACCACCTCCCCGTCACACCACATTTTGCCACAACACCCGCGTGCCTATTTCAATTTTTTTCCTCTCTGGTCCGTGTCCCGCCTCCATTGCCTCCTTTTTTATTTGCGCGATACACAGCAAAACTTTTTAGAGGCACGTGCACACTACAGGCATCCGGGTTGCCAAGCGTTTCGCCTTTAACATCTTATGGAAATACGGCATGACCTCCACAAGGCGGTTTTTTTTCTCCTTGAATGAGCGTGGAGAACTGTCCCAAGTTCTTGATGTCAAGGGTCTCATTGATGGAACGCGCCTTCCATCAGGCGAATCAGTTCTACGTGATCGCGCATTTCTTTATTTTTTATCTACGCCTCGAGCGAACCAATTTTTCACAACTTGAGTCCGCGCTTGTCGCCGCTGACAAGGAGGGGGGCGGAAAAGTGCTACTGGAAGATGGCACAACAGTGATGCTCCACGAAATACTCTCAAATTTTACGTTCGTTAGCGTTTGTGGGCCAGAGATAAATTTCATGATGGCCAAGCACTCGCCGGTTGTTTTCACGAGTTACAGCCTCGGCCACGCCACTTCTTTGCACCAAAATGGCATGCTGTCGTTTGGTGAGTCCATGCAGGAACCGTTTAAGCCGGATGCCCTTACAATCACGCCTGGCGGAAAGTTGTTCCATCCCATCACAGTCCTTAAAAAACTTCAGTGCTCTGATTCGCAGAATGGTCCTCGTGGACTTTTAATGGAAAATGTGGGAAAACAGTTTGGTGTACAACGCGTTCAGGAAGAGTTGACTGGGAAGACACAGTACGTGCTTTAGTGGAAGGGTCAGAAAATCCACGTCCCATTCGCAAACTAGCACAGGTCCAGCTTTTGAGCACTGTTCTCCTCCTACGCCGTCAGGCTGCGCAGCACGTAATGTAAACAGTTTGTTTCGTTCGCAAATGTTGACATTTTTAAATGTTTTCATCTGTTTTTCACTCCACTAATCTTCACACTACAACCAGCACTAGCAACATATTTCTCTCCTAGAGGTGTGATCACAATCACGCTCTAGCAGCCCGTAACACATCAATCTTTCTCCTTGTCACTTCATTGCACTCGTTGTTGTGCTGTATCTATCAGGCGCCATATAGAGACACAAGTAGATAGAAGAGAGTAAAGGCTGTAAGGTTGGCACGCCATTTTACACATAAGTGCACAGAAAAGCGTGGTATTGTTTTTCGCTATTGTTGTTGTTGTTGTTGTTGTTGCGGCACTGGAAACCGAACGAAAACTCGACCATTCGTTAACCGCTCCCTCAGATGGTGTGCTAAAATTTAAAGAATGTGCCTGGAACGCAGTGGTGCAACAGAGCACTATACATCACCATTGTGGGAAGCCAGTGCACTGGTTGCCCACCGGGCAGTGTCGTAAGGAATACTGACAGTGTCCCAGTGCTCATTGACCATGTGAAACGTGTCGCAAGACATTGTGCCAGCAAAGTGGTGGCGTAGCCGATAGCGGCGGCTATTACCGGGGCCGGTAGTTCGTCTTCGGAGCAGGAATTTGAGCAAATCCAAAAAGGCTACGAATGCTGCATCGGGGACCTTGCAGTGTGCACTAAGGAGTTGCGCCTCCGCGAGAAGGAGATACAGAAGTTGCACAATGAGTTGCAGTGTCTACACCGCATGAAGGAAACTCAGTCCACTAGAGGCGCTCAAGGGCAGGTGTCTGATGAATTGAGAGACAAAGAGGGTGAAAATAAATTCGGGCGAGCTGATGACAGGGAAGATACCTCATCACTGAGCGATGTTCTCGAAAGCGACGCCACCTGCCATGGAGGTAGAAAGCGTCTAGCCCTTCCACCATTTCGTGTAGAGGCAGAAGCACCGCCGCCGGCATTGCACACATCAAACATCGAGATAAAAGGAACATCGTTAATTTATAATTCTTTCGAGCAGCATAGAAATCAGCCAAGTTTAGTGTTGAAGCAGGATCAGCCAATCAATGGTACAACATGTAACCAGATGGAGCCTCTGGCCGCCGAAAAGCGTTCAATGAAGTTGACGCAATGTGATGACGCATGTCATAGTGCCTGAGATGCAGAACAAGAGGCGCTTTTTGTCTGTTAAAAGGAGAGCGGTGCTGCTTTGACATCTTATGTAGACGATGTTTCTGGGGAATGCAGGCGGAGGGGTGATCGTATGGATGAGACAACAAAGGAACATCGCCAATCTGACGGTGGGCTATCAGCGGCTTCCAGCGACAAAAGGTGCGTTCTCAGTACTGACATTGTTTTTCCAGAGCAAATTGTAACGAAGAACGTAGGAGTGCTACTGTTTTTACATCTTTTCGCGCTTCATTATATCAGTTTCTCTCCCTTCTGTTTGCACCCGTTCGTGTTGCTCCACTTTCGCCGCCATCGGCTCAGCTTCGCTGGCACGTTGCGCCGTGCTGGCCGCGTCTCTGCGCGACTTCTCCCTGAATGCTGTCGTCTGTCGTTTCCCTGCAACCTCGCAGGGGCACGCGAGTCCTGCTGCCTTTTCTTGCCTGCATTCTTGCGCCGGAAGCACGGTCGCCTCTCCTGCTTCATGCGGTCCGCAAGGCTGCCCACCATGCCTTCCGCGACGCCCTCATTCTGCATTCCTGTATCCCATCAGGCCTCGGCGCGCGTCCGACCGATTTTTGCGGCCGTCTCTCAACCTTGCGGCATGGGCCCATACTTCCTCGGGGGCCTCTGCGGCGCGCCTTGTTGCGACTTTTTTTCAGGCCGCGTCTTGGCACGTCACGCACCGCTGCCAGATTTCTGGGCCCACATTTGGCACCGCACTGCTGCGCCCACCGGCAAGGGCCTCCTGTTCGCTGCCTGTGCCCCGCACGCGGCCACTGACGAACTCGAGCTGCTGCGCGGCCTGGGCGACGCGCGGGGTGCGTTAGGCAGACGACCTGTGGGCCTTGCCGTGAGCGTTGCTCAACGCGGACATGTGCGCAGTGGCTCGCCAGCACAGGCACGGACGGCTCGAGGCACCCGCCGCCTGCGATGCTCGTGCGGGGCCTTCGACACTGGCGCCTCGCCGAAGCCGCGTGTCGTCGGCTAGTTCCGCAGCTGGGCGAACGCAGCGCGCGGCCAAGCTGGCCGTGCATGCGGGCGCGTGTGGGAACTTGCGCTGCGCTAGCAAGGGCGCACAGGGATAGCTGGTGAGGTGTGGTCGCCAAGCGGCACCGCACGGGAGGTCGACGAGGCACGGTGGTCGTCGGGTAAGGGACACGAAGGTTATGGAGATGGCTGGCACGCGAAGAGGGCTACGGGCTAGCGCGGTTGCGGCGCTCGCTTTCGGGCGTGTCGCGCTCGGCACCTGGGGTGGCGAGGCAGCGTCGTCGAAGGAGGCCATGCTGCTGAGCTTCGCTGGGCGCGCCTGCGACCTTTCGGCGGTGCTGAAGTTGGCCGTGCAGGAGGCAGGGCAGGCACTCACAAGCGCGCCGCAGCTCCCAGGCGGGCGGGCAGACGGGGATGCGAGCAGCGCGGCGAGGAGGCTGGCGAGGGCACGAGAGAGCATGGCGGCAGCACGCGCGCACGAGGCAAACGCGACACTGGCGCGCATCGAGGCGTGGCTGGACACCGTCGCGGACGCAGAAAGGGCGCTGCGCGAGCACGCACTGCTCGGCGAGCTCGTAAAGACGCAGGCGACGCTCGCCGCGCAGCACATCGACGACTTCATCTGCACGTTCGCGAAACACAGCGGCGACGCAGCGGGCACAACAGCAGGGAACGTCGCCTGCCTCATCGTTGACGCGGCCGACCCAGGGGCAAACATTTTCTGGGACAGTACCACAAACTCCCTCAAAGCAGTGAGGATAGGGACGGGCGGCACGGGTGCTACTGCCGTGACTGAACTGGCAGGCTGCTTCTTTGACGCAGAGAACGCGACAACATTGTGGGAAGCTGCGGTCGAGAAGGGCAAAACAGCATTCAGCAAAGAGTGCGCACAAACTTGCAAAAGCGCGCACCAGCGCCTCGGAAAGGCGGTCGAAGCGCTGGCAGAAGACAGACCTGGCACGGCGGACTTTGGCGCCGTGAGCGGCGCAAGCCAACAAACGCTGGCCAACTCGCCGTGCACCACGCTCACAGCAGTCGCCGACGCGTGGAGCACGAGCGGCACTGGGCTGAAGAAAGGCGTGGCGGTACGCTGGGCAGGCCTCTGGGACATCAAGACCACAGCGGACGCAGCGTCGCCAACCGCGTCATGGGTCGGCGGAAGAACACTCAACGAAGCAAAGGGACCACTGCTCGGGTTGGGCGCGCGCATGCAGCGCCAGGCTGCGCTGAAGCAGCGCATCGAGAAGGCGTGCGCAAGACAGGACTGGGACACGGAAGGACTGGTCACGCAGCTGTGCAGCGCTGACACAACAGACAAGGCATTGCAACGCATAGAAACGATGGCGGCGGAAGCGACCAGCCGCACAGACGGGGCACACGAAAGAGAGGAAGGACAAAGCAGCAACGAAGCAACGCAAGAGACAAGCAGAGGCGGGCCATCAAACGCAGCTGCGAAGAAGGAAGACCAGAACAAAGAGAGCAGAGGAGCAGGCAAAGGCACACCGAGACACGAAGAAGCGCGCACGCAAACGGAGTCAGCGCTGACGGGGAAGTTGACACAGGCAGGACTGATTGGCGCCACACTTTTGCGCGGGTGAAAGCAGCGAGGGAACAACGCAATGTTGCGCGAGACGTGGCAGGCATACCCAAAGCAGCGTCGACGAAGGGGGAAAGACCACACGCCAGCGGCACCGGGGCGAAAGAAGGGGCACACGCAGAAGGAAAGCGAGGGACCGAAGCAAAGGCACGCAGGCGGGCGTGAGGTGGGCCCGAAGAGGACCGACATCAGCGAGCGAGTGGGAAAGCAAAAAAACTGACCAGCTCAGCGCAAAATGAAGCACGAAAACAGCAACGCAACAAACGAAAAAAATTAAGAAGAAGGAGGGCGAGGAGGGGTGCAGTGGTGCAAGTTGAACGAAGGCGCGCGTGAGAAAAGACAGCGCGAAGCTTGGAAGAGCAGCAAAGTAGGCTTGCCGGAACACAAACGCCACAAGCACAAGAAGAAGAAAGAAAGGTGGCGGCAAAGGGCAGCACCGAGACAGAAAAAAAAGAAGGAAAAAGGCACGCAGCGAAGGGCGAAAGGTGCAGAGGACCACAAAGGACCGGAAAAGCAGGAGCAACGGGAGACAGGCAAGAAGCCACGGGGACGAGAGAGAAGGGGAAAGGGACGGGGGAGAAGGTTGTGGGCGTACAGCTTAGGCGACACAAAAATAAAAGACAGTTCGAGAGGCGCGAGACGCAAAGCATTGAAAATAAGTCGATAAGAACGGACACAAGCGCACAAGGAAGGGGAGGAAGAAAAAGGCACGCAAGGCGACGAAACAAAAAGAAAGGGGGTGGGCGCACAGAAGAAAACGAACACAGGAACAAAAAGAACAGGAAGAGAAGGGAAGGGACTGGCTCGTGTCAAAAAGAAAAAGAAGAAGAAAATAATAGGAACCAAAAAACAGAAGAACACAAAACAACAACAAAGGGGAAATAAAAATGCGGTCACACATGAAAAGGCCGAGAAAAAGACAGGACAAGCAACAAAAGAAAAAAAGAAAAAAAAAAAAGGAGAGAGAGAATCGGCAGAAAAAAAGAAAGAGAAGAACACGACAGCAAACAAAAACCGAACAAGGTACAGAGAAAAGAGAAGAAAAAACATTGAGGATTACTTCAGCCGGCAAAGAAAAAAACAGACAGCAAGGAAATCAAAGTTGAAAAAAACCGAAGAAGAAGCAACAAAGATGAAGAAGAAAGAATATCAACGAAAGTGCGCCAACACTTCAATGAAAAGAGCAGAACAACATAGCGACAAGACAACACAAAGATAAAAAACGCACGCTAAAACAAAGAAAGCGAAAAACACTCAACAGGAAAAAAAAGAAAAAAACAAGAAAATAAATTAAGTGCAGCAAGAAAAATAAACTTAAAAAATATAAAAAACTTTAAAAAAAAAGACTAGACTTTGCGTTGCGCATCAGCATAGCGAAGCGAAGCGGCGCGAAGGACAAAGTAGAAAAAAGAAACGAAAATTTAAAATTCACTGGATTTAAGTCATCCTTAAAAGCAATATTAAATTCAATTTTCCAGATCGCCAAACCTTCCTGTTATTTAAGTTTTAAAATTTGAAAATATTAAAAAATTAAAAAATTAAAAAGAATTGGAAAATACTACTTTGTCGTAAAAAATGCCTTTTTGAATATCATATTGCGTTTCTTAAAAAACAGAACACAAAAAAATGTGAAATACATAAAACGTAAAGTTCGTGCAAAAAATTGCAAAAAGAAAGAATATCAAGTTTTTTACTGCCTGTGAGTGAAACCGTGAATTTGTCAAAATTAAACCATTTTCAATGCATCAATGAAGTGCCAAATAATTCACTCGCCTAGCCTGTTATGACTCCTTAAACCGATAAAAATATAAATTTTATGAAAAATATTATTTAAATTAAATAGAATTGTGAAGCTATACTTTCTGAGCTTTCAGTCCCTTCAAAACTTTAAAATCGCCGCAAAAACGAATTTAAAATATATAAATGTAAAACTCTAACAAGTAATTAATTTTTTATAACTCGACCACTTTTAGAAATAAAATGCATACTGTTGGCTAAATACATTTTAGCTTGATACCTTCGCGCACTCGAAGAATCTCTTTCTACTCAAACACTCTCTCTTCTCTGCGTCTCTGCGCTTTCCTCTTTTCGGCACTGAAAAGTGAAAAATTATTTAATACTAAATAAATAAATAAATTGCAACTAACCGAATTTCTTAAAATAAAGTTTCTCTCAAAGCAGCGCGCCTGCGCAGCCTAATTTCCTCCTCACTCTGATGCTTTATTTTTCGCACTGCTTCCTTGCCTTGGGAGACCCTTCCCTCACGCCAACGACGCGTTACACGCCTGCAACAAGTATCCTCACCTACTGCCAACTGCGTCAAGCTTTCTCTTGTTAGCTTTCGCCTTGCTCCCCGAGTCATGGCTCGTCTTGTTTCCGGCCTTTGTCCTGAGTCCTTCTCCCGTGCTCTTTCTGTTCCTTCAGCGCCTCCCTCCGCTTCCCGTCGCTCCTTGCTTGTTTCTTTCCCTTTTTCTCGACGTTGTCCCTTCCGCTAAAAATCTACAAATGTCGTCCGACACTGCTGAACCCTTGCTCGTCCTGCGAACTCTTTCCTGCCATTTCTTCGGCCCCAAAAGCCGCGATCGCACCTCTTGTCCCGCACTGCGATTCACCCACTCCGCCGAGCCCCTCGTCCGCCAAGCGTCCTCTTCTTCTTTCATGCTCTCTCCCGCACAAGGCTAAACAGAACGCCCTGTTTCTTCCCACGTTCCTCTTCACCACTGCCACGCTGACGCTGCAGAGGCGTTTCGTCCAAGCAGCGCGCACCCCCGACACGAAAAGGTCTCTCACACCCTGGCCCATGCGCCACCCTCACCACGCCTCAATATGCAATCCTCACTCACGCTCTCCCAAACCCCTTTTTTTTCGCCCCCGCTCGCACCGTGCGTTTCACGCCACAGTCCATCATCGTGGCGGTCCAACGTCTGTGCCCCACTAAAGTCCGTCCAGCGCGACGCGCCAATCGCCAAAACTCACCGAACGTCTACCTTTAACGTCAGCGCCTGTGTCCCTTCGGTGCATGCAAACCCCGTGCGCCAACGTCACGGATCTGCGCCGTCGGCTCGTCCCCTCGCCTACCTCGCATGCGGACGAAGCCTTTCCGCGCAGTCTTCCAACGCGCCTAACTGCTTCATTTCTGCATTTCTTCTATCGCTCCCTGCCGAACGGCCTTCCCCACACAAAACGCTCGCTCTCCCAATGGCCAATTTCTCCACAAGCCTCTTGCCCTAGTCCGGCTGCTGAACGCTAATTTCGCCCACCTCGGCCCCAGCCACAAAAAGTTCAATATACCTCCTCGGCCATCGCGCTGCGTCCCGCTTCTCGACTGCACCGCGCTTGCTCTGCGCTTCTTTCCTCGCGGTCACTTTGCCACCCGCATGGTCCCCCCTCGCGTGTTGTCCCTTAGGCGTCCCTCTGTGCCCGGCGCCTCGCACACCATACGCATACTTCGCATCTAATGCCACACGGTCGACCATCATTACAGTCACTGCGGACCGTCCCCGCTCTCCGCCCTCGCCCTGCCTCGCTCCCAGCTCGCGTTCCATCCTCTCCCGCCATGCCTCAGTCTGCTTGCCTGCCCGTCGTGCGTTTGGCGTCTTCCTCGGTCAAGGCTGCAACCCGCTCGGCCTAAAGCGCCATGCCCTCGCCGCCCGAGCAACCACAAGCTGTGCCCCGTCCATTTCTCACTCCCCTTTTCGCCAGCGCAACCCACACAAACGCGAATTCAACCCTCCATCATGGCCCTCTGTGCCTCTTTTCCTAATGCCCGGCACCACGTTCTTGCTAGCGCAATGCGCCGCACCTGTGTCCACTCCCCCCGTCCTCGCCTCTCGACAACGCCCTGTTCCATCCTTGTCCCTTTGTTTTGTGTGTCGACTTCCTCGTCTCACCCCTTCCACTTTCTGCGCAGTATAAAAAACAAAACATCAGCTGCCCGCTACGCCCTCTTGTCGCGTTCTCTTTCGTCCAATGCGCAGCCCCCCCCTCTCGCCGCGGCACGCAAGTTTCCTTACTTCCCCTGTGCCTCTTCCCGCCTGCCCCTGTTCCAGCACGCTCACCTCAACTGTCCCTGCATCTCACACTCCTCCCTCATCCCCTCGCGGCGCTGTTGTCCACGCGCCCGCCTCACGTTGCCCTAACAAAAACGGCGCTGCGCCCATTCCTTTCGCACCCCGCCTCCTACCACGACTGTACTTTCTCGCTTCCCTTCTTTCCTCAGCCAGGCTGCTTCGCATGCATCGTCGTCGACGGATGCTTCGCGCCTTCTTGCTTTCCTCTGCGACCGTTGTCAAAGCACGCCGGCCCCAGTCGCAATTTTCCCGCCACTGTTTTCCCGCACTCTGTTGTGTCCTCTCCTTTCCACCCAAAGACTTCGCTTGCGCCAGCTCCCTCGTCGCGTGCCTCAAGCACCGCGCCCGACCGTTGCGAACACGCAGTCCTGCCCGCCGCACTTCTCGTCTCCGTCGCTCCTTACCGTTTCCGCCCGGGCACCCCTCGACGCCGCCCCTGGCCCTGCGTGGTGTTCAACGTCAGTCCATCAAGGCGCCATGTCGGCGCACGTCACACGCGCGGGCTCGTTCCACGTCCGCGTCACGGGCACACTCTCTGCGACACCTTTTCTTGCCAAATGAGTGTCCTCTCTGCGGTGGCCGCCCGGCTTAACCAAACCAAAACAAATTCACGCACGCCACATGTCTTGGATCTTCCTCACGCCCCGCGTCCTGCGTCTAACGGCTGGCCAAGTTCCAACTGGTCGACCCCTTGCCACCGACACTCGCCGTCGCTTCACAGCTCGCTTCCGTCGCGCCCACGCACCCCCCGATTGCGTCGCTACAAATGCCCACGGCAAATCTGCGTTGTCGTTCCTCACGCCGCTGTTCCCTCGGCCCCTTCTTTTCATCACTGTGCTGATTGTCCTTCTACTGCGCTTCCGAGTGGTATCCCCCACTTCTCCTGTACTTTTGTGCGCCCGCTCCTGGGTGGCTTACTGTCAACCCTGCCCTTCGCTCCCCGGACTTCTGTCGCCACGCTGTCGTGCTGGCAACAGCGTCAATCCGCCCCTGCGCTCGCCCGAACACCGTGTGCTTGTTCGGTGCGTGCCTCAGCCTTTCCCTTCCTCGGCCACTTCTTTCATCGCTTCTTCGGTCACAGGCGGGTGCGTCCGTTCGCGAGTTCGCCTGTTTTGTCCCTGCTTCTGCGTTTGGCGATTCACCTTCTAGTGGTTCCCTGTTCGCATGCCTCGCCTGCTGCCGCGTTTCCTTCCCCTCTCCTGCTACTGTGCAGGTCTCCGCCAACGTTGTGTGTGCCACCTCGCCTTCTCAGTACGCTCCTGTGCCGATCAATGCCCAGTGCTACCTACCCTCCATCGTCACCTCGTTGTTGCTGTCCTATCGCCGCTGCTGCTTTGCTTTTGCCTCCTCGGTTATCCGGCCCTGTGTCAGCGCCTCGGGCTCCAGAGTCCGTCGGCCTTTCCCCAATCCCCGGCTTGCGGTCTCCACGGGAGGTCGTTAAACTTGTCTCGTCCTTTTCCGTGTCCCTCATTCCGCTTTCTGGCGCCTTTGGCCTGTCGCGCGTCAATGTTCGACCGGCGTTTCGGTGCGACTTGTGCCACGTGTTGCGTGGTTCGCCCCCTGCCTTCGAACGTGACTCCAGCCGCGTCTGGCACGTCAACTGCCACACATCCCAAACTGTTTTTTATGCTTCCCGCGCTATGCGCTGTGTCGCGCCGCGGCGCGTTTCTGTTGGCGTTTCCAGGCATAGTTCCTTGCACCGCACGTCCGCCGCGGGGCCGCGACGGGGTGGCTGCGTCCTCTCTTTTAGTGCAACATGATGTCAATGACTTGCCTTTTCGTCCGCACCCGTCCGTGGTTGTTCCACCTTCGCCGCCATCGGCTCAGCTTCGCTGGCACGTTGCGCCGTGCTGGCCGCGTCTCTGCGCGACTTCTCCCTGCATGCTGTTGTCTGTCGTTTCCCTGCAACCTCGCAGGGGCACGCGAGTCCTGTTGCCTTTTTTGCCCGCCATGCCTTCCGCGACGCCCTCATTCTGCAGCCTTGTATCCCATCAGGCCTTGTTGCGCGACCGACCGACGCCTGCGGCCGTCTCTCAACCTTTCGGCATGGGCCCATACTTCCGCGGGGGCCTCTGCGGCGCGCCTTGTTGCGACTTTTTTTCAAGCCGCGTCCTGGCGCGTCACGCACCGCTGCCAGATCTCTGGGCCCACATTCGGCACCGCACTGGTGCGCCCACCGGCAAGGCCCTCCTGTCCGCTGCCTGTGCCCCGCACGCGGCCACTGACGAACTCGAGCTGCTGCGCGGCCTGGGTGACGCGCGGGGTGCGTTAGGCAGACGACCTGTGGGCTTTGCCGTGAGCGTTGCTCAACGCGGACATGTGCGCAGTGGCTCGCCAGCACAGGCACGGACGGCTCGAGGCGCCCGCCGCCCGCGATGCTCGTGCGGGGCCTTCGACACTGGCGCCTCGCCGAATTTGCGCGTCGTCGGCTAGTTCCGCAGCTGGGCGCACGCAGCGCGCGCCCAAGCTGGCCGTGCATGCGGGCGCGTGTGGGAACTTGCGCTGCGCTAGCGAGGGCGCACAGGGATAGGCGGTTTGGTCCGTTCGCTGAGCGGCACCGCACGGGAGGTCGACGAGGCACGGTGGTCGTCGGGTAAGGGACACGAAGGTTATGGTGATTTGTGGCACGCGAAGAGGGCTACGGGCTAGCGCGGTTGCGGCGCTCGCTTTCGGGCTTGTCGCGCTCGGCACCTGGGGTGGCGAGGCAGCGTCGTCGAAGGAGGCCATGCTGCTGAGCTTCGCTGGGCGCGCCTGCGACCTTTCGGCGGTGCTGAAGTTGGCCGCGCAGGAAGCAGGGCAGGCACTCACAAGCGCGCCGCAGCTCCCAGGCGGGCGGGCAGACGGGGATGCGAGCAGCGCGGCGAGGAGGCTGGCGAGGGCACGAGAGAGCATGGCGGCAGCACGCGCGCACGAGCCAAACGCGACACTGGCGCGCATCGAGGCGTGGCTGGACACCGTCGCAGACGCAGAAAGGGCGCTGCGCGAACACGCACTGCTCGGCGAGCTCGTGAAGACGCAGGCGACGCTCGCCGCGCAGCACATCGACGACTTCATCTGCACGTTCGCGAAGCACAGCGGCGACGCAGCGGGCACAACAGCAGGGAACGTTGCCTGCCTCATCGTTTCCGCGGACAACCCAGGCGCAAACATTTACTGGGACAGTGCCGACAACACGCTCAAAGCAGTGAAACCGGACACGAGCGGCTCGGGTGCGACTGCCGTGGATGAACTGGCAGGGCGCTTCTTTGACGCAGAGAACGCGACAACATTGTGGGAAGCTGCGGTCGAGAAGGGCAAAACAGCATTCAGCAAAGAGTGCGCACAAACTTGCAAAAGCGCGCACCAGCGCCTCGGAAAGGCAGTCGACACCCTGGCGGCGCACAGGCCTGGCACGGCGGACTTTGGCGCCGTGAGCGGCGCAAGCCAACAGACGCTGGCCAACTCGCCGTGCACCACTTTAACCGCAGTCGCCGACTCGTGGACCACGACAGGAACTGGACTCAAAGCGGAGGTGCCAGTACGCTGGGCAGGGCTCTGGGACATCAAGGCCACACAGGACAGCCAAGCGCCAACCGCGACATGGGTCGGCGGAACAACACTCAACGAAGCAAAAGGGCCACTGCTCGGGTTGGGCGCGCGCATGCAGCGCCAAGCTGCGCTAAAGCAGCGCATCGAGAAGGCGTGCGCAAGACAGGACTGGGACACGGAAGGACTGGTCGCGCAGCTGTGCAGCGCTGACACAACACACAAGGCATTGCAACGCATAGAAACGCTGGCGGCGGAAGCGACCAGCCGCACAGACGAGGCACACGAAAGAGAGGAAGGACAAAGCAGCAACGAAGCAACGCAAGAGACAAGCAGAGGCGGGCCATCAATCGCAGCTGCGAAGAAGGGAGACCAGAACAAAGAGAGCAGAGGAGCAGGCAAAGGCACACCGAGACACGAAGAAGCGCGCACGCAAACGGAGTCAGCGCTGACGGGGAAGTTGACACAGGCAGGACTGATTGGCGCCACACTTTTGCGCGGGTGAAAGCAGCGAGGGAACAACGCAATGTTGCGCGAGACGTGGCAGGCATACCCAAAGCAGCGTCGACGAAGGGGGAAAGACCACACGCCAGCGGCACCGGGGCGAAAGAAGGGGCACACGCAGAAGGAAAGCGAGAAACCGAAGCAAAGGCACGCAGGCGGGCGTGAGGTGGGCCCGAAGAGGACCGACATCAGCGAGCGAGTGGGAAAGCAAAAAAACTGACCAGCTCAGCGCAAAATGAAGCACGAAAACAGCAACGCAACAAACGAAAAAAATTAAGAAGAAGGAGGGCGAGGAGGGGTGCAGTGGTGCAAGTTGAACGAAGGCGCGCGTGAGAAAAGACAGCGCGAAGCTTGGAAGAGCAGCAAAGTAGGCTTGCCGGAACGAAAACAACACAAGCACAAGAAGAAGAAAGAAAGGTGGCGGCAAAGGGCAGCACCGAGACAGAAAAAAAAGAAGGAAAAAGGCACGCAGCGAAGGGCGAAAGGTGCAGAGGACCACAAAGGACCGGAAAAGCAGGAGCAACGGGAGACAGGCAAGAAGCCACGGGGACGAGAGAGAAGGGGAAAGGGACGGGGGAGAAGGTTGTGGGCGTACAGCTTAGGCGACACAAAAATAAAAGACAGTTCGAGAGGCGCGAGACGCAAAGCATTGAAAATAAGTCAATAAGAACGGGCACAAGGAAGGGGAGGAAGAAAAAGGCACACAAGGCGACGAAGCAAAAAGAAAGGGGGTGGGCGCACAGAAGAAAACGAACACAGGAACAAAAAGAACAGGAAGAGAAGGGAAGGGACTGGCTCGTGTCAAAAAAAAAGAAGAAGAAGAAGATAATAGGAACCAAAAAACAGAAGAACACAAAACAACAACAAAGGGGAAATAAAAATGCGGTCACACATGAAAAGGCCGAGAAAAAGACAGGACAAGCAACAAAAGAAAAAAAGAAAAAAAACAGAGAGAGAATCGGCAGAAAAAAGCATAGGCACACGACAACAAATAAAAACCGAACAAGGTACAGAGAAAAGAGAAGAAAAAACATTGAGGATTACTTCAGCCGGCAAAGAAAAAAACAGACAGCAAGGAAGGAAATCAAAGTTGAAAAAAACCGAAGAAGAAGCAACAAAGATGAAGAAGAAAGAATATCAACGAAAGTGCGCCAACACTTCAATGAAAAGAGCAGATCAACATAGCGCCAAGACAACACAAAGATAAAACAGGCACGCTAAAACAAAGAAAGCGAAAGGAACTCAACATGAAAAAAAAGAAAAAAAGAAGAAAATAAATTAAGTGCAGCAAGAAAAATAAACTTAAAAAATATAAAAAACTTTAAAAAAAAAGACTAGACTTTGCGTTGCGCATCAGCATAGCGAAGCGAAGCGGCGCGAAGGACAAAGTAGAAAAAAGAAACGAAAATTTAAAATTCACTGGATTTAAGTCATCCTTAAAAGCAATATTAAATTCAATTTTCCAGATCGCCAAACCTTCCTGTTATTTAAGTTTTAAAATTTGAAAATATTAAAAAATTAAAAAATTAAAAAGAATTGGAAACTACTACTTTGTCGTAAAAAATGCCTTTTTGAATATCATATTTCGTTTCTTAAAGCACAGAACACAAAAAAATGTGAAATACATAAAACGTAAAGTTTTTGCAAAAAATTGCAAAAAGAAAGAATATCAAGTTTTTTACCGCCTGTGAGTGAAGCCGTGAATTTGTCAAAATAAAACCATTTTCAATGAATCAATGAAGTGCCAAATAATTCACGTGCCTAGCCTGTTATGACTCCTTAAACCGATAAAAATATAAATTTTATGAAAAATATTATTTAAATTAAATAGAATTGTGAAGCTACACTTTCTGAGTTTTCAGCCCCTTCAAAACTTTAAAATCGCCGCAGACACGAATTTAAAATATATAAACGTAAAACTCTAACAAGTAATTAATTTTTTATAACTCGACCACTTTTAGAAATAAAATGCATACTGTTGGCTAAATACATTTTAGCTTGATACCTTCGCGCACTCGAAGAATCTCTTTCTACTCAAACACTCTCTCTTCTCCGCTTCTCTGCGCTTTCCTCTTTTCGGCACTGAAAAGTGAAAAGCTATTTAATACTAAATAAATAAATAAATTGCAACTAACCCAATTTCTTAAAATAAAGTTTCTTTCAAAGCAGCGCGCCTGCGCAGCCTAATTTCCTCCGCACTCTGATGCTTTATTTTTCGCACTGCTTCCTTGCCTCGGGAGACCCTTCCCTCACGCCAACGACGCGCTACACGCCTGCAACAATCAGACTCACCTACTGCCAACTGCGTCAAGCTTTCTCTTGTTATCTTTCGCCTTGCTCCCCGAGGCATGGCTCGTCTTGTTGCCGTCCTTTGTCCTGAGTCGCTCTCCCGTGCTCTTTCTGTTCCTTCAGCGCCTCCCTCCGCTTCCCGTCGCTCCTTGCTTGTTTCTTTCCCTTTTTGTCTACGTTGTCCCTTCCGCTAAAAATCTACAAATGTCGTCCGACACTGCCGAACCCTTGCTCGTCCTGCGAACTCTTTCCTGCCATTTCTTCGGCCCCAAAAGCCGCGATCGCACTTCTTGTCCCGCACTGCGATTCACCCACGCTGCCGAGCCCCTTGTCCGCCAAGCGTCCTCTTCTTCTTTCATGCTCTCTCCCGCACAAGGCTAAACAGAACGCCCTGTTCTCTCCCACGTTCCTCTTCACCACTGCCACGCTGACGCTGCAGAGGCGTTTCGGCCACACAGCTCGCACCCCCGACACGAAAAGGTCTCTCACACCCCGGCCCATGTGCCGCCCTCACCACGCCTCAATTTGCAATCCTCACTCACGCTCTCCCAAACCCCTTTTTTCTTCGCCCCCGCTCGCACCGTGCGTCTCATGGCCCAGTCCATCATCGTGTCGGTTCATCGTCTGCTGCCCACTAAAGTCCGTCCAGCGCGACGCGCCAATCGCCAAAACTCACCGAACGTCTACCTTTAACGTCAGCGCCTGTGTCCCTTCGGTGCATGCAAACCCCGTGCGCCAACGTCACGGATCTGCGCCGTCGGCTCGTCCCCTCGCCTACCTCGCATGCGGACGAAGCCTTTCCGCGCAGTCTTCCAACGCGCCTAACTGCTTCATTTCTGCATTTCTTCTATCGCTCCCTGCCGAACGGCCTTCCCCACACAAAACGCTCGCTCTCCCAATGGCCAATTTCTCCACAAGCCTCTTGCCCTATTCCGGCTGCTGAACGGCAATTTCGCCCACCTCGGCCCCAGCCACAAAAAGTTCAATATACCTCCTCGGCCATCGCGCTGCGTCCCGTTTCTCGACTGCACCGCTCTTGCTCCGCGCTTCTTTCCCCGCGGCCACTTTGCCACCCGCATGGTCCCCCCTCGCGTGTTGTCCCTTAGGCGCCCCTCTGTGCCCGGCGCCTCGCACACCATACGCATACTTCGCATCTAATGCCACACGGCCGACCATCATTACAGTCACTGCGGACCGTCCCCGCTCTCCGCCCTCGCCCCGCCCCGCTCCCAGCTCGCGTTCCATCCTCTCCCGCCATGCCTCAGTCTGCTTGCCTGCCCGTCGTGCGTTTGGCGTCTTCCTCGGTCAAGGCTGCAACCCGCTCGGCCTAAAGCGCCATTCCCTCGCCGCCCGAGCAACCACAAGCTGTGCCCCGTCCATTTCTCACTCCCCTTTTCGCCAGCGCAACCCACACAAACGCGAATTCAATCCTCTATCATGGCCCTCTGTGCCTCTTTTCCTAATGCCCGGCACCACGTTCTTGCTAGCGCAATGCGCCGCACGTGTGTCCACTCCCCCGTCCTCGCCTCTCGACAACGCCCTGTTCCATCCTGGTCCCTTTGTTTTGTGTGTCGACTTCCTCGTCGCACCCCTTCCACTTTCTGCGCAGTATAAAAAACAAAACATCAGCTGCCCGCTACGCCCTCTTGTCGCGTTCTCTTTCGTCCAATGCGCACCCCCCCCTCTCGCCGCGGCACGCAAGTTTCCTTACTTCTCCTGTGCCTCTTCCCGCCCGCCCCTGTTCCAGCACGCTCACCTCAACTGTCCTTGCATCTCACACTCCTCCCTCATCCCCTCGCGGTGCTGTTGTCCACGCGCCCGCCTCACGTTGCCCTAACAAAAACGGCGCTGCGCCCAGTCCTTTCGCACCCCGCCTCCTACAACGACTGCACTTTCTCGTCTCGCTCCTCTCCTCAGCCAGGCTGCTCAGCATTCATCGTCGTCGACGGATGCTTCGCGCCTTCTTGCCTTCCTCTGCGACCGTTGTCAAAGCACGCCGTTCCCAGTCGCAATTTTCCCGCCACTGTTCTCCCGCACTTTGTTGTGTTCTCTCCTTTCCACCCAAAGACTTCGCTTGCGCCAGGTCCCCCATCGCGTGCCTCAAGCACCGCGCCCGACCGTTGCGAACACGCAGTTCCGCCCGCCGAACTTCTTGTCTCCGTCGCTCCTTACCGTTTCCGCCCGGGCACCCCTCGACGCCGCCCCTGGCCCTGCGTGGTGTTCAACGTCAATCCATCAAGGCGCCATGTCGGCGCACGTCACACGCGCGGGCTCGTTCCACGTCCGCGTCACGGGCACACTCTCTGCGACACCTTTTCTTGCCAAATGAGTGTCCTCTCTGCGGTGGCCGCCCGGCTTAACCAAACCAAAACAAATTCACGCACGCCACATGTCTTGGCTCTTCCTCACGCCCCGCGTCCTGCGTCTAACGGCTGGCCAATTTCCAACTGCTTGATCCCTTGCCACCGACACTCGCCGTCGCTTCACAGCTCGCTTCCGTCGCGCCCACGCACCCCCGATTGCGTCGCTACAAATGCCCACGGCAAATCTGCGTTGTCGTTCCTCACGCCGCTGTTCCCTCGGCCCCTTCTTTTCATCACTGTGCTGATTGTCCTTCTACTGCGCTTCCGAGTGGTATCCCCCACTTCTCCTGTACTTTTGTGCTCCCGCTACTGGGTGGCTTACTGTCAATCCTGCCCTTCGCTCCCCGGACTTCTGGCGCCACGCTGTCGTGCTGGCAACAGCGTCAATCCGCGCCTGCGCTCGCCCGAACACCGTGTGCTTGTTCGGTGCGTGCCTCAGCCTTTCCCTTCCTCGGCCACTTCTTTCATCGCTTCTTCGGTCACAGGCGGGTGCGTCCGCTCGCGAGTTCGCCTGTTTTGTCCCTGCTTCTGCGTTTGGCGATTCACCTTCTAGTGGTTCCCTGTTCGCATGCCTCGCCTGCTGCCGCGTTTCCTTCCCCTCTCCTGCTACTGTGCAGGTCGCCGCCAACGTTGTGTGTGCCACCTCGCCTTCTCAGTACGCTCCTGTGCCGATCAATGCCCAGTGCTACCTACCCTCCATCGTCACCTCGTTGTTGCTGTCCTATCGCCGCTGCTGCTTTGCTTTTGCCTCCTCGGTTATCCGGCCCTGTGTCAGCGCCTCGGGCTCCAGAGTCCGTCGGCCTTTTCCCAAGCACCGGCTTGCGGTCTCCACGGGAGGTCGTTAAACTTGTCTCGTCTTTTTCCGTGTCCCTCATTCCGCTTTCTGGCGCCTTTGGCCTGTCGCGCGTCAATGTTCGACCGGCGTTTCGGTGCGACTTGTGCCACGTGTTGCGTGGTTCGTCCCCTGCCTTCGAACGTGACTCCAGCTGCGTCTGGCACGTCAACTGCCACACATCCCAAACTGTTTTTTACGCTTCCCGCGCTATGCGCTGTGTCGCGTCGCGGCGCGTTTCTGTCGCCGTCTCCAGGCATAGTTCCTTGCACCGCACGTTCGCCGCGGGGCCGCGACGGAGTGGCCGCGTCCTCTCTTTTAGTGCAACATGATGTCAATCACTGCCCTTTTCGTCCGCACCCGTCCGTGGTTGTTCCACCTTCGCCGCCATCGGCTCAGCTTCGCTGGCACGTTGCGCCGTGCTGGCCGCGTCTCTGCGCGACTTCTCCCTGCATGCTGTTGTCTGTCGTTTCCCTGCAACCTCGCAGGGGCACGCGAGTCCTGTTGCCTTTTTTGCCCGCCATGCCTTCCGCGACGCCCTCATTCTGCAGCCTTGTATCCCATCAGGCCTTGTTGCGCGACCGACCGACGCCTGTGGCCGTCTCTCAACCGTTCGGCATGGGCCCATACTTCCGCGGGGGCCTCTGCGGCGCGCCCTTTTGCGACTTTTTTTCAAGCCGCGTCCTGGCACGTCACGCACCGCTGCCAGATCTCTGGGCCCACATTTGGCACCGCACTGGTGCGCCCACCGGCAAGGCCCTCCTGTTCGCTGCCTGTGCCCCGCACGCGGCCACTGACGAACTCGAGCTGCTGCGCGGCCTGGGTGACGCGCGGGGTGCGTTAGGCAGACGACCTGTGGGCCTTGCCGTGAGCGTTGCTCAACGCGGACATGGGCGCAGTGGCTCGCCAGCACAGGCACATACGGCTCGAGGCACCCGCCGCCTGCGATGCTCGTGCGGGGCCTTCGACACTGGCGCCTCGCCGAAGTCGCGTGTCCTCGGCTAGTTCCGCAGCTGGGCGAACGCAGCGCGCGGCCAAGCTGGCCGTGCATGCGGGCGCGTGTGGGAACTTGCGCTGCGCTAGCAAGGGCGCACAGGGATAGGCGGTTAGGTGTGGTCGCCAAGCGGCACCGCACGTGAGGTCGTCGAGGCACGGTGGTCGTCGGGTAAGGGACACGAAGGTCATGGAGATGGCTGGCACGCGAAGAGGGCTACGGGCTAGCGCGGTTGCGGCAATCGCTTTCGGTGTGCTCGCGCTCGGCACCTGGTGTGGCGAGGCAGCGTCGTCGAAGGAGGCCATGCTGCTGAGCTTCGCTGGGCGCGCCTGCGCCCTTTCGGCGGTGCTGAAGTTGGCCGCGCAGGAGGCAGGGCAGGCACTCACAAGCGCGCCGCAGCTCCCAGGCGGGCGGGCTGACGGGGATGCGAGCAGCGCGGCGAGGAGGCTGGCGAGGGCACGAGAGAGCATGGCGGCAGCACGCGCGCACGAGGCAAACGCGACACTGGCGCGCATCGAGGCGTGGCTGGACACCGTCGCGGACGCAGAAAGGGCGCTGCGCGAGCACGCACTGCTCGGCGAGCTCGTAAAGACGCAGGCAACGCTCGCCGCGCAGCACATCGACGACTTCATCTACACGTTCGCGAAGCACAGCGGCGACGCAGCGGGCACAACAGCAGGGAACGTCGCCTGCCTCATCGTTGACGCGGCCGACCCAGGGGCAAACATTTTCTGGGACAGTACCACAAACTCCCTCAAAGCAGTGAGGATAGGGACGGGCGGCACGGGTGCTACTGCCGTGACTGAACTGGCAGGCTGCTTCTTTGACGCAAAGGACGAGACAACATTGTGGGCCGCTGCGGTCGAGAAGGGCAAAACAGCATTCAGCACAGAATGCGCACAAACTTGCAAAAGCGCGCACCAGCGCCTCGGAAAGGCGATCGAAGCGCTGGCAAAGCACAGACCTGGCACGGCGGACTTTGGCGCCGTGAGCGGCGGAAGCCAACAGACGCTGGCCAACTCGCCGTTTACCACGCTCACAGCAGTCGCCAACGCGTGGAGCACGAGCGGCACTGGACTCAAGAAGGGCGTGCCAGTACGCTGGGCAGGGCTCTGGGACATCAAGGCCGGAGCGGACAACCAGTCGCCAACCGCGACATGGGTCGGCGGAAGAACACTCAACGAAGCAAAGGGACCACTGCTCGGGTTGGGCGAGCGCATGCAGCGCCAGGATGCGCTAAAGCAACGCATCGAGAAGGCGTGCGCAAGACAGGACTGGGACACGGAAGGACTGGTCACGCAGCTGTGCAGCGCTGACACAACAGACAAGGCATTGCAACGCATAGAAACGCTGACGGCGGAAGCGACCAACCGCACAGACGAGGCACACGAAAGAGAGGAAGGACAAAGCAGCACCGAAGCAACGCGCGAGAGCAGCAGTGGCGGGCCATCAATCGCAGCTGCGAAGAAGGGAGACCAGAACAAAGAGAGCAGAGGAACAGGCAAAGGCACACCGAGACACGAAGAAGCGCGCACGCAAACGGAGTCAGCACTGACGGGGAAGTTGACACAGGCAGGACTGATTGGCGCCACACTTTTGCGCGGGTGAAAGCAGCGAGGGAACAACGCAATGTTGCGCGAGACGTGGCAGGCATACCCGCAGCAGCGTCGACGAAGGGGGAAAAACCGCACGCCAGCGACACCGGGGCGAAAGAAGGGGCACACGCAGAAGGAAAGCGAGGGACCGAAGCAAAGGCACGCAGGCGGGCGTGAGGTGGGCACGAAGAGGACCGACATCAGCGAGCGAGTGGGAAAGCAATGAAACTGACCAGCTCAGCGCAGAATGAAACACGAAAGCAACAACGCAACAAACGAAAAAAATTAAGAAGAAGGAGGGCGAGGAGGGGTGCAGTGGGGCAAGTTGAGCGAAGGCGCGCGTGAGAAAAGACAGCGCGCGGCTTGGAAGAGCAGCACAGTAGGCTTGCCGGAACACAAACAACACAAGCACAAGAAGAAGAAAGAAAGGTGGCAGCAAAGGGCAGCACCGAGACAGAAAAAAAGAAGGAAAAAGGCACGCAGCGCAGGGCAAAAGGAGCACAGGACCACAAAGGACCGGAAAAGCAGGAGCAACGGGAGACAGGCACGAGACCACGGGGACGAGAGAGAAGGGGAAAGGGACGGGGGAGAAGGTTGTGGGCGTACAGCTTGGGCGACACAAAAATAAAAGACAGTTCGAGAGGCGCGAGACGCAAAGCATTGAAAATAAGTCGATAAGAACGGGCACAAGGAAGGGGAGGAAGAAAAAGGCACACAAGGCGACGAAGCAAAAAGAAAGGGGGTGGGCGCACAGAAGAAAACGAACACAGGAACAAAAAGAACAGGAAGAGAAGGGAAGGGACTGTGTCGTGTCAAAAAAAAAAGAAGAAGAAAATAATAGGAAACAAAAAACAGAAGAACACAAAACAACAACAAAGGGGAAATAAAAATGCGGTCACACATGAAAAGGCCGAGAAAAAGACAGGACAAGCAACAAAAGAAAAAAAGAAAAAAAACAGAGAGAGAATCGGCAGAAAAAAGCATAGGCACACGACAACAAATAAAAACCGAACAAGGTACAGAGAAAAGAGAAGAAAAAACATTGAGGATTACTTCAGCCGGCAAAGAAAAAAACAGACAGCAAGGAAGGAAATCAAAGTTGAAAAAAACCGAAGAAGAAGCAACAAAGATGAAGAAGAAAGAATATCAACGAAAGTGCGCCAACACTTCAATGAAAAGAGCAGATCAACATAGCGCCAAGACAACACAAAGATAAAACAGGCACGCTAAAACAAAGAAAGCGAAAAGCACTCAACATGAAAAAAAAGAAAAAAAGAAGAAAATAAATTAAGTGCAGCAAGAAAAATAAACTTAAAAAATATAAAAAACTTTAAAAAAGACTAGACTTTGCGGTGCGCATCAGCATAACGAAGCGAAGCGGCGCGAAGGACAAAGTAGAAAAAAGAAACGAAAATTTAAAATTCACTGGATTTAAATCATCCTTAAAAGCAATATTAAATTCAATTTTCGAGATCGCCAAACCTTCCTTTTATTTAATTTTTAAAATTTGAAATAATTAAATAAATTTGAAAAAACTAACAAAATTAAAAAGACTTAAAAAGAATTGGAAAATACTACTTTGTCGTAAAAAATGCCTTTTTGAATATCATATTGCGTTTCTTAAAAAACAGAACACAAAAAAATGTGAAATACATAAAACGTAAAGTTTTTGCAAAAAATTGCAAAAAGAAAGAATATCAAGTTTTTTACCGCCTGTGAGTGAAACCGTGAATTTGTCAAAATAAAACCATTTTCAATAAATCAATGAAGTGCCAAATAATTCACGTGCCTAGCCTGTTATGCCTCCTTAAACCGATAAAAATATAAATTTTATGAAAAATATTATTTAAATTAAATAAAATTGTGAAGCTATGTTCGCTGAGTTGCCAGTCCCTTCAAAACTTTAAAATCGCCGCAAAAACGAATTTAATATATATAAATGTAAAACTCTAACAAGTAATTAATTTTTTATAACTCGACCACTTTTAGAAATAAAATGCATACTGCTGGCTAAATACATTTTAGCTTGATACCTTCGCGCACTCGAAAAATCTCTTTCTACTCAAACACTCTCTCTTCTCTGCTTCTCTGGGCTTTCCTCTTTTCGGCGCTGAAAAGTGAAAAGCTATTTAATACTAAATAAATAAATAAATTGCAACTAACCGAATTTCTTAAAACAAAGTTTCTCTCAAAGCAGCGCGCCTGCGCAGCCTAATTTCCTCCGTACTCTGATGCTTTATTTTTCGCACTGCTTCCTTGCCTCGGGAGACCCTTCCCTCACGCCAACGACGCGTTACACGCCTGCAACAAGCATCTTCACCTACTGCCAGCTGCGTCAAGCTTTCTCTTGTTATCTTTCGCCTTGCTCCCCGAGGCATGGCTCGTCTTGTTGCCGGCCTTTGTCCTGAGTTGCTCTCCCGTGCTCTTTCTGTTCCTTCAGCGCCTCCCTCCGCTTCCCGTCGCTCCTTGCTTGTTTCTTTCCCTTTTTGTCTACGTTGGCCCTTCCGCTAAAAATCTACAAATGTCGTCCGACACTGCTGAACCCTTGCTCGTCCTGCGAACTCTTTCCTGCCATTTCTTCGGCCCCAAAAGCCGCGACCGAACGTCGCGTCCCGCACTTCGATTCACCCACGCTGCCGAGCCCCTTGTCCGCCAAGCGTCCTCTTCTTCTTTCATGCTCTCTCGCGCACAAGGCTAAAGCGAACGCCCTGTTCTCTCCCACGTTCCTCTTCACCACTGCCACGCTGACGCTGCAGAGGCGTTTCGGCCACACAGCTCGCACCCCCGACACGAAAAGGTCTCTCACACCCCGGCCCATGTGCCACCCTCACCACGCCTCAATTTGCAATCCTCACTCACGCTCTCCCAAACCCCTTTTTTTTCGCCCCCGCTCGCACCGTGCGTCTCACGCCACAGTCCATCATCGTGGCGGTTCAACGTCTGATGCCCACTAAAGTCCGTCCAGCGCGACGCGCCAATCGCCAAAACTCACCGAACGTCTACCTTTAACGTCAGCGCCTGTGTCCCTTCGGTGCATGCAAACCCCGTCCGCCAACGTCACGGATCTGCGCCGTCGGCTCGTCCCCTCGCCTACCTCGCATGCGGACGAAGCCTTTCCGCGCAGTTTTCCAACGCGCCTAACTGCTTCATTTCTGCATTTCTTCCATCGCTCCCTGCCGAACGGCCTTCCCCACACAAAACGCTCGCTCTCCCAATGGCCAATTTCTCCACAAGCCTCTTGCCCTATTCCGGCTGCTGAACGGCAATTTCGCCCACCTCGGCCCCAGCCACAAAAAGTTCAATATACCTCCTCGGCCATCGCGCTGTGTCCCGCTTCTCGACTGTACCGCTCTTGCTCCGCGCTTCTTTCCTCGCGGCCACTTTGCCACGCGCATGGTCCCCCCTCGCTTGTTGTCCCTTAGGCGCCCCTCTGTGCCCGGCGCCTCGCACACCATACGCGTACTTCGCATCTAATGCCACACGGTCGACCATCATTACAGTCACTGCGGACCGTCCCCGCTCTCCGCCCTCGCCCCGCCTCGCTCCCAGCTCGCGTTCCATCCTCTCCCGCCATGCCTCAGTCTGTCTGCCCTCCCGTCGTGCGTTTGGCGTCTTCCTCGGTCAAGGCTGCAACCCGCTCGGCCTAAAGCGCCATTCCCTCGCCGCCCGAGCAACCACAAGCTGTGCCCCGTCCATTTCTCACTCCCCTTTTCGCCAGCGCAACCCACACAACCGCGAATTCAACCCTCCATCATGGTTCTCTGTGCCTCTTTTCCTAATGCCCGGCCCCACGTTCTTGCTAGCGCAATGCGCCGCACGTGTGTCCACTCCCCCGTCCTCGCCTCTCGACAACGCCCTGTTCCATCCTGGTCCTTGCGTTTTGTGTGTCGACTTCCTCGTCTCACCCCTTCCACTTTCTGCGCAGTATAAAAAACAAAACATCAGCTGCCCGCTACGCCCTCTTGTCGCGTTCTCTTTCGTCCAATGCGCAGCCCCCCCTCTCGCCGCGGCACGCAAGTTTCCTTACTTCTCCTGTGCCTCTTCCCGCCTGCCCCTGTTCCAGCACGCTCACCTCAACTGTCCTTGCATCTCACACTCCTCCCTCATCCCCTCGCGGTGCTGTTGTCCACGCGCCCGCCTCACGTTGCCCTAACAAAAACGGCGCTGCGCCCAGTCCTTTCGCACCCCGCCTCCTACCACGACTGTACTTTCTCGTCTCGCTGCTCTCCTCAGCCAGGCTGCTCAGCATTCATCGTCGTCGACGGATGCTTCGCGCCTTCTTGCCTTCCTCTGCGACCGTTGTCAAAGCACGCCGTCCCCAGTCGCAATCGTCCCGCCACTGTTTTCCAGCACTTTGTTGTGTTCTCTCCTTTCCACCCAAAGACTTCGCTTGCGCCAGGTCCCCCATCGCGTGCCTCAAGCACCGCGCCCGACCGTTGCGAACACGCAGTTCCGCCCGCCGAACTTCTTGTCTCCGTCGCTCCTTACCGTTTCCGCCCGGGCACCCCTCGACGCCGCCCCTGGCCCTGCGTGGTGTTCAACGTCAATCCATCAAGGCGCCATGTCGGCGCACGTCACACGCGCGGGCTCGTTCCACGTCCGCGTCACGGGCACACTCTCTGCGACGCCTTTTCTTGCCAAATGAGTGTCCTCTCTGCGGTGGCCGCCCGGCTTAACCAAACCAAAACAAATTCACGCACGCCACATGTCTTGGCTCTTCCTCACGCCCCGCGTCCTGCGTCTAACGGCTGGCCAATTTCCAACTGCTTGATCCCTTGCCACCGACACTCGCCGTCGCTTCACAGCTCGCTTCCGTCGCGCCCACGCACCCCCCGATTGCGTCGCTACAAATGCCCACGGCAAATCTGCGTTGTCGTTCCTCACGCCGCTGTTCCCTCGGCCCCTTCTTTTCCTCACTGTGCTGATTGTCCTTCTACTGCGCATCCGAGTGGTATCCCCCACTTCTCCTGTACTTTCGTGCTCCCGCTACTGGGTGGCTTACTGTCAATCCTGCCCTTCGCTCCCCGGACTTCTGGCGCCACGCTGTCGTGCTGGCAACAGCGTCAATCCGCGCCTGCGCTCGCCCGAACACCGTGTTCTTGTTCGGTGCGTGCCTCAGCCTTTCCCTTCCTTGGCCACTTCTTTCATCTCTTCTTCGGTCACAGGCGGGTGCGTCCGTTCGCGAGTTCGCCTGTTTTGTCCCTGCTTCTGCGTTTGGCGATTCACCTTCCAGTGGTTCCCTGTTCGCATGCCTCGCCTGCTGCCGCGTTTCCTTCCCCTCTCCTGCTACTGTGCAGGTCTCCGCCAACGTTGTGTGTGCCACCTCTGCTTCTCAGTACGCTCCTGTGCCGATCAATGCCCAGTGCTACCTACCCTCCATCGTCACCTCGTTGTTGCTGTTCTATTGCCGCTGCTGCTTTTCTTTTTCCTCCTCGGTTATCCGGCCCTGTGTCAGCGCCTCGGGCTCCAGAGTCCGTCGGCCTTTCCCCAATCCCCGGCTTGCGGTCTCCACGGGAGGTCGTTAAACTGCTCTCGTCCTTTTCCGTGTCCCTCATTCCGCTTTCTGGTGTCTTTGGCCTGTCGCGCGTCAATGTTCGACCGGCGTTCCGGTGCGACTTGTGCCACGTGTTGCGTGGTTCGCCCGCTTCCTTCGAACGTGACTCCAGCTGCGTCTGGCACGTCAACTGCCACACATCCCAAACTGTTTTTTCTGCATCCCGCGCTATGCGCTGTGTCGCGCCGCGGCGCGTTTCTGTCCGCGTTTCCAGGCATAGTTCCTTGCACCGCACGTCCGCCGCGGGGCCGCGACGGAGTGGCTGCGTCCTCTCTTTTAGTGCAACATGATGTCAATGACTGCCCTTTTCGTCCGCACCCGTCCGTGGTTGTTCCACCTTCGCCGCCAGCGGCTCAGCTTCGCTGGCACGTTGCGCCGTGCTGGCCGCGTCTCTGCGCGACTTCTCCCTGCATGCTGTTGTCTGTCGTTTCCCTGCAACCTCGCAGGGGCACGCGAGTCCTGCTGCCTTTTCTTGCCTGCACTTTTGCGCCGGAAGCACGGACGTCTTTCGTGCTTCATGCGGTCCGCGCGTCTGCCCACCATGCCTTCCGCGACGCCCTCATTCTGCAGCCTTGTATCCCATCAGGCCTTGTTGCGCGACCGACCGACGCCTGCGGCCGTCTCTCAACCTTTCGGCATGGGCCCATACTTCCGCGGGGGCCTCTGCGGCGCGGCCTTTTGCGACTTTTTTTCAATCTGCGTCCTGGCACGTCACGCACCGCTACCAGATTTCTGGGCCCACATTTGGCACCGCACTGGTGCGCCCACCGGCAAGGGCCTCCTGTTCGCTGCCTGTGCCCCGCACGCGGCCACTGACGAACTCGAGCTGCTGCGCGGCCTGGGCGACGCGCGGGGTGCGTTAGGCAGACGACCTGTGGGCCTTGCCGTGAGCGTTGCTCAACGCGGACATGGCCGCAGTGGCTCGCCAGCACAGGCACGGACGGCTCGAGGCACCCGCCGCCCGCGATGCTCGTGCGGGGCCTTCGACACTGGCGCCTCGCCGAAGTCGCGCGTCGTCGGCTAGTTCCGCAGCTGGGCGAACGCAGCGCGCGGCCAAGCTGGCCGTGCATGCGGGAGCGTGTGGGAACTTGCGCTGCGCTAGCAAGGGCGCACAGGGATAGGCGGTTTGGTGCGTTCGCCAAGCGGCACCGCACGTGAGGTCGTCGAGGCACGGTGGTCGTCGGGTAAGGGACACGAAGGTTATGGAGATGGCTGGCACGCGAAGAGGGCTACGGGCTAGCGCGGTTGCGGCGCTCGCTTTCGGGTGTGCTCGCGCTCGGCACCTGGTGTGGCGAGGCAAAGTCGTCGAAGGAGGCCATGCTGCTGAGCTTCGCTGGGCGCGCCTGCGACCTTTCGGCGGTGCTGAAGTTGGCCGCGCAGGAAGCAGGGCAGGCACTCACAAGCGCGCCGCAGCTCGCAGACCGGCGGGCAGACGGGGATGCGAGCAGCGCGGCGAGGAGGCTGGCTAAAGCACGAGAGAGCATGGCGGCAGCACGCGCGCACGAGCCAAACGCAACACGTGCCCGCATCGAGGCGTGGCTGGACACCGTCGCGGACGCAGAAAGGGCACTGCGCGAACACGCACTGCTCGGCGAGCTCGTAAAGACGCAGGCGACGCTCGCCGCGCAGCACATCGACGACTTCATCTGCACGTTCGCGAAGCACAGCGGCGACGCAGCGGGCAGAACAGCAGGGAACGTTGCCTGCCTCATCGTTTCCGCGGACGACCCAGGCGCAAACATTTTCTGGGACAGTACCACAAACTCACTCAAAGCAGTGAAATCGGGAACGAGTGGCTCGGGAGCTGCTGCCGTGACTGAGCTGGCAGGCTGCTTCTTTGACGCAAAGGACGAGACAACATTGTGGGTCGCTGCGGTCGAGAAGGGCAAAACAGCATTCAGCAAAGAGTGCGCACAAACTTGCAAAAGCACGCACCAGCGCCTCGAAAAGGCGGTCGAAGCCCTGGCAGAGACGGAACCTGGCACGGCGGACTTTGGCGCCGTGAGCGGCGGAAGCCAACAGACGCTGGCCACATCGCCGTGCGCCACGCTCACAGCAGTCGCCGACGCGTGGACAACAAGCGGCACTGGGCTCAAGAAGGGCGTGCCAGTACGCTGGGCAGGGCTCTGGGACATCAAGGCCGGAGCGGACAACCAGTCGCCAACCGCGACATGGGTCGGCGGAAGAACACTCAACGAAGCAAAAGGACCACTGCTCGGGTTGGGCGAGCGCATGCAGCGCCAGGATGCGCTAAAGCAACGCATCGAGAAGGCGTGCGCAAGACAGGACTGGGACACGGAAGGACTGGTCACGCAGCTGTGCAGCGCTGGCACAGCACACAAGGCATTGCAACGCATAGAAACGCTGGCGGCGGAAGCGACCAACCGCACAGACGAGGCACACGAAAGAGAGGAAGGACAAAGCAGCACCGAAGCAACGCGCGAGAGCAGCAGAGGCGGGCCATCAAACGCAGCTGCGAAGAAGGGAGACCAGAACAAAGAGAGCAGAGGAACAAGCAAAGGCACACCGAGACACGAAGAAGCGCGCACGCAAACGGAGTCAGCACTGACGGGGAAGTTGACACAGGCAGGACTGATTGGCGCCACACTTTTGCGCGGGTGAAAGCAGCGAGGGAACAACGCAATGTTGCGCGAGACGTGGCAGGCATACCCGCACAAGCAGCGTCGACGAAGGGGGAAAGACCGCACGCCAGCGACACCGGGGCGAAAGAAGGGGCACACGCAGAAGGAAACAGAGAAACCGAAGCAAAGGCACGCAGGCGGGCGTGAGGTGGGCCCGAAGAGGACCGACATCAGCGAGCGAGTGGGAAAGCAATGAAACTGACCAGCTCAGCGCAGAATGAAACACGAAAGCAACAACGCAACAAACGAAAAAAATTAAGAAGAAGGAGGGCGAGGAGGGGTGCAGTGGGGCAAGTTGAGCGAAGGCGCGCGTGAGAAAAGACAGCGCGAAGCTTGGAAGAGCAGCGAAGTAGGCTTGCCTGAACACAAACAACACAAGCACAAGAAGAAGAAAGAAAGGTGGCGGCAAAAGGCAGCACCGAGACAGAAAAAAAAGAAGGGAAAAGGCACGCAGCGAAGGCGAAAGAGGACCGCAAAGGACCGGACAAGCAGGATCAACGGGAGACAGGCACGAAGCCACGGGGACGAGAGAGAAGGGGAAAGGGACGGGGGGAGAAGGTTGTGGGCGGACAGCTTGGGCGGCACAAAAATAAAAGACAGTTCGAGAGGCGCGAGACGCAAAGGATTGAAAATAAGTCGATAAGAACGGGCACAAGGAAGGGGAGGAAGAAAAAGGCACACAAGGCGACGAAACAAAAAGAAAGGGGGTGGGCGCACAGAAGAAAACGAACACAGGAACAAAAAAAACAGGAAGAGAAGGGAAGGGACTGTGTCGTGTCAAAAAAAAACGAAGAAGAAAATAATAGGAAACAAAAAACAGAAGAACACAAAACAACAACAAAGGGGAAATAACAATGCGGTCACACATGAAAAGGCCGAGAAAAAGACAGGACAAGCAACAAAAGAAAAAAAGAAAAAAAACAGAGAGAGAATCGGCAGAAAAAAGCATAGGCACACGACAACAAATAAAAACCGAACAAGGTACAGAGAAAAGAGAAGAAAAAACATTGAGGATTACTTCAGCCGGCAAAGAAAAAAACAGAGACAGCAAGGAAATCAAAGTTGAAAAAAACCGAAGAAGAAGCAACAAAGATGAAGAAGAAAGAATATCAACGAAAGTGCGCCAACACTTCAATGAAAAGAGCAGATCAACATAGCGCCAAGACAACACAAAGATAAAACAGGCACGCTAAAACAAAGAAAGCGAAAAGCACTCAACATGAAAAAAAAGAAAAAAAGAAGAAAATAAATTAAGTGCAGCAAGAAAAATAAACTTAAAAAATTAAAAAACTTTAAAAAAAAGACTAGACTTTACGTTGCGCATCAGCATAACGACACGAAGCGGCGCGAAGGACAAAGTAGAAAAAAGAAACGAAAATTTAAAATTCACTGGATTTAAATCATCCTTAAAAGCAATATTAAATTCAATTTTCGAGATCGCCAAACCTTCCATTTATTTAATTTTTAAAATTTTAAAAAATTAAATAAATTTGAAAAAACTAAAAAATTAAAAAATTAAAAAGAATTGGAAACTACTACTTTGTCATAAAAAATGCCTTTTTGAATATCATATTGCGTTTCTTAAAAAACAGAACACAAAAAAATGTGAAATACATAAAACGTAAAGTTTTTGCAAAAAATTGCAAAAAGAAAGAATATCAAGTTTTTTACCGCCTGTGAGTGAAACCGTGAATTTGTCAAAATAAAACCATTTTCAATAAATCAATGAAGTGCCAAATAATTCACTTGCTTAGCCTGTTATGCCTCCTTAAACCGATAAAAATATAAATTTTATGAAAAATATTATTTAAATTAAATAAAATTGTGAAGCGACACTTGCTGAGTCTTCAGTCCCTTCAAAATTTTAAAATCGCCGCTGATCCGAATTTAATATATATAAATGTAAAAATCTAACAAATAATTAATTTTTTATAACTCGACCACTTTTAGAAATAAAATGCATACTGCTGGCTAAATACATTTTAGCTTGATACCTTCGCGCACTCGAAAAATCTCTTTCTACTCAAACACTCTCTCTTCTCCGCGTCTCTGCGCTTTTCTCTGCTCGGCGCTGAAAAGTGAAAAATTATTTAATACTAAATAAATAAATAAATTGCAACTAACCGAATTTCTTAAAACAAAGTTTCTCTCAAAGCAGCGCGCCTGCGCAGCCTAATTTCCTCCTCACTCTGATGCTTTATTTTTCGCACTGCTTCCTTGCCTCAGGAGCCCATTCCCTCACGCCAACGACGCGCTACACGCCTGCAACAAGCATCCTCACCTACTGCCAACTGCGTCAAGCTTTCTCTTGTTATCTTTCGCCTTGCTCCCCGAGGCTTGGCTCGTCTTGTTGCCGTCCTTTGTCCTGAGTCCTTCTCCCTTGCTCTTTCTGTTCCTTCAGCGCTTCCCTCCTCTTCCCGTTGCTCCTTGCTTGTTTCTTTCCCTTTTTGCCTACCTTGTCCCTTCCGCTAAAAATCTACAAATATCGTCCGACACTGCCGAACCCCCGCTCGTCCTGCGAACTCTTTCCTGCCATTTCTTCGGCCCCAAAAGCCGTGATCGCACGTCTTGTCCCGCACTTCGATTCACCCACGCTGCCGAGCCCCTTGTCCGCCAAGCGTCCTCTTCTTCTCTCATGCTCTCTCGCGCACAAGGCTAAAGCGAACGCCCTGTTCTCTCCCACGTTCCTCTTCACCACTGCCACGCTGACGCTGCAGAGGCGTTTCGGCCACACAGCTCGCACCCCCGACACGAAAAGGTCTCTCACACCCCGGCCCATGTGCCACCCTCACCACGCCTCAATTTGCAATCCTCACTCACGCTCTCCCAAACCCCTTTTTTTTCGCCCCCGCTCGCACCGTGCGTCTCATGGCCCAGTCCATCATCGTGGCGGCCCATCGTCTGCTGCCCACTAAAGTCCGTCCAGCGCGACGCGCCAATCGCCAAAACTCACCGAACGTCTACCTTCAACGTCAGCGCCTGTGTCCCTTCGGTGCATGCAAACCCCGTGCGCCAACGTCACGGATCTGCGCCGTCGGCTCGTCCCCTCGCCTACCTCGCATGCGGACGAAGCCTTTCCGCGCAGTTTTCCAACGCGCCTAACTGCTTCATTCCTGCATTTCTTCTATCGCTCCCTGTCGAACGGCCTTCGCCACACAAAACGCCCGCTCTCCCAATGTTCAATTTCTCTACAAGACTCTTGCCCTATTCCGGCTGCTGAACGCTAATTTCGCCCACCTCGGCCCCAGCCACAAAAAGTTCAATATACCTCCATGGCCATCGCGCTGTGTCCCGCTTCTCGACTGCACCGCTCTTTCTCCGCGCTTCTTTCCTCGCGGCCACTTTGCCACGCGCATGGTCCTTCCTCGCGTGTTGTCCCTTAGGCTGCCCTCTGTGCCCGGCGCCTCGCACACCATACGCATACTTCGCATCTAATGCCACACGGTCGACCATCATTACAGTCACTGCGGACCGTCCCCGCTCTCCGCCCTCGCCCCGCCCCGCTCCCAGCTCGCGTTCCATCCTCTCCCGCCATGCCTCACTCTGCTGGCCTGCTCGTCGTGCGCTTGGTGTCTTCCTCGGTCAAGGCTGCAACCCGCTCGGCCTAAAGCGCCATTCCCTCGCCGCCCGAGCAACCACAAGCTGTGCCCCGTCCATTGCTCACTCCCCTTTTCGCCAGCGCAACCCACACAAACGCGAATTCAACCCTCCATCATGGTTCTCTGTGCCTCTTTTCCTAATGCCCGGCCCCACGTTCTTGCTAGCGCAATGCGCCGCACGTGTGTCCACTCCCCCGTCCTCGCCTCTCGACAACGCCCTGTTCCATCCTGGTCCTTTTGTTTTGTGTGTCGACTTCCTCGTCGCACCCCTTCCACTTTCTGCGCAGTATAAAAAACAAAACATCAGCTGCCCGCTACGCCCTCTTGTCGCGTTCTCTTTCGTCCAATGCGCACCCCCCCCTCTCGCCGCGGCACGCAAGTTTCCTTACTTCCCCTGTGCCTCTTCCCGCCTGCCCCTGTTCCAGCACGCTCACCTCAACTGTCCCTGCATCTCACACTCCTTCCTCATCCCCTCGCGGTGCTCTCGTCCACGCGCCCGCCTCACGTTGCCCTAACAAAAACGGCGCTGCGCCCAGTGCTTTCGCACCCCGCCTCCTACCACGACTGTACTTTCTCGTCCTGCTCCTCTCCTCAGCCAGGCTGCTCCGCATGCATCGTCGTCGACGGATGCTTCGCGCCTTCTCGCTTTCCTCTGCGACCGCTGTCAAAGCACGCCGTCCCCAGTCGCAATCGTCCCGCCACTGTTTTCCAGCACTCTGTTGTGTTTTCTCCTTTCCACCCAAAGACTTCGCTTGCGCCAGGTCCCCCGTCGCGTGCCTCAAGCACCGCGCCCGACCGTTGCGAACACGCAGTCCTTCCCGCCGCACTTCTTGTCTCCGTCGCTCCTTACCGTTTCCGCCCTGGCACCCCTCGACGCCGCCCCTGGCCCTGCGTGGTGTTCAACGTCAGTCCATCAAGGCGCCATGTCGGCGCACGTCACACGCGCGGGCTCGTTCCACGTCCGCGTCACGGGCACACTCCCTGCGACGCCTTTTCTTGCCAAATGAGTGTCCTCTCTGCGGTGCTCGCCCGGCTTAACCAAACCAAAACAAATTCACGCACGCCACATGTCTTGGCTTTTCCTCACGCCCTGCGTCCTGCGTCTAACGGCTGGCCAATTTCCAACTGCTTGATCCCTTGCCACCGACACTCGCCGTCGCTTCACAGCTCGCTTCCGTCGCGCCCACGCACCCCCCGATTGCGTCGCTACAAATGCCCACGGCAAATCTGCGTTGTCGTCCCTCACGCCGCTGTTCCCTCGGCCCCTTCTTTTCATCACTGTGCTGATTGTCCTTCCACTGCGCATCCGAGTGGTATCCCCCACTTCTCCTGTACTTTCGTGCTCCCGCTACTGGGTGGCTTACTGTCAACCCTGCCCTTCGCTCCCCGGACTTCTGTCGCCACGCTGGCGTGCTGGCAACAGCGTCAATCCGCGCCTGCGCTCGCCCGAACACCGTGTTCTTGTTCGTTGCGTGCCTCAGCCTTTCCCTTCCTTGGCCACTTCTGTTATCGCTTCTTCGGTCACAGTCGGGTGCGTCCGTTCGCGAGTTCGCCTGTTTTGTCCCTGCTTCTGCGTTTGGCGATTCACCTTCCAGTGGTTCCCTGTTCGCATGCTTCGCCTGCTTCCGCGTTTCCTTCCCCTCTCCTGCTACTGTGCAGGTCTCCGCCAACGTTGTGTGTGCCACCTCTGCTTCTCAGTACGCTCCTGTGCCGATCAATGCCCAGTGCTACCTACCCTCCATCGTTGCCTCGTTGTTGCTGTCCTATCGCCGCTGCTGCTTTGCTTTTGCCTCCTCGGTTATCCGGCCCTGTGTCAGCGCCTCGTCCTCCAGAGTGTGTCGGCCTTTTCCCAAGCCCAGGCTTGCGGTCTCCACGGGAGGTCGTTAAACTGCTCTCGTCCTTTTCCGTGTCCCTCATTCCTTTATCTGGTGCCTTTGGCCTGTCGCGCGTCAATGTTCGACCGGCGTTCCGGTGCGACTTGTGCCACGTGTTGCGTGGTTCGCCCCCTGCTTTCGAACGTGACTCCAGCTGCGTCTGGCACGTCAACTGCCACACATCCCAGCTTGTTTTTTATGCTTCCCGCGCTATGCGCTGTGTCGCGCCGCGGCGCGTTTCTGTCGGCGTTTCCAGGCATAGTTCCTTGCACCGCACGTTCGCCGCGGGGCCGCGACGGGGTGGCTGCGTCCTCTCTTTTAGTGCAACATGATGTCAATGACTGCCCTTTTCGTCCGCACCCGTTCGTGTCTGGTCCACCTTCGCCGCCAGCGGCTCAGCTTCGCTGGCACGTTGGGCCGTGCTGGCCGCGTCTCTGCGCGACTTCTCCCTGCATGCTGTCGTCTGGCGCTCACCTGCAACCTCGCAGGGGCACGCGAGTCCTTGTGTCTTTTTTTGCCCGCACTTTTGCGCCGGAAGCACGGACGTCTTTCGTGCTTCATGCGGTCCGCGCGTCTGCCCACCATGCGTTCCGCGACGTCCTCATTCTGCAGCCTTGTGTCCCATCAGGCCTTGTTGCGCGACCGACCGACGCCTGCGGCCGTCTCTTAACCTTTCGGCATGGGCCCATACTTCCGCGGGGGCCTCTGCGGCGCGCCCTTTGGCGACTTTTTTTCAAGCCGCGTCCTGGCACGTCACGCACCGCTGCCAGATCTCTGGGCCCACATTTGGCACCGCACTGGTGCGGCCACCGGCAAGGCCCTCCTGTCCGCTGCCTGTGCCCCGCACGCGGCCACTGACGAACTCGAGCTGCTGCGCGGCCTGGGTGACGCGCGGGGTGCGTTAGGCAGACGACCTGTGGGCTTTGCCGTGAGCGTTGCTCAACGCGGACATGTGCGCAGTGGCTCGCCAGCACAGGCACGGACGGCTCGAGGCGCCCGCCGCCCGCGATGCTCGTGCGGGGCCTTCGACACTGGCGCCTCGCCGAATTTGCGCGTCGTCGGCTAGTTCCGCAGCTGGGCGCACGCAGCGCGCGCCCAAGCTGGCCGTGCATGCGGGCGCGTGTGGGAACTTGCGCTGCGCTAGCGAGGGCGCACAGGGATAGGCGGTTTGGCCCGTTCGCCAAGCGGCACCGCACGGGAGGTCGACGAGGCACGGTGGTCGTCGGGTAAGGGACACGAAGGTTATGGAGATGGCTGGCACGCGAAGAGGGCTACGGGCTAGCGCGGTTGCGGCGCTCGCTTTCGGGCTTGTCGCGCTCGGCACCTGGGGTGGCGAGGCAAAGTCGTCGAAGGAGGCCATGCTGCTGAGCTTCGCTGGGCGCGCCTGCGACCTTTCGGCGGTGCTGAAGTTGGCCGCGCAGGAGGCAGGGCAGGCACTCACAAGCGCGCCGCAGCTCGAAGGCGGGCGGGCAGACGGGGATGCGAGCAGCGCGGCGAGGAGGCTGGCTAAAGCACGAGAGACAATCGAGGCAACACGCGCGCACGAGGCAAACGCGACACTGGCGCGCATCGAGGCGTGGCTGGACACCGTCGCGGACGCAGAAAGGGCGCTGCGCGAACACGCACTGCTCGGCGAGCTCGTGAAGACGCAGGCGACGCTCGCCGCGCAGCACATCGACGACTTCATCTACATGTTCGCGAAGCACAGCGGCGACGCAGCGGGCACAACAGCAGGGAACGTCGCATGCCTCATCGCTTCCGCGGAAGACCCAGGCGCAAACATTTACTGGGACAGTGCCGACAACACACTCAAAGCAGTGAAACAGGGCACGAGCGGCAGGGACGCTGCTGCCGTGACTGAACTGGCAGGGTGCTTCTTTGACGCACAGGCAGAGACAACATTGTGGGCCGCTGCGGTCGAGAAGGGCAAAACAGCATTCAACGAGCAGTGCGAACAAACTTGCAAAAGCACGCACCAGCGCCTCGAAAAGGCAGTCGAAGCCCTGGCAAAAACCAGACCTGGCACGGCGGACTTTGGCGCCGTGAGCGGCGGAAGCCAACAGACGCTGGCCAACTCGCCGTGCACCACGCTAACACAAGTCACCGACGCGTGGAGCGCGAGCGGCACTGGACTCAAGAAGGGCGTGCCAGTACGCTGGGCAGGCCTCTGGGACATCAAGGCCACAGCGGCCAGCCAGTCGCCAACCGCGACATGGGTCGGCGGCACCACACTCAACGAAGCAAAGGGACCACTGCTCGGGTTGGGCGCGCGCATGCAGCGCCAGGCTGCGCTAAAGCAGCGCATCGAGAAGGCGTGCGCAAGACAGGACTGGGACACGGAAGGACTGGCCGCGCAGCTGTGCAGCGCTGGCACAGCAGACAAGGCATTGCAACGCATAGAAACGCTGGCGGCGGAAGCGACCAACCGCACAAGAGAGGCACACGAAAGAGAGGAAGGACAAAGCAGCAACGAAGCAAGGCGCGAGAGCAGCAGAGGCGCGCCATCAAACGCAGCTGCGAAGAAGGGAGACCAGGCCAAAGAGAGCAGAGGAACAGGCAAAGGCACACCGAGACACGAGGAAGCGCGCACGCAAACGGAGTCAGCACTGACGGGGAAGTTGACACAGGCAGGACTGATTGGCGCCACACTTTTGCGCGGGTGAAAGCAGCGAGGGAACAACGCAATGTTGCGCGAGACGTGGCAGGCATACCCGCAGCAGCGTCGACGAAGGGGGAAAGACCACACGCCAGCGGCACCGGGCGAAAGAAGGGGCACAGGAAGAAGGAAAGCGAGGGACCGAAGCGAAGGCACGCAGGCGGGCGTGAGGTGGGCCCGAAGAGGACCGACATCAGCGAGCGAGTGGGAAAGCACTGAAACTGACCAGCTCAGCGCAAAATGAAGCACGAAGGCAGAAACGCAACAAACGAAAAAAATTAAGAAGAAGGAGGACGAGGAGGGGTGCCGTGGGGCAAGTTGAGCGAAGGCGCGCGTGAAAAGAGACAGCGCGAAGCTTGGAAGAGCAGAACAGTAGGCTTGCCGGAACACAGAAAACACAAGCACAAGAAGAAGAAAGAAAGGTGGCGGCAAAAGGCAACACCGAGACAGAAAAAAAAGAAGGGAAAAGGCACGCAGCGCAGGAGACAAACGCAACACTGGCCCGCATCGAGGCGTGGCTGGACACCGCCGCGGACGCAGAAAGGGCGCTGCGCGAACACGCACTGCTCGGCGAGCTCGTGAAGACGCAGGCGACGCTCGCCGCGCAGCACATCGACGACTTCATCTACACGTTCGCGAAGCACAGCGGCGACAAAGCAGGCACAGACACAGGGAATGTCGCCTGCCTCATCGCTTCCGCGGACAACCCAGGGGCAAACATTTACTGGGACAGTGCCGACAACACGCTCAAAGCAGTGAAGGTGGGTACAACAGGCACGGGTGCTGCTGCCGTGACTGAGCTGGCAGGCTGCTTCTTTGACGCAAAGGACGAGACAACATTGTGGGCCGCTGCGGTCGAGAAGGGCAAAACAGCATTCAGCGAGCAGTGCGGACAAACTTGCAAAAGCACGCACCAGCGCCTCGGAAAGGCGGTCGAAGCCCTGGCAAAGCCGGAACGAGGCACGGCGGACTTTGGCGCCGTGAGCGGCGCAAGCCAACAGACGCTGGCCACATCGCCGTGCACACGCTCACAGCAGTCGCCAACTCGTGGAGCACGAGCGGCACTGGACTAAAAGCGGAGGTGGCGGTACGCTGGGCAGGCCTCTGGGACATCAAGGCCGAAGCGGACAACCAAGCGCCAACCGCGACATGGGTCGGCGGCAGAACACTCAACGAAGCAAAGGGACCACTGCTCGGGTTGGGCGAGCGCATGCAGCGCCAGGATGCGCTAAAGCAGCGAATCGAGAAGGCGTGCGCAAGACAGGCCTGGGACACGGAAGGACTGGTCACGCAGCTGTGCAGGGCTGGCACAGCACACAAGGCATTGCAACGCATAGAAACGATGGCGGCGGAAGCGACCAACCGCACAGACGAGGCACACGAAAGAGAGGAAGGACAAAGCAGAGCCGAAGCAACGCAGGAGACAAGCAGAGGCGGGCCATCAATCGCAGCTGCGAAGAAGGAAGACCAGAACAAAGAGAGCAGAGGAGCAAGCAAAGGCACACCGAGACACGAGGAAGCGCGCACGCAAACGGAGTCAGCACTGACGGGGAAGTTGACACAGGCACACTGATTGGCGCCACACTTTTGCGCGGGTGAAAGCAGCGAGGGAACAACGCAATGTTGCGCGAGACGTGGCAGGCATACCCGCAGCAGCGTCGACGAAGGGGGAAAGACCACACGCCAGCGGCACCGGGCGAAAGAAGGGGCACAGGAAGAAGGAAAGCGAGGGACCGAAGCAAAGGCACGCAGGCGGGCGTGAGGTGGGCACGAAGAGGACCGCAATCAGCGCGCGAGTGGGAAAGCAATGAAACTGACCAGCTCAGCGCAAAATGAAACGCGAAAGCAACAACGAAACAAACGAAAAAAATTAAGAAGAAGGAGGGCGAGGAGGGGTGCCGTGGGGCAAGTTGAGCGAAGGCGTGCGTGAAAAAAGAGAACGCGAAGCTTGGAAGAGCAGCACAGTAGGCTTGCGGGAACACAGACAACACAAGCACAAGAAGAAGAAAGAAAGGTGGCGGCAAAGGGCAGCACCGAGACAGGGAAAAAAGAAGGAAAAAGGCACGCAGCGAAGGGCGGAGGCGAAGCAGACCACAAAGGACCGGAAAAGCAGGAGCAACGGGAGACAGGCAAGAAGCCACGGGGACGAGAGAGAAGGGGAAAGGGACGGGGGAGAAGGTTGTGCGCGTACAGCTTGGGCGGCACAAAAATAAAAGACAGTTCGAGAGGCGCGAGACGCAAAGCATTGAAAATAAGTCGATAAGAACGGACACAAGGAAGGGGAGGAAGAAAAAGGCACACAAGGCGACGAAACAAAAAGAAAGGGGGAGGGCGCACAGAAGAAAACGAACACAGGAACAAAAAGAACAGGAAGAGAAGGGAAGGGACTGTGTCGTGTCAAAAAAAAAAGAAGAAGAAAATAATAGGAAACAAAAAACAGAAGAACACAAAACAACAACAAAGGGGAAATAAAAATGCGGTCACACATGAAAAGGCCGAGAAAAAGACAGGACAAGCAACAAAAGAAAAAAGAAAAAAAACGGAGAGAGAATCGGCAGAAAAAAGCATAGGCACACGACAACAAATAAAAGCCGAACAAGGTACAGAGAAAAGAGAAGAAAAAACATTGAGGATTACTTCAGCCGGCAAAGAAAAAAACAGACAGAAAGGAAGGAAATCAAAGTTGAAAAAAACCGAAGAAGAAGCAACAAAGATGAAGAAGAAAGAATATCAACGAAAGTGCGCCAACACTTCAATGGAAAGAGAAGATCAACATAGCGCCAAGACAACACAAAGATAAAACAGGCACGCTAAAACAAAGAAAGCGAAAAGCACTCAACATGAAAAAAAAGAAAAAAAGAAGAAAATAAATTAAGTGCAGCAAGAAAAATAAACTTAAAAAATATAAAAAACTTTAAAAAAGACTAGACTTTGCGGTGCGCATCAGCATAACGAAGCGAAGCGGCGCGAAGGACAAAGTAGAAAAAAGAAGCGAAAATTTAAAATTCACTGGATTTAAATCATCCTTAAAAGCAATATTAAATTCAATTTTCGAGATCGCCAAACCTTCCTTTTATTTAATTTTTAAAATTTGAAATAATTAAATAAATTTGAAAAAACTAAAAAAATTAAAAAGACTTAAAAAGAATTGAAAAATACTACTTTGTCGTAAAAAATGCCTTTTTGAATATCATATTGCGTTTGTTAAAAAACAGAACACAAAAAAATGTGAAATACATAAAACGTAAAGTTTTTGCAAAAAATTGCAAAAAGAAAGAATATCAAGTTTTTTACCGCCTGTGAGTGAAACCGTGAATTTGTCAAAATAAAACCATTTTCAATAAATCAATGAAGTGCCAAATAATTCACGTGCCTAGCCTGTTATGCCTCCTTAAACCGATAAAAATATAAATTTTATGAAAAATAGTATTTAAATTAAATAAAATTGTGAAGCTATGTTCGGTGAGTTGCCAGTCCCTTCAAAACTTTAAAATCGCCGAAAAAACGAATTTAATATATATAAATGTAAAAATCTAACAAGTAATTAATTTTTTATAACTCGACCACTTTTAGAAATAAAATGCATACTGCTGGTTAAATACATTTTAGCTTGATACCTTCGTGCACTCGAAAAATCTCTTTCTACTCAAACACTCTCTCTTCTCTGCGTCTCTGGGCTTTCCTCTTTTCGGCGCTGAAAAGTGAAAAGCTATTTAATACTAAATAAATAAATAAATTGCAACTAACCGAATTTCTTAAAACAAAGTTTCTCTCAAAGCAGCGCGCCTGCGCAGCCTAATTTCCTCCGTACTTCGATGCTTTATTTTTCGCACTGCTTCCTTGCCTCGGGAGACCCTTCCCTCACGCCAACGACGCGTTACACGCCTGCAACAAGCATCTTCACCTACTGCCAGCTGCGTCAAGCTTTCTCTTGTTATCTTTCGCCTTGCTCCCCGAGGCATGTCTCGTCTTGTCGCCGGCCTTTGTCCTGAGTTTCTCTCCCGTGCTCTTTCTGTTCCTTCAGCGCCTCCCTCCGCTTCCCGTCGCTCCTTGCCTGTTTCTTTCCCTTTTTGTCCACGTTGGCCCTTCCGCTAAAAATCTACAAATGTCGTCCGACACTGCCGAACCCCCGCTCGTCCTGCGAACTCTTGTTCGCCATTTCTTCGGCCCCAAAAGCCGCGATCGCACTTCTTGTCCCGCACTGCGATTCACCCACGCTGCCGAGCCCCTTGTCCGCCAAGCGTCCTCGTCTTCTTTCATGCTCTCTCGCGCACAAGGCTAAAGCGAACGCCCTGTTCTCTCCCACGTTCCGCTTCACCACTGCCACGCTGACGCTGCAGAGGCGTTTCGGCCATACAGCTCGCACCCCCGACACGAAAAGGTCTCTCACACCCTGGCCCATGTGCCACCCTCACCACGCCTCAATTTGCAATCCTCACTCACGCTCTCCCAAACCCCTTTTTTTTCGCCCCCGCTCGCACCGTGCGTTTCACGCCACACTCCATCATCGTGGCGGTTCAACGTCTGATGCCCACTAAAGTCCGTCCAGCGCGACGCGCCAATCGCCAAAACTCACCGAACGTCTACCTTTAACGTCAGCGCCTGTGTCCCTTCGGTGCATGCAAACCCCGTCCGCCAACGTCACGGAGCTGCGCCGTCGGCTCGTCCCCTCGCCTACCTCGCATGCGGACGAAGCCTTTCCGCGCAGTTTTCCAACGCGCCTAACTGCTTCATTTCTGCATTTCTTCCATCGCTTCCTGCCGAACGGCCCGCCCCACACAAAACGCTCGCTTCCCCAATGGCCAATTTCTCCACAAGCCTCTTGCCCTATCTCGGCTGCTGAACGGCAATTCCGCCCACCTCGGCCCCAGCCACAAAAAGTTCAATATACCTCCTCGGCCATCGCGCTGTGTCCCGCTTCTCGACTGTACCGCTCTTGCTCCGCGCTTCTTTTCTCGCGGCCACTTTGCCACGCGCATGGTCCCCCCTCGCTTGTTGTCCCTTAGGCGCCCCTCTGTGCCCGGCGCCTCGCACACCATACGTATACTTCGCATCTAATGCCACACGGTCGACCATCATTACAGTCACTGCGGACCGTCCCCGCCCTCGCCCCGCCTCGCTCCCAGCTCGCGTTCCATCTTCTCCCGCCATGCCTCAGTCTGTCTGCCCTCCCGTCGTGCGTTTGGCGTCTTCCTCGGTCAAGGCTGCAACCCGCTCGGCCTAAAGCGCCATTCCCTCGCCGCCCGAGCAACCACAAGCTGTGCCCCGTCCATGTCTCACTCCCCTTTTCGCCAGCGCAACCCACACAACCGCGAATTCAACCCTCCATCATGGTTCTCTGTGCCTCTTTTCCTAATGCCCGGCCCCACGTTCTTGCTAGCGCAATGCGCCGCACGTGTGTCCACTCCCCCGTCCTCGCCTCTCGACAACGCCCTGTTCCATCCTGGTCCTTGCGTTTTGTGTGTCGACTTCCTCGTCGCACCCCTTCCACTTTCTGCGCAGTATAAAAAACAAAACATCAGCTGCCCGCTACGCCCTCTTGTCTCGTTCTCTTTCGTCCAATGCGCAGCCCCCCTCTCGCCGCGGCACGCAAGTTTCCTTACTTCTCCTGTGCCTCTTTCCGCCTGCCCCTGTTCCAGCACGCTCACCTCAACTGTCCTTGCATCTCACACCCCTCCCTCATCCCCTCGCGGTGCTCTCGTCCACGCGCCCGCCTCACGTTGCCCTAACAAAAACGGCGCTGCGCCCAGTCCTTTCGCACCCCGCCTCCTACCACGACTGTACTTTCTCTTCTCTTTCCTCTCCTCAGCCAGGCTGCTCCGCATTCATCGTCGTCGACGGATGCTTCGCGCCTTCTCGCCTTCCTCTGCGACCGTTGTCAAAGCACGCCGCTCCCATTCGCAATTTTCCCGCCACTGTTTTCCCGCACTTTGTTGTGTTCTCTCCTTTCCACCCAAAGACTTCGCTTGCGCCAGGTCCCCCATCGCGTGCCTCAAGCACCGCGCCCGACCGTTGCGAACACGCAGTTCTGCCCGCCGAACTTCTCGTCTCCGTCGCTCCTTACCGTTTCCGTCCGGGCACCCCTCGACGCCGCCCCTGTACCTGCGTGGTGTTCAACGTCAATCCATCAAGGCGCCACGTCGGCGCACGTCACACGCGCGGGCTCGGTCCACGTCCGCGTCACGGGCACACGCTTTGCGACACCTTTTCCTGCCAAATGAGTGGCCTCTCTGCGGTGGCCGCCCGTCTTAACCAACCCAAAACAAATTCACTCACGCCACATGTCTTGGCTCTTCCTCACGCCCTGCGTCCTCCGTCTAACGGCTGGCCAATTTCCAACTGCTTGATCCCTTGCCACCGACACTCGCCGTCGCGGCACAGCTCGCTTCCGTCGCGCCCACGCACCCCCCGATTGCGTCGCTACAAATGCCCACGGCAAATCTACGTTGTCGTTCCTCACGCCGCTGTTCCCTCGTCCCCTTCTTTTCCTCACTGTGCTGATCGTCCTTCTACTGCGCATCCGAGTGGTATGTCCCACGTCTCCTTTACTTTCGTGCTCCCGCTCCTGGGTGGCTTACTGTCAATCCTGCCCTTCGCTCCCCGGACTTTTGGCGCCACGCTGTCGTGCTGGCAACAGCGTCAATCCTCGCCTGCGCTCGCCCGAACACCGTGTTCTTGTTCGGTGCGTGCCTCAGCCTTTCCCTTCCTTGGCCACTTCTTTCATCTCTTCTTCGGTCACAGGCGGGTGCGTCCGTTCTCGAGTTCGCCTGTTTTGTCCCTGCTTGTGCGTCTGGCGATTCACCTTCCAGTGGTTCCCTGTTCGCATGCCTCGCCTGCTGCCGCGTTTCCTTCCCCTCTCCTGCTACTGTGCAGGTCTCCTGCAACGTTGTGTGTGCCTCCTCTGCTTCTCAGTACGCTCCTGTGCCGATCAATGCCCAGTGCTACCTACCCTCCATCCCCACCTCGTTGTTGCTGTTCTATTGCCGCTGCTGCGATTCTTGCGCCTCCTCGGTTATCCGGCCCTGTGTCAGCGCCTCGGGCTCCAGAGTGTGTCGGCCTTTCCCCAATCCCCGGCTTGCGGTCTCCACGGGAGGTCGTTAAACTGCTCTCGTCCAATTCCGTGTCCCTCATCCCTGTTTCTGGTGTCTTTGGCCTGTCGCGCGTCAATGTTCGACCGGCGTTCCGGTGCGACATGTGCCACGTGTTGCGTGGTTCGCCCCCTGCTTTCGAACGTGACTCCAGCTGCACCTGGCACGTCAACTGCCACACATCCCAAACTGCTTTTTATGCTTCCCGCGCTATGCGCTGTGTCGCGCCGCGGCGCGTTTCTGTCCGCGTTTCCAGGCATATTTCCTTGCACCGCACGTTCGCCGCGGGGCCGCGACGGGGTGGCTGCGTCCTCTCTTTTAGTGCAACATGATGTCAATCACTGCCCTTTTCGTCCGCACCCGTCCGTGGTTGTTGCACCTTCGCCGCCAGCGGCTCAGCATCGCTGGCACGCTGCGCCGTTGTGGCCGCGTCTCTTCGTGACTTCTCCCTGCATGCTGTTGTCTGGCGCATACCTGCAACCTCGCAGGGGCACGCGAGTCCTGCTGCCTTTTCGCGCCTGCACTTTTGCGCCGGAAGCACGGACGTCTTTCGTGCTTCATGCGGTCCGCGCTTCTGCCCACAATGCCTTCCGCGACGTCCTCATTCTGCATCCTTGTATCCCATCAGGCCTTGTTGCGCGACCGACCGACGCCTGCGGTCGTCTCTTAACCTTTCGGCATGGGCCCATACTTCCGCGGGGGCCTCTGCGGCGCGGCCTTTTGCGACTTTTTTTCAAGCCGCGTCCTGGCACGTCACGCACCGCTGCCAGATCTCTGGGCCCACATTTGGCACCCTACTGGTGCGCCCACCGGCAAGGGCCTCCTGTTCGCTGCCTGTGCCCCGCACGCGGCCACTGACGAACTCGAGCTGCTGCGCGGCCTGGGCGACGCGCGGGGTGCGTTAGGCAGACGACCTGTGGGCCTTGCCGTGAGCGTCGCTCAACGCGGACATGGGCGCAGTGGCTCGCCAGCACAGGCGTGCACGGCTCGAGGCCTCCGCCGCCCGCGATTGTCGTGCGGGGCCTTCGACACTGGCGCCTCGCCGAAGTCGCGCGTTGCCGGCTAGTTCCGCAGCTGGGCAAACGCAGCGCGCGGCCAAGCTTGCCGTGCATGCGGGAGCGTGTGGGAACTTGCGCTGCGCTAGCAAGGGCGCACAGGGATAGGCGGTTTGTTGCCTTCGCCAAGCGGCACCGCACGTGAGGTCGTCGAGGCACGGTGGTCGTCGGGTAAGGCACACGAAGGTTATGGAGATGGCTGGCACGCGAAGAGGGCTACGGGCTAGCGCGGTTGCGGCGCTCGCTTTCGGCTGTGCTCGCGCTCGGCACCTGGTGTGGCGAGGCAAAGTCGTCGAAGGAGGCCATGCTGCTGAGCTTCGCTGGGCGCGCCTGCGACCTTTCGGCGGTGCTGAAGTTGGCCGCGCAGGAAGCAGGGCAGGCACTCACAAGCGCGCCGCAGCTCGCAGACCGGCGGGCAGACGGGGATGCGAGCAGCGCGGCGAGGAGGCTGGCTAAAGCACGAGAGAGCATGGCGGCAGCACGCGCGCACGAGCCAAACGCAACACGTGCCCGCATCGAGGCGTGGCTGGACACCGTCGCGGACGCAGAAAGGGCACTGCGCGAACACGCACTGCTCGGCGAGCTCGTAAAGACGCAGGCGACGCTCGCCGCGCAGCACATCGACGACTTCATCTGCACGTTCGCGAAGCACAGCGGCGACGCAGCGGGCAGAACAGCAGGGAACGTTGCCTGCCTCATCGTTTCCGCGGACGACCCAGGCGCAAACATTTTCTGGGACAGTACCACAAACTCACTCAAAGCAGTGAAATCGGGAACGAGTGGCTCGGGAGCTGCTGCCGTGACTGAGCCGGCAGGCTGCTTCTTTGACGCAAAGGACGAGACAACATTTTGGGTCGCTGCGGTCGAGAAGGGCAAAACAGCATTCAGCAAAGAGTGCGCACAAACTTGCAAAAGCACGCACCAGCCCCTCGAAAAGGCGGTCGAAGCCCTGGCAGAGACGGAACCTGGCACGGCGGACTTTGGCGCCGTGAGCGGCGGAAGCCAACAGACGTCGGCCACATCGCCGTGCGCCACGCTCACAGCAGTCGCCGACGCGTGGACAACAAGCAGCACTGGGCTCAAGAAGGGCGTGCCAGTACGCTGGGCAGGGCTCTGGGACATCAAGGCCGGAGCGGACAACCAGTCGCCAACCGCGACATGGGTCGGCGGAAGAACACTCAACGAAGCAAAAGGACCACTGCTCGGGTTGGGCGAGCGCATGCAGCGCCAGGATGCGCTAAAGCAACGCATCGAGAAGGCGTGCGGAAGACAGGACTGGGACACGGAAGGACTGGTCACGCAGCTGTGCAGCGCTGGCACAGCACACAAGGCATTGCAACGCATAGAAACGCTGGCGGCGGAAGCGACCAACCGCACAGACGAGGCACACGAAAGAGAGGAAGGACAAAGCAGCACCGAAGCAACGCGCGAGAGCAGCAGAGGCGGGCCATCAAACGCAGCTGCGAAGAAGGGAGACCAGAACAAAGAGAGCAGAGGAACAAGCAGAGGCACACCGAGACACGAGGAAGCGCGCACGCAAACGGAGTCAGCACTGACGGGGAAGTTGACACAGGCAGGACTGATTGGCGCCACACTTTTGCGCGGGTGAAAGCAGCGAGGGAACAACGCAATGTTGCGCGAGACGTGGCAGGCATACCCGCACAAGCAGCGTCGACGAAGGGGGAAAGACCGCACGCCAGCGACACCGGGGCGAAAGAAGGGGCACACGCAGAAGGAAACAGAGAAACCGAAGCAAAGGCACGCAGGCGGGCGTGAGGTGGGCCCGAAGAGGACCGACATCAGCGAGCGAGTGGGAAAGCAATGAAACTGACCAGCTCAGCGCAGAATGAAACACGAAAGCAACAACGCAACAAACGAAAAAAATTAAGAAGAAGGAGGGCGAAGAGGGGTGCAGTGGGGCAAGTTGAGCGAAGGCCCGCGTGAGAAAAGAGAGCGCGAAGCTTGGAAGAGCAGCACAGTAGGCTTGCCGGAACACAGACAACACAAGCACAAGAAGAAGAAAGAAAGGTGGCGGCAAAGGGCAGCACCGAGACAGAAAAAAAAGAAGGGAAAAGGCACGCAGCGAAGGCGAAAGAGGGCAGCAAAGGACCGGACAAGCAGGATCAACGGGAGACAGGCACGAAGCCACGGGGACGAGAGAGAAGGGGAAAGGGACGGGGGGAGAAGGTTGTGGGCGGACAGCTTGGGCGGCACAAAAATAAAAGACAGTTCGAGAGGCGCGAGACGCAAAGGATTGAAAATAAGTCGATAAGAACGGACACAAGCGCACAAGGAAGGGGAGGAAGAAAAAGGCACACAAGGCGACGAAGCAAAAAGAAAGGGGGTGGGCGCACAGAAGAAAACGAACACAGGAACAAAAAAAACAGGAAGAGAAGGGAAGGGACTGTGTCGTGTCAAAAAAAAACGAAGAAGAAAATAATAGGAAACAAAAAACAGAAGAACACAAAACAACAACAAAGGGGAAATAACAATGCGGTCACACATGAAAAGGCCGAGAAAAAGACAGGACAAGCAACAAAAGAAAAAAAGAAAAAAAACAGAGAGAGAATCGGCAGAAAAAAGCATAGGCACACGACAACAAATAAAACCGAACAAGGTACAGAGAAAAGAGAAGAAAAAACATTGAGGATTACTTCAGCCGGCAAAGAAAAAAACAGAGACAGCAAGGAAATCAAAGTTGAAAAAAACCGAAGAAGAAGCAACAAAGATGAAGAAGAAAGAATATCAACGAAAGTGCGCCAACACTTCAATGAAAAGAGCAGATCAACATAGCGCCAAGACAACACAAAGATAAAACAGGCACGCTAAAACAAAGAAAGCGAAAAGCACTCAACATGAAAAAAAAGAAAAAAAGAAGAAAATAAATTAAGTGCAGCAAGAAAAATAAACTTAAAAAATTAAAAAACTTTAAAAAAAAGACTAGACTTTACGTTGCGCATCAGCATAACGACACGAAGCGGCGCGAAGGACAAAGTAGAAAAAAGAAACGAAAATTTAAAATTCACTGGATTTAAATCATCCTTAAAAGCAATATTAAATTCAATTTTCGAGATCGCCAAACCTTCCATTTATTTAATTTTTAAAATTTTAAAAAATTAAATAAATTTGAAAAAACTAAAAAATTAAAAAATTAAAAAGAATTGGAAAATACTACTTTGTCATAAAAAATGCCTTTTTGAATATCATATTGTGTTTCTTAAAAAACAGAACACAAAAAAATGTGAAATACATAAAACGTAAAGTTTTTGCAAAAAATTGCAAAAAGAAAGAATATCAAGTTTTTTACCGCCTGTGAGTGAAACCGTGAATTTGTCAAAATAAAACCATTTTCAATAAATCAATGAAGTGCCAAATAATTCACTTGCTTAGCCTGTTATGACTCCTTAAACCGATAAAAATATAAATTTTATGAAAAATATTATTTAAATTAAATAAAATTGTGAAGCGACACTTGCTGAGTCTTCAGTCCCTTCAAAACTTTAAAATCGCCGCAAAAACGAATTTAATATATATAAATGTAAAAATCTAACAAGTAATTAATGTTTTATAACTCGACCACTTTTAGAAATAAAATGCATACTGCTGGCTAAATACATTTTAGCTTGATACCTTCGCGCACTCGAAAAATCTCTTTCTACTCAAACACTCTCTCTTCTCCGCGTCTCTGCGCTTTTCTCTGCTCGGCGCTGAAAAGTGAAAAATTATTTAATACTAAATAAATAAATAAATTGCAACTAACCGAATTTCTTAAAACAAAGTTTCTCTCAAAGCAGCGCGCCTGCGCAGCCTAATTTCCTCCTCACTCTGATGCTTTATTTTTCGCACTTGTTCCTTGCCTCAGGAGCCCATTCCCTCACGCCAACGACGCGCTACACGCCTGCAACAAGCATCCTCATCTATTGCCAACTGCGTCAAGCTTTCTCTTGTTATCTTTCGCCTTGCTCCCGAGGCTTGGCTCGTCTTGTTTCCGTCCTTTGTCCTGAGTCCTTCTCCCTTGCTCTTTCTGTTCCTTCAGCGCTTCCCTCCGCTTCCCGTTGCTCCTTGCTTGTTTCTTTCCCTTTTTGTCTACCTCGGCCCTTCCGCTAAAAATCTACAAATATCGTCCGACACTGCTGAACCCTTGCTCGTCCTGCGAACTCTTTCCTGCCATTTCTTCGGCCCCAAAAGCCGTGATCGCACGTCGCGTCCCGCACTTCGATTCACCCACGCTGCCGAGCCCCTTGTCCGCCAAGCGTCCTCTTCTTCTCTCATTGTCTCTCGCGCACAAGGCTAAAGCGAACGCCCTGTTCTCTCCCACGTTCCTCTTCACCACTGCCACGCTGACTGTGCAGAGGCGTTTCGGCCACACAGCTCGCACCCCCGACACGAAAAGGTCTCTCACACCCCGGCCCATGTGCCACCCTCACCACGCCTCAATTTGCAATCCTCACTCACGCTCTCCCAAACCCCTTTTTTTTCGCCCCCGCTCGCACCGTGCGTCTCATGGCCCAGTCCATCATCATGGCGGCCCATCGTCTGCTGCCCACTAAAGTCCGTCCAGCGCGACGCGCCAATCGCCAAAACTCACCGAACGTCCACCTTCAACGTCAGCGCCTGTGTTCCTTCGGTGCATGCAAACCCCGTGCGCCAACGTCACGGATCTGCGCCGTCGGCTCGTCCCCTCGCCTACCTCGCATGCGGACGAAGCCCTTCCGCGCAGTTTTCCAACGCGCCTAACTGCTTCATTTCTGCATTTCTCCTATCGCTCCCTGTCGAACGGCCTTCGCCACACAAAACGCTCGCTCTCCCAATGGCCAATTTCTCTACAAGACTCTTGCCCTATTCCGGCTGCTGAACGCTAATTTCGCCCACCTCGGCCCCAGCCACAAAAAGTTCAATATACCTCCATGGCCATCGCGCTGTGTCCCGCTTCTCGACTGCACCGCTCTTGCTCCTCGCTTCTTTCCTCGCGGCCACTTTGCCACGCGCATGGTCCCCCCTCGCGTGTTGTCCCTTAGGCGCCCCTCTGTGCCCGGCGCCGCGCACACCATACGCATACTTCGCATCTAATGCCACACGGTCGATCATCATTACAGTCACTGCGGACCGCCCCCGCTCTCCGCCCTCGCCCCTCCCCGCTCCCAGCTCGCGTTCCATCCTCTCCCGCCATGCCTCACTCTGCTGGCCTGCTCGTCGTGCGCTTGGTGTCTTCCTCGGTCAAGGCTGCAACCCGCTCGGCCTAAAGCGCCATTCCCTCGCCGCCCGAGCAACCACAAGCTGTGCCCCGTCCATTTCTCACTCCCCTGTTCGCCAGCGCAACCCACACAAACGCGTATTCAACCCTCCATCATGGTTCTCTGTGCCTCTTTTCCTAATGCCCGGCCCCACGTTCTTGCTAGCGCAATGCGCCGCACGTGTGTCCACTCCCCCGTCCTCGCCTCTCGACAACGCCCTGTTCCATCCTGGTCCTTTTGTTTTGTGTGTCGACTTCCTCGTCGCACCCCTTCCACTTTCTGCGCAGTATAAAAAACAAAACATCAGCTGCCCGCTACGCCCTCTTGTCGCGTTCTCTTTCGTCCAATGCGCACCCCCCCCTCTCGCCGCGGCACGCAAGTTTCCTTACTTCCCCTGTGCCTCTTCCCGCCTGCCCCTGTTCCAGCACGCTCACCTCAACTGTCCCTGCATCTCACACTCCTTCCTCATCCCCTCGCGGTGCTCTCGTCCACGCGCCCGCCTCACGTTGCCCTAACAAAAACGGCGCTGCGCCCAGTGCTTTCGCACCCCGCCTCCTACCACGACTGTACTTTCTCGTCCTGCTCCTCTCCTCAGCCAGGCTGCTCCGCATTCATCGTCGTCGACGGATGCTTCGCGCCTTCTCGCTTTCCTCTGCGACCGCTGTCAAAGCACGCCGTCCCCAGTCGCAATCGTCCCGCCACTGTTTTCCAGCACTCTGTTGTGTTTTCTCCTTTCCACCCAAAGACTTCGCTTGCGCCAGGTCCCCCGTCGCGTGCCTCAAGCACCGCGCCCGACCGTTGCGAACACGCAGTCCTTCCCGCCGCACTTCTTGTCTCCGTCGCTCCTTACCGTTTCCGCCCTGGCACCCCTCGACGCCGCCCCTGGCCCTGCGTGGTGTTCAACGTCAGTCCATCAAGGCGCCATGTCGGCGCACGTCACACGCGCGGGCTCGTTCCACGTCCGCGTCACGGGCACACTCCCTGCGACGCCTTTTCTTGCCAAATGAGTGTCCTCTCTGCGGTGCTCGCCCGGCTTAACCAAACCAAAACAAATTCACGCACGCCACATGTCTTGGCTCTTCCTCACGCCCTGCGTCCTGCGTCTAACGGCTGGCCAATTTCCAACTGCTTGATCCCTTGCCACCGACACTCGCCGTCGCTTCACAGCTCGCTTCCGTCGCGCCCACGCACCCCCCGATTGCGTCGCTACAAATGCCCACGGCAAATCTGCGTTGTCGTCCCTCACGCCGCTGTTCCCTCGGCCCCTTCTTTTCATCACTGTGCTGATTGTCCTTCCACTGCGCATCCGAGTGGTATCCCCCACTTCTCCTGTACTTTCGTGCTCCCGCTACTGGGTGGCTTACTGTCAACCCTGCCCTTCGCTCCCCGGACTTCTGTCGCCACGCTGGCGTGCTGGCAACAGCGTCAATCCGCGCCTGCGCTCGCCCGAACACCGTGTTCTTGTTCGTTGCGTGCCTCAGCCTTTCCCTTCCTTGGCCACTTCTGTTATCGCTTCTTCGGTCACAGTCGGGTGCGTCCGTTCGCGAGTTCGCCTGTTTTGTCCCTGCTTCTGCGTTTGGCGATTCACCTTCCAGTGGTTCCCTGTTCGCATGCTTCGCCTGCTTCCGCGTTTCCTTCCCCTCTCCTGCTACTGTGCAGGTCTCCGCCAACGTTGTGTGTGCCACCTCTGCTTCTCAGTACGCTCCTGTGCCGATCAATGCCCAGTGCTACCTACCCTCCATCGTTGCCTCGTTGTTGCTGTCCTATCGCCGCTGCTGCTTTGCTTTTGCCTCCTCGGTTATCCGGCCCTGTGTCAGCGCCTCGTCCTCCAGAGTGTGTCGGCCTTTTCCCAAGCCCAGGCTTGCGGTCTCCACGGGAGGTCGTTAAACTGCTCTCGTCCTTTTCCGTGTCCCTCATTCCTTTATCTGGTGCCTTTGGCCTGTCGCGCGTCAATGTTCGACCGGCGTTCCGGTGCGACTTGTGCCACGTGTTGCGTGGTTCGCCCCCTGCTTTCGAACGTGACTCCAGCTGCGTCTGGCACGTCAACTGCCACACATCCCAGCTTGTTTTTTATGCTTCCCGCGCTATGCGCTGTGTCGCGCCGCGGCGCGTTTCTGTCGGCGTTTCCAGGCATAGTTCCTTGCACCGCACGTTCGCCGCGGGGCCGCGACGGGGTGGCTGCGTCCTCTCTTTTAGTGCAACATGATGTCAATGACTGCCCTTTTCGTCCGCACCCGTTCGTGTCTGGTCCACCTTCGCCGCCAGCGGCTCAGCTTCGCTGGCACGTTGGGCCGTGCTGGCCGCGTCTCTGCGCGACTTCTCCCTGCATGCTGTCGTCTGGCGCTCACCTGCAACCTCGCAGGGGCACGCGAGTCCTTGTGTCTTTTTTTGCCCGCACTTTTGCGCCGGAAGCACGGACGTCTTTCGTGCCTCATGCGGTCCGCGCGTCTGCCCACCATGCGTTCCGCGACGTCCTCATTCTGCAGCCTTGTGTCCCATCAGGCCTTGTTGAGCGACCGACCGACGCCTGCGGCCGTCTCTTAACCTTTCGGCATGGGCCCATACTTCCGCGGGGGCCTCTGCGGCGCGGCCTTTTGCGACTTTTTTTCAAGCCGCGTCCTGGCACGTCACGCACCGCTGCCAGATCTCTGGGCCCACATTTGGCACCGCACTGGTGCGGCCACCGGCAAGGCCCTCCTGTCCGCTGCCTGTGCCCCGCACGCGGCCACTGACGAACTCGAGCTGCTGCGCGGCCTGGGTGACGCGCGGGGTGCGTTAGGCAGACGACCTGTGGGCTTTGCCGTGAGCGTTGCTCAACGCGGACATGTGCGCAGTGGCTCGCCAGCACAGGCACGGACGGCTCGAGGCGCCCGCCGCCCGCGATGCTCGTGCGGGGCCTTCGACACTGGCGCCTCGCCGAATTTGCGCGTCGTCGGCTAGTTCCGCAGCTGGGCGCACGCAGCGCGCGCCCAAGCTGGCCGTGCATGCGGGCGCGTGTGGGTACTTGCGCTGCGCTAGCGAGGGCGCACAGGGATAGGCAGTTTGGTCCGTTCGCCAAGCGGCACCGCACGTGAGGTCGACGAGGCACGGTGGTCGTCGGGTAAGGGGCACGAAGGTTATGGAGATGGCTGGCACGCGAACAGGGCTACGGGCTAGCGCGGTTGCGGCGCTCGCTTTCGGGCTTGTCGCGCTCGGCACCTGGGGTGGCGAGGCAGCGTCGTCGAAGGAGGCCATGCTGCTGAGCTTCGCTGGGCGCGCCTGCGACCTTTCGGCGGTGCTGAAGTTGGCCGCGCAGGAGGCAGGGCAGGCACTCACAAGCGCGCCAAAGCTCGCAGGCGGGCGACCAGACGGGGATGCGAGCAGCAAGGTGAGGAGGCTGGCGAGGGCACGAGAGACAATCGCGGCAGCACGCGCGCGGGAGCCAAACGCAACACTGGCCCGCATCGAGGCGTGGCTGGACACCGTCGCGGACGCAGAAAGGGCACTGGGCGAACACGCACTGCTCGGCGAGCTCGTGAAGACCCAGGCAACGCTCGCCGCGCAGCACATCGACGACTTCATCTACACGTTCGCGAAGCACAGCGGCGACAAAGCAGGCACAGACACAGGGAACGTCGCCTGCCTCATCGCTTCCGCGGAAGGCCCAGGCGCAAACATTTTCTGGGACAATGAGACGAACACGCTCAAAGCAGTGAAAATAGGAACGGAGGGCACGGGTGCTACTGCCGTGACTGAACTGGCAGGCTGCTTCTTTGACGCAACGGACGAGACAACATTGTGGGCCATTGCGGTCGAGAAGGGCAAAACAGCATTCAGCACAGAGTGCGCACAAACTTGCAAAAGTACGCACCAGCGCCTCGGAAAGGCAGTCGAAGCGCTGGCGCAGCACAGAACTGACACGGCGGACTTTGGCGCCGTGAGCGGCGGAGGCCAGCAGACGCTGGCCACATCGCCGTGCGGCACGCTAACAGCAGTCACCGACTCGTGGAGCACGAGCGGCACTGGACTCAAGCAAGGCGTGCCGGTACGCTGGGCAGGCCTCTGGGACATCAAGGCCACAGCGGACAGCCAGTCGCCAGCCGCGACATGGGTCGGCGGCAACACACTCAACGAAGCAAAGGGCACACTGCTCGGGTTGGGCGCGCGCATGCAGCGCCAGGCTGCGCTAAAGCAGCGCATCGAGAAGGCGTGCGCAAGACAGGACTGGGACACGGAAGGACTGGTCACGCAGCTGTGCAGCGCTGACACAGCAGACAAGGCATTGCAACGCATAGAAACGATGGCGGCGGAAGCGACCAGCCGCACAAGAGAGGCACACGAAAGAGAGGAAGGACAAAGCAGCAACGAAGCAACGCGCGAGAGCAGCAGAGGCGGGCCATCAAACGCAGCTGCGAAGAAGGACCACCAGAACGAAGAGAGCAGAGGAACAGGCAAAGGCACACCGAGACACGAAGAACAGCGCACGCAAACGGAGTCAGCACTGACGGGGAAGTTGACACAGGCAGGACTGATTGGCGCCACACTTTTGCGCGGGTGAAAGCAGCGAGGGAACAACGAAATGTTGCGCGAGACGTGGCAGGCATACCCGCAGCAGCGTCGACGAAGGGGGAAAGACCACACGCCAGCGGCACCGGGCGAAAGAAGGAGCACAGGAAGAAGGAAAGCGAGGGACCGAAGCAAAGGCACGCAGGCGGGCGTGAGGTGGGCCCGAACAGGACCGCCATCAGCGAGCGAGTGGGAAAGCAATGAAACTGACCAGCTCAGCGCAAAATGAAGCACGAAAAAACCAACGCAACAAACGAAAGAAATTAAGAAGAAGGAGGGCGAGGAGGGGTGCCGTGGGGCAAGTTGAGCGAAGGCGCGCGTGAAAAGAGACAGCGCGAAGCTTGGAAGAGCAGAACAGTAGGCTTGCCGGAACACAGAAAACACAAGCACAAGAAGAAGAAAGAAAGGTGGCGGCAAAAGGCAACACCGAGACAGAAAAAAAAGAAGGGAAAAGGCACGCAGCGCAGGAGCCAAACGCAACACTGGCGCGCATCGAGGCGTGGCTGGACACCGTCGCGGACGCAGAAAGGGCGCTGCGCGAACACGCACTGCTCGGCGAGGTCGTGAAGACGCAGGCGACGCTCGCCGCGCAGAACATCGACGACTTCATCTACACGTTCGCGAAGCACAGCGGCGACAAAGCAGGCACAGACACAGGGAACGTCGCCTGCCTCATCGCTTCCGCGGACAACCCAGGCGCAAACATTTACTGGGACAGTGCCGCCAACACGCTCAAGGCAGTGAAATCGGTCACGAGCGGCTCGGGAGCTGCTGCCATGACTGAGCTGGCAGGCTGCTTCTTTGACGCAAAGGACGAGACAACATTGTGGGCCGCCGCGGTCGAGAAGGGCAAAACAGCATTCAGCGAGCAGTGCGGACAAACTTGCAAAAGCACGCACCAGCGCCTCGGAAAGGCGGTCGACACCCTGGCGAAACAGGAAGGAGGCACGGCGGACTTTGGCGCCGTGAGCGGCGGAGGCCAACAGACGCTGGCCACATTGCCGTGTAACACGCTAACAGCAGTCACCGACGCGTGGAGCGCGAGCGGCACTGGACTAAAAGCGGAGGTGGCGGTACGCTGGGCAGGCCTCTGGGACATCAAGACCACGGCGGTTAGCCAGTCGCCAACCGCGACATGGGTCGGCGGCACCACACAAAACGAAGCAAAGGGACCACTGCTCGGGTTGGGCGCGCGCATGCAGCGCCAGGATGCGCTAAAGCAGCGCATCGAGAAGGCGTGCGCAAGACAGGACTGGGACACGGAAGGACTGGTCACGCAGCTGTGCAGCGCTGGCACAGCAGACAAGGCATTGCAACGCATAGAAACGCTGGCGGCGGAAGCGACCAACCGCACAGACGAGGCACACGAAAGAGAGGAAGGACAAAGCAGCACCGAAGCAACGCGCGAGACAAGCAGAGGCGGGCCATCAATCGCAGCTGCGAAGAAGGAACACCAGAACAAAGAAAGCAGAGGAACAAGCAAAGGAACACCGAGACACGAAGAAGCGCGCACGCAAACGGAGTCAGCACTGACGGGGAAGTTGACACAGGCAGCACTGATTGGCGCCACACTTTTGCGCGGGTGAAAGCAGCGAGGGAACAACGCAATGTTGCGCGAGACGTGGCAGGCATACCCGCAGCAGCGTCGACGAAGGGGGAAAGACCACACGCCAGCGGCACCGGGCGAAAGAAGGGGCACACGCAGAAGGAAAGCGAGGGACCGAAGCAAAGGCACGCAGGCGGGCGTGAAGTGGGCACGAAGAGAACGGACATTAGCGAGCGAGTGGGAAAGCAATGAAACTGACCAGCTCAGCGCAGAATGACACGCGAAAGCAACAACGCAACAAACGAAAAAAATTAAGAAGAAGGAGGGCGAGGAGGGGTGCCGTGGGGCAAGTTGAGCGCAGGCCCGCGTGAGAAAAGAGAGCGCGAAGCTTGGAAGAGCAGCACAGTAGGCTTGCCGGAACACAGACAACACAAGCACAAGAAGAAGAAAGAAAGGTGGCGGCAAAGGGCAGCACCGAGACAGGGGAAAAAGAAGGAAAAAGGCACGCAGCGAAGGGCGAAGGCGAAGCAGACCACAAAGGACCGGAAAAGCAGGAGCAACGGGAGACAGGCAAGAAGCCACGGGGACGAGAGAGAAGGGGAAAGGGACGGGGGGAGAAGGTTGTGGGCGAACAGCTTGGGCGACACAAAAATAAAAGACAGTTCGAGAGGCGCGAGACGCAAAGCATTGAAAATACGTCGATAAGAACGGGCACAAGGAAGGGGAGGAAGAAAAAGGCACACAAGGCAACGAAGCAAAAACAAAGGGGGTGGGCGCACAGAAGAAAACGAACACAGGAACAAAAGAGAACAGGAAGAGAAGGGAAGGGACTGGCTCGTGTCAAAAAAAAAGAAGAAGAAGAAGATAATAGGAACCAAAAAACAAAAGAACACAAAACAACAACAAAGGGGAAAAAAAATGCGAACACACATGAAAAGGCCGAGAAAAAGACACGACACACGACAAAAGAGAAAAAGAAAAAAAGAAAAAAAAGGAGAGAGAATCGGCAGAAAAAAGCAGGAGAAGAACACGACAACAAACAAAAACCGAACAAGGTACAGAGAAAAGAGAAGAAAAAACATTGAGGATTACTTCAGCCGGCAACTAAAGACACAGACAGCAAGGAAAACAAAGTTGAAAAAAACCGAAGAAGAAGCAACGAAGAAGAAGAAGAAAGAATATCAACGAAAGTGCGCCAACACTTCAATGAAAAGACAAGATCAACATAGCGCCAAGACAACACAAAGATAAAACAGGCACGCTAAAACAAAGAAAGCGAAAGGTACTCAACATGAAAAAAAAGAAAAAAAAAAGAAAATAAATTAAGTGCAGCAAGAAAAATAAACTTAAAAAATATAAAAAACTTTAAAAAAAAGACTAGAACTTACGTTGCGGATCAACATAACAACACGAACAGGCGCGAAGGACAAAGTAGAAAAAAGAAACGACAATTTAAAATTCACTGGATTTAAGTCATCCTTAAAAGCAATATTAAATTCAATTTTCGAGATCGCCAAACCTTCCTGTTATTTAATTTTTAAAATTTTAAAATATTAAATAAATTTGAAAAGCCTAAAAAATTAGAAAATTAAAAAGAATTGGAAAATACTACTTTGTCGTAAAAAATGCCTTTTTGAATATCATATTGCGTTTCTTAAAAAACAGAACACAAAAAAATGTGAAATACATAAAACGTAAAGTTCGTGCAAAAAATTGCAAAAAGAAAGAATATCAAGTTTTTTACCGCCTGTGAGTGAAACCGTGAATTTGTCAAAGCAAAACCATTTTCAATAAATCAATGAAGTGCCAAATAATTCACTTGCTTAGCCTGTTATGACTCCTTAAACCGGTAAAAATATAAATTTTATGAAAAATATTATTTAAATTAAATAAAATTGTGAAGCGACACTTGCTGAGTCTTCAGTCCCTTCAAAACTTTAAAATCGCCGCTGATCCGAATTTAATATATATAAATGTAAAACTCTAACAAGTAATTAATTTTTTATAACTCGACCACTTTTAGAAATAAAATGCATACTGTTGGCTAAATACATTTTAGCTTGATACCTTCGCGCACTCGAACGATCTCTTTCTACTCAAACACTCTCTCTTCTCCGCGTCTCTGCGCTTTCCTCTTTTCGGCACTGAAAAGTGAAAAATTATTTAATACTAAATAAATAAATAAATTGCAACTAACCGAATTTCTTAAAACAAAGTTTCTCTCAAAGCAGCGCGCCTGCGCAGCTTAATTTCCTCCTCACTCTGATGCTTTATTTTTCGCACTGCTTCCTTGCCTCAGGACCCCACAACCTCACGCCAACGACGCGCTACATGCCTGCAACAAGCATCCTCACCTACTGCCAACTGCGTCAAGCTTTCTCTTGTTATCTTTCGCCTTGCTCCCCGAGGCTTGGCTCGTCTTGTTGCCGTCCTTTGTCCTGAGTCCTTCTCCCGTGCTCTTTCTGTTCCTTCAGCGCTTCCCTCCGCTTCCCGTTGCGCCTTGCTGCCTTCTTTCCCTTTTTGCCTACCTTGGCCCTTCCGCTAAAAATCTACAAATATCGGCCGACACTGCTGAACCCTTGCTCGTCCTGCGAACTCTTTCCTGCCATTTCTTCGGCCCCAAAAGCCGCGACCGCACGTCTTGTCCCGCACTGCGATTCACCCACGCTGCCGAGCCCCTTGTCCGCCAAGCGTCCTCTTCTTCTTTCATGGTCTCTCCCGCACAAGGCTAAAGCGAACGCCCTGTTCTCTCCCACGTTCCTCTTCACCACTGACACGCTGACGCTCCAGAGGCGGTTCGGCCACACAGCGCGCACCCCCGACACGAAAAGGTCTCTCACACCCTGGCCCATGTGCCACTCTCACCACGCCTCAATTTGCAATCCTCACTCACGCTCTCCCAAACCCCTTTTTTCTTCGCCCCCGCTCGCACCGTGCGTCTCACGCCACAGTCCATCATCGTGGCGGTTCAACGTCTGATGACCACTAAAGTCCGTCCAGCGCGACGCGCCAATCGCCAAAACTCACCGAACGTCTACCTTTAACGTCAGCGCCTGTGTCCCTTCGGTGCATGCAAACCCCGTCCGCCAACGTCACGGATCTGCGCCGTCGGCTCGTCCCCTCGCCTACCTCGCATGCGGACGAAGCCTTTCCGCGCAGTTTTCCAACGCGCCTAACTGCTTCATTTCTGCATTTCTTCTATCGCTCCCTGCCGAACGGCCTTCGCCACACAAAACGCTCGCTCTCCCAATGGCCAATTTCTCCACAAGACTCTTGCCCTATTCCGGCTGCTGAACGGCAATTTCGCCCACCTCGGCCCCAGCCACAAAAAGTTCAATATACCTCCTCGGCCATCGCGCTGTGTCCCGCTTCTCGACTGCACCGCTCTTGCTCCGCGCTTCTTTCCCCGCGGCCACTTTGCCACGCGCATGGTTCCCCCTCGCTTGTTGTCCCTCAGGCGCCCCTCTGTGCCCGGCGCCTCGCACACCATACGCATACTTCGCATCTAATGCCACACGGCCGACCATCATTACAGTCACTGCGGACCGTCTCCGCTGTCCGCCCTCGCCCCGCCTCGCTCCCAGCTCGCGTTCCATCCTCTCCCGCCATGCCTCAGTCTGCTTGCCTGCCCTGCGCGCGTTTGGCGTCTTCCTCGGTCAAGGCTGCAACCCGCTCGGCCTAAAGCGCCATGCCCTCGCCGCCCGAGCAACCACAAGCTGCTCCCCGTCCATTTCTCACTCCCCTTTTCGCCAGCGCAACCCACACAACCGCGAATTCAACCCTCCATCATGGCCCTCTGTGCCTCTTTTCCTAATGCCCGGCCCCACGTTCTTGCTAGCGCAATGCGCCGCACCTGTGTCCATCCCCCCGTGCTCGCCTCTCGACAACGCCCTGTCCCATCCTGGTCCTTGTGTTTTGTGTGTCGACTTCCTCGTCGCACCCCTTCCACTTTCTGCGCAGTATAAAAAAAAAAACATCAGCTGCCCGCTACGCCCTCTTGTCGCGTTCTCTTTCGTCCAATGCGCAGCCCCCCCTCTCGCCGCGGCACGCAAGTTTCCTTACTTCCCCTGTGCCTCTTCCCGCTTTCCCCTGCTCCAGCACGCTCACCTCAACTGTCCCTGCATCTCACACTCCTTCCTCATCCCCTCGCGGTGCTGTTGTCCACGCGCCCGCCTCACGCCACCCTAACAAAAACGGCGCTTCCTCCAGTGCTTTCGCACCCCGCCTCCTACCACGACTGTACTTTCTCGTCTCGCTCCTCTCCTCAGCCAGGCTGCTCCGCATTCATCGTCGTCGACGGATGCTTCGCGCCTTCTTGCCTTCCTCTGCGACCGCTGTCAAAGCACGCCGGCCCCAGTCGCAATTTTCCCGCCACTGTTTTCCCGCACTCTGTTGTGTTTTCTCCTTTCCACCCAAAGACTTCGCTTGCGCCAGGTCCCCCGTCGCGTGCCTCAAGCACCGCGGCCGACCGTTGCGAACACGCAGTTCTCCCCGCCGCATTTCCTGTCTCCGTCGCTCCTTACCGTTTCCGCCCGGGCACCCCTCGACGCCGCCCCTGGCCCTGCGTGGTGTTCAACGTCAGTCCATCAAGGCGCCATGTCGGCGCACGTCACACGCGCGGGCTCGTTCCACGTCCGCGTCACGGGCACACTCCCTGCGACACCTTTTCTTGCCAAATGAGTGTCCTCTCTGCGGTGGCCGCTTGGCTTAACCAAACCAAAACAAATTCACGCACGCCACATGTCTTGGCTCTTCCTCACTCCCCGCGTCCTGCGTCTAACGGCTGGCCAATTTCCAACTGTTTGATCCCTCGCCACCGACACTCGCCGTCGCTTCACAGCTCGCTTCCGTCGCGCCCACGCACCCCCGATTGCGTCGCTACAAATGCCCACGGCAAATCTGCGTTGTCGTCCCTCACGCCGCTGTTCCCTCGGCCCCTTCTTTTCCTCACTGTGCTGATTGTCCTTCTACTGCGCATCCGAGTGGTATCCCCCACGTCTCCTGTACTTTTGTGCGCCCGCTCCTGGGTGGCTTACTGTCATTCCCGCCCTTCGCTCCCCGGTCTTCTGTCGCCACGCTGTCGTGCTGGCAACAGCGTCAATCCACGCCTGCGCTCGCCCGAACACCGTGTTCTTGTTCGGTGCGTGCCTCAGCCTTTCCCTTCCTTGGCCACTTCTTTCATCTCTTCTTCGGTCACAGGCGGGTGCGTCCGTTCGCGAGTTCGCCTGTTTTGTCCCTGCTTCTGCGTTTGGCGATTCACCTTCTAGTGCATCCCTGTTCGCATGCTTCGCCTGCCTCCGCTGTTCCTTCCTCTCTCCTGCTACTGTGCAGGTCTCCGCCAACGTTGTGTGTTCCACCTCTGCTTCTCAGTACGCTCCTGTGCCGATCAATGCCCAGTTCTTCCTACCCTCCATCGTTGCCTCGTTGTTGCTGTCCTATCGCCGCTGCTGCTTTTCTTTTGCCTCCTCGGTTATCCGGCCCTGTGTCAGCGCCTCGGGCTCCAGAGTTCGTCGGCCTTTCCCCAATCCCCGGCTTGCGGTCTCCACGGGAGGTCGTTAAACTGCTCTCGTCCTTTTCCGTGTCCATCATTCCGCTTTCTGGCGCCTTTGGCCTGACGCGCGTCAATGTTCGACCGGCGTTCCGGCGCGACGTGTGCCACGTGTTGCGCGTTCGCCCCCTGCTTTCGAACGTGACTCCAGCCGCGTCTGGCACGTCAACTGCCACACATCCCAAACTGTTTTTTATGCTTCCCGCGCTATGCGCTGTGTCGCGACGCGGCGCGTTTCTTTTCCCGTTTCCAGGCATAGCACTCCGCACCGCACGTTCGCCGCGGGGCCGCGACGGAGTGGCTGCGTCCTCTCTTTTAGTGCAACATGATGTCAATGACTGCCCTTTTCGTCCGCACCCGTTCGTGTCTGGTCCACCTTCGCCGCCATCGGCTCAGCTTCGCTGGCACGTTGCGCCGTGCTGGCCGCGTCTCTGCGCGACTTCTCCCTGCATGCTGTCGTCTGGCGCTCACCTGCAACCTCGCAGGGGCACGCGAGTCCTTGTGTCTTTTTTTGCCTGCACTTTTGCGCCGGAAGCACGGACGTCTTGTCTGCTTCATGCGGTCCGCGCGTCTGCCCACCATGCGTTCCGCGACGCCCTCATTCTGCAGCCTTGTATCCCATGAGGCCTTGTTGCGCGACCGACCGACCTCTGCGGCCGTCTCTCAACCTTTCGGCATGGGCCCATACTTCCGCGGGGGCCTCTGCGGCGCGCCCTTTGGCGACTTTTTTTCAAGCCGCGTCCTGGCACGTCACGCACCGCTGCCAGATCTCTGGGCCCACATTTGGCACCGCACTGGTGCGGCCACCGGCAAGGCCCTCCTGTCCGCTGCCTGTTTCCCGCACGCGGCCACTGACGAACTCGAGCTGCTGCGCGGCCTGGGCGACGCGCGGGGTGCGTTAGGCAGACGACCTGTGGGCTTTGCCGTGAGCGTTGCTCAACGCGGACATGTGCGCAGTGGCTCGCCAGCACAGGCGCGGACGGCTCGAGGCGCCCGCCGCCCGCGATGCTCGTGCGGGGCCTTCGACACTGGCGCGTCGCCGAAGTCGCGCGTCGTCGGCTAGTTCCGCAGCTGGGCGAACGCAGCGCGCGCCCAAGCTGGCCGTGCATGCGGGTGCGTGTGGGAACTTGCGCTGCGCTTGCGAGGGCGCACAGGGATAGGCGGTTAGGCCCGTTCGCCAAGCGGCACCGCACGGGAGGTCGACGAGGCACGGTGGTCGTCGGGTAAGGGACACGAAGGTCATGGAGATTGCTGGCACGCGAAGAGGGCTACGGGCTCGCGCGGTTGCGGCGCTCGCTTTCGGGCTTGTCGCGCTCGGCACCTGGGGTGGCGAGGCAGCGTCGTCGAAGGAGGCCATGCTGCTGAGCTTCGCTGGGCGCGCCTGCGACCTTTCGGCGGTGCTGAAGTTGGCCGCGCAGGAGGCAGGGCAGGCACTCACAAGCGCGCCGCAGCTCGCAGACCGGGGGGCAAACGGGGATGCAAGCAGCGCAGCGAGGAGGCTGGCGAAAGCACGAGAGAGCATGGCGGCAGCACGCGCGCACGAGCCAAACGCAACACTGGCGCGCATCGAGGCGTGGCTGGACACCGTCGCGGACGCAGAAAGGGCGCTGCGCGAACACGCACTGCTCGGCGAGCTCGTGAAGACGCAGGCAACGCTCGCCGCGCAGCACATCGACGACTTCATCTGCACGTTCGCGAAGCACAGCGGCGACGCAGCGGGCACAACAGCAGGGAACGTCGCCTGCCTCATCGCTTCCGCGGACAACCCAGGCGCAAGCATTTACTGGGACAGTGCCGACAACACGCTCAAAGCAGTGAAGGTGGGCACGAGCGGCTCGGGTGCTGCTGCCGTGGATGAACTGGCAGGCTGCTTCTTTGACGCAAAGGACGAGACAACATTGTGGGCCGCCGCGGTCGAGAAGGGCAAAACAGCATTCAGCAAAGAGTGCGCACAAACTTGCAAAAGCACGCACCAGCGCCTCGGAAAGGCAGTCGAAGCCCTGGCAGACACGGAACGGCGCGCGGCGGACTTTGGCGCCGTGAGCGGCGGAGGCCAGCAAACGCTGGCCACATCGCCGTGCACCACGCTCACAGCAGTCACCGACCCGTGGAGCACGAGCGGCACTGGGCTCAAGAAGGGCGTGCCAGTACGCTGGGCAGGCCTCTGGGACATCAAGGCCGGAGCGGACAACCAGTCGCCAACCGCGACATGGGTCGGCGGAAGAACACTCAACGAAGCAAAGGGACCACTGCTCGGGTTGGGCGCGCGCATGCAGCGCCAGGATGCGCTAAAGCAGCGCATCGAGAAGGCGTGCGCAAGACAGGACTGGGACACGGAAGGACTGGTCGCGCAGCTGTGCATGTGTGGCACAGCAGACAAGGCATTGCAACGCATAGAAACGCTGGCGGCGGAAGCGACCAGCCGCACAGACGAGGCACACGAAAGAGAGGAAGGACAAAGCAGCAACGAAGCAACGCAAGAGGCGGGCCATCAAACGCAGCTGCGAAGAAGGAAGACCAGAACAAAGAGAGCAGAGGAACAAGCACCGGCACACCGAGACACGAAGAAGCGCGCACGCAAACGGAGTCAGCACTGACGGGGAAGTTGACACAGGCAGGACTGATTGGCGCCACACTTTTGCGCGGGTGAAAGCACAGAGGGAGCAACGCAATGTTGCGCGAGACGTGGCAGGCATACCCAAAGCAGCGTCGACGAAGGGGGAAAGACCGCACGCCAGCGGCACCGGTAGAAAGAGGGGGCACACGCAGAAGGAAAGCGAGGGACCGAAGCAAAGGCACGCAGGCGGGCGTGAGGTGGGCCCGAAGAGGACCGACATCAGCGAGCGAGTGGGAAAGCAATGAAACTGACCAGCTCAGCGCAAAATGAAGCACGAAAGCAACAACGCAACAAACGAAAAAAATTAAGTAGAAGGAGGGCGAGGAGGGGTGCCGTGGGGCAAGTTGAGCGAAGGCGCGCGTGAGAAAAGAGAGCGGGAAGCTTGGAAGAGCAGCACAGTAGGCTTGCCGGAACACAGACAACACAAGCACAAGAAGAAGAAAGAAAGGTGGCGGCAAAGGGCAGCACCGAGACAGAAAAAAAAGAAGGAAAAAGGCACGCAGCGAAGGGCGAAGGCAGCAAAGGGACGGACAAGCAGGCGCAACGGGAGACAGGCAAGAAGCCACGGGGACGAGAGAGAAGGGGAAAGGAACGGGGGAGAAGGTTGTGGGCGGACAGCTTGGGCGGCACAAAAATAAAAGACAATTCGAGAGGCGCGAGACGCAAAGGATTGAAAATAAGTCAATAAGAACGGGCACAAGGAAGGGGAGGAAGAAAAAGGCACACAAGGCGACGAAGCAAAAAGAAAGGGGGTGGGCGCACAGAAGAAAACGAACACAGGAACAAAAAGAACAGGAAGAGAAGGGAAGGGACTGGCTCGTGTCAAAAAAAAAGAAGAAGAAGAAGATAATAGGAACCAAAAAACACAAGAACACAAAACAACAACAAAGGGGAAATACAATGCGGTCACACATGAAAAGGCCGAGAAAAAGACAGGACACACGAGAAAAGAGAAAAAGAAAAAAAGAAAAAAAAGAAGAGAGAATCGGCAGAAAAAAGCAGGAGAAGAACACGACAACAAATAAAAACCGAACAAGGTACAGAGAAAAGAGAAGAAAAAAAATTGAGGATTACTTCAGCCGGCAAAGAAAGAAAAAAAAAGACAGCAAGGAAATCAAAGTTGAAAAAAACCGAAGAAGAAGCAACAAAGAAGAAGAAGAAAGAATATCAACGAAAGTGCGCCAACACTTCAATGAAAAGAGAAGAACAACATAGCGCCAAGCAAACACAAAGATAAAAAAGGCACGCTAAAACAAAGAAAGCGAAAAGCACTCAACATGGAAAAAAAGAGAAAAAGAAGAAAATAAATTAAGTGCAGCAAGAAAAATAAACTTAAAAAATTAAAAAACTTTAAAAAAAAAACTAGACTTTGCGGTGCGCATCAGCATAACGAAGCGAAGCGGCGCGAAGGACAAAGTAGAAAAAAGAAACGAAAATTTAAAATTCACTGGATTTAAATGATCCTTAAAAGCAATATTAAATTCAATTTTCGAGATCGCCAAACCTTCCTTTTATTTAATTTTTAAAATTTTAAAATATTAAATAAATTTGAAAAAACTAAAAAATTAGAAAAACTTAAAAAGAATTGGAAACTACTACTTTGTCATAAAAAATGCCTTTTTGAATAACATATTGCGATTCTTAAAAAACAGAACACAAAAAAATGTGAAATACATAAAACGAAAAGTTCGTGCAAAAAATTGCAAAAAGAAAGAATATCAAGTTTTTTATCGCCTCTGAGTGAAACCGTGAATTTGTCAAAAAAAAAGCATTTTCAATAAATCAATGAAGTGCCAAATAATTCACTCGCCTAGCCTGTTATGACTCCTTAAACCGGTAAAAATATAAATTTTATGAAAAATATTATTTAAATTAAATAGAATTGTGAAGCTATACTTTCTGAGCTTTCAGTCCCTTCAAAACTTTAAAATCGCCGCAGACACGAATTTAATATATATAAATGTAAAACTCTAACAAGTAATTAATTTTTTATAACTCGACCACTTTTAGAAATAAAATGCATACTGCTGGCTAAATACATTTTGGATTGATACCTTCGCGCACTCATAAAATCTCTTTCTACTCAAACACTCTCTCTTCTCTGCGTCTCTGGGCTTTTCTCTTTTCGGCGCTGAAAAGTGAAAAATTATTTAATACTAAATAAATAAATAAATTGCAACTAACCGAATTTCTTAAAACAAAGTTTCTCTCAAAGCAGCGCGTCTGTGCAGCCTAATTTCCTCCGTACTCTGATGCTTTATTTTTCGCACTGCTTCCTTGCCTCAGGAGCCCCTTCCCTCACGCCAACGACGCGTTACACGCCTGCAACAAGCATCCTCACCTACTGCCAACTGCGTCAAGCTTTCTCTTGTTATCTTTCGCCTTGCTCCCCGAGGCTTGGCTCGTCTTGTTGCCGTCCTTTGTCCTGTGTTCGTTTCCCGTGCTCTTTCTGTTCCTTCAGCGCTTCCCTCCGCTTCCCGTTGCTCCTTTCTGCCTTCTTTCCCTTTTTGCCTACCTTGGCCCTTCCGCTAAAAATCTACAAATATCGGCCGACACTGCTGAACCCTTGCTCGTCCTGCGAACTCTTTCCTGCCATTTCTTCGGCCCCAAAAGCCGCGACCGCACGTCTTGTCCCGCACTGCGATTCACCCACGCTGCCGAGCCCCTTGTCCGCCAAGCGTCCTCTTCTTCTTTCATGCTCTCTCCCGCACAAGGCTAAAGCGAACGCCCTGTTCTCTCCCACGTTCCTCTTCACCACTGCCACGCTGACGCTGCAGAGGCGTTTCGGCCACACAGCTCGCACCCCCGACACGAAAAGGTCTCTCACACCCCGGCCCATGTGCCACCCTCACCACGCCTCAATATGCAATCCTCACTCACGCTCTCCCAAACCCCTTTTTTTTCGCCCCCGCTCGCACCGTCCGTTTCACGCCACAGTCCATCATCGTGTCGGCCCATCGTCTGCTGCCCACTAAAGTCCGTCCAGCGCGACGCGCCAATCGCCAAAACTCACCGAACGTCTTCCTTTAACTTCAGCGCCTGTGTCCCTTCGGGGCATGCAAACCCCGTCCGCCAACGTCACGGATCTGCTTCGTCGGCTCGTCCCCTCGCCTACCTCGCATGCGGACGAAGCCCTTCCGCGCAGTCTTCCAACGCGCCTAACTGCTTCATTTCTGCATTTCTTCCGCCGCTCCCTGTCGAACGGCCTTCGCCACACAAAACGCTCGCTCTCCCAATGGCCAATTTCTCCACAAGCCTCTTGCCCTATTCCGGCTGCTGAACGGCAATTTCGCCCACCTCGGCCCCAGCCACAAAAAGTTCAATATACCTCCTCGGCCATCGCGCTGTGTCCCGCTTCTCGACTGCACCGCTCTTGCTCCGCGCTTCTTTCCCCGCGGCCACTTTGCCACGCGCATGGTTCCTCCTCGCTTGTTGTCCCTTAGGCGCCCCTCTGTGCCCGGCGCCTCGCACACCATACGCGTACTTCGCATCTAATGCCACACGGTCGACCATCATTACAGTCACTGCGGACCGTCCCCGCTCTCCGCCCTCGCCCTGCCCCGCTCCCAGCTCGCGTTTCATCCTCTCCCGCCATGCCTCAGTCTGCTTGCCTGCCCGTCGCGCGTTTGGCGTCTTCCTCGGTCAAGGCTGCAACCCGCTCGGCCTAAAGCGCCATTCCCTCGCCGCCCGAGCAACCACAATCTGTGCCCCGTCCATTTCTCACTCCCCTTTTCGCCAGCGCAACCCACACAACCGCGAATTCAACCCTCCATCATGGTTCTCTGTGCCTCTTTTCCTAATGCCCGGCACCACGTTCTTGCTAGCGCAATGCGCCGCACGTGTGTCCACTCCCCCGTCCTCGCCTCTCGACAACGCCCTGTTCCATCCTGGTCCTTGTGTTTTGTGTGTCGACTTCCTCGTCGCACCCCTTCCACTTTCTGCGCAGTATAAAAAACAAAACATCAGCTGCCCGCTACGCCCTCTTGTCGCGTTCCCTTTCGTCCAATGCGCAGCCCCCCCTCTCGCCGCGGCACGCAAGTTTCCTTACTTCTCCTGTGCCTCTTCCCGTTTTCCCCTGTTCCAGCACGCTCACCTCAACTGTCCCTGCATCTCACACCCCTTCCTCATCCCCTCGCGGTGCTCTTGTCCACGCGCCCGCCTCACGTTGCCCTAACAAAAACGGCGCTGCGCCCAGTGCTTTCGCACCCCGCCTCCTACCACGACTGTACTTTCTCGTCTCGCTCCTCTCCTCAGCCAGGCTGCTCCGCATTCATCGTCGTCGACGGATGCTTCGCGCCTTCTTGCCTTCCTCTGCGACCGTTGTCAAAGCACGCCGTCCCCAGTCGCAATCGTCCCGCCACTGTTTTCTTGCACTCTGTTGTGTTTTCTCCTTTCCACCCAAAGACTTCGCTTGCGCCAGGTCCCCCATCGCGTGCCTCAAGCACCGCGCCCGACCGTTGCGAACACGCAGTCCTGCCCTCCGCACTTCCTGTCTCCGTCGCTCCTTACCGTTTCCGCCCGGGCACCCCTCGACGCCGCCCCTGGCCCTGCGTGGTGTTCAACGTCAGTCCATCAAGGCGCCATGTCGGCGCACGTCACACGCGCGGGCTCGTTCCACGTCCGCGTCACGGGCACACTCCCTGCGACACCTTTTCTTGCCAAATGAGTGTCCTCTCTGCGGTGCTCGCCTGGCTTAACCAAACCAAAACAAATTCACGCACGCCACATGTCCTGGCTCTTCCTCACGCCCCGCGTCCTGCGTCTAACGGCTGGCCAATTTCCAACTGCTTGATCCCGCGCCACCGACACTCGCCGTCGCTTCACAGCTCGCTTCCGTCGCGCCCACGCACCCCCGATTGCGTCGCTACAAATGCCCACGGCAAATCTGCGTTGTCGTCCCTCACGCCGCTGTTCCCTCGGCCCCTTCTTTTCCTCACTGTGCTGATTGTCCTTCTACTGCGCATCCGAGTGGTATCCCCCACGTCTCCTGTACTTTTGTGCTCCCGCTCCTGGGTGGCTTACTGTCATTCCCGCCCTTCGCTCCCCGGACTTCTGGCGCCACGCTGTCGTGCTGGCAACAGCGTCAATCCGCGCCTGCGCTCGCCCGAACACCGTGTTCTTGTTCGGTGCGTGCCTCAGCCTTTCCCTTCCTTGGCCACTTCTTTCATCTCTTCTTCGGTCACAGGCGGGTGCGTCCGCTCGCGAGTTCGCCTGTTTTGTCCCTGCTTGTGCGTTTGGCGATTCACCTTCCATGGGCTCCCTGTTCGCATGCCTCGCCTGCTTCCGCGTTTCCTTCCCCTGTCCTGCTACTGTGCAGGTCTCCGCCAACGTTGTGTGTGCCACCTCTGCTTCTCAGTACGCTCCTGTGCCGATCAATGCCCAGTGCTACCTACCCTCCATCGTTGCCTCGTTGTTTGTGTCCTATTGCCGCTGCTGCTTTTCTTTTGCCTCCTCGGTTATCCGACCCTGTGTCAGCGCCTCGGGCTCCAGAGTTCGTCGTTCTTTCCCCAATCCCCGGCTTGCGGTCTCCACGGGAGGTCGTTAAACTTGTCTCGTCCTTTTCCGTGTCCATCATTCCTTTATCTGGCGCCTTTGGCCTGTCGCGCGTCAATGTTCGACCGGCGTTCCGGCGCGACGTGTGCCACGTGTTGCGCGTTCGCCCCTTGCCTTCGAACGTGACTCCAGCCGCGTCTGGCACGTCCACTGCCACACATCCCAAACTGTTTTTTATGCTTCCCGCGCTATGCGCTGTGTCGCGCCGCGGCGCGTTTCTGTCCCCGTTTCCAGGCATAGCACTCCGCACCGCACGTTCGCCGCGGGGCCGCGACGGAGTGGCTGCGTCCTCTCTTTTAGTGCAACATGATGTCAATCACTGCCCTTTTCGTCCGCACCCGTTCGTGTCTGGTCCACCTTCGCCGCCAGCGGCTCAGCTTCGCTGGCACGTTGCGCCGTGCTGGCCGCGTCTCTGCGCGACTTCTCCCTGCATGCCGTTGTCTGTCGTTTCCCTGCAACCTCGCAGGGGCACGCGAGTCCTGCTGCCTTTTTTCGCCCGCACTTTTGCGCCGGAAGCACGGACGTCTTGTCTGCTTCATGCGGTCCGCGCGTCTGCCCACCATGCGTTCCGCGACGCCCTCACTCTGCAGCCTTGTATCCCATCAGGCCTTGTTGCGCGACCGACCGACGCCTGCGGCCGTCTCTCAACCTTTCGGCATGGGCCCATACTTCCGCTGGGTCCTCTGCGGCGCGCCCTTTGGCGACTTTTTTTCAAGCCGCGTCCTGGCACGTCACGCACCGCTGCCAGATCTCTGGGCCCACATTTGGCACCGCACTGGTGCGCCCACCGGCAAGGGCCTCCTGTTCGCTGGCTGTGCCCCGCACGCGGCCACTGACGAACTCGAGCTGCTGCGCGGCCTGGGCGACGCGGGGGGTGCGTTAGGCAAACGACCTTTGGGCCTTGCCGTGAGCGGTGATCAACGCGGACATGTGCGCAGTGGCTCGCCAGCACAGGCACGGACGGCTCGAGGCGCCCGCCGCCCGCGATGCTCGTGCGGGGCCTTCGACACTGGCGCGTCGCCGAAGTCGCGCGTCGTCGGCTAGTTCCGCAGCTGGGCGAACGCAGCGCGCGCCCAAGCTGGCCGTGCATGCGGGCGCGTGTGGGAACTTGCGCTGCGCTAGCGAGGGCGCACAGGGATAGGCGGTTTGGTCCGTTCGCCAAGCGGCACCGCACGGGAGATCGAGGAGGCACGCCGGTCGTCGGGTAAGGGGCACGAAGGTTATGGAGATGGCTGGAACGCGAAGAGGGCTACGGGCTAGCGCGGTTGCGGCGCTCGCTTTCGGGCTTGTCGCGCTCGGCACCTGGTGTGGCGAGGCAAAGTCGTCGAAGGAGGCCATGCTGCTGAGCTTCGCTGGGCGCGCCTGCGACCTTTCGGCGGTGCTGAAGTTGGCCGCGCAGGAGGCAGGGCAGGCACTCACAAGCGCGCCGCAGCTCGCAGGCGGGCGGGCAGACGGGGATGCAAGCAGCGCAGCGAGGAGGCTGGCGAAAGCACGAGAGAGCATGGCGGCAGCACGCGCGCACGAGGCAAACGCGACACTGGCCCGCATCGAGGCGTGGCTGGACACCGTCGCGGACGCAGAAAGGGCACTGAGAGAGCACGCACTGCTCGGCGAGCTCGTGAAGACGCAGGCGACGCTCGCCGCGCAGCACATCGACGACTTCATCTACACGTTCGCGAAGCACAGCGGCGACGCAGCGGGCACAACAGCAGGGAACGTCGCCTGCCTCATCGCTTCCGCGGACAACCCAGGCGCAAACATTTTCTGGGACAGTGCCGACAACACACTCAAAGCAGTGAAATCGGGAACAAGCGGAACGGGTGCTACTGCCGTGACTGAACTGGCAGGGTGCTTCTTTGACGCACAGAACGAGACAACATTGTGGGCCGCTGCGGTCGAGAAGGGCAAAACAGCATTCAGCGAGCAGTGCGCACAAACTTGCAAAAGCACGCACCAGCGCCTCGAAAAGGCAGTCGACACCCTGGCAAAAACCAGACCTGGCACGGCGGACTTTGGCGCCGTGAGCGGCGGAGGCCAGCAAACGCTGGCCACATCGCCGTGCACCACGCTAACACAAGTCACCGACGCGTGGACCACGAGCGGCACTGGCCTCAAGAAGGGCGTGCCAGTACGCTGGGCAGGCCTCTGGGACATCAAGACCACAGCGGCCAGCCAGTCGCCAACCGCGACATGGGTCGGCGGCAACACACTCAACGAAGCAAAGGGCACACTGCTCGGGTTGGGCGCGCGCATGCAGCGCCAGGATGCGCTAAAGCAGCGCATCGAGAAGGCGTGCGCAAGACAGGACTGGGACACGGAAGGACTGGTCACGCAGCTGTGCAGGGCTGACACAGCAGACAAGGCATTGCAACGCATAGAAACGCTGGCGGCGGAAGCGACCAACCGCACAGACGAGGCACACGAAAGAGAGGAAGGACAAAGCAGCACCGAAGCAACGCGCGAGAGCAGCAGAGGCGGGCCATCAAACGCAGCTGCGAAGAAGGAACACCAGAACAAAGAGAGCAGAGGAACAAGCACCGGCACACCGAGACACGAAGAAGCGCGCACGCAAACGGAGTCAGCACTGACGAGGAAGTTGACACAGGCAGGACTGATTGGCGCCACACTTTTGCGCGGGTGAAAGCAGGGAGGGAGCAACGCAATGTTGCGCGAGACGTGGCAGGCATACCCAAAGCAGCGTCGACGAAGGGGGAAAGACCGCACGCCAGCGGCACCGGGCGAAAGAGGGGGCACACGCAGAAGGAAAGCGAGGGACCGAAGCAAAGGCACGCAGGCGGGCGTGAGGTGGGCCCGAAGAGGACCGACATCAGCGAGCGAGTGGGAAAGCAATGAAACTGACCAGCTCAGCGCAAAATGAAGCACGAAAGCAACAACGAAACAAACGAAAAAAATTAAGAAGAAGGAGGGCGAGGAGGGGTGCCGTGGGGCAAGTTGAGCGAAGGCGCGCGTGAGAAAAGACAGCGGGAAGCTTGGAAGAGCAGCGAAGTAGGCTTGCCGGAACACAAACAACACAAGCACAAGAAGAAGAAAGAAAGGTGGCGGCAAAAGGCAGCACCGAGACAGAAAAAAAAGAAGGAAAAAGGCACGCAGCGAAGGGCGAAGGCAGCAAAGGGACGGACAAGCAGGCGCAACGGGAGACAGGCAAGAAGCCACGGGGACGAGAGAGAAGGGGAAAGGGACGGGGGAGAAGGTTGTGGGCGGACAGCTTGGGCGGCACAAAAATAAAAGACAGTTCGAGAGGCGCGAGACGCAAAGGATTGAAAATAAGTCGATAAGAATGCGCACAAGGAAGGGAAGGCAGAAAAAGGCACACAAGGCGACGAAGCAAAAAGAAAGGGGGTGGGCGCACAGAAGAAAACGAACAGAGGAACGAAAAAAAACAGGAAGAGAAGGGAAGGGACTGGCTCGTGTCAAAAAAAAAGAAGAAGAAGAAGATAATAGGAACCAAAAAACAAAAGAACACAAAACAACAACAAAGGGGAAAAAAAATGCGGTCACACATGAAAAGGCCGAGAAAAAGACACGACACACGACAAAAGAGAAAAAGAAAAAAAGAAAAAAAAGGGGAGAGAATCGGCAGAAAAAAAGAAAGAGAAGAACACGACAGCAAACAAAAACCGAACAAGGTACAGAGAAAAGAGAAGAAAAAACATTGAGGATTACTTCAGCCGGCAACTAAAGAAAAAAAAAGACAGCAAGGAAGGAAATCAAAGTTGAAAAAAACCGAAGAAGAAGCAACAAAGATGAAGAAGAAAGAATATCAACGAAAGTGCGCCAACACTTCAATGAAAAGAGCAGATCAACATAGCGACAAGACAACACAAAGATAAAACAGGCACGCTAAAACAAAGAAAGCGAAAAGCACTCAACATGGAAAAAAAGAAAAAAAAAAGAAAATAAATTAAGTGCAGCAAGAAAAATAAACTTAAAAAATTAAAAAACTTTAAAAAAAAAACTAGACTTTGCGGTGCGCATCAGCATAACAACACGAAGCGGCGCGAAGGACAAAGTAGAAAAAAGAAACGAAAATTTAAAATTGACTGGATTTAAGTCATCCTTAAAAGCAATATTAAATTCAATTTTCGAGATCGCCAAACCTTCCTTTTATTTAATTTTTAAAATTTTAAAATATTAAATAAATTTGAAAAAACTAAAAAATTAGAAAAACTTAAAAAGAATTGGAAAATACTACTTTGTCGTAAAAAATGCCTTTTTGAATATCATATTGCGTTTCTTAAAAAACAGAACACAAAAAAATGTGAAATACATAAAACGTAAAGTTCGTGCAAAAAATTGCAAAAAGAAAGAATATCAAGTTTTTTACCGCCTGTGAGTGAAACCGTGAATTTGTCAAAATAAAACCATTTTCAATGCATCAATGAAGTGCCAAATAATTCACTCGCCTAGCCTGTTATGACTCCTTAAACCGATAAAAATATAAATTTTATGAAAAATATTATTTTAATTAAATAAAATTGTGAAGCGACACTTTCTGAGTCTTCAGTCCCTTCAAAACTCTAAAATCGCCGCAGACACGAATTTAATATATATAAATGTAAAACTCTAACAAGTAATTAATTTTTTATAACTCGACCACTTTTAGAAATAAAATGCATACTGTTGGCTAAATACATTTTAGCTTGATACCTTCGCGCACTCGAAGAATCTCTTTCTACTCAAACACTCTCTCTTCTCTGCGTCTCTGGGCTTTCCTCTTTTCGGCACTGAAAAGTGAAAAATTATTTAATACTAAATAAATAAATAAATTGCAACTAACCGAATTTCTTAAAACAAAGTTTCTCTCACAGCAGCGCGTCTGTGCAGCCTAATTTCCTCCGTACTCTGATGCTTTATTTTTCGCACTGCTTCCTTGCCTCAGGAGCCCATTCCCTCACGCCAACGACGCGTTACACGCCTGCAACAAGCATCCTCACCTACTGCCAACTGCGTCAAGCTTTCTCTTGTTATCTTTCGCCTTGCTCCCCGAGGCTTGGCTCGTCTTGTTGCCGTCCTTTGTCCTGAGTCCTTCTCCCGTGCTCTTTCTGTTCCTTCAGCGCTTCCCTCCGCTTCCCGTTGCTCCTTTCTGCCTTCTTTCCCTTTTTGCCTACCTTGGCCCTTCCGCTAAAAATCTACAAATATCGTCCGACACTGCTGAACCCTTGCTCGTCCTGCGAACTCTTTCCTGCCATTTCTTCGGCCCAAAAAGCCGCGACCGCACGTCTTGTCCCGCACTGCGATTCACCCACGCTGCCGAGCCCCTTGTCCGCCAAGCGTCCTCTTCTTCTTTCATGGTCTCTCCCGCACAAGTCTAAAGCGAACGCCCTGCTTTCTCCCACGTTCCTCTTCACCACTGCCACGCTGACGCTCCAGAGGCGTTTCGGCCACACAGCTCGCACCCCCGACACGAAAAGGTCTCTCACACCCCGGCCCATGTGCCACCCTCACCACGCCTCAATATGCAATCCTCACTCACGCTCTCCCAAACCCCTTTTTTCTTCGCCCCCGCTCGCACCGTGCGTTTCATGCCACAGTCCATCATCGTGGCGGCCCATCGTCTGCTGCCCACTAAAGTCCGTCCAGCGCGACGCGCCAATCGCCAAAACTCACCGAACGTCTACCTTTAACGTCAGCGCCTGTGTCCCTTCGGGGCATGCAAACCCCGTCCGCCAACGTCACGGATCTGCGCCGTCGGCTCGTCCCCTCGCCTACCTCGCATGCGGACGAAGCCCTTCCGCGCAGTCTTCCAACGCGCCTAACTGCTTCATTCCTGCATTTCTTCTATCGCTCCCTGTCGAACGGCCTTCGCCACACAAAACGCTCGCTCTCCCAATGGCCAATTTCTCCACAAGCCTCTTGCCCTAGTCCGGCTGCTGAACGGCAATTTCGCCCACCTCGGCCCCAGCCACAAAAAGTTCAATATACCTCCTCGGCCATCGCGCTGTGTCCCGCTTCTCGACTGCACCGCTCTTGCTCCGCGCTTCTTTCCCCGCGGCCACTTTGCCACGCGCATGGTCTCCCCTCGCTTGTTGTCCCTTAGGCGCCCCTCTGTGCCCGGCGCCTCGCACACCATACGCATACTTCGCATCTAATGCCACACGGTCGACCATCATTACAGTCACTGCGGACCGTCCCCGCTCTCCGCCCTCGCCCCGCTCCGCTCCCAGCTCGCGTTCCATCTCCTCCCGCCATGCCTCAGTCTGCTTGCCTGCCCGTCGCGCGTTTGGCGTCTTCCTCGGTCAAGGCTTCAACCCGCTCGGCCTAAAGCGCCATTCCCTCGCCGCCCGAGCAACCACAAGCTGTGCCCCGTCCATTTCTCACTCCCCTTTTCGCCAGCGCAACCCACACAACCGCGAATTCAACCCTCCATCATGGTTCTCTGTGCCTCTTTTCCTAATGCCCGGCACCACGTTCTTGCTAGCGCAATGCGCCGCACCTGTGTCCACTCCCCCGTCCTCGCCTCTCGACAACGCCCTGTTCCATCCTGGTCCTTGTGTTTTGTGTGTCGACTTCCTCGTCGCACCCCTTCCACTTTCTGCGCAGTATAAAAAACAAAACATCAGCTGCCCGCTACGCCCTCTTGTCGCGTTCTCTTTCGTCCAATGCGCAGCCCCCCCTCTCGCCGCGGCACGCAAGTTTCCTTACTTCCCCTGTGCCTCTTCCCGCTTTCCCCTGTTCCAGCACGCTCACCTCAACTGTCCCTGCATCTCACACTCCTTCCTCATCCCCTCGCGGTGCTCTTGTCCACGCGCCCGCCGCACGTTGCCCTAACAAAAACGGCGCTGCGCCCAGTGCTTTCGCACCCCGCCTCCTACCACGACTGTACTTTCTCGTCTCGCTCCTCTCCTCAGCCAGGCTGCTCCGCATTCATCGTCGTCGACGGATGCTTCGCGCCTTCTTGCCTTCCTCTTTGACCGTTGTCAAAGCACGCCGTCCCCAGTCGCAATCGTCCCGCCACTGTTTTCTTGCACTCTGTTGTGTCTTCTCCTTTCCACCCAAAGACTTCGCTTGCGCCAGGTCCCCCATCGCGTGCCTCAAGCACCGCGCCCGACCGTTGCGAACACGCAGTCCTGCCCGCCGCACTTCTTGTCTCCGTCGCTCCTTACCGTTTCCGCCCGGGCACCCCTCGACGCCGCCCCTGGCCCTGCGTGGTGTTCAACGTCAGTCCATCAAGGCGCCATGTCGGCGCACGTCACACGCGCGGGCTCGTTCCACGTCCGCGTCACGGGCACACTCTCTGCGACACCTTTTCTTGCCAAATGAGTGTCCTCTCTGCGGTGCTCGCCTGGCTTAACCAAACCAAAACAAATTCACGCACGCCACATGTCTTGGGTCTTCCTCACGCCCTGCGTCCTGCGCCTAACGCCTGGCCAATTTCCAACTGCTTGACCCCTTGCCACCGACACTCGCCGTCGCTTCACAGCTCGCTTCCGTCGCGCCCACGCACCCCCCGATTGCGTCGCTACAAATGCCCACGGCAAATCTGCGTTGTCGTCCCTCACGCCGCTGTTCCCTCGGCCCCTTCTTTTCCTCACTGTGCTGATTGTCCGTCTACTGCGCATCTGAGTGGTTTCCCCCACTTCTCCTGTACTTTTGTGCTCCCGTTCCTGGGTGGCTTACTGTCAATCCTGCCCTTCGCTCCCCGGACTTCTGGCGCCACGCTGGCGTGCTGGCAACAGCGTCAATCCGCCCCTGCGCTCGCCCGAACACCGTGTGCTTGTTCGGTGCGTGCCTCAGCCTTTCCCTTCCTTGGCCACTTCTTTCATCTCTTCTTCGGTCACAGGCGGGTGCGTCCGTTCGCGAGTTCGCCTGTTTTGTCCCTGCTTCTGCGTTTGGCGATTCACCTTCTAGTGGTTCCCTGTTCGCATGCCTCGCCTGCTGCCGCGTTTCCTTCCCCTCTCCTGCTACTGTGCAGGTCTCCGCCAACGTTGTGTGTGCCACCTCTGCTTCTCAGTACGCTCCTGTGCCGATCAATGCCCAGTGCTACCTACCCTCCATCGTCGCCTCGTTGTTGCTGTCCTATCGCCGCTGCTGCTTTTCTTTTGCCTCCTCGGTTATCCGGCCCTGTGTCAGCGCCTCGGGCTCCAGAGTTCGTCGGCCTTTCCCCAATCCCCGGCTTGCGGTCTCCACGGGAGGTCGTTAAACTGCTCTCGTCCTTTTCCGTGTCCCTCATTCCGCTTTCTGGTGTCTTTGGCCTGACGCGCGTCAATGTTCGACCGGCGTTCCGGCGCGACTTTTGCCACCTGTTGCGCGTTCGCCCCCTGCCTTCGAACGTGACTCCAGCTGCGTCTGGCACGTCAACTTCCACATATCCCAAACTGTTTTTTATGCTTCCCGCGCTATGCGCTGTGTCGCGCCGCGGCGCGTTTCTGTCCGCGTTTCCAGGCATAGTTCCTTGCACCGCACTTTCGCCGCGGGGCCGCGACGGAGTGGCTGCGTCCTCTCTTTTAGTGCAACATGATGTCAATGACTTGCCTTTTCGCCCGCACCCGTTCGTGGTTGTCCCACCTTCGCCGCCAGCGGCTCAGCTTCGCTGGCACGTTGCGCCGTGCTGGCCGCGTCTCTGCGCGACTTCTCCCTGCATGCCGTTGTCTGTTGTTTCCCTGCAACCTCGCAGGGGCACGCGAGTCCTGCTGCCTTTTCTTGCCTGCACTTTTGCGCCGGAAGCACGGACGTCTTTCGTGCCTCATGCGGTCCGCGCGTCTGCCCACCATGCCTTCCGCGACGCCCTCATTCTGCAGCCTTGTATCCCATCAGGCCTTGTTGCGCGACCGACCGACGCCTGCGGCCGTCTCTCAACCTTTCGGCATGGGCCCATACTTCCGCGGGGGCCTCTGCGGCGCGCCCTTTTGCGACTTTTTTTCAAGCCGCGTCCTGGCACGTCACGCACCGCTGCCAGATCTCTGGGCCCACATTTGGCACCGCACTGCTGCGGCCACCGGCAAGGCCCTCCTGTCCGCTGCCTGTGCCCCGCACGCGGCCACTGACGAACTCGAGCTGCTGCGCGGCCTGGGCGACGCGCGGGGTGCGTTAGGCAGACGACCTGTGGGCTTTGCCGTGAGCGTTGCTCAACGCGGACATGTGCGCAGTGGCTCGCCAGCACAGGCGCGGTTGGCTCGAGGCGCCCGCCGCCCGCGATGCTCGTGCGGGGCCTTCGACACTGGCGCGTCGCCGAAGTCGCGCGTCGTCGGCTAGCTCCGCAGCTGGGCGAACGCAGCGCGCGGCCAAGCTGGCCGTGCATGCGGGTGCGTGTTGGAACTTGCGCTGCGCTAGCGAGGGCGCACAGGGATAGGCGGTTAGGTCCGTTCGCTGAGCGGCACCGCACGGGAGGTCGACGAGGCACGGTGGTCGTCGGGTAAGGGACACGAAGGTTATGGAGATTGCTGGCACGCGAAGAGGGCTACGGGCTAGCGCGGTTGCGGCGCTCGCTTTCGGGCCTGTCGCGCTCGGCACCTGGGGTGGCGAGGCAGCGTCGTCGAAGGAGGCCATGCTGCTGAGCTTCGCTGGGCGCGCCTGCGACCTTTCGGCGGTGCTGAAGTTGGCCGCGCAGGAGGCAGGGCAGGCACTCACAAGCGCGCCGCAGCTCGCAGGCGGGCGGGCAGACGGGGATGCAAGCAGCGCGGCGAGGAAGCTGGCGAGGGCACGAGAGACAATCGCGGCAGCACGCGCGCAGGAGGCAAACGCGACACTGGCGCGCATCGAGGCGTGGCTGGACACCGTCGCGGACGCAGAAAGGGCGCTGCGCGAACACGCACTGCTCGGCGAGCTCGTGAAGACGCAGGCGACGCTCGCCGCGCAGCACATCGACGACTTCATCTACACGTTCGCGAAGCACAGCGGCGACACAGCGGGCACAACAGCAGGGAACGTTGCCTGCCTCATCGCTTCCGCGGACAACCCAGGCGCAAACATTTACTGGGACAGTACCACAACACACTCAAAGCAGTGAAATCGGGAACGAGCGGCACGGGTGCTACTGCCGTGACTGAACTGGCAGGGTGCTTCTTTGACGCACAGGACGCGAAAACATTGTGGGCCGCTGCGGTCGAGAAGGGCAAAACAGCATTCAGCACAGAGTGCGAACAAACTTGCAAAAGCACGCACCAGCGCCTCGGAAAGGCAGTCGAAGCCCTGGCAAAGCACAGACCTGACACGGCGGACTTTGGCGCCGTGAGCGGCGGAGGCCAGCAAACGCTGGCCACATCGCCGTGCACCACGCTCACAGCAGTCACCGACGCGTGGAGCACGAGCGGCACTGGGCTCAAGAAGGGCGTGCCAGTACGCTGGGCAGGCCTCTGGGACATCAAGACCACAGCGGACAACCAGTCGCCAACCGCGACATGGGTCGGCGGCAGAACACTCAACGAAGCAAAGGGACCACTGCTCGGGTTGGGCGAGCGCATGCAGCGCCAGGATGCGCTAAAGCAGCGCATCGAGAAGGCGTGCGCAAGACAGGCCTGGGACACGGAAGGACTGGTCACGCAGCTGTGCAGCGCTGACACAGCAGACAAGGCATTGGAACGCATAGAAACGATGGCGGCGGAAGCGACCAGCCGCACAGACGAGGCACACGAAAGAGAGGAAGGACAAAGCAGCACCGAAGCAACGCGCGAGAGCAGCAGAGGCGGGCCATCAAACGCAGCTGCGAAGAAGGAAGGCCAGAACAAAGAAGCAGAGGAACAGCAAAGGCACACCGAGACACGAAGAAGCGCGCACGCAAACGGAGTCAGCACTGACGGGGAAGTTGACACAAGCAGCACTGATTGGCGCCACACTTTTGCGCGGGTGAAAGCAGCGAGGGAACAACGCAATGTTGCGCGAGACGTGGCAGGCATACCCGCACAAGCAGCGTCGACGAAGGGGGAAAGACCGCACGCCAGCGGCACCGGGGCGAAAGAAGGGGCACACGCAGAAGGAAACAGAGAACCGAAGCAAAGGCACGCAGCGGGCGTGAGGTGGGCACGAAGAGGACCGACATCAGCGAGCGAGTGGGAAAGCAATGAAACTGACCAGCTCAGCGCAAAATGAAGCACGAAAGCAACAACGCAACAAACGAAAAAAATTAAGAAGAAGGAGGGCGAGGAGGGGTGCAGTGGGGCAAGTTGAGCGAAGGCGCGCGTGAGAAAAGAGAGCGCGAAGCTTGGAAGAGCAGCGAAGTAGGCTTGCCGGAACACAAACAACACAAGCACAAGAAGAAGAAAGAAAGGTGGCGGCAAAGGCAGCACCGAGACAGGAAAAAAGAAGGAAAAAGGCACGCAGCGCAGGGCGGAGCAGCGCAGGACAAAAGGACCGGACAACAGGAGCAACGGGAGACAGGCAAGAAGCCACGGGGACGAGAGAGAAGGGGAAAGGGACGGGGGAGAAGGTTGTGGGCGGACAGCTTGGGCGGCACAAAAATAAAAGACAGTTCGAGAGGCGCGAGACGCAAAGGATTGAAAATAAGTCGATAAGAATGCGCACAAGGAAGGGAAGGCAGAAAAAGGCACGCAAGGCGACGAAACAAAAAGAAAGGGGGTGGGCGCACAGAAGAAAACGAACAGAGGAACAAAAAAACAGGAAGAGAAGGGAAGGGACTGTGTCGTGTCAAAAAAGAAGAAGAAGAAGAAGATAATAGGAAACAAAAAACAGAAGAACACAAAACAACAACAAAGGGGAAATAAAAATGCGGTCACACATGAAAAGGCCGAGAAAAAGACACGACACACGACAAAAGAGAAAAAGAAAAAAAGAAAAAAAAAGGGGAGAGAATCGGCAGAAAAAAGAAGAGAAGAACACGACAGCAAACAAAAACCGAACAAGGTACAGAGAAAAGAGAAGAAAAAACATTGAGGATTACTTCAGCCAGCAACTAAAGAAAAAAACAGACAGCAAGGAAGGAAATCAAAGTTGAAAAAAACCGAAGAAGAAGCAACAAAGAAGAAGAAGAAAGAATATCAACGAAAGTGCGCCAACACTTCAATGAAAAGAGCAGATCAACATAGCGCCAAGACAACACAAAGATAAAACAGGCACGCTAAAACAAAGAAAGCGAAAAGCACTCAACATGAAAAAAAAGAAAAAGAAGAAAATAAATTAAGTGAAGCAAGAAAAATAAACTTAAAAAATTAAAAAACTTTAAAAAAAAACTAGACTTTACGTTGCGCATCAGCATAACGACACGAAGCGGCGCGAAGGACAAAGTAGAAAAAAGAAACGAAAATTTAAAATTCACTGGATTTAAGTCATCCTTAAAAGCATATTAAATTCAATTTTCGAGATCGCCAAACCTTCCTATTATTTAAGTTTTAAAATTTGAAAAAATTAAAAAATTAAAAGATTAAAAAGAATTGGAAAATACTACTTTGTCGTAAAAAATGCCTTTTTGAATATCATATTGCGTTTCTTAAAAAACAGAACACAAAAAAATGTGAAATACATAAAACGTAAAGTTCGTGCAAAAAATTGCAAAAAGAAAGAATATCAAGTTTTTTACCGCCTGTGAGTGAAACCGTGAATTGTCAAAATAAAACCATTTTCAATGAATCAATGAAGTGCCAAATAATTCACTTGCCTAGCCTGTTATGCCTCCTTAAACCGATAAAAATATAAATTTTATGAAAAATATTATTTAAATTAAATAAAATTGTGAAGCGACACTTTCTGAGTCTTCAGTCCCTTCAAAACTTTAAAATCGCCGCAGACACGAATTTAAAATATATAAATGTAAAACTCTAACAAGTAATTAATTTTTTATAACTCGACCACTTTTAGAAATAAAATGCATACTGTTGGCTAAATACATTTTAGCTTGATACCTTCGCGCACTCGAAGAATCTCTTTCTACTCAAACACTCTCTCTTCTCCGCGTCTCTGCGCTTTTCTCTGCTCGGCACTGAAAAGTGAAAAATTATTTAATAATAAATAAATAAATAAATTGCAACTAACCGAATTTCTTAAAACAAAGTTTCTTCAAAGCAGCGCGCCTGCGCAGCCTAATTTCCTCCGCAATTCAATGCTTTATTTTTCGCACCGCTTCCTTGCCTCGGAGACCCTTCCCTCACGCCAACGACGCGCTATACGCCTGCAACAAGCATCTTCACCCACTGCCAACTGCGTCAAGCTTTCTCTTGTTAGCTTTCGCCCTGCTCCCCGAGGCATGGCTCGTCTTGTTGCCGTCCTTTGTCCTGAGTCCGTCTCCCGTGCTCTTTCTGTTCCTTCAGCGCCTCCTTCCTCTTCCAGTTGCGCCTTGCTTGTTTCTTTCCCTTTTTGTCTACCTTGGCCCTTCCGCTAAAAATCTACAAATGTCGTCCGACACTGCCGAACCCGTGCTCGTCCTGCGAACTCTTTCCTGCCATTTCTTCGGCCCAAAAGCCGCGACCGCACGTCGCGTCCCGCACTTCGATTCACCCACGCTGCCGAGCCCCTTGTCCGCCAAGCGTCCTCCTCTTCTCTCATGGTCTCTCCCGCACAAGTCTAAAGCGAACGCCCTGTTCTCTCCCACGTTCCTCTTCACCACTGCCACGCTGACGCTGCAGAGGCGTTTCGGCCACACAAGCGCGCACCCCCGACACGAAAAGCTCTCTCACACCCTGGCCCATGTGCCACCTCACCACGCCTCAATTTGCAATCCTCACTCACGCTCTCCCAAACCCCTTTTTTTTTCGCCCCCGCTCGCACCGTGCGTTTCACGCCACAGTCCATCATCGTGGCGGCCCATCGTCTGTGCCCCACTAAAGTCCGTCCAGCGCGACGCGCCAATCGCCAAAACTCACCGAACGTCTACCTTTAACGTCAGCGCCTGTGCCCCTTCGGTCATGCAAACCCCGTCCGCCAACGTCACGGATCTGCGCCGTCGGCTCGTCCCCTCGCCTACTTCGCATGCGGACGAAGCCTTTCCGCGCAGTCTTCCAACGCGCCTAACTGCTTCATTTCTGCATTTCTTCTATCGCTCCCTGTCGAACGGCCTTCGCCACACAAAACGCTCGCTCTCCCAATGGCCAATTTCTCCACAAGCCTCTTGCCCTATTCCGGCTGCTGAACGGCAATTTCGCCCACCTCGGCCCCAGCCACAAAAAGTTCAATATACCTCCTCGGCCATCGCGCTGCGTCCCGCTTCTCGACTGCACCGCTCTTGCTCCGCGCTTCTTTCCTCGCGGTCACTTTGCCACGCGCATGGTCCCTCCTCGCTTGTTGTCCCTTAGGCGCCCCTCTGTGCCCGGCGCCTCGCACACCATGCGCATACTTCGCATCTCATGCCACACGGCCGACCATCATTACAGTCACTGCGGACCGTCCCCGCTCTCCGCCCTCGCCCGCCCCGCTCCCAGCTCGCGTTCCATCCTCTCCCGCCATGCCTCAGTCTGTCTGCCTGCTCGTCGTGCGTTTGGCGTCTTCCTCGGTCAAGGCTGCAACCCGCTCGGCCTAAAGCGCCATTCCCTCGCCGCCCGAGCAACCACAAGCTGTGCCCCGTCCATTTCTCACTCCCCTTTTCGCCAGCGCAACCCACACAACCGCGAATTCAACCCTCCATCATGGCCCTCTGTGCCTCTTTTCCTAATGCCCGGCCCCACGTTCTTGCTAGCGCAATGCGCCGCACGTGTGTCCACTCCCCCGTCCTCGCCTCTCGACAACGCCCTGTCCCATCCTGGTCCTTTTGTTTTGTGTGTCGACTTCCTCGTCGCACCCCTTCCACTTTCTGCGCAGTATAAAAAACAAAACATCAGCTGCCCGCTACGCCCTCTTGTCGCGTTCTCTTTCGTCCAATGCGCAGCCCCCCCTCTCGCCGCGGCACGCAAGTTTCCTTACTTCCCCTGTGCCTCTTCCCGTTTTCCCCTGTTCCAGCACGCTCACCTCAACTGTCCCTGCATCTCACACTCCTCCCTCATCCCCTCGCGGTGCTGTTGTCCACGCGCCCGCCTCACGTTGCCCTAACAAAAACGGCGCTGCGCCCAGTCCTTTCGCACCCCGCCTCCTACCACGACTGTACTTTCTCGTCTCGCTGCTCTCCTCAGCCAGGCTGCTCCGCATTCATCGTCGTCGACGGATGCTTCGCGCCTTCTCGCCTTCCTCTTTGACCGCTGTCAAAGCACGCCGTCCCCAGTCGCAATTTTCCCGCCACTGTTTTCCCGCACTCTGTTGTGTCTTCTCCCTTCCACCCAAAGACTTCGCTTGCGCCAGGTCCCCCGTCGCGTGCCTCAAGCACCGCGCCCGACCGTTGCGAACACGCAGTTCAGCCCGCCGCACTTCTCGTCTCCGTCGCTCCTTACCGTTTCCGCCCGGGCACCCCTCGACGCCGCCCCTGGCCCTGCGTGGTGTTCAACGTCAGTCCATCAAGGCGCCATGTCGGCGCACGTCACACGCGCGGGCTCGTTCCACGTCCGCGTCACGGGCACACTCCCTGCGACACCTTTTCTTGCCAAATGAGTGTCCTCTCTGCGGTGGCCTCCTGGCTTAACCAAACCAAAACAAATTCACGCACGCCACATGTCTTGGGTCGTCCTCACGCCCCGCGTCCTGCGTCTAACGGCTGGCCAATTTCCAACTGCTTGATCCCTTGCCACCGACACTCGCCGTCGCTTCACAGCTCGCTTCCGTCGCGCCCACGCACCCCCCGATTGCGTCGCTACAAATGCCCACGGCAAATCTGCGTTGTCGTCCCTCACGCCGCTGTTCCCTCGGCCCCTTCGAGTCCTCACTGTGCTGATTGTCCTTCTACTGCGCATCCGAGTGGTATCCCCCACTTCTCCTGTACTTTTGTGCTCCCGCTACTGGGTGGCTTACTGTCAATCCCGCCCTTCGCTCCCCGGACTTCTGTCGCACGCTGTCGTGCTGGCAACAGCGTCCATCCGCGCCTGCGCTCGCCCGAACACCGTGTTCTTGTTCGGTGCGTGCCTCAGCCTTTCCCTTTCTTGGCCACTTCTTTCATCGTCTCTTCGGTCACAGGCGGGTGCGTCCGTTCGCGAGTTCGCCTGTTTTGTCCCTGCTTCTGCGTTTGGCGATTCACCTTCCAGTGGTTCCCTGTTCGCATGCCTCGCCTGCTGCCGCGTTTCCTTCCCCTGCCCTGCTACTGTGCAGGTCTCCGCCAACGTTGTGTGTGCCACCTCGCCTTCTCAGTACGCTCCTGTGCCGATCAATGCCCAGTGCTACCTACCCTCCATCGTTGCCTCGTTGTTGCTGTCCTATCGCCGCTGCTGCTTTTCTTTTGCCTCCTCGGTTATCCGGCCCTGTGTCAGCGCCTCGGGCTCCAGAGTCCGTCGGCCTTTTCCCAAGCCCCGGCTTGCGGTCTTCACGGGAGGTCGTTAAACTGCTCTCGTCCTTTTCCGTGTCCCTCATTCCGCTCTGTGGTGCCTTTGGCCTGTCGCGCGTCAATGTTCGACCGGCGTTCCGGTGCGACTTGTGCCACGTGTTGCGTGGTTCGCCCCCTGCCTTCGAACGTGACTCCAGCTGCGTCTGGCACGTCAACTTCCACACATCCCAAACTGTTTTTTATGCTTCCCGCGCTATGCGCTGTGTCGCGCGTCGGCGCGTTTCTGTTGGCGTTTCCAGGCATAGTTCCTTGCACCGCACGTTCGCCGCGGGGCCGCGACGGAGTGGCTGCGTCCTCTCTTTTAGTGCAACATGATGTCAATGACTGCCCTGTTCGTCCGCACCCGTTCGTGGTTGTTCCACCTTCGCCGCCATCGGCTCAGCTTCGCTGGCACGTTGCGCCGTGCTGGCCGCGTCTCTGCGCGACTTGTCCCTCCATGCCGTTGTCTGTCGTTCCCTGCAACCTCGCAGGGGCACGCGAGTCCTTGTGTCTTTTTTTGCCTGCACTTTTGCGCCGGAAGCACGGACGTCTTTCCTGACTCATGCGGTCCGCAAGTCTGCCCACCATGCCTTCCGCGACGTCCTCATTCTGCAGCCTTGTATCCCATCAGGCCTTGTTGCGCGACCGACCGACGCCTGCGGCCGTCTCTCAACCTTTCGGCATGGGCCCATACTTCCGCGGGGGCCTCTGCGGCGCGCCCTTTTGCGACTTTTTTTCAATCCGCGTCCTGGCACGTCACGCACCGCTGCCAGATCTCTGGGCCCACATTTGGCACCGCACTGGTGCGCCCACCGGCAAGGCCCTCCTGTTCGCTGCCTGTGCCCCGCACGCGGCCACTGACGAACTCGAGCTGCTGCGCGGCCTGGACGACGCGCGGGGTGCGTTAGGCAGACGACCTGTGGGCCTTGCCGTGAGCGTTGCTCAACGCGGACATGTGCGCAGTGGCTCGCCAGCACAGGCACGGACGGCTCGAGGAGCCCGCCGCCCGCGATGCTCGTGCGGGGCCTTCGACACTGGCGCCTCGCCGAAGTCGCGCGACATCGGCTAGCTCCGTGGCTGGGCGAACGCAGCGCGCGGCCAAGCTGGCCGTGCATGCGGGAGCGTGTGGGTACTTGCGCTGCGCTAGCGAGGGCGCACAGGGATGGGCGGTTTGGTCCGTTCGCAAGCGGCACCGCACGGGAGGTCGACGAGGCACGGTGGTCGTCGGGTAAGGGAACGAAGGTTATGGAGATGGCTGGCACGCGAAGAGGGCTACGGGCTAGCGCGGTTGCGGCGCTCGCTTTCGGGCTTGTCGCGCTCGGCACCTGGGGTGGCGAGGCAAAGTCGTCGAAGGAGGCCATGCTGCTGAGCTTCGCTGGGCGCGCCTGCGACCTTTCGGCGGTGCTGAAGTTGGCCGCGCAGGAGGCAGGGCAGGCACTCACAAGCGCGCCGCAGCTCGCAGGCGGGCGGGCAGACGGGGATGCGAGCAGCGCGGTGAGGAGGCTGGCGAGGGCACGAGAGAGCATGGCGGCAGCACGCGCGCACGAGGCAAACGCGACACTGGCGCGCATCGAGGCGTGGCTGGACACCGTCGCGGACGCAGAAAGGGCGCTGCGCGAACACGCACTGCTCGGCGAGCTCGTGAAGACGCAGGCGACGCTCGCCGCGCAGCACATCGACGACTTCATCTACACGTTCGCGAAGCACAGCGGCGACCAGCGGGCACAACACAGGGAACGTCGCCTGCCTCATCGCTTCCGCGGACAACCCAGGCGCAAACATTTACTGGGACAGTGCCGACAACACACTCAAAGCAGTGAAAGAGGGCACGAGCGGCACGGGTGCTGCTGCCGTGACTGAACTGGCGGGGCTTCTTTGACGCAAAGGACGAGACAACATTGTGGGCCGCCGCGGTCGAGAAGGGCAAAACAGCATTCAGCAAGAGTGCGCACAAACTTGCAAAAGCACGCACCAGCGCCTCGGAAAGGCGGTCGAAGCCCTGGCAGAGACGGACCTGGCACGGCGGACTTTGGCGCCGTGAGCGGCGGAGGCCAACAGACGCTGGCCACATCGCCGTGCACCACGCTAACAGCAGTCACCGACGCGTGGAGCGCGAGCGGCACTGGACTCAAAGCGGCGTGCCAGTACGCTGGGCAGGCCTCTGGGACATCAAGGCCACAGCGGCCAGCCAGTCGCCAACCGCGACATGGGTCGGCGGAACCACACTCAACGAAGCAAAGGGACCACTGCTCGGGTTGGGCGCGCGCATGCAGCGCCAGGATGCGCTAAAGCAGCGCATCGAGAAGGCGTGCGCAAGACAGGACTGGGACACGGAAGGACTGGTCACGCAGCTGTGCAGGGCTGGCACAGCACACAAGGCATTGCAACGCATAGAAACGCTGGCGGCGGAAGCGACCAACCGCACAGAGAGGCACACGAAAGAGAGGAAGGACAAAGCAGCACCGAAGCAACGCGCGAGAGCAGCAGAGGCGGGCCATCAAACGCAGCTGCGAAGAAGGAAGACCAGAACAAAGAGAGCAGAGGAACAGGCAAAGGCACACCGAGACACGAGGAAGCGCGCACGCAAACGGAGTCAGCACTGACGGGGAAGTTGACACAGGCAGCACTGATTGGCGCCACACTTTTGCGCGGGTGAAAGCAGCGAGGGAGCAACGCAATGTTGCGCGAGACGTGGCAGGCATACCCGCACAAGCAGCGTCGACGAAGGGGGAAAGACCACACGCCAGCGGCACCGGGGCGAAAGAGGGGCACACGCAGAAGGAAAGCGAGGGACCGAAGCAAAGGCACGCAGGCGGGCGTGAGGTGGGCACGAAGAGGACCGACATCAGCGAGCGAGTGGGAAAGCAATGAAACTGACCAGCTCAGCGCAAAATGAAACACGAAAAAACAACGCAACAAACGAAAAAAATTAAGAAGAAGGAGGGCGAGGAGGGGTGCAGTGGGGCAAGTTGAGCGAAGGCGCGCGTGAAAAAGACAGCGCGAAGCTTGGAAGAGCAGCACAGTAGGCTTGCCGGAACAAAACAACACAAGCACAAGAAGAAGAAAGAAAGGTGGCGGCAAAAGGCAACACCGAGACAGGGGAAAAAGAAGGAAAAAGGCACGCAGCGAAGGGCGAAGGCAGCAAAGGACCGGACAAGCAGGAGCGACGGGAGACAGGCACGAAGCCACGGGGACGAGAGAGAAGGGGAAAGGGACGGGGGAGAAGGTTGTGGGCGACAGCTTGGGCGGCACAAAAATAAAAGACAGTTCGAGAGGCGCGAGACGCAAAGCATTGAAAATAAGTCGATAAGAACGGGCACAAGGAAGGGGAGGCAGAAAAGGCACGCAAGGCGACGAAACAAAAAGAAAGGGGGTGGGCGCACAGAAGAAAACGAACACAGGAACAAAAAGAACAGGAAGAGAAGGAAGGGACTGGCTCGTGTCAAAAAAAAGAAGAAGAAGAAGATAATAGGAAACAAAAAACAAAAGAACACAAAACAACAACAAAGGGGAAATAAAATGCGGTCACACATGAAAAGGCCGAGAAAAAGACAGACACACGACAAAAGAGAAAAAGAAAAAAAGAAAAAAAAAGGGAGAGAATCGGCAGAAAAAAGAAAGAGAAGAACACGACAACAAAAAAAACCGAACAAGGTACAGAGAAAAGAGAAGAAAAAACATTGAGGATTACTTCAGCCGGCAACTAAAGAAAAAAACAGACAGCAAGGAAATCAAAGTTGAAAAAAACCGAAGAAGAAACAACAAAGAAAAAGAAGAAGAAAGAATATCAACGAAAGTGCGCCAACACTTCAATGAAAAGAGCAGAACAGCATAGCGCCAAGACAACACAAAGATAAAACACGCACGCTAAAACAAAGAAAGCGAAAAGCACTCAACATGGAAAAAAAGAAAAAAAAAGAAAATAAATTAAGTGCAGCAAGAAAAATAAACTTAAAAATATAAAAAACTTTAAAAAAAAGACTAGACTTACGTTGCGCATCAGCATAACAACACGAACGGCGCGAAGGACAAAGTAGAAAAAAGAAACGAAAATTTAAAATTCACTGGATTTAATCATCCTTAAAAGCAATATTAAATTCAATTTTCGAGATCGCCAAACCTTCCTTTTATTTAATTTTTAAAATTTGAAAAATATTAAAAAATAAAAAATTAAAAAAATTAAAAAATTAAAAAGAATTGGAAAATACTACTTTGTCGTAAAAAATGCCTTTTTGAATATCATATTGCGTTTCTTAAAAAACAGAACACAAAAAAATGTGAAATACATAAAACGTAAAGTTCGTGCAAAAAATTGCAAAAAGAAAGAATATCAAGTTTTTTACCGCCTGTGAGTGAAACCGTGAATTTGTCAAAATAAAACCATTTTCAATAAATCAATGAAGTGCCAAATAATTCACTTGCTTAGCCTGTTATGCCTCCTTAAACCGATAAAAATATAAATTTTATGAAAAATATTATTTAAATTAAATAAAATTGTGAAGCGACACTTGCTGAGTCTTCAGTCCCTTCAAAACTTTAAAATCGCCGCAACACGAATTTAAAATATATAAATGTAAAACTCTAACAAGTAATTAATTTTTTATAACTCGACCACTTTTAGAAATAAAATGCATACTGTTGGCTAAATACATTTTAGCTTGATACCTTCGCGCACTCGAAGAATCTCTTTCTACTCAAACACTCTCGCTTCTCTGCGTCTCTGCGCTTTTCTCTGCTCGGCGCTGAAAAGTGAAAAATTATTTAATACTAAATAAATAAATAAATTGCAACTAACCGAATTTCTTAAAACAAAGTTTCTTTCAAAGCAGCGCGCCTGCGCAGCCTAATTTCCTCCGCACTCTGATGCTTTATTTTTCGCACTGCTTCCTTGCCTCAGGAGCCCACAACCTCACGCCAACAACTGGCTACATGCCTGCAACAAGCATCTTCACCTACTGCCAACTGCGTCAAGCTTTCTCTTGTTAGCTTTCGCCTTGCTCCCGAGGCATGGCTCGTCTTGTTGCCGTCCTTTGTCCTGAGTCCGTCTCCCGTGCTCTTTCTGTTCCTTCAGCGCCTCCTTCCTCTTCCCGTTGCGCCTTGCTGTTTCTTTCCCTTTTTGTCTACCTTGGCCCTCCGCTAAAAATCTACAAATGTCGTCCGACACTGCCGAACCCGTGCTCGTCCTGCGAACTCTTTCCTGCCATTTCTTCGGCCCAAAAGCCGCGACCGCACGTCGCGTCCCGCACTGCGATTCACCACGCTGCCGAGCCCCTGTCCGCCAAGCGTCCTCCTCTTCTCTCATGGTCTCTCCCGCACAAGTCTAAAGCGAACGCCCTGTTCTCTCCCACGTTCCTCTTCACCACTGCCACGCTGACGCTGCAGAGGCGTTTCGGCCACACAGCTCGCACCCCCGACACGAAAAGGTCTCTCACACCCCGGCCCATGTGCCACTCTCACCACGCCTCAATTTGCAATCCTCACTCACGCTCTCCCAAACCCCTTTTTTTTTCGCCCCCGCTCGCACCGTGCGTCTCACGCCACAGTCCATCATCGTGTCGGCCCATCGTCTGTGCCCCACTAAAGTCCGTCCAGCGCGACGCGCCAATCGCCAAAACTCACCGAACGTCTACCTTTAACGTCAGCGCCTGTGTTCCTTCGGTGCATGCAAACCCCGTCCGCCAACGTCACGGATCTGCGCCGTCGGCTCGTCCCCTCGCCTACTCCCATGCGGACGAAGCCTTTCCGCGCAGTCTTCCAACGCGCCTAACTGCTTCATTTCTGCATTTCTTCCGCCGCTCCCTGTCGAACGGCCTTCGCCACACAAAACGCTCGCTCTCCCAATGGCCAATTTCTCCACAAGCCTCTTGCCTATCCGGCTGCTGAACGGCAATTTCGCCCACCTCGGCCCCAGCCACAAAAAGTTCAATATACCTCCTCGGCCATCGCGCTGCGTCCCGCTTCTCGACTGCACCGCTCTTGCTCCGCGCTTCTTTCCTCGCGGTCACTTTGCCACGCGCATGGTCCCCCCTCGCTTGTTGTCCCTTAGGCGCCCCTCTGTGCCCGGCGCCTCGCACACCATGCGCATACTTCGCATCTAATGCCACACGGCCGACCATCATTACAGTCACTGCGGACCGTCCCCGCTCTCCGCCCTCGCCCCGCCCCGCTCCCAGCTCGCGTTCCATCCTCTCCCGCCATGCCTCAGTCTGTCTGCCTGCCCGTCGTGCGCTTGGCGTCTTCCTCGGTCAAGGCTGCAACCCGCTCGGCCTAAAGCGCCATTCCCTCGCCGCCCGAGCAACCACAAGCTGTGCCCCGTCCATTTCTCACTCCCCTTTTCGCCAGCGCAACCCACACAACCGCGAATTCAACCCTCCATCATGGCCCTCTGTGCCTCTTTTCCTAATGCCCGGCCCCACGTTCTTGCTAGCGCAATGCGCCGCACCTGTGTCCACTCCCCCGTCCTCGCCTCTCGACAACGCCCTGTCCCATCCTGGTCCTTTTGTTTTGTGTGTCGACTTCCTCGTCGCACCCCTTCCACTTTCTGCGCAGTATAAAAAACAAAACATCAGCTGCCCGCTACGCCCTCTTGTCGCGTTCTCTTTCGTCCAATGCGCAGCCCCCCCTCTCGCCGCGGCACGCAAGTTTCCTTACTTCCCCTGTGCCTCTTCCCGCTTTCCCCTGTTCCAGCACGCTCACCTCAACTGTCCCTGCTTCTCACACTCCTTCCTCATCCCCTCGCGTCGCTGTTGTCCACGCGCCCGCCTCACGTTGCCCTAACAAAAACGGCGCTGCGCCCAGTCCTTTCGCACCCCGCCTCCTACCACGACTGTACTTTCTCGTCTCGCTCCTCTCCTCAGCCAGGCTGCTCCGCATTCATCGTCGTCGACGGATGCTTCGCGCCTTCTTGCCTTCCTCTTTGACCGCTGTCAAAGCACGCCGTCCCAGTCGCAATTTTCCCGCCACTGTTTTCCCGCACTCTGTTGTGTCTTCTCCTTTCCACCCAAAGACTTCGCTTGCGCCAGCTCCCCGTCGCGTGCCTCAAGCACCGCGGCCGACCGTTGCGAACACGCAGTCCTGCCCGCCGCACTTCCTGTCTCCGTCGCTCCTTACCGTTTCCGCCCGGGCACCCCTCGACGCCGCCCCTGGCCCTGCGTGGTGTTCAACGTCAATCCATCAAGGCGCCATGTCGGCGCACGTCACACGCGCGGGCTCGTTCCACGTCCGCGTCACGGGCACACTCTCTGCGACGCCTTTTCTTGCCAAATGAGTGTCCTCTCTGCGGTGGCCTCCTGGCTTAACCAAACCAAAACAAATTCACGCACGCCACATGTCTTGGGTCTCCTCACGCCCCGCGTCCTGCGTCTAACGGCTGGCCAATTTCCAACTGCTTGATCCCTTGCCACCGACACTCGCCGTCGCTTCACAGCTCGCTTCCGTCGCGCCCACGCACCCCCCGATTGCGTCGCTACAAATGCCCACGGCAAATCTGCGTTGTCGTCCCTCACGCCGCTGTTCCCTCGGCCCCTTCGAGTCCTCACTGTGCTGATTGTCCTTCTACTGCGCATCCGAGTGGTATCCCCCACTTCTCCCGTACTTTTGTGCTCCCGCTACTGGGTGGCTTACTGTCAACCCTGCCCTTCGCTCCCCGGACTTCTGTCGCTACGCTGGCGTGCTGGCAACAGCGTCAATCCGCGCCTGCGCTCGCCCGAACACCGTGTTCTTGTTCGGTGCGTGCCTCAGCCTTTCCCTTTCTTGGCCACTTCTTTCATCTCTTCTTCGGTCACAGGCGGGTGCGTCCGTTCGCGAGTTCGCCTGTTTTGTCCCTGCTTCTGCGTTTGGCGATTCACCTTCCAGTGGTTCCCTGTTCGCATGCCTCGCCTGCCTCCGCGTTTCCTTCCCCTCTCTGCTACTGTGCAGGTCTCCGCCAACGTTGTGTGTGCCACCTCGCCTTCTCAGTACGCTCCTGTGCCGATCAATGCCCAGTTCTACCTACCCTCCATCGTTGCCTCGTTGTTGCTGTCCTATCGCCGCCTGTGTTTTCTTTTGCCTCCGCGGTCATCCGGCCCTGTGTCAGCGCCTCGGGCTCCAGAGTCCGTCGGCCTTTCCCCAATCCCCGGCTTGCGGTCTCCACGGGAGGTCGTTAAACTGTCTCGTCCTTTTCCGTGTCCCTCATTCCGCTTTCTGGCGCCTTTGGCCTGTCGCGCGTCAATGTTCGACCGGCGTTTCGGTGCGACTTGTGCCACGTGTTGCGTGGTTCGCCCCCTGCCTTCGAACGTGACTCCAGCTGCGTTTGGCACGTCAACTTCCACACATCCCAAACTGTTTTTTATGCTTCCCGCGCTATGCGCTGTGTCGCGCGCGGCGCGTTTCTGTCGGCGTTTCCAGGCATAGTTCCTTGCACCGCACGTTCGCCGCGGGGCCGCGACGGAGTGGCTGCGTCCTCTCTTTTAGTGCAACATGATGTCAATGACTGCCCTTTTCGTCCGCACCCGTTCGTGGCTGTTCCACCTTCGCCGCCAGCGGCTCAGCTTCGCTGGCACGTTGCGCCGTGCTGGCCGCGTCTCTGCGCGACTTGTCCCTGCATGCCGTTGTCTGTCGTTTCCCTGCAACCTCGCAGGGGCACGCGAGTCCTGCTGCCTTTTTTGCCTGCACTTTTGCGCCGGAAGCACGGACGTCTTTCGTGCCTCATGCGGTCCGCAAGTCTGCCCACCATGCCTTCCGCGACGTCCTCATTCTGCAGCCTTGTATCCCATCAGGCCTTGTTGCGCGACCGACCGACGCCTGCGGCCGTCTCTCAACCTTTCGGCATGGGCCCATACTTCCGCGGGGGCCTCTGCGGCGCGCCCTTTTGCGACTTTTTTTCAAGCCGCGTCCTGGCACGTCACGCACCGCTGCCAGATCTCTGGGCCCACATTCGGCACCGCACTGGTGCGGCCACCGGCAAGGCCCTCCTGTTCGCTGCCTGTGCCCCGCACGCGGCCACTGACGAACTCGAGCTGCTGCGCGGCCTGGGCGACGCGCGGGGTGCGTTAGGCAGACGACCTGTGGGCCTTGCCGTGAGCGTTGCTCAACGCGGACATGTGCGCAGTGGCTCGCCAGCACAGGCACGGACGGCTCGAGGCCCGCCGCCCGCGATGCTCGTGCGGGGCCTTCGACACTGGCGCCTCGCCGAAGTCGCGCGTCGTCGGCTAGTTCCGCAGCCGGGCGAACGCAGCGCGCGGCCAAGCTGGCCGTGCATGCGGGCGCGTGTGGGAACTTGCGCTGCGCTAGCGAGGGCGCACAGGGATGGGCGGTTTGGTCCGTTCGCCAAGCGGCACCGCACGGGAGGTCGACGAGGCACGGTGGTCGTCGGGTAAGGGGCACGAAGGTTATGGAGATGGCTGGCACGCGAAGAGGGCTACGGGCTAGCGCGGTTGCGGCGCTCGCTTTCGGGCTTGTCGCGCTCGGCACCTGGGGTGGCGAGGCAGCGTCGTCGAAGGAGGCCATGCTGCTGAGCTTCGCTGGGCGCGCCTGCGACCTGTCGGCGGTGCTGAAGTTGGCCGCGCAGGAGGCAGGGCAGGCACTCACAAGCGCGCCGCAGCTCGCAGGCGGGCGGGCAGACGGGGATGCGAGCAGCGCGGTGAGGAGGCTGGCGAGGGCACGAGAGAGCATGGCGGCAGCACGCGCGCACGAGCCAAACGCGACACTGGCCCGCATCGAGGCGTGGCTGGACACCGTCGCGGACGCAGAAAGGGCGCTGCGCGAGCACGCACTGCTCGGCGAGCTCGTGAAGACGCAGGCAACGCTCGCCGCGCAGCACATCGACGACTTCATCTACACGTTCGCGAAGCACAGCGGCGACAAAGCGGGCACAGACACAGGGAACGTCGCCTGCCTCATCGCTTCCGCGGAAGACCCAGGCGCAAACATTTACTGGGACAGTGCCGACAACACGCTCAAAGCAGTGAAATAGGCACGAGCGGCAGGGAGCTGCTGCCGTGACTGAACTGGCGGGGCGGTTCTTTGACGCAGAGGACGAGACAACATTGTGGGCCGCCGCGGTCGAGAAGGGCAAAACAGCATTCAGCAAGCAGTGCGCACAAACTTGCAAAAGCACGCACCAGCGCCTCGAAAAGGCGGTCGAAGCCCTGGCAAAGCCGGAACCTAGCACGGCGGACTTTGGCGCCGTGAGCGGCGCAAGCCAACAGCGCTGGCCACATCGCCGTGCACCACGCTCACGCAGTCACCGACGCGTGGAGCACAAGCGGCACTGGACTCAAGCAAGGCGTGCCGGTACGCTGGGCAGGCCTCTGGGACATCAAGGCCACAGCGGACAGCCAGTCGCCAACCGCGACATGGGTCGGCGGCACCACACTCAACGAAGCAAAGGGACCACTGCTCGGGTTGGGCGCGCGCATGCAGCGCCAGGATGCGCTAAAGCAGCGCATCGAGAAGGCGTGCGCAAGACAGGACTGGGACACGGAAGGACTGGTCGCGCAGCTGTGCAGGCTGGCACAGCAGACAAGGCATTGCAACGCATAGAAACGCTGGCGGCGGAAGCGACCAACCGCACAAGAGAGGCACACGAAAGAGAGGAAGGACAAAGCAGCAACGAAGCAACGCGCGAGAGCAGCAGAGGCGGGCCATCAAACGCAGCTGCGAAGAAGGAACACCAGAACAAAGAGAGCAGAGGAACAGGCAAAGGCACACCGAGACACGAGGAAGCGCGCACGCAAACGGAGTCAGCACTGACGGGGAAGTTGACACAGGCAGGACTGATTGGCGCCACACTTTTGCGCGGGTGAAAGCAGCGAGGGAACAACGCAATGTTGCGCGAGACGTGGCAGGCATACCCGCAAAGCAGCGTCGACGAAGGGGGAAAGACCGCACGCCAGCGGCACCGGGGCGAAAGAAGGGGCACACGCAGAAGGAAAGCGAGAACCGAAGCAAAGGCACGCAGGCGGGCGTGAGGTGGGCACGAAGAGGACCGACATCAGCGAGCGAGTGGGAAAGCAATGAAACTGACCAGCTCAGCGCAAAATGAAGCACGAAAGCAACAACGCAACAAACGAAAAAAATTAAGAAGAAGGAGGGCGAGGAGGGGTGCAGTGGGGCAAGTTGAGCGAAGGCGCGCGTGAGAAAAGACAGCGCGAAGCTTGGAAGAGCAGCACAGTAGGCTTGCCGGAACACAAACAACACAAGCACAAGAAGAAGAAAGAAAGGTGGCGGCAAAAGGCAACACCGTGACAGAAAAAAAGAAGGAAAAAGGCACGCAGCGAAGGGCGAAGGCAGCAAAGGGACGGACAAGCAGGAGCGACGGGAGACAGGCACGAGACCACGGGGACGAGAGAGAAGGGGAAAGGGACGGGGGAGAAGGTTGTGGGCGTACAGCTTGGGCGGCACAAAAATAAAAGACAATTCGAGAGGCGCGAGACGCAAAGCATTGAAAATAAGTCGATAAGAACGGCACAAGGAAGGAGAAGGAAGAAAAGGCACACAAGGCGACGAAACAAAAAGAAAGGGGGTGGGCGCACAGAAGAAAACGAACACAGGAACAAAAAGAACAGGAAGAGAAAGGAAGGGACTGGCTCGAGTCAAAAAAAAAGAAGAAGAAGAAGATAATAGGAAACAAAAAACAGAAGAACACAAAACAACAACAAAGGGAAATAAAAATGCGGTCACACATGAAAAGGCCGAGAAAAAGACAGGACACACGACAAAAGAGAAAAAGAAAAAAAAAAGGAGAGAATCGGCAGAAAAAAAGAAAGAGGCGAACACGACAACAAATAAAAACCGAACAAGGTACAGAGAAAAGAGAAGAAAAAACATTGAGGATTACTTCAGCCAGCAACTAAAGAAAAAAACAGACAGCAAGGAAATCAAAGTTGAAAAAAACCGAAGAAGAAGCAACAAAGAAGAAGAAGAAAGAATATCAACGAAAGTGCGCCAACACTTAAATGAAAAGAGCAGATCAACATAGCGCCAAGACAACACAAAGATAAAAAAGGCACGCTAAAACAAAGAAAGCGAAAGGCACTCAACATGAAAAAAAAGAAAAAAAAGAAAATAAATTAAGTGCAGCAAAAAAATAAACTTAAAAAATATAAAAAACTTTAAAAAAAAGACTAGACTTTGCGTTGCGCATCAGCATAACGACACGAAGCGGCGCGAAGGACAAAGTAGAAAAAAGAAACGAAAATTTAAAATTCACTGGATTTAAGTCATCCTTAAAAGCAATATTAAATTCAATTTTCGAGATCGCCAAACCTTCCTTTTATTTAATTTTTAAAATTTGAAAAAATTAAATAAATTTGAAAAAATAAAAAATTAAAAAATTAAAAAGAATTGGAAAATACTACTTTGTCGTAAAAAATGCCTTTTTGAATATCATATTGCGTTTCTTAAAAAACAGAACACAAAAAAATGTGAAATACATAAAACGTAAAGTTCGTGCAAAAAATTGCAAAAAGAAAGAATATCAAGTTTTTTACCGCCTGTGAGTGAAACCGTGAATATGTCAAAATAAAACCATTTTCAATGAATCAATGAAGTGCCAAATAATTCACTTGCCTAGCCTGTTATGCCTCCTTAAACCGATAAAAATATAAATTTTATGAAAAATATTATTTAAATTAAATAAAATTGTGAAGCGACACTTGCTGAGTTCCAGTCCCTTCAAAACTTAAAATCGCCGCAAAACGAATTTAAATATATAAATGTAAAACTCTAACAAGTAATTAATTTTTTATAACTCGACCACTTTCAGAAATAAAATGCATACTGTTGGCTAAATACATTTTAGCTTGATACCTTCGCGCACTCGAAAATCTCTTTCTACTCAAACACTCTCCGCTTCTCTGCGTCTCTGCGCTTTCTCTGTCGGCACTGAAAAGTGAAAAATTATTTAATACTAAATAAATAAATAAATTGCAACTAACCGAATTTCTTAAAACAAAGTTTCTTCAAAGCAGCGCGCCTGCGCAGCCTAATTTCCTCCGCACTCTGATGCTTTATTTTTCGCACCGCTTCCTTGCCTCGGGAGCCCACAACCTCACGCCAACGACGCGCTACACGCCTGCAACAAGCATCCTCACCTACTGCCAACTGCGTCAAGCTTTCTCTTGTTAGCTTTCGCCTGCTCCCCAAGGCATGGCTCGTCTTGTTGCCGTCCTTTGTCCTGAGTCCTTCTCCCGTGCTCTTTCTGTTCCTTCAGCGCTGCTTCCTCTTCCCGTTGCGCCTTGCTGCTTCTTTCCCTTTTTGTCTACCTTGGCCCTTCCGCTAAAAATCTACAAATGTCGTCCGACACTGCTGAACCCTTGCTCGTCCTGCGAACTCTTTCCTGCCATTTCTTCGGCCCAAAAGCCGCGACCGCACGTCTTGTCCCGCACTGCGATTCACCCACGCTGCCGAGCCCCTTGTCCGCCAAGCGTCCTCTTCTTCTTTCATGCTCTCTCCCGCACAAGGCTAAAGCGAACGCCCTGTTCTCTCCCACGTTCCTCTTCACCACTGCCACGCTGACGCTGCAGAGGCGTTTCGGCCACACAGCGCGCACCCCCGACACGAAAAGGTCTCTCACACCCCGCTTCATGTGCCACTCTCACCACGCGTCAATATGCAATCCTCACTCACGCTCTCCCAAACCCCTTTTTTTTTCGCCCCCGCTCGCACCGTGCGTTTCACGCCACAGTCCATCATCATGGCGGCCAATCGTCTGTGCCCACTAAAGTCCGTCCAGCGCGACGCGCCAATCGCCAAAACTCACCGAACGTCTACCTTTAACGTCAGCGATGGTGCCCTTCGGGCATGCAAACCCCGTCCGCCAACGTCACGGATCTGCGCCGTCGGCTCGTCCCCTCGCCTACCTTCCATGCGGACGAAGCCTTTCCGCGCAGTTTTCCAACGCGCCTAACTGCTTCATTCCTGCATTTCTTCCGCTCCCTGTCGAACGGCCTTCGCCACACAAAACGCTCGCTCTCCCAATGGCCAATTTCTCCACAAGCCTCTTGCCCTATTCCGGCTGCTGAACGGCAATTTCGCCCACCTCGGCCCCAGCCACAAAAAGTTCAATATACCTCCTCGGCCATCGCGCTGCGTCCCGCTTCTCGACTGCACCGCTCTTGCTCCGCGCTTCTTTCCCCGCGTCCACTTTGCCACGCGCATGGCCCCCTCGCTTGTTGTCCCTTAGGCGCCCCTCTGTGCCCGGCGCCTCGCACACCATACGCATACTTCGCATCTCATGCCACACGGCCGACCATCATTACAGTCACTGCGGACCGTCCCCGCTCTCCGCCCTCGCCCCGCCCCGCTCCCAGCTCGCGTTCCATCTCTCCCGCCATGCCTCAGGCTGTCTGCCTGCCCGTCGTGCGCTTGGCGTCTTCCTCGGTCAAGGCTGCGACCCGCTCGGCCTAAAGCGCCATTCCCTCGCCGCCCGAGCAACCACAAGCTGTGCCCCGTCCATTTCTCACTCCCCTTTTCGCCAGCGCAACCACACAACCGCGAATTCAACCCTCCATCATGGCCCTCTGTGCCTCTTTTCCTAATGCCCGGCCCCACGTTCTTGTTAGCGCAATGCGCCGCACCTGTGTCCATCCCCCCGTCCTCGCCTCTCGACAACGCCCTGCCATCCTGGTCCTTTTGTTTTGTGTGTCGACTTCCTCGTCGCACCCCTTCCACTTTCTGCGCAGTATAAAAAACAAAACATCAGCTGCCCGCTACGCCCTCTTGTCGCGTTCTCTTTCGTCCAATGCGAACCCTTCTCTCGCCGCGGCACGCAAGTTTCCTTACTTCCCCTGTGCCTCTTCCCGCTTTCCCCTGTTCCAGCACGCTCACCTCAACTGTCCCTGCATCTCACACTCCTTCCTCATCCCCTCGCGGTGCTCTTGTCCACGCGCCCGCCTCACGCCACCCTAACAAAAACGGCGCTGCGCCCAGTGCTTTCGCACCCCGCCTCCTACCACGACTGTACTTTCTCGTCTCGCTCCTCTCCTCAGCCAGGCTGCTCCGCATTCATCGTCGTCGACGGATGCTTCGCGCCTTCTTGCCTTCCTCTGCGACCGCTGTCAAAGCACGCTGTCCCCAGTTGCAATTTTCCCGCCACTGTTTTCCCGCACTCTGTTGTGTCTTCTCCTTTCCACCCAAAGACTTCGCTTGCGCCAGCTCCCCCATCGCGTGCCTCAAGCACCGCGCCCGACCGTTGCGAACACGCAGTCCTGCCCGCCGCACTTCTCGTCTCCGTCGCTCCTTACCGTTTCCGCCCGGGCACCCCTCGACGCCGCCCCTGGCCCTGCGTGGTGTTCAACGTCAGTCCATCAAGGCGCCATGTCGGCGCACGTCACACGCGCGGGCTCGTTCCACGTCCGCGTCACGGGCACACTCTCTGCGACGCCTTTTCTTGCCAAATGAGTGTCCTCTCTGCGGTGGCCGCTTGGCTTAACCAAACCAAAACAAATTCACGCACGCCACATGTCTTGGGTCGTCCTCACGCCCCGCGTCCTGCGTCTAACGGCCGGCCAAGTTCCAACTGCTTGATCCCTTGCCACCGACACTCGCCGTCGCTTCACAGCTCGCTTCCGTCGCGCCCACGCACCCCCGATTGCGTCGCTACAAATGCCCACGGCAAATCTGCGTTGTCGTCCCTCACGCCGCTGTTCCCTCGGCCCCTTCTGTTCCTCACTGTGCTGATTGTCCTTCTACTGCGCATCCGAGTGGTATCCCCCACTTCTCCTGTTCTTTTGTGCGCCCGCTCCTGGGTGGCTTATTGTCATTCCCGCCCTTCGCTCCCCGGACTTCTGGCGCCACGCTGGCGCGCTGGCAACAGCGTCAACCCTCCCCTGCGCTCGCCCGAACACCGTGTGCTTGTTCGTTGCGTGCCTCAGCCTTTCCCTTCCTTGGCCACTTCTTTCATCTCTTCTTCGGTCACAGGCGGGTGCGTCCGTTCGCGAGTTCGCCTGTTTTGTCCCTGCTTCTGCGTTTGGCGATTCACCTTCCAGCGGTTCCCTGTTCGCATGCCTCGCCTGCCTCCGCGTTTCCTTCCCCTCTCTCGCTACTGTGCAGGTCTCCGCCAACGTTGTGTGTGCCACCTCGCCTTCTCAGTACGCTCCTGTGCCGATCAATGCCCAGCGCTACCTACCCTCCATCGTTGCCTCGTTGTTGCTGTCCTATTGCCCCTGCTGCTTTTCTTTTGCCTCCGCGGTTATCCGGCCCTGTGTCATCGCCTCGGGCTCCAGAGTCCGTCGGCCTTTCCCCAATCCCCGGCTTGCGGTCTCCACGGGAGGTCGTTAAACTTGTCTCGTCCTTTTCCGTGTCCCTCATTCCGCTTTCTGGTGCCTTTGGCCTGTCGCGCGTCAATGTTCGACCGGCGTTTCGGTGCGACTTGTGCCACGTGTTGCGTGGTTCGCCCCCTGCCTTCGAACGTGACTCCAGCTGCGTTTGGCACGTCAACTTCCACACATCCCAAACTGTTTTTTATGCTTCCCGCGCTATGCGCTGTGTCGCGCGCCGCGGCGCGTTTCTGTTGGCGTTTCCAGGCATAGTTCCTTGCACCGCACTTTCGCCGCGGGGCCGCGACGGAGTGGCTGCGTCCTCTCTTTTAGTGCAACATGATGTCAATCACTGCCCTTTTCGTCCGCACCCGTCCGTGGTTGTTGCACCTTCGCCGCCAGCGGCTCAGCTTCGCTGGCACGTTGGGCCGTGCTGGCCGCGTCTCTGCGCGACTTCTCCCTGCATGCTGTTGTCTGGCGCTCCCCTGCAACCTCGCAGGGGCACGCGAGTCCTGCTGTCTTTTCTTGCCCGCACTTTTGCGCCGGAAGCACGGACGTCTTTCGTGCCTCATGCGGTCCGTGCGTCTGCCCACCATGCCTTCCGCGACGCCCTCATTCTGCAGCCTTGTGTCCCATCAGGCCTTGTTGCGCGACCGACCGACGCCTGCGGTCGTCTCTCAAACTTTCGGCATGGGCCCATACTTCCGCGGGGGCCTCTGCGGCGCGGCCTTTTGCGACTTTTTTTCAAGCCGCGTCCTGGCACGTCACGCACCGCTGCCAGATCTCTGGGCCCACATTCGGCACCGCACTGGTGCGGCCACCGGCAAGGCCCTCCTGTCCGCTGCCTGTGCCCCGCACGCGGCCACTGACGAACTCGAGCTGCTGCGCGGCCTGGACGACGCGCGGGGTGCGTTAGGCAGACGACCTGTGGGCTTTGCCGTGAGCGTTGCTCAACGCGGACATGTGCGCAGTGGCTCGCCAGCACAGGCACATACGGCTCGAGGCGCCCGCCGCCCGCGATGCTCGTGCGGGGCCTTCGACACTGGCGCCTCGCCGAAGTCGCGCGACATCGGCTAGTTCCGCAGCCGGGCAAACGCAGCGCGCGGCCAAGCTGGCCGTGCATGCGGGCGCGTGTGGGTACTTGCGCTGCGCTAGCGAGGGCGCGCAGGCATGAGCGGTTTGGTCCGTTCGCTGAGCAGCACCGCACGGGAGGTCGACGAGGCACGGTGGTCGTCGGGTAAGGGGCACGAAGGTTATGGAGATGGCTGGCACGCGAAGAGGCATACGGGCTAGCGCGGTTGCGGCGCTCGCTTTCGGGCTTGTCGCGCTCGGCACCTGGGGTGGCGAGGCAAAGTCGTCGAAGGAGGCCATGCTGCTGAGCTTCGCTGGGCGCGCCTGCGACCTTTCGGCGGTGCTGAAGTTGGCCGCGCAGGAGGCAGGGCAGGCACTCACAAGCGCGCCGCAGCTCGCAGGCGGGCGGGCAGACGGTGATGCGAGCAGCGCGGAGAGGAGGCTGGCGAGGGCACGAGAGAGCATGGCGGCAGCACGCGCGCACGAGGCAAACGCGACACTGGCGCGCATCGAGGCGTGGCTGGACACCGTCGCGGACGCAGAAAGGGCGCTGCGCGAACACGCACTGCTCGGCGAGCTCGTGAAGACGCAGGCGACGCTCGCCGCGCAGCACATCGACGACTTCATCTACACGTTCGCGAAGCACAGCGGCGACGCAGCGGGCACAGACACAGGGAACGTCGCCTGCCTCATCGCTTTTGCGGACAACCCAGGCGCAAGCATTTACTGGGACAGTGCCGACAACACGCTCAAAGCAGTGAAGGTGGGCACGAGCGGCTCGGGTGCTGCTGCCGTGACTGAACTGGCAGGGCGCTTCTTTGACGCAGAGGACGAGACAACATTGTGGGCCGCCGCGGTCGAGAAGGGCAAAACAGCATTCAGCAAAGAGTGCGCACAAGCTTGCAAAAGCACGCACCAGCGCCTCGAAAAGGCAGTCGAAGCCCTGGTGGCGACGGACCCTGACACGGCGGACTTTGGCGCCGTGACAGGCGGAAGCCAGCAAACGCTGCGCGCCTCACCGTGCACCACGCTAACACAAGTCGCCGACTCGTGGAGCACGAGCGGCACTGGGCTCAAGCAAGGCGTGCCAGTACGCTGGGCAGGCCTCTGGGACATCAAGGCCACAGCGGACAGCCAGTCGCCAACCGCGCCATGGGTCGCCGGCACCACACTCAAAGAAGCAAAGGGACCACTGCTCGGGTTGGGCGAGCGCATGCAGCGCCAGGCTGCGCTAAAGCAGCGCATCGAGAAGGCGTGCGCAAGACAGGACTGGGACACGGAAGGACTGGTCACGCAGCTGTGCAGCGCTGGCACAGCAGACAAGGCATTGCAACGCATAGAAACGCTGGCGGCGGAAGCGACCAACCGCACTGACGAGGCGCACGAAAGAGAGGAAGGACAAAGCAGCAACGAAGCAACGCGCGAGACAAGCAGAGGCGGGCCATCAATCGCAGCTGCGAAGAAGGAAGACCAGACCAAAGAAAGCAGAGGAACAGGCAAAGGCACACCGAGACACGAAGAAGCGCGCACGCAAACGGAGTCAGCACTGACGGGGAAGTTGACACAGGCAGCACTGATTGGCGCCACACTTTTGCGCGGGTGAAAGCAGCGAGGGAACAACGCAATGTTGCGCGAGACGTGGCAGGCATACCCGCACAAGCAGCGTCGACGAAGGGGGAAAGACCACACGCCAGCGGCACCGGGGCGAAAGAAGGGGCACACGCAGAAGGAAAGCGAGAAACCGAAGCAAAGGCACGCAGGCGGGCGTGAGGTGGGCACGAAGAGGACCGACATCAGCGAGCGAGTGGAAAAGCAATGAAACTGACCAGCTCAGCGCAAAATGAAGCACGAAAAAAACAACGCAACAAACGAAAAAAATTAAGAAGAAGGAGGGAGAGGAGGGGTGCAGTGGAGCAAGTTGAGCGAAGGCGCGCGTGAGAAAAGACAGCGCGAAGCTTGGAAGAGCAGCGCAGTAGGCTTGCCGGAACACAGACAACACAAGCACAAGAAGAAGAAAGAAAGGAAGCGGCAAAAGGCAACACAGTGACAGAAAAAAAAGAAGGAAAAAGGCACACAACGAAGGGCGAAGGCAGCAAAGGACCGGACAAGCAGGAGCGACGGGAGACAGGCACGAAGCCACGGGGACGAGAGAGAAGGGGAAAGGGACGGGGGGAGAAGGTTGTGCGCGTACAGCTTGGGCGGCACAAAAATAAAAGACAATTCGAGAGGCGCGAGACGCAAAGCATTGAAAATAAGTCGATAAGAACGGACACAAGGCAGGAGAAGGAAGAAAAGGCACGCAAGGCGACGAAACAAAAAGAAAGGGGGTGGGCGCACAGAAGAAAACGAACACAGGAACAAAAAGAACAGGAAGAGAAGGGAAGGGACTGGCTCGTGTCAAAAAGAAAAAGAAGAAGAAGATAATAGGAAACAAAAAACAAAAGAACACAAAACAACAACGAAGGGGAAAAAAAATGCGGTCACACATGAAAAGGCCGAGAAAAAGACAGGACAAGCAACAAAAGAAAAAAAGAAAAAAAAAGGGGAGAGAATCGGCAGAAAAAAAGAAAGAGAAGAACACGACAACAAATAAAAACCGAACAAGGTACAGAGAAAAGAGAAGAAAAAACATTGAGGCTTACTTCAGCCGGCAAAGAAAAAAACAGACAGCAAGGAAATCAAAGTTGAAAAAAACCGAAGAAGAAGCAACAAAGAAGAAAAAGAAAGAATATCAACGAAAGTGCGCCAACACTTAAATGAAAAGAGCAGATCAACATAGCGCCAAGACAACACAAAGATAAAAAAGGCACGCTAAAACAAAGAAAGCGAAAAGCACTCAACATGGAAAAAAAAAAGAAAAAAACAAGAAAATAAATTAAGTGCAGCAAAAAAAATAAACTTAAAAAATATAAAAAACTTTAAAAAAAAAGACTAGACTTTGCGTTGCGCATCAGCATAACGACACGAAGCGGCGCGAAGGACAAAGTAGAAAAAAGAAACGAAAATTTAAAATTCACTGGATTTAAGTCGTCCTTAAAAGCAATATTAAATTCAATTTTCCAGATCGCCAAACCTTCCTTTTATTTAATTTTTAAAATTTGAAATAATTAAATAAATTTGAAAAAACTAAAAAATTAAAAAAAATTAAAAGATTAAAAAGAATTGGAAAATACTACTTTGTCATAAAAAATGCCTTTTTGAATATCATATTGCGTTTCTTAAAAAACAGAACACAAAAAAATGTGAAATACATAAAACGTAAAGTCCGTGCAAAAAATTGCAAAAAGAAAGAATATCAAGTTTTTTACCGCCTGTGAGTGAAACCGTGAATATGTCAAAATTAAACCATTTTCAATGAATCAATGAAGTGCCAAATAATTCACTTGCCTAGCCTGTTATGCCTCCTTAAACCGATAAAAATATAAATTTTATGAAAAATATTATTTAAATTAAATAAAATTGTGAAGCGACACTTTCTGAGTCTTCAGTCCCTTCAAAATTTTAAAATCGCCGCAAAAACGAATTTAATATATATAAATGTAAAACTCTAACAAGTAATTAATTTTTTATAACTCGACCACTTTTAGAAATAAAATGCATACTGCTGGCTAAATACATTTTAGCTTGATACCTTCGCGCACTCGAAAAATCTCTTTCTACTCAAACACTCTCCGCTTCTCTGCTTCTCTGCGCTTTTCTCTGCTCGGCGCTGAAAAGTGAAAAATTATTTAATACTAAATAAATAAATAAATTGCAACTAACCGAATTTCTTAAAACAAAGCTTCTCTCAAAGCAGCGCGCCTGCGCAGCCTAATTTCCTCCGCAATTCAATGCTTTATTTTTCGCACTGCTTCCTCGCCTCAGGAGCCCACAACCTCACGCCAACGACGCGCTATACGCCTGCAACAATCATCTTCACCTACTGCCAACTGCGTCAAGCTTTCTCTTGTTATCTTTCGCCTTGCTCCCCGAGCCATGGCTCGTCTTGTTGCCGTCCTTTGTCCTGAGTCCTTCTCCCGTGCTCTTTCTGTTCCTTCAGCGCCTCCTTCCTCTTCCCGTTGCGCCTTGCTTGTTTCTTTCCCTTTTTGTCTACGTTGGCCCTTCCGCTAAAAATCTACAAATGTCTTCCGACACTGCTGAACCCTTGCACGTCCTGCGAACTCTTTCCTGCCATTTCTTCGGCCCCAAAAGCCGCGACCGAACGTCGCGTCCCGCACTTCGATTCACCCACGCTGCCGAGCCCCTTGTCCGCCAAGCGTCCTCTTCTTCTTTCATGCTCTCTCCCGCACAAGGCTAAAGCGAACGCCCTGTTCTCTCCCACGTTCCTCTTCACCACTGCCACGCTGACGCTGCAGAGGCGTTTCGTCCACACAGCTCGCAACCCCGACACGAAAAGCTCTCTCACACCCCGGCCCATGTGCCACTCTCACCACGCCTCAATATGCAATCCTCACTCACGCTCTCCCAAACCCCTTTTTTCTTCGCCCCCGCTCGCACCGTGCGTCTCACGCCTTAGTCCATCATCGTGGCGGCCCATTGTCTGTGCCCCACTAAAGTCCGTCCAGCGCGACGCGCCAATCGCCAAAACTCACCGAACGTCTACCTTTAACGTCAGCGCCTGTGTTCCTTCGGTGCATGCAAACCCCGTCCGCCAACGTCACGGATCTGCGTCGTCGGCTCGTCCCCTCGCCTACCTCCCATGCGGACGAAGCCTTTCCGCGCAGTTTTCCAACGCGCCTAACTGCTTCATTCCTGCATTTCTTCTATCGCTCCCTGTCGAACGGCCTTCGCCACACAAAACGCTCGCTCTCCCAATGGCCAATTTCTCCACAAGCCTCTTGCCCTATTCCGGCTGCTGAACGGCAATTTCGCCCACCTCGGCCCCAGCCACAAAAAGTTCAATATACCTCCTCGGCCGTCGCGCTGCGTCCCGCTTCTCGACTGCACCGCTCTTGCTCCGCGCTTCTTTCCTCGCGGCCACTTTGCCACGCGCATGGTCCCCCCTCGCTTGTTGTCCCTTAGGCGCCCCTCTGTGCCCGGCGCCTCGCACACCATACGCATACTTCGCTTCTCATGCCACGCGGCCGACCATCATTACAGTCACTGCGGACCGTCCCCGCTCTCCGCCCTCGCCCCGCCCCGCTCCCAGCTCGCGTTCCATCTTCTCCCGCCATGCCTCAGTCTGTCTGCCTGCCCGTCGTGCGCTTGGCGTCTTCCTCGGTCAAGGCTGCGACCCGCTCGGCCTAAAGCGCCATTCCCTCGCCGCCCGAGCAACCACAAGCTGTGCCCCGTCCATTTCTCACTCCCCTTTTCGCCAGCGCAACCCACACAACCGCGAATTCAACCCTCCATCATGGCCCTCTGTGCCTCTTTTCCTAATGCCCGGCACCACGTTCTTGCTAGCGCAATGCGCCGCACCTGTGTCCACTCCCCCGTCCTCGCCTCTCGACGACGCCCTGTTCCACCCTGGTCCTTTTGTTTTGTGTGTCGACTTCCTCGTCGCACCCCTTTCACTTTCTGCGCAGTATAAAAAACAAAACATCAGCTGCCCGCTACGCCCTCTTGTCGCGTTCTCTTTCGTCCAATGCGCAGCCCCCCCTCTCGCCGCGGCACGCAAGTTTCCTTACTTCCCCTGTGCCTCTTCCCGCTTTCCCCTGTTCCAGCACGCTCACCTCAACTGTCCCTGCATCTCACACTCCTTCCTCATCCCCTCGCGGTGCTGTTGTCCACGCGCCCGCCTCACGTTGCCCTAACAAAAACGGCGCTGCGCCCAGTCCTTTCGCACCCCGCCTCCTACCACGACTGTACTTTCTCGTCTCGCTCCTCTCCTCAGCCAGTCTGCTCCGCATTCATCGTCGTCGACGGATTCTTCGCGCCTTCTTGCCTTCCTCTGCGACCGTTGTCAAAGCACGCCGTTCCCAGTCGCAATTTGCCCGCCACTGTTTTCCCGCACTCTGTTGTGTCTTCTCCTTTCCACCCAAAGACTTCGCTTGCGCCAGGTCCCCCGTCTTGTGCCTCAAGCACCGCGCCCGACCGCTGCGAACACGCAGTCCTGCCCGCCGCACTTCCTGTCTCCGTCGCTCCTTACCGTTTCCGCCAGGGCACCCCTCGACGCTGCCCCTGGCCCTGCGTGGTGTTCAACGTCAATCCATCAAGGCGCCATGTCGGCGCACGTCACACGCGCGGGCTCGTTCCACGTCCGCGTCACGGGCACACTCCCTGCGACACCTTTTCTTGCCAAATGAGTGTCCTCTCTGCGGCGGCCGCCTGGCTTAACCAAACCAAAACAAATTCACGCACGCCACATGTTTTGGGTCTTCCTCACGCCCCGCGTCCTGCGTCTAACGGCTGGCCAATTTCCAACTGCTTGACCCCTTGCCACCGACACTCGCCGTCGCTTCACAGCTCGCTTCCGTCGCGCCCACGCACCCCCCGTTTGCGTCGCTACAAATGCCCACGTCAAATCTGCGTTGTCGTCCCTCACGCCGCTGTTCCCTCGGCCCCTTCTTTTCCTCACTGTGCTGATTGTCCTTCTACTGCGCATCCGAGTGGTTTCCCCCACTTCTCCCGTACTTTTGTGCGCCCGCTCCTGGGTGGCTTATTGTCAACCCTGCCCTTCGCTCCCCGGACTTCTGTCGCTACGCTGTCGTGCCGGCAACAGCGTCAATCCGCCCCTGCGTTCGCCCGAACACCGTGTGCTTGGTCGGTGCGTGCCTCAGCCTTCCCCTTTCTTGGCCACTTCTTTCATCTCTTCTTCGGTCACAGGCGGGTGCGTCCGTTCGCGAGTTCGCCTGTTTTGTCCCTGCTTCTGCGTTTGGCGATTCACCTTCCAGCGGTTCCCTGTTCGCATGCCTCGCCTGCTGCCGTGTTTCCTTCCCCTCTCCTGCTACTGTGCAGGTCTCCGCCAACGTTGTGTGTGCCACCTCTGCTTCTCAGTACGCTCCTGTGCCGATCAATGCCCAGTGCTACCTACCCTCCATCGTTGCCTCGTTGTTGCTGTCCTATTGCCCCTGCTGCTTTTCTTTTGCCTCCTCGGTTATCCGGCCCTGTGTCAGCGCCTCGGCCTCCAGAGTCCGTCGGCCTTTCCCCAATCCCCGGCTTGCGGTCTCCACGGGAGGTCGTTAAACTGCTCTCGTCCTTTTCCGTGTCCCTCATTCCGCTCTCTGGTGCCTTTGGCCTGTCGCGCGTCAATGTTCGACCGGCGTTCCGGTGCGACTTGTGCCACGTGTTGCGTGGTTCGCCCCCTGCCTTCGAACGTGACTCCAGCTGCGTCTGGCACGTCAACTGCCACACATCCCAGCCTGTTTTTTATGCTTCCCGCGCTATGCGCTGTGTCGCGCCGCGGCGCGTTTCTGTTGGCGTTTGCAGGCATAGTTCCTTGCACCGCACGTTCGCCGCGGGGCCGCGACGGAGTGGCTGCGTCCTCTCTTTTAGTGCAACATGATGTCAATGACTTCCCTTTTCGTCCGCACCCGTCCGTGGTTGTCCCACCTTCGCCGCCAGCGGCTCAGCTTCGCTGGCACGTTGCGCCGTGCTGGCCGCGTCTCTGCGCGACTTCTCCCTGCATGCTGTTGTCTGGCGCTCACCTGCAACCTCGCAGGGGCACGCGAGTCCTGCTGCCTTTTCTTGCCTGCACTTTTGCACCGGAGGCACGGACGTCTTTCCTGCCTCATGCGGTCCGCAAGTCTGCCCACCATGCTTTCCGCGACGTCCTCATTCTGCAGCCTTGTGTCCCGTCAGGCCTTGTTGCGCGACCGACCGACGCCTGCGGTCGTCTCTCAAACTTTCGGCATGGGCCCATACTTCCGCGGGGGCCTCTGCGGCGCGGCCTTTTGCGACTTTTTTTCAAGCCGCGTCCTGGCACGTCACGCACCGCTGCCAGATTTCTGGGCCCACATTTGGCACCGCACTGGTGCGGCCACCGGCAAGGCCCTCCTGTTCGCTGCCTGTGTCCCGCACGCGGCCACTGACGAACTCGAGCTGCTGCGCGGCCTGGACGACGCGCGGGGTGCGTTAGGCAGACGACCTGTGGGCTTTGCCGTGAGCGTTGCTCAACGCGGACATGTGCGCAGTGGCTCGCCAGCACAGGCACATACGGCTCGAGGCGCCCGCCGCCCGCGATGCTCGTGCGGGGCCTTCGACACTGGCGCCTCGCCGAAGTCGCGCGTCGTCGGCTAGCTCCGCAGCTGGGCGAACGCAGCGCGCGCCCAAGCTGGCCGTGCATGCGGGTGCGTGTGGGTACTTGCGCTGCGCTAGCGAGGGCGCACAGGCATGGGCGGTTTGGTCCGTTCGCCAAGCAGCACCGCACGTGAGTCCGTCGAGGCACGGTGGTCGTCGGGTAAGGGAAACGAAGGTTATGGAGATTGCTGGCACGCGAAGAGGGCTACGGGCTAGCGCGGTTGCGGCTCTCGCTTTCGGGCTTGTCGCGCTCGGCACCTGGGGTGGCGAGGCAGAGTCGTCGAAGGAGGCCATGCTGCTGAGCTTCGCTGGGCGCGCCTGCGACCTGTCGGCGGTGCTGAAGTTGGCCGCGCAGGAGGCAGGGCAGGCACTCACAAGCGCGCCGCAGCTCGCAGGCGGGCGGGCAGACGGTGATGCGAGCAGCGCGGAGAGGAGGCTGGCGAGGGCACGAGAGAGCATGGCGGCAGCACGCGCGCACGAGGCAAACGCGACACTGGCGCGCATCGAGGCGTGGCTGGACACCGTCGCGGACGCAGAAAGGGCGCTGCGCGAACACGCACTTATCGATGAGCTCGTGAAGACGCAGGCGACGCTCGCCGCGCAGCACATCGACGACTTCATCTACACGTTCGCGAAGCACAGCGGCGACACAGCGGGCACAACAGCAGGGAACGTCGCCTGCCTCATCGCTTCCGCGGCAGACCCAGGCGCAAACATTTACTGGGACAGTGCCGACAACACGCTCAAAGCAGTGAAGGTGGGTACAACAGGCACGGGTGCTGCTGCCGTGACTGAACTGGCAGGGTGCTTCTTTGACGCACAGGACGCGAAAACATTGTGGGCCGCCGCGGTCGAGAAGGGCAAAACAGCATTCAGCACAGAGTGCGCACAAACTTGCAAAAGTACGCACCAGCGCCTCGGAAAGGCAGTCGAAGCGCTGGCAGAAGACAGACCTGAGAAGGCGGACTTTGGCGCCGTGAGCGGCGCAAGCCAACAGACGCTGGCCAACTCGCCGTGCACCACGCTCACAGCAGTCACCGACTCGTGGAGCACGAGCGGCACTGGACTCAAGCAAGGCGTGCCAGTACGCTGGGCAGGCCTCTGGGACATCAAGGCCACAGCGGACAGCCAGTCGCCAACCGCGACATGGGTCGGCGGCACCACACTCAACGAAGCAAAGGGACCACTGCTCGGGTTGGGCGCGCGCATGCAGCGCCAGGATGCGCTAAAGCAGCGCATCGAGAAGGCGTGCGCAAGACAGGCCTGGGACACGGAAGGACTGGTCGCACACATGTGCAGCGCTAGCACAGCAGACAAGGCATTGCAACGCATAGAAACGATGGAGGCGGAAGCGACCAACCGCACAGACGAGGCACACGAAAGAGAGGAAGGACAAAGCAGCAACGAACAAACGCGCGAGAGCAGCAGAGGCGGGCCATCAAACGCAGCTGCGAAGAAGGAAGACCAGAACAAAGAGAGCAGAGGAACAGGCAAAGGCACACCGAGACACGAGGAAGCGCGCACGCGAACGGAGTCAGCACTGACGGGGAAGTTGACACAGGCAGGACTGATTGGCGCCACACTTTTGCGCGGGTGAAAGCAGCGAGGGAACAACGCAATGTTGCGCGAGACGTGGCAGGCATACCCGCACAAGCAGCGTCGACGAAGGGGGAAAGACCACACGCCAGCGGCACCGGGGCAAAAGAAGGGGCACACGCAGAAGGAAAGCGAGAAAACGAAGCAAAGGCACGCAGGCGGGCGTGAGGTGAGCACGAAGAGGACCGACATCAGCGAGCGAGTGGGAAAGCAATGAAACTGACCAGCTCAGCGGAAAATGAAACACGAAATCAACGCAACAAACGAAAAAAATTAAGAAGAAGGAGGGCGAGGAGGGGTGCAGTGGGGCAAGTTGAGCGAAGGCGCGCGTGAGAAAAGACAGCGCAGAGCTTGGAAGAGCAGCACAGTAGGCTTGCCGGAACACAAACAACACAAGCACAAGAAGAAGAAAGAAAGGTGGCGGCAAAAGGCAACACCGAGACAGAAAAAAAGAAGGAAAAAGGCACGCAGCGAAGGGCGAAGGCAGCAAAGGGACGGACAAGCAGGAGCAACGGGAGACAAGCACGAAGCCACGGGGACGAGAGAGAAGGGGAAAGGGACGGGGGAGAAGGTTGTGCGCGTACAGCTTGGGCGGCACAAAAATAAAAGACAATTCGAGAGGCGCGAGACGCAAAGCATTGAAAATAAGTCGATAAGAATGGGCACAAGGCAGGAGAAGGAAGAAAAGGCACGCAAGGCGACGAAACAAAAAGAAAGGGGGAGGGCGCACAGAAGAAAACGAACACAGGAACAAAAAGAACAGGAAGAGAAAGGAAGGGACTGGCTCGAGTCAAAAAAGGCGGAGAAGAAGAGGATAATAGGAAACAAAAAACAGAAGAACACAAAACAACAACAAAGGGGAAATAAAAATGCGGTCGGACATGAAAAGGCCGAGAAAAAGACAGGACAAGCAACAAAAGAGAATCGGCAGAAAAAAAGAAAAAAAAAGGGAGAGAGAATCGGCAGAAAAAAAGAAAGAGAAGAGCACGACAACAAACAAAAACCGAACAAGGTACAGAGAAAAGAGAAGAAAAAACATTGAGGATTACTTCAGCCAGCAACTAAAGAAAAAAACAGACAGCAAGGAAATCAAAGTTGAAAAAAACCGAAGAAGAAGCAACAAAGAAGAAAAAGAAAGAATATCAACGAAGGTGCGCCAACACTTAAATGAAAAGAGCAGAACAGCATAGCGCCAAGACAACACAAAGATAAAAAAGGCACGCTAAAACAAAGAAAGCGAAAAGCACTCAACATGGAAAAAAAGAAAAAAAAAAGAAAATAAATTAAGTGCAGCAAGAAAAATAAACTTAAAAAATATAAAAAACTTTAAAAAAAAAAACTAGACTTTACGTTGCGCATCAGCATAACAACACGAAGCGGCGCGAAGGACAAAGTAGAAAAACGAAACGAAAATTTAAAATTCACTGGATTTAAGTCATCCTTAAAAGCAATATTAAATTCAATTTTCGAGATCGCCAAACCTTCCTATTATTTAATTTTTAAAATTTTAAAAAATTAAATAAATTAGAAAACTCTAAAAAATTAAAAAATTAAAAAATTAAATAAATTTGAAAAAATTAAAAAATTAAAAAATTAAAAAGAATTAAAAAGAATTAAAAAATTTGAAAACTTTGAAAAAACTAAAAAATTAAAAAATTAAAAAGAATTGGAAAATACTACTTTGTCGTAAAAAATGCCTTTTTGAATATCATATTGCGTTTCTTAAAAAACAGAACACAAAAAAATGTGAAATACATAAAACGTAAAGTTTTTGCAAAAAATCGCAAAAAGAAAGAATATCAAGTTTTTTACCGCCTGTGAGTGAAACCGTGAATATGTCAAAATTAAACCATTTTCAATAAATCAATGAAGTGCCAAATAATTCACTTGCCTAGTTTGTTATTTCTCCTTAAACCGATAAAAATATAAATTTTATGAAAAATATTATTTAAATTAAATAAAATTGTGAAGCGACACTTTCTGAGTCTTCAGTCCCTTCAAAATTTTAAAATCGCCGCAAAAACGAATTTAAAATATATAAATGTAAAACTCTAACAAGTAATTAATTTTTTATAACTCGACCACTTTCAGAAATAAAATGCATACTGGTGGCTAAATACATTTTAGCTTGATACCTTCGCGCACTCGAAAAATCTCTTTCTACTCAAACACTCTCCGCCTCTCTGCGTCTCTGCGCTTACCTCTGCTCGGCGCTGAAAAGTGAAAAATTATTTTATACTAAATAAATAAATAAATTGCAACTAACCGAATTTCTTAAAACAAAGTTTCTCTCAAAGCAGCGCGTCTGCGCAGCCTAATTTCCTCCGTACTCTGATGCTTTATTTTTCGCACTGCTTCCTTGCCTCGGGCGCCCACAACCTCACGCCAACGCCGCGCTACACGCCTGCAACAATCATCCTCACCTACTGCCAACTGCGTCAAGCTTTCTCTTGTTAGCTTTCGCGTTGCTCCCCGAGGCATGGCTCGTCTTGTTTCCGTTCTTTGTCCTGTGTTCGTTTCCCGTGCTCTTTCTGTTCCTTCAGCGCCTGCTTCCTCTTCCCGTTGCGCCTTGCTTGTTTCTTTCCCTTTTTGTCTACGTTGGCCCTCCCGCTAAAAATCTACAAATGTCTCCCGACACTGCCGAACCCTTGCTCGTCCTGCGAACTGTTTCCTGCCATTTCTTCGTGCCCAAAAGCCGCGACCGCTCGTCTTGTCCCGCACTGCGATTCACCCACGCTGCCGAGCCCCTTGTCCGCCAAGCGTCCTCTTCTTCTTTCATGCTCTCTCCCGCACAAGGCTAAAGCGAATGCCCTGTTCTCTCCCACGTTCCTCTTCACCACTGCCACGCTGACGCTGCAGAGGCGTTTCGGCCACACAGCTCGCAACCCCGACACGAAAAGCTCTCTCACACCCCGGCCCATGTGCCACTCTCACCACGCGTCAATATGCAATCCTCACTCACGCCGTCCTTGCCGCGCCCTTTTTTTTTCGCCCCCGCTCGCACCGCGCGTTTCACGCCACAGTCCATCATCGTGGCGGCCCATCGTCTGATGCCCACTAAAGTCCGTCCAGCGCGACGCGCCAATCGCCAAAACTCACCGAACGTCTACCTTTAACGTCAGCGCCTGCGTCCCTTCGGTGCATGCAAACCCCGTCCGCCAACGTCACGGATCTGCGCCGTCGGCTCGTCCCCTCGCCTACCTCGCATGCGGACGAAGCCTTTCCGCGCAGTCCTCCAACGCGCCTAATTGCTTCATTCCTGCATTTCTTCCGCCGCGCCCTGTTGAACGGCCTTCGCCACACAAAACGCTCGCTCTCCCAATGGCCAATTTCTCCACAAGCCTCTTGCCCTATTCCGGCTGCTGAACGGCAATTTCGCCCACCTCGGCCCCAGCCACAAAAAGTTCAATATACCTCCTCGGCCATCGCGCTTTGTCCCGCTTCTCGACTGCACCGCTCTTGCTCCGCGCTTCTTTCCTCGCGGCCACTGTGCCACGCGCATGGTCCCCCCTCGCTTGTCGTCCCTTAGGCGTCCCTCTGTGCCCGGCGCCTCGCACACCATACGCATACTTCGCATCTCATGCCACACCGTCGACCATCAACACAGTCACTGCGGACCGTCCCCGCTCTCCGCCCTCGCCCCGCCCCGCTCCCAGCTCGCGTTCCATCCTCTCCCGCCATGCCTCAGTTTGTTTGCCCTTCTCGTCGTGCGCTTGGCGTCTTCCTCGGTCAAGGCTTCAACCCGCTCGGCCTAAAGCGCCATTCCCTCGCCGCCCGAGCAACCACAAGCTGCGCCCCGTCCATTTCTCACTCCCCTTTTCGCCAGCGCAACCCACACAAACGCGAATTCAACCCTCCATCATGGCCCTCTGTGCCTCTCTTCCTAATGCCCGGCCCCACGTTCTTGCTAGCGCAATGCGCCGCACGTGTGTCCACTCCCCCGTCCTCGCCTCTCGACAACGCCCTGTTCCATCCTGGTCCTTTTGTTTTGTGTGTCGACTTCCTCGTTGCACCCGTTCCACTTTCTGCGCAGTATAAAAAACAAAACATCAGCTGCCCGCTACGCCCTCTTGTCGCGTTCTCTTTCGTCCAATGCGCAGCCCCCCCTCTCGCCGCGGCACGCAAGTTTCCTTACTTCCCCTGTGCCTCTTCCCGCTTTCCCCTGTTCCAGCACTGTCACCTCAACTGTCCCTGCATCTCACACTCCTTCCTCATCCCCTCGCGCTGCTGTTGTCCACGCGCCCGCCTCACGTTGCCCTAACAAAAACGGCGCTGCGCCCAGTCCTTTCGCACCCCGCCTCCTACCACGGCTGTACTTTCTCGTCTCGCTCCTCTCCTCAGCCAGGCTGCTCCGCATTCATCGTCGTCGACGGATGCTTCATGCCTTCTTGCCTTCCTCTGCGACCGCTGTCAAAGCACGCCGTCCCCAGTCGCAATTTGCCCGCCACTGTTTTCCCGCACTCTGCTGTGTCTTCTCCTTTCCACCCAAAGACTTCGCTTGCGCCAGGTCCCCCGTCGCGTGCCTCAAGCACCGCGCCCGACCGCTGCGAACACGCAGTCCTGCCCGCCGCACTTCCTGTCTCCGTCGCTCCTTACCGTTTCCGCCCGGGCACCCCTCGACGCCGCCCCTGGCCCTGCGTGGTGTTCAACGTCAATCCATCAAGGCGCCATGTCGGCGCACGTCACACGCGCGGGCTCGTTCCACGTCCGCGTCACGGGCACACTCTCTGCGACGCTTTTTCTTGCCAAATGAGTGTCCTCTCTGCGGTGGCCGCCTGGCTTAACCAAACCAAAACAAATTCACGCACGCCACATGTTTTGGGTCGTCCTCACGCCCCGCGGTCTGCGTCTAACGGCTGGCCAATTTCCAACTGCTTGATCCCTTGCCACCGACACTCGCCGTTGCTTCACAGCTCGCTTCCGTCGCGCCCACGCACCCCCCGATTGCGTCGCTACAAATGCCCACGGCAAATCTGCGTTGTCGTCCCTCACGCCGCTGTCCCCTCGGCTCCTTCGAGTCCTCACTGTGCCGATTGTCCTTCTACTGCGCATCCGAGTGGTATCCCCCACTTCTCCTGTTCTTTTGTGCTCCCGCTCCTGGGTTGCTTACTGTCAACCCTGCCCTTCGCTCCCCGGACTTCTGTCGCGACGCTGCTGTGCTGGCAACAGCGTCAATCCGCCCCTGCGCTCGCCCGAACACCGTGTTCTTGTTCGGTGCGTGCCTCAGCCTTCCCCTTTCTTGGCCACTTCTTTCATCGCTTCTTCGGTCACAGGCGGGTGCGTCCGTTCGCGAGTTCGCCTGTTTTGTCCCTGCTTCTGCGTTTGGCGATTCACCTTCCAGTGGTTCCCTGTTCGCATGCCTCGCCTGCTGCCGCGTTTCCTTCCTCTGTCCCGCTACTGTGCAGGTCTCCGCCAACGTTGTGTGTGCCACCTCGCCATCTCAGTACGCTCCTGTGCCGATCAATTTCCAGTGCTACCTACCCTCCATCGTTGCCTCGTTGTTGCTGTCCTATTGCCGCTGCTGCTTTTCTTTTGCCTCCTCGGTTATCCGGCCCTGTGTCAGCGCCTCGGCCTCCAGAGTCCGTCGGCTTTTCCCCAATCCCCGGCTTGCGGTCTCCACGGGAGGTCGTTAAACTGCTCTCGTCCTTTTCCGTGTCCCTCATTCCGCTCTCTGGTGCCTTTGGCCTGTCGCGCGTCAATGTTCGACCGTTGTTTCGGCGCGACTTGTGCCACGTGTTGCGTGGTTCGTCCCCTGCTTTCGAACGTGACTCCAGCTGCGTCTGGCACGTCAACTGCCACATATTCCAAACTGTTTTTATGCTTCCCGCGCTATGCGCTGTGTCGCGCGTCGGCGCGTTTCTGTTGGCGTTTGCAGGCATTGTTCCTTGCACCTGACGTTCGCCGCGGGGCCGCGGTGGAGTGTCTGCGTCCTCTCTTTTAGTGCAACATGATGTCAATCACTGCCCTTTTCGTCCGCACCCGTTCTTGTCTGGTCCACCTTCGCCGCCATTGGCTCAGCTTCGCTGGCACGCTGCGCCGTGCTGGCCGTGTCTCTGCGCGACTTGTCCCTCCATGCCGCTGTCTGGCGCTCACCTGTAACCTCGCAGGGGCACGCGAGTCCTTGTGTCTTTTTTCGCCTGCACTCTTGCACCGGAAGCACGGACGTCTTTCCTCCCTCACTCGGTCCGCAAGTCTGCCCACCATGCCTTCCGCGACGTCCTCATTCTGCAGCCTTGTATCCCATCAGGCCTTGTTGCGCGACCGACCGACCTCTGCGGCCGTCTCTTAACCTTTCGGCATGGGCCCATACTTCCTCGGGGGCCTCTGCGGCGCGCCCTTCTGCGACTTTTTTTCAAGCCGCGTCCTGGCACGTCACGCACCGCTGCCAGATTTCTGGGCCCACATTTGGCATCGCACCGGTGTGCCCACCGGCAAGTCCCTCCTGTTCGCTGCCTGTGTCCCGCACGCGGCCACTGACGAACTCGAGCTGCTGCGCGGCCTGGACGACGCGCGGGGTGCGTTAGGCAGACGACCTGTGGGCCTTGCCGTGAGCGTTGCTCAACGCGGACATGTGCGCAGTGGCTCGCCAGCACAGGCTTGGTCGTCCCGAGGCGCCCGCCGCCCGCGACGCTCGTGCGGGGCCTTCGACACTGGCGCCTCGCCGAAGTCGCGCGTCGTCGGCTAGGTCCGCAGCCGGGCGAACGCAGCGCGCGGCCAAGCTGGCCGTGCATGCGGGTGCGTGTGGGCACTTGCGTTGCGCTAGCGAGGGCGCACAGGGATAGGCGGTTAGGTCCGTTCGCCAAGCGGCACCGCACGGGAGGTCGTCGAGGCACGGTGGTCGTCGGGTAAGGGAAACGAAGGTCATGGAGATGGCTGGCACGCGAAGAGGGCTACGGGCTAGCGCGGTTGCGGCGCCCGCTTTCGGGCCTGTCGCGCTCGGCACCTGGGGTGGCGAGGCAAAGTCGTCGAAGGAGGCCATGCTTGTGAGCTTCGCTGGGCGCGCCTGCGGCCCTTTCGGCGGTGCTGAAGTTGGCCGCGCAGGAGGCAGGGCAGGCACTCACAAGCGCGCCGCAGCTCGCAGGCGGGCGTGCAGACGGGGATGCGAGCAGCGCAGCGAGGAGGCTGGCGAGGGCACGAGAGAGCATGGCGGCAGCACGCGCGCACGAGGCAAACGCAACACGTGCCCGCATCGAGGCGTGGCTGGACACCGTCCCGGCCGCAGAAAGGGCTCTGGGCGAACACGCACTGCTCGGCGAGGTCGTGAAGACGCAGGCAACGCTCGCCGCGCAGCACATCGACGACTTCATCTACACGTTCGCGAAGCACAGCGGCGACGCAGCGGGCACAACAGCAGGGAACGTCGCCTGCCTCATCGCTTCCGCGGACAACCCAGGCGCAAACATTTGCTGGGACAGTGCCGACAACACGCTCAAGGCAGTGAAAATAGGAACGGAGGGCACGGGTGCTACTTGCGTGACTGAACTGGCAGGGCGCTTCTTTGACGCACAGGACGCGACAACATTGTGGGCCTTCGCGGTCAGGAAGGGCAAAACGGCATTCAGCAAAGAGTGCGCACAAGCTTGCAAAAGCACGCACCAGCGCCTCGGAAAGGCAGTCGAAGCCCTGGCAAAGCCGGAACCTAGCACTTCGGACTTTGGCGCCGTGAGCGGCGGAAGCCAGCAAACGCTGGCCAACTCGCCGTGCAGCACGCTCACCTGAGTCACCGACTGGTGGACCACGAGCGGCACTGGACTCAAGCAAGGCGTGCCAGTACGCTGGGCAGGCCTCTGGGACATCAAGGCCACAGCGGACAGCCAGTCGCCAACCGCGACATGGGTCGGCGGCACCACACTCAACGAAGCAAAGGGACCACTGCTCGGGTTGGGCGCGCGCATGCAGCGCCAGGCTGCGCTAAAGCAGCGCATCGAGAAGGCGTGCGCAAGACAGGACTGGGACACGGAAGGACTGGCCGCGCAGCTGTGCAGCGCTGGCACAGCAGACAAGGCATTGCAACGCATAGAAACGCTGGCGGCGGAAGCGACCAACCGCACAGACGAGGCACACGAAAGAGAGGAAGGACAAAGCAGCAACGAAGCAACGCGCGAGAGCAGCAGAGGCGGGCCATCAAACGCAGCTGCGAAGAAGGAACACCAGAACAAAGAGAGCAGAGGAACAGGCAAAGGCACACCGAGACACGAGGAAGCGCGCACGCAAACGGAGTCAGCACTGACGGGGAAGTTGACACAGGCCGGACTGATTGGCGCCACACTTTTGCGCGGGTGAAAGCAGCGAGGGAACAACGCAATGTTGCGCGAGACGTGGCAGGCATACCCAAAGCAGCGTCGACGAAGGGGGAAAGACCACACGCCAGCGGCACCGGGCGAAAGAAGGAGCACACGCAGAAGGAAAGAGAGAGAAACCGAAGCAAAGGCACGCAGGCGGGCGTGAGGTGGGCCCGAAGAGGACCGACATCAGCGGGCGAGTGGGAAAGCAATGAAACTGACCAGCTCAGCGCAAAATGAAGCACGAAAAAAACAACGAAACAAACGAAAAAAATTAAGAAGAAGGAGGGCGAGGAGGGGTGCAGTGGGGCAAGTTGAGCGAAGGCGCGCGTGAGAAAAGACAGCGCGAAGCTTGGAAGAGCAGCGAAGTAGGCTTGCCGGAACACAAACAACACAAGCACAAGAAGAAGAAAGAAAGGTGGCGGCAAAAGGCAACACAGTGACAGAAAAAAAGAAGGAAAAAGGCACGCAGCGAAGGGCGAAGGCAGCAAAGGGACGGACAAGCAGGCGCAACGGGAGACAGGCAAGAAGCCACGGGGACGAGAGAGAAGGGGAAAGGGACGGGGGAGAAGGTTGTGGGCGAACAGCTTGGGCGGCACAAAAATAAAAGACAGTTCGAGAGGCGCGAGACGCAAAGGATTGAAAATAAGTCGATAAGAATGCGCACAAGGAAGGGAAGGCAGAAAAAGGCACACAAGGCGACGAAACAAAAAGAAAGGGGGATGGCGCACAGAAGAAAACGAACACAGGAACAAAAAGAACAGGAAGAAAAGGGAAGGGACTGGCTCGAGTCAAAAAAAAAGAAGCAGAAGAAAATAATAGGAAACAAAAAACAGAAGAACACAAAACAACAACAAAGGGGAAATAAAAATGCGGTCGGACATGAAAAGGCCGAGAAAAAGACACGACACACGCCAAAAGAGAAAAAGAAAAAAAAGGGAGAGAATCGGCAGAAAAAAAGAAAGAGAAGAACACGACAGCAAATAAAAACCGAACAAGGTACAGAGAAAAGAGAAGAAAAAACATTGAGGATTACTTCAGCCAGCAACTAAAGAAAAAAACAGACAGCAAGGAAATCAAAGTTGAAAAAAACCGAAGAAGAAGCAACAAAGAAGAAAAAGAAAGAATATCAACGAAGGTGAGCCAACACTTAAATGAAAAGAGCAGAACAGCATAGCGCCAAGACAACACAAAGATAAAAAAGGCACGCTAAAACAAAGAAAGCGAAAAGCACTCAACATGGAAAAAAAGAAAAAAAAAAGAAAATAAATTAAGTGAAGCAAAAAAAATAAACTTAAAAAATATAAAAAACTTTAAAAAAAAAACTAGACTTTACGTTGCGCATCAGCATAACGACACGAAGCGGCGCGAAGGACAAAGTAGAAAAAAGAAACGAAAATTTAAAATTCACTGGATTTAAGTCATCCTTAAAAGCAATATTAAATTCAATTTTCGAGATCGCCAAACCTTCCTATTATTTAATTTTTAAAATTTTAAAAAATTAAATAAATTAGAAAACTCTAAAAAATTAAAAAATTAAAAAATTAAATAAATTTGAAAAAATTAAAAAATTAAAAAGAATTAAAAAGAATTAAAAAATTTGAAAACTTTGAAAAAACTAAAAAATTAAAAAATTAAAAAGAATTGGAAAATACTACTTTGTCGTAAAAAATGCCTTTTTGAATATCATATTGCGTTTCTTAAAAAACAGAACACAAAAAAATGTGAAATACATAAAACGTAAAGTTCGTGCAAAAAATCGCAAAAAGAAAGAATATCAAGTTTTTTACTGCCTGTGAGTGAAACCGTGAATATGTCAAAATAAAACCATTTTCAATAAATCAATGAAGTGCCAAATAATTCACTTGCTTAGCCTGTTATGCCTCCTTAAACCGATAAAAATGTAAATTTTATGAAAAATATTATTTAAATTAAATAAAATTGTGAAGCTACACTTTCTGAGTCTTCAGTCCCTTCAAAATTTTAAAATCGCCGCAAAAACGAATTTAATATATATAAATGTAAAACTCTAACAAGTAATTATTTTTTTATAACTCGACCACTTTTAGAAATAAAATGCATACTGCTGGCTAAATACATTTTAGCTTGATACCTTCGCGCACTCGAAAAATCTCTTTCTACTCAAACACTTCCGCTTCTCCGCGTCTCTGCGCTTTCCTCTTTTCGGCGCTGAAAAGTGAAAAATTATTTAATACTAAATAAATAAATAAATTGCAACTAACCGAATTTCTTAAAACAAAGTTTCTCTCAAAGCAGCGCGCCTGCGCAGCCTAATTTCCTCCGTACTCTGATGCTTTATTTTTCGCACTGCTTCCTTGCCTCAGGAGACCCTTCCCTCACGCCAACGACGCGCTACACGCCTGCAACAAGCATCCTCACCTACTGCCAACTGCGTCAAGCTTTCTCTTGTTATCTTTCGCCTTGCTCCCCAAGCCATGGCTCGTCTTGTTGCCGGCCTTTGTCCTGAGTCCTTCTCCCGTGTTCTTTCTGTTCCTTCAGCGCTGCTTTCCGCTTCCCGTTGCGCCTTGCTGCCTTCTTTCCCTTTTTGCCTACCTTGGCCCTTCCGCTAAAAATCTACAAATGTCTTCCGACACTGCCGAACCCGTGCTCGTCCTGCGAACTCTTTCCTGCCATTTCTTCGGCCCCAAAAGCCGCGACCGCACGTCGCGTCCCGCACTGCGATTCAACAACGCTGTCGAGCCCCTTGTCCGCCAAGCGTCCTCCTCTTCTTTCATGCTCTCTCCCGCACAAGGCTAAAGCGAACGCCCTGTTCTCTCCCACGTTCCTCTTCACCACTGCCACGCTGTCGCTCCAGAGGCGTTTCGGCCACACAGCGCGCAACCCCGACACGAAAAGCTCTCTCACACCCCGGCCCATGTGCCACCTTCACCACGCGTCAATATGCAATCCCTACTCACGCTCTCCCAAACCCCTTTTTTCTTCGCCCCCGCTCGCACCGTGCGTCTCACGCCACAGTCCATCATCGTGGCGGCCCATCGTCTGATGCCCACTAAAGTCCGTCCAGCGCGACGCGCCAATCGCCAAAACTCACCGAACGTCTACCTTTAACGTCAGCGCCTGTGCCCCTTCGGTGCATGCAAACCCCGTCCGCCAACGTCACGGATCTGCGCCGTCGGCTCGTCCCCTCGCCTACCTCGCATGCGGACGAAGCCTTTCCGCGCAGTCTTCCAACGCGCCTAACTGCTTCATTTCTGCATTTCTTCCGCCGCTCCCTGTTGAACGGCCTTCGCCACACAAAACGCTCGCTCTCCCAATGGCCAATTTCTCCACAAGCCTCTTGCCCTATTCCGCCTGCTGAACGCTAATTTCGCCCACCTCGGCCCCAGCCACAAAAAGTTCAATATACCGCCTCGGCCATCGCGCTGCGTCCCGCTTCTCGACTGCACCTGTCTTGCTCCGCGCTCCTTTCCTCGCGGCCACTTTGCCACGCGCATGGTCCCCCCTCGCTTGTTGTCCCTTAGGCGCCCCTCTGTGCCCGGCGCCTCGCACACCATACGCATACTTCGCATCTAATGCCACACGGTCGACCATCATTACAGTCACTGCGGACCGTCCCCGCTCTCCGCCCTCGCCCCGCCCCGCTCCCAGCTCGCGTTCCATCCTCTCCCGCCATGCCTCAGTTTGTTTGCCCTTCTCGTCCTGCGTTTGGCGTCTTCCTCGGTCAAGGCTTCAACCCGCTCGGCCTAAAGCGCCATTCCCTCGCCGCCCGAGCAACCACAAGCTGTGCCCCGTCCATTTCTCACTCCCCTTTTCGCCAGCGCAACCCACACAACCGCGAATTCAACCCTCCATCATGGCCCTCTGTGCCTCTTTTCCTAATGCCCGGCACCACGTTCTTGTTAGCGCAATGCGCCGCACGTGTGTCCACTCCCCCGTCCTCGCCTCTCGACAACGCCCTGTTCCATCCTGGTCCTTTTGTTTTGTGTGTCGATTTCCTCGTCGCACCCCTTCCACTTTCTGCGCAGTATAAAAAACAAAACATCAGCTGCCCGCTACGCCCTCTTGTCGCGTTCTCTTTCGTCCAATGCGCAGCCCCCCCTCTCGCCGCGGCACGCAAGTTTCCTTACTTCCCCTGTGCCTCTTCCCGCTTTCCCCTGTTCCAGCACGCTCACCTCAACTGTCCCTGCATCTCACACTCCTTCCTCATCCCCTCGCGGTGCTGTTGTCCACGCGCCCGCCTCACGTTGCCCTAACAAAAACGGCGCTGCGCCCAGTGCTTTCGCACCCCGCCTCCTACCACGACTGTACTTTCTCGTCTCGCTCCTCTCCTCAGCCAGGCTGCTCCGCATTCATCGTCGTCGACGGATGCTTCGCGCCTTCTTGCCTTCCTCTGCGACCGTTGTCAAAGCACGCTGTCCCCAGTCGCAATTTTCCCGCCACTGTTTTCCCGCACTCTGTTGTGTTTTCTCCTTTCCACCCAAAGACTTCGCTTGCGCCAGCTCCCCCGTCGCGTGCCTCAAGCACCGCGCCCGACCGTTGCGAACACGCAGTCCTGCCCGCCGCACTTCCTGTCTCCGTCGCTCCTTACCGTTTCCGCCCGGGCACCCCTCGACGCCGCCCCTGGCCCTGCGTGGTGTTCAACGTCAATCCATCAAGGCGCCATGTCGGCGCACGTCACACGCGCGGGCTCGTTCCACGTCCGCGTCACGGGCACACTCTCTGCGACACCTTTTCTTGCCAAATGAGTGTCCTCTCTGCGGCGGCCGCCTGGCTTAACCAAACCAAAACAAATTCACGCACGCCACATGTTTTGGGTCGTCCTCACGCCCCGCGTCCTGCGTCTAACGGCTGGCCAATTTCCAACTGCTTGACCCCTTGCCACCGACACTCGCCGTCGCTTCACAGCTCGCTTCCGTCGCGCCCACGCACCCCCCGATTGCGTCGCTACAAATGCCCACGGCAAATCTGCGTTGTCGTCCCTCACGCCGCTGTTCCCTCGGCCCCTTCGAGTCCTCACTGTGCTGATTGTCCTTCTACTGCGCATCCGAGTGGTTTCCCCCACTTCTCCCGTACTTTTGTGCGCCCGCTCCTGGGTGGCTTATTGTCAACCCTGCCCTTCGCTCCCCGGACTTCTGTCGCTACGCTGTCGTGCTGGCAACAGCGTCAATCCGCCCCTGCGCTTGCCCGAACACCGTTCGCTTGCTCGGTGCGTGCCTCAGCCTTCCCCTTCCTTGGCCACTTCTTTCATCGTCTCTTCGGTCACAGGCGGGTGCGTCCGTTCGCGAGTTCGCCTGTTTTGTCCCTGCTTCTGCGTTTGGCGATTCACCTTCCAGTGGTTCCCTGTTCGCATGCCTCGCCTGCTGCCGCGTTTCCTTCCCCTGCCCCGCTACTGTGCAGGTCTCCGCCAACGTTGTGTGTGCCACCTCGCCTTCTCAGTACGCTCCTGTGCCGATCAATGCCCAGTGCTACCTACCCTCCATCGTTGCCTCGTTGTTGCTGTCCTATTGCCCCTGCTGCTTTTCTTTTGCCTCCGCGGTTATCCGGCCCTGTGTCAGCGCCTCGGCCTCCAGAGTCCGTCGGCCTTTCCCCAAGCCCCGGCTTGCGGTCTCCACGGGAGGTCGTTAAACTGCTCTCGTCCTTTTCCGTGTCCCTCATTCCGCTCTCTGGTGCCTTCGGCCTGTCGCGCGTCAATGTTTGACCGTCGTTTCGGTGCGACTTGTGCCACGTGTTGCGTGGTTCGCCCCCTGCCTTCGAACGTGACTCCAGCTGCGTCTGGCACGTCAACTTCCACACATCCCAAACTGTTTTTTATGCTTCCCGCGCTATGCGCTGTGTCGCGCGTCGGCGCATTTCTGTTGGCGTTTCCAGGCATATTTCCTTGCACCGCACGTTCGCCGCGGGGCCGCGACGGAGTGGCTGCGTCCTCTCTTCTAGTGCAACATGATGTCAATGACTGCCCTTTTCGTCCGCACCCGTTCGTGTCTGGTCCACCTTCGCCGCCAGCGGCTCAGCTTCGCTGGCACGTTGCGCCGTGCTGGCCGCGTCTCTGCGCGACTTCTCCCTGCATGCTGTTGTCTGGCGCTCACCTGCAACCTCGCAGGGGCACGCGAGTCCTGCTGCCTTTTCTTGCCTGCACTTTTGCACCGGAAGCTTGGACGTCTTTCCTGCCTCATGCGGTCCGCAAGGCTGCCCACCTTGCCTTCCGCGGCGTCCTCATTCTGCAGCCTTGTATCCCATCAGGCCTTGTTGCGCGACCGACAGACGCCTGCGGCCGTCTCTCAAACTTTCGGCATGGGCCCATACTTCCGCGGGGGCCTCTGCGGCGCGGCCTTTTGCGACTTTTTTTCAAGCCGCGTCCTGGCACGTCACGCACCGCTGCCAGATCTCTGGGCCCACATTTGGCACCGCACTGGTGCGGCCACCGGCAAGTCCCTCCTGTTCGCTGCCTGTGCCCCGCACGCGGCCACTGACGAACTCGAGCTGCTGCGCGGCCTGGGCGACGCGCGGGGTGCGTTAGGCAGACGACCTGTGGGCTTTGCCGTGAGCGTTGCTCAACGCGGACATGTGCGCAGCGGCTCGCCAGCACAGGCACGGACGGCTCGAGGCGCCCGCCGCCCGCGATGCTCGTGCGGGGCCTTCGACACTGGCGCGTCGCCGAAGTCGCGCGTCGTCGGCCAGCTCCGCAGCCGGGCGAACGCAGCGCGCGGCCAAGCTGGCCGTGCATGCGGGCGCGTGTGGGTACTTGCGCTGCGCTAGCAAGGGCGCACAGGGATAGGCGGTTTGGTCCGTTCGCCAAGCGGCACCGCACGGGAGGTCGACGAGGCACGGTGGTCGTCGGGTAAGGGGCACGAAGGTTATGGAGATGGCTGGCACGCGAAGAGGGCTACGGGCTAGCGCGGTTGCGGCGCTCGCTTTCGGGCTTGTCGCGCTCGGCACCTGGGGTGGCGAGGCAGCGTCGTCGAAGGAGGCCATGCTGCTGAGCTTCGCTGAGCGCGCCTGCGACCTTTCGGCGGTGCTGAAGTTGGCCGCGCAGGAGGCAGGGCAGGCACTCACAAGCGCGCCGCAGCTCGCAGGCGGGCGGGCAGACGGGGATGCGAGCAGCGCAGCGAGGAGGCTGGCGAAGGCACGAGAGAGCATGGCGGCAGCACGCGCGCACGAGCCAAACGCAACACTGGCGCGCATCGAGGCGTGGCTGGACACCGTCGCGGACGCAGAAAGGGCGCTGCGCGAGCACGCACTGCTCGGCGAGCTCGTGAAGACGCAGGCAACGCTCGCCGCGCAGCACATCGACGACTTCATCTACACGTTCGCGAAGCACAGCGGCGACGCAGCGGGCACAACAGCAGGGAACGTCGCCTGCCTCATCGTTTCCGCGGACAACCCAGGCGCAAACATTTTCTGGGACAGTGCCGACAACACGCTCAAAGCAGTGAAAATAGGAACGAGCGGCTCGGGTGCTACTGCCGTGACTGAACTGCAGGGCTGCTTCTTTGACGCAAAGAACGAGACAACATTGTGGGCCGCCGCGGTCGAGAAGGGCAAAACAGCATTCAGCAAAGAGTGCGCACAAACTTGCAAAAGCACGCACCAGCGCCTCGAAAAGGCAGTCGAAGCCCTGGTGGCGACGGACCCTGACACGGCGGACTTTGGCGCCGTGAGCAGCGGAAGCCAGCAGACGCTGGCCAACTCGCCGTGCACCACGCTAACAGCAGTCGCCAACTCGTGGACAACAAGCGGCACTGGACTCAAGCAAGGCGTGCCGGTACGCTGGGCAGGCCTATGGGACATCAAGGCCACACAGGCCAGCCAGTCGCCAACCGCGACATGGGTCGGCGGCGCCACACTCAAAGAAGCAAAGGGACCACTGCTCGGGTTGGGCGCGCGCATGCAGCGCCAGGCTGCGCTAAAGCAGCGCATCGAGAAGGCGTGCGCAAGACAGGCCTGGGACACGGAAGGACTGGCCGCGCAGCTGTGCAGGGCTGGCACAGCAGACAAGGCATTGCAACGCATAGAAACGCTGGCGGCGGAAGCGACCAACCGCACTGACGAGGCGCACGAAAGAGAGGAAGGACAAAGCAGCAACGAAGCAACGCGCGAGAGCAGCAGAGGCGGGCCATCAAACGCAGCTGCGAAGAAGGACCACCAGAACGAAGAGAGCAGAGGAGCAGGCAAAGGCACACCGAGACACGAGGAAGCGCGCACGCAAACGGGGTCAGCACTGACGGGGAAGTTGACACAGGCAGCACTGATTGGCGCCACACTTTTGCGCGGGTGAAAGAACAGAGGGAACAACGCAATGTTGCGCGAGACGTGGCAGGCATACCCGCACAAGCAGCGTCGACGAAGGGGGAAAGACCGCACGCCAGCGGCACCGGGGCGAAAGCAGGGGCACACGCAGAAGGAAAGCGAGAGACCGAAGCAAAGGCACGCAGGCGGGCGTGAAGTGGGCACGAAGAGAACGGACATTAGCGAGCGAGTGGGAAAGCAATGAAACTGACCAGCTCAGCGCAAAATGAAGCACGAAAAAAACAACGCAACAAACGAAAAAAATTAAGAAGAAGGAGGGCGAGGAGGGGTGCAGTGGGGCAAGTTGAACGAAGGCGCGCGTGAAAAAAGACAGCGCGAAGCTTGGAAGAGCAGCACAGTAGGCTTGCCGGAACACAAACAACACAAGCACAAGAAGAAGAAAGAAAGGTGGCGGCAAAAGGCAGCGCCGAGACAGGGGAAAAAAAAGAAGGAAAAAGGCACGCAGCGAAGGGCGAAGGCAGCAAAGGGACGGACAAGCAGGCGCAACGGGAGACAAGCACGAAGCCACGGGGACGAGAGAGAAGGGGAAAGGGACGGGGGAAAAGGTTGTGGGAGAACAGCTTGGGCGGCACAAAAATAAAAGACAGTTCGAGAGGCGCGCGACGCAAAGGATTGAAAATAAGTCGATAAGAACGGACACAAGCGTACGCGGAAGGGGAGGAAGAAAAGGCACGCAAAGCGACGAAACAAAAAGAAAGGGGGTGGGCGCACAGAAGAAAACGAACACAGGAACAAAAAGAACAGGAAGAGAAAGGAAGGGACTGGCTCGAGTCAAAAAGAAAAAGAAGATAATAGGAAACAAAAAACAAAAGAACACAAAACAACAACAAAGGGGAAAAGAAATGCGGTCACACATGAAAAGGCCGAGAAAAAGACAGGACAAGCAACAAAAGAAAAAAGAAAAAAAGAAAAAAAAAGGAGAGAGAATCGGCAGAAAAAAAGAAAGAGAAAAACACGACAACAAATAAAAACCGAACAAGGTACAGAGAAAAGAGAAGAAAAAACATTGACGATTACTTCAGCCAGCAACTAAAGAAAAAAACAGACAGCAAGGAAATCAAAGTTGAAAAAAACCGAAGAAGAAGCAACAAAGAAGAAAAAGAAAGAATATCAACGAAAGTGCGCCAACACTTCAATGAAAACAACAGATCAACATAGCGCCAAGACAACACAAAGATAAAAAAGGCACGCTAAAACAAAGAAAGCAGAAAGCACTCAACATGGAAAAAAAGAGAAAAACAAGAAAATAAATTAAGTGCAGCAAAAAAAATAAACTTAAAAAATATAAAAAACTTTTAAAAAAAAAGACTAGACTTTGCGGTGCGCATCAGCATAACGACACGAAGCGGCGCGAAGGACAAAGTAGAAAAAAGAAACGAAAATTTAAAATTCACTGGATTTAAGTCATCCTTAAAAGCAATATTAAATTCAATTTTCGAGATCGCCAAACCTTCCTTTTATTTAATTTTTAAAATTTGAAAAATTTAAATAAAATTAAAAAAAACTAAAAAGTTAAAAAGAATTAAAAGATTAAAAAGAATTGGAAAATACTACTTTGTCGTAAAAAATGCCTTTTTGAATATCATATTGCTTTTCTTAAAAAACAGAACACAAAAAAATGTGAAATACATAAAACGTAAAGTTCGTGCAAAAAATTGCAAAAAGAAAGAATATCAAGTTTTTTACCGCCTGTGAGTGAAACCGTGAATATGTCAAAATAAAACCATTTTCAATAAATCAATGAAGTGCCAAATAATTCACTTGCCTAGCCTGTTTTGACTCCTTAAACCGATAAAAATATAAATTTTATCGGTTTAATATTATTTAAATTAAATAAAATTGTGAAGCGACACTTGCTGAGTCTTCAGTCCCTTCAAAACTTTAAAATCGCCGCAGACACGAATTTAAAATACATAAATGTAAAACTCTAACAAGTAATTAATTTTTTATAACTCGACCACTTTTAGAAATAAAATGCATACTGCTGGCTAAATACATTTTAGCTTGATACCTTCGCGCACTCGAAAAATCTCTTTCTACTCAAACACTCTCTCTTCTCCGCGTCTCTCCGCTTTTCTCTGCTCGGCGCTGAAAAGTGAAAAATTATTTAATACTAAATAAATAAATAAATTGCAACTAACCGAATTTCTTAAAACAAAGTTTCTTTCAAAGCACCGCGCCTGCGCAGCCTAATTTCATCCGCACTTCGATGCTTTATTTTTCGCACTTCTTCCTTGCCTCGGGAGACCCTTCCCTCACGCCAACGACTGGCTACATGCCTGCAACAAGCATCCTCACCTACTGCCAACTGCGTCAAGCTTTCTCTTGTTAGCTTTCGCCTTGCTCTCCGAGGCATGGCTCGTCTTGTTGCCGTCCTTTGTCCTGAGTCCGTCTCCCGTGCTCTTTCTGTTCCTTCAGCGCTGCTTTCCGCTTCCCGTTGCGCCTTGCTGCCTTCTTTCCCTTTTTGTCTACCTTGGCCCTTCCGCTAAAAATCTACAAATGTCTCCCGACACTGCCGAACCCGTGCTCGTCCTGCGAACTCTTTCCTGCCATTTCTTCGGCCTAAAAAGCCGCGATCGCACCTCTTATCCCGCACTGCGATTCACCCACGCTGCCGAGCCACTTGTCCGCCAAGCGTCCTCTTCTTCTTTCATGCTCTCTCCCGCACAAGGCTAAAGCGAACGCCCTGTTCTCTCCCACGTTCCTCTTCACCACTGCCACGCTGACGCTGCAGAGGCGTTTCGGCCACACAGCGCGCCTCCCCGACACGAAAAGGTCTCTCACACCCTGCTTCATGTGCCACCCTCACCACGCCTCAATTTGCAATCCCTACTCACGCTCGCCCAAACCCCTTTTTTTTTCGCCCCCGCTCGCACCGTGTGTCTCACGCCACAGTCCATCATCGTGTCGGCCCATCGTCTGCTGCCCACTAAAGTCCGTCCAGCGCGACGCGCCAATCGCCAAAACTCACCGAACGTCTACCTTTAACGTCAGCGCCTGTGTTCCTTCGGTGCATGCAAACCCCGTCCGCCAACGTCACGGATCTGCGCCGTCGGTTCGTCCCCTCGCCTACCTCGCATGCGGACGAAGCCTTTCCGCGCAGTCTTCCAACGCGCCTAACTGCTTCATTTCTGCATTTCTTCTATCGCTCCCTGTCGAACGGCTTTCCCCACACAAAACGCTCGCTCTCCCAATGGCCAATTTCTCTACAAGCCTCTTGCCCTATTCCGGCTGCTGAACGCTAATTTCGCCCACCTCGGCCCCAGCCACAAAAAGTTCAATATACCTCCATGGCCATCGCGCTGCGTCCCGCTTCTCGACTGCACCGCTCTTGCTCCTCGCTTCTTTCCTCGCGGCCACTTTGCCACGCGCATGGTCCCCCCTCGCTTGTTGTCCCTTAGGCGCCCCTCTGTGCCCAGCGCCTCGCACACCATACGCATACTTCGCATCTAATGCCACACGGCCGACCATCATTACAGTCACTGCGGACCGTCCCTGCTCTCCGCCCTCGCCCCGCCCCGCTCCCAGCTCGCGTTCCATCCTCTCCCGCCATGCCTCGTTCTGCTTGCCTGCCCTGCGTGCGTTTGGCGTCTTCCTCGGTCAAGGCCGCAACCCTGTCTTCCTAAAGCGCCATTCCCTCGCCTCCCGAGCAACCACAAGCTGTGCCCCGTCCATTTCTCACTCCCCTTTTCGCCAGCGCAACCCACACAAACGCGAATTCAACCCTCCATCACGGCCCTCTGTGCCTCTTTTCCTAATGCCCGGCACCACGTTCTTGCTAGCGCAATGCGCCGCACCTGTGTCCACTCCCCCGTCCTCGCCTCTCGACAACGCCCTGTTCCATCCTGGTCCTTTTGTTTTGTGTGTCGACTTCCTCGTCGCACCCCCTCCACTTTCTGCGCAGTATAAAAAACAAAACATCAGCTGCCCGCTACGCCCTCTTGTCGCGTTCTCTTTCGTCCAATGCGCAGCCCCCCCACTCGCCGCGGCACGCAAGTTTCCTTACTTCCCCTGTGCCTCTTCCCGCTTTCCCCTGTTTCAGCACGCTCACCTCAACTGTCCCTGCATCTCACACTCCTTCCTCATCCCCTCGCGGTGCTCTTGTCCACGCGCTCGCCTCACGCCACCCTAACAAAAACGGCGCTGCGCCCAGTGCTTTCGCACCCCGCCTCCTACCACGACTGTACTTTCTCGTCTCGCTCCTCTCCTCAGCCAGGCTGCTCCGCATTCATCGTCGTCGACGGATGCTTCGCGCCTTCTCGCCTTCCTCTTTGACCGCTGTCAAAGCACGCCGTCCCCAGTCGCAATCGTCCCGCCACTGGTTCTCCGCACTCTGTTGTGTCTTCTCCTTTCCACCCAAAGACTTCGCTTGCGCCAGGTCCCCCGTCGCGTGCCTCAAGCACCGCGCCCGACCGTTGCGAACACGCAGTCCTGCCCGCCGCACTTCTCGTCTCCGTCGCTCCTTACCGTTTCCGCGCGGGCACCCCTCGACGCCGCCCCTGGCCCTGTGTGGTGTTCAACGTCAGTCCATCAAGGCGCCATGTCGGCGCACGTCACACGCGCGGGCTCGTTCCACGTCCGCGTCACGGGCACACTCCCTGCGACACCTTTTCTTGCCAAATGAGTGTCCTCTCTGCGGTGGCCGCCTGGCTTAACCAAACCAAAACAAATTCACGCACGCCACATGTCTTGGATCTTCCTCACGCCCCGCGGTCTGCGCCTAACGGCTGGCCAATTTCCAACTGCTTGACCCCTTGCCACCGACACTCGCCGTCGCTTCACAGCTCGCTTCCGTCGCGCCCACGCACCCCCCGATTGCGTCGCTACAAATGCCCACGGCAAATCTGCGTTGTCGTTCCTCACGCCGCTGTTCCCTCGGCCCCTTCTGTTCCTCACTGTGCTGATTGTCCTTCTACTGCGCATCCGAGTGGTATCCCCCACGTCTCCTGTACTTTTGTGCTCCCGCTCCTGGGTGGGTTACTGTCTATCCTGCCCTTCGCTCCCCGGACTTCTGGCGCCACGCTGTCGTGCTGGCAACAGCGTCAATCCGCGCCTGCGCTCGCCCGAACACCGTGTGCTTGTTCGGTGCGTGCCTCAGCCTTTCCCCTTCCTTGGCCACTTCTTTTATCTCTTCTTCGGTCACAGCCGGGTGCGTCCGGTCGCGAGTTCGCCTGTTTTGTCCCTGCTTCTGCGTTTGGCGATTCACCTTCCAGCGGTTCCCTGTTCGCACCCCTCGCCTGCTTCCGCGTTTCCTTCCCCTGCCTCGCTACTGTGCAGGTCTCCGCCAACGTTGTCTGTGCCACCTCGGCTTCTCAGTACCTTCCTGTGCCGATCAATGCCCAGTTCTTCCTACCCTCCATCGTCGCCTCGTTGTTGCTACCCTATTGCCCCTGCTGCTTTTCTTTTGCCTCCGCGGTTATCCGGCCCTGTGTCAGCGCCTCGGCCTCCAGAGTCCGTCGGCCTTTCCCCATTCCCCGGCTTGCGGTCTCCACGGGAGGTCGTTAAACTGCTCTCGTCCTTTTCCGTGTCCCTCATTCCGCTCTCCGGTTCCTTTGACCTGTCGCGCGTCAATGTTTGACCGTCGTTTCGGCGCGACTTGTGCCACGTGTTGCGTGGTTTGCCCCCTTCCTTCGAACGTGACTCCAGCTGCGTCTGGCACGTCAACTTCCACACAACCCAAACTGTTTTTTATGCTTCCCGCGCTATGCGCTGTGTCGCGCGTCGGCGTGTTTCTGTTGGCGTTTCCAGGCATAGTTCCTTGCACCGCACGTTCGCCGCGGGGCCGCGACGGGGTGGCTGCGTCCTCTCTTTTAGTGCAACATGATGTCAATGACTGCCCTTTTCGTCCGCACCCGTTCGTGGCTGTCCCACCTTCGCCGCCAGCGGCTCAGCTTCGCTGGCACGTTGCGCCGTGCTGGCCGCGTCTCTGCGCGACTTCTCCCTGCATGCTGTTGTCTGTCGTTTCCCTGCAACCTCGCAGGGGCACGCGAGTCCTGCTGCCTTTCCTTGCCTGCACTTTTGCGCCGGAAGCTTGGACGTCTTTCCTGCCTCATGCGGTCCGCAAGTCTGCCCACCATCCCTTCCGCGACGCCCTCACTCTGCAGCCTTGTATCCCATCAGGCCTTGTTGCGCGACCGACCGACGCCTTCGGCCGTCTCGTAACCTTGTGGCATGGGCCCATACTTCCGCGGGGGCCTCTGTGGCGCGGCCTTTTGCGACTTTTTTTCAAGCCGCGTCCTGGCACGTCACGAACCGCTGCCAGAACTCTGGGCCCACATTCGGCACCGCACTGGTGCGCCCACCGGCAAGGCCCTCTCGTCCGCTGCCTGTGCCCCGCACGCGGCCACTGACGAACTCGAGCTGCTGCGCGGCCTGGGCGACGCGCGGGGTGCGTTAGGCAAACGACCTGCGGGCTTTGCCGTGAGCGTTGCTCAACGCGGACATGTGCGCAGTGGCTCGCCAGCACAGGCGCGGACGGCTCGAGGCGCCCGCCGCCCGCGATGCTCGTGCGGGGCCTTCGACACTGGCGCCTCGCCGAAGTCGCGCGTTGTCGGCTAGGTCCGCAGCTGGGCGAACGCAGCGCGCGGCCAAGCTGGCCGTGCATGCGGGCGCGTGTGGGCACTTGCGCTGCGCTAGCGAGGGCGCACAGGGATAGGCAGTTTGGTCCGTTCGCCAAGCGGCACCGCACGTGAGGTCGACGAGGCACGGTGGTCGTCGGGTAAGGGGCACGAAGGTTATGGAGATGGCTGACACGCGAAGAGGGCTACGGGCTAGCGCGGTTGCGGCGCTCGCTTTCGGGCTTGTCGCGCTCGGCACCTGGTGTGGCGAGGCAGCGTCGTCGAAGGAGGCCATGCTGCTGAGCTTCGCTGGGCGCGCCTGCGACCTGTCGGCGGTGCTGAAGTTGGCCGCGCAGGAGGCAGGGCAGGCACTCACAAGCGCGCCGCAGCTCGCAGGCGGGCGGGCAGACGGGGATGCGAGCAGCGCGGAGAGGAGGCTGGCGAGGGCACGAGAGAGCATGGCGGCAGCACGCGCGCACGAGCCAAACGCGACGCTGGCCCGCATCGAGGCGTGGCTGGACACCGTCGCGGACGCAGAAAGGGCAGTGGGCGAACACGCACTGCTCGGCGAGCTCGTGAAGACGCAGGCGACGCTCGCCGCGCAGCACATCGACGACTTCATCTACACGTTCGCGAAGCACAGCGGCGACACAGCGGGCACAGACGCAGGGAACGTCGCCTGCCTCATCGCTTCCGCGGACAACCCAGGCGCAAACATTTACTGGGACAGTGCCGACAGCACACTCAAAGCAGTGAAGGTGGGCACGAGCGGCTCGGGTGCTGCTGCCGTGGATGAACTGGCAGGGTGCTTCTTTGACGCAAAGAACGAGACAACATTGTGGGCCGCCGCGGTCGAGAAGAGCAAAACAGCATTCAGCACAGAATGCGCACAAACTTGCAAAAGCACGCACCAGCGCCTCGGAAAGGCAGTCGAAGCCCTGGCAGAGCCGAAACCTAGCACGGCGGACTTTGGCGCCGTGAGCGGCGCAAGCCAACAGGCGCTGGCCACATCGCCGTGCAGCACGCTAACACAAGTCGACGACTCGTGGAACACAAGCGGAACTGGGCTGAAGAAAGGCGTGGCGGTACGCTGGGCAGGCCTCTGGGACATCAAGGCCACAGCGGACGACCAGTCGCCAACCGCGACGTGGGTCGGCGGCGCCACACTCAACGAAGCAAAGGGACCACTGCTCGGGTTGGGCGCGCGCATGCAGCGCCAGGCTGCGCTAAAGCAGCGCATCGAGAAGGCGTGCGCAAGACAGGCCTGGGACACGGAAGGACTGGTCACGCAGCTGTGCAGCGCTGGCACAGCACACAAGGCATTGCAACGCATAGAAACGCTGGCGGCGGAAGCGACCAACCGCACAGACGAAGCACACGAAAGAGAGGAAGGACAAAGCAGCAACGAAGCAACGCGCGAGAGCAGCAGAGGCGGGCCATCAAACGCAGCTGCGAAGAAGGACCACCAGAACGAAGAGAGCAGAGGAGCAGGCAAAGGCACACCGAGACACGAGGAAGCGCGCACGCAAACGGAGTCAGCACTGACGGGGAAGTTGACACAGGCAGGACTGATTGGCGCCACACTTTTGCGCGGGAGAAAGAACAGAGGGAACAACGCAATGTTGCGCGAGACGTGGCAGGCATACCCGCAGCAGCGTCGACGAAGGGGGAAAGACCACACGCCAGCGGCACCGGGGCGAAAGAGGGGGCACACGCAGAAGGAAAGCGAGGGACCGAAGCAAAGGCACGCAGGCGGGCGTGAGGTGGGCACGAAGAGGACCGACATCAGCGAGCGAGTGGAAAAGCAATGAAACTGACCAGCTCAGCGCAAAATGAAACACGAAAAAAACAACGCAACAAACGAAAGAAAATTAAGAAGGAGGAGGGCGAGGAGGGGTGCAGTGGGGCAAGTTGAGCGAAGGCGCGCGTGAGAAAAGACAGCGCGAAGCTTGGAAGAGCAGCACAGTAGGCTTGCCGGAACACAAACAACACAGGCACAAGAAGAAGAAAGAAAGGTGGCGGCAAAAGGCAGCACCGTGACAGAAAAAAAAGAAGGAAAAAGGCACGCAGCGAAGGGCGAAGGCAGCAAAGGACCGGACAACAAGGCGCAACGGGAGACAGGCAAGAAGCCACGGGGACGAAAGAGAAGGGGAAAGGGACGGGGGAGAAGGTTGTGGGCGAACAGCTTGGGCGACACAAAAATAAAAGACAGTTCGAGAGGCGCGAGACGCAAAGGATTGAAAATAAGTCGATAAGAACGGGCGCAGGAAGGGGAGGCAGAAAAGGCACGCAAGGCGACGAAACAAAAAGAAAGGGAATGGGCGCACAGAAGAAAACGAACACAGGAACAAAAAGAACAGGAAGAGGGTGGAAGGGACTGGCTCGTGTCAAAAAAAAAGAAGCAGAAGATAATAGGAAACAAAAAACAAAAGAACACAAAACAACAACAAAGGGGAAAAGAAATGCGGTCACACATGAAAAGGCCGAGAAAAAGACAGGACAAGCAACAAAAGAAAAAAAGAAAAAACGAAAAAAAAGGGGAGAGAATCGGCAGAAAAAAAGAAAGAGATGAACACGACAACAAACAAAAACCGAACAAGGTACAGAGAAAAGAGAAGAAAAAACATTGAGGCTTACTTCAACCAGCAACTAAAGAAAAAAGCAGACAGCAAGGAAGGAAATCAAAGTTGAAAAAAACCGAAGAAGAAGCAACAAAGAAGAAGAAGAAAGAATATCAACGAAAGTGCGCCAACACTTCAATGAAAAGAGCAGATCAACATAGCGACAAGACAACACAAAGATAAAAAAGGCACGCTAAAACAAAGAAAGCGAAAGGCACTCAGCATGCAAAAAAAAAGAAAAAAACAAGAAAATAAATTAAGTGCAGCAAAAAAAATAAACTTAAAAAATATAAAAAACTTTAAAAAAAAAGACTAGACTTTGCGGTGCGCATCAGCATAACGACACGAACAGGCGCGAAGGACAAAGTAGAAAAAAGAAACGAAAATTTAAAATTCACTGGATTTAAGTCATCCTTAAAAGCAATATTAAATTCAATTTTCCAGATCGCCAAACTTTCCTTTTATTTAATTTTTAAAATTTGAAAAATTTAAATAAAATAAAAAAAAAGAAAAAATTAGAAAAACTTAAAAAGAATTGGAAAATACTACTTTGTCATAAAAAATGCCTTTTTGAATATCATATTGCGTTTCTTAAAAAACAGAACACAAAAAAATGTGAAATACATAAAACGTAAAGTTCGTGCAAAAAATTGCAAAAAGAAAGAATATCAAGTTTTTTACCGCCTGTGAGTGAAACCGTGAATATGTCAAAATTAAACCATTTTCAATGAATCAATGAAGTGCCAAATAATTCACTTGCTTAGCCTGTTATGACTCCTTAAACCGATAAAAATATAAATTTTATGAAAAATATTATTTAAATTAAATAAAATTGTGAAGCTACACTTTCTGAGTCTTCAGTCCCTTCAAAACTTTAAAATCGCCGCAGACACGAATTTAAAATATATAAATGTAAAACTCTAACAAGTAATTAATTTTTTATAACTCGACCACTTTTAGAAATAAAATGCATACTGCTGGCTAAATACATTTTAGCTTGATACCTTCGCGCACTCGAAAAATCTCTTTCTACTCAAACACTCTCTCTTCTCCGCGTCTCTGCGCTTTTCTCTTTTCGGCGCTGAAAAGTGAAAAACTATTTAATACTAAATAAATAAATAAATTGCAACTAACCGAATTTCTTAAAATAAAGTTTCTCTCAAAGCAGCGCGCCTGCGCAGCCTAATTTCCTCCGTACTCTGATGCTTTATTTTTCGCACTGCTTCCTTGCCTCGGGCGCCCACAACCTCACGCCAACGACGCGCTACACGCCTGCAACAAGCATCCTCACCTACTGCCAACTGCGTCAAGCTTTCTCTTGTTATCTTTCGCCTTGCTCCCCAAGGCATGGCTCGTCTTGTTGCCGTCCTTTGTCCTGAGTCCGTCTCCCGTGCTCTTTCTGTTCCTTCAGCGCTGCTTTCCGCTTCCCGTTGCGCCTTGCTGCCTTCTTTCCCTTTTTGTCTACCTTGGCCCTTCCGCTAAAAATCTACAAATGTCTTCCGACACTGCTGAACCCTTGCTCGTCCTGCGAACTCTTTCCTGCCATTTCTTCGGCCTAAAAAGCCGCGACCGCACGTCTTGTCCCGCACTTCGATTCAACAACGCTGCCGAGCCCCCTGTCCGCCAAGCGTCCTCTTCTTCTTTCATGCTCTCTCCCGCACAAGGCTAAAGCGAACGCCCTGTTCTCTCCCACGTTCTTCTTCACCACTGCCACGCTGACGCTCCAGAGGCGTTTCGGCCACACAGCTCGCAACCCCGACACGAAAAGGTCTCTCACACCCCGGCCCATGTGCCACTCTCACCACGCGTCAATATGCAATCCTCACTCACGCTCTCCCAAACCCCTTTTTTTTTCGTTCCCGCTCGCACCGTGCGTCTCACGCCTTAGTCCATCATCGTGGCGGCCCATCGTCTGCTGCCCACTAAAGTCCGTCCAGCGCGACGCGCCAATCGCCAAAACTCACCGAATGTCTACCTTTAACGTCAGCGCCTGTGCCCCTTCGGGGCATGCAAACCCCGTCCGCCAACGTCACGGATCTGCGCCGTCGGCTCGTCCCCTCGCCTACCTCGCATGCGGACGAAGCCTTTCCGCGCAGTTTTCCAACGCGCCTAACTGCTTCATTCCTGCATTTCTTCCGCCGCTCCCTGTTGAACGGCTTTCGCCACGCAAAACGCTCGCTCCCCCAATGGCCAATTTCTCCACAAGCCTCTTGCCCTATTCCGGCTGCTGAACGGCAATTTCGCCCACCTCGGCCCCAGCCACAAAAAGTTCAATATACCTCCTCGGCCATCGCGCTGCGTCCCGCTTCTCGACTGCACCGCTCTTGCTCCCCGCTTCTTTCCTCGCGGTCACTTTGCCACGCGCATGGTCCCCCCTCGCGTGCTGTCCCTTAGGCGTCCCTCTGTGCCCAGCGCCTCGCACACCATACGCATACTTCGCATCTAATGCCACACGGCCGACCATCATTACAGTCACTGCGGACCGTCCCCGCTCTCCGCCCTCGCCCTGCTCCGCTCCCAGCTCGCGTTCCATCCTCTCCCGCCATGCCTCAGTCTGTTTGCCTGCCCGTCGTGCGCTTGGCGTCTTCCTCGGTCAAGGCCGCAACCCTGTCTTCCTAAAGCGCCATTCCCTCGCCGCCCGAGCAACCACAAGCTGTGCTCCGTCCATTTCTCACTCCCCTTTTCGCCAGCGCAACCCACACAACCGCGAATTCAACCCTCCATCATGGCCCTCTGCGCCTCTTTTCCTAATGCCCGGCACCACGTTCTTGCTAGCGCAATGCGCCGCACGTGTGTCCACTCCCCCGTCCTCGCCTCTCGACAACGCCCTGTTCCATCCTGGTCCTTTTGTTTTGTGTGTCGATTTCCTCGTCGCACCCCTTTCACTTTCTGCGCAGTATAAAAAACAAAACATCAGCTGCCCGCTACGCCCTCTTGTCGCGTTCTCTTTCGTCTAATGCGCAGCCCCCCCTCTCGCCGCGGCACGCAAGTTTCCTTACTTCCCCTGTGCCTCTTCCCGCTTTCCCCTGTTCCAGCACGCTCACCTCAACTGTCCCTGCATCTCACACTCCTTCCTCATCCCCTCGCGGTGCTGTTGTCCACGCGCCCGCCTCACGTTGCCCTAACAAAAACGGCGCTGCGCCCAGTGCTTTCGCACCCCGCCTCCTACCACGACTGCACTTTCTCGTCTCGCTCCTCTCCTCAGCCAGGCTGCTTCGCATTCATCGTCGTCGACGGATGCTTCGCGCCTTCTCGCCTTCCTCTGCGACCGCTGTCAAAGCACGCCGTCCCCAGTCGCAATCGTCCCGCCACTGTTTTCCCGCACTCTGTTGTGTCTCTTCCTTTCCACCCAAAGACTTCTCTTGCGCCAGGTCCCCCGTCGCGTGCCTCAAGCACCGCGCCCGACCGTTGCGAACACGCAGTCCTGCCCGCCGCACTTCCTGTCTCCGTCGCTCCTTACCGTTTCCGCGCGGGCACCCCTCGACGCCGCCCCTGGCCCTGCGTGGTGTTCAACGTCAGTCCATCAAGTTGCCATGTCGGCGCACGTCACACGCGCGGGCTCGTTCCACGTCCGCGTCACGGGCACACTCTCTGCGACGCCTTTTCTTGCCAAATGAGTGTCCTCTCTGCGGTGGCCGCCTGGCTTAACCAAACCAAAACAAATTCACGCACGCCACATGCCTTGGGTCGTCCTCACGCCCCGCGGTCTGCGTCTAACGGCTGGCCAATTTCCAACTGCTTGACCCCTTGCCACCGACACTCGCCGTCGCTTCACAGCTCGCTTCCGTCGCGCCCACGCACCCCCCGATTGCGTCGCTACAAATGCCCACGGCAAATCTGCGTTGTCGTCCCTCACGCCGCTGTTCCCTCGGCCCCTTCGCTTCCTCACTGTGCTGATTGTCCTTCTACTGCGCATCCGAGTGGTATCCCCCACTTCTCCCGTACTTCTGTGCTCCCGCTACTGGGTGGCTTACTGTCAACCCTGCCCTTCGCTCCCCGGACTTCTGTCGCTACGCTGTCGTGCTGGCAACAGCGTCAATCCGCCCCTGCGCTTGCCCGAACACCGTTCGCTTGCTCGGTGCGTGCTTCAGCCTTTCCCTTCCTCGCCACTTCTTTCATCGTCTCTTCGGTCACAGGCGGTTGCGTCCGTTCGCGAGTTCGCCTGTTTTGTCCCTGCTTCTGCGTTTGGCGATTCACCTTCCAGTGGTTCCCTGTTCGCATGCCTCGCCTGCTGCCGCGGTTCCTTCCCCTGCCTCGCTACTGTGCAGGTCTCCGCCAACGTTGTGTGTGCCACCTCGCCTTCTCAGTACCTTCCTGTGCCGATCAATGCCCAGTGCTACCTACCCTCCATCGTTGCCTCGTTGTTGCTGTCCTATTGCCCCTGCTGCTTTGCTTTTGCCTCCTCGGTCATCCGGCCCTGTGTCAGCGCCTCGGCCTCCAGAGTCCGTCGGCCTTTCCCCATTCCCCGGCTTGCGGTCTCCACGGGAGGTCGTTAAACTGCTCTCGTCCTTTTCCGTGTCCCTCATTCCGCTCTCTGGTGCCTTTGGCCTGTCGCGCGTCAATGTTCGACCGTTGTCTCGGTGCGACTTGTGCCACGTGTTGCGTGGTTCGTCCCCTGCCTTCGAACGTGACTCCAGCTGCGTCTGGCACGTCAACTTCCACACATCCCAAACTGTTTTTTATGCTTCCCGCGCTATGCTGTGTGTCGCGCCGCGGCGCGTCTCTGTTGGCGTTTCCAGGCATAGTTCCTTGTACCGCACGTTCGCCGCGGGGCCGCGACGGAGTGGCCGCGTCCTCTCTTTTAGTGCAACATGATGTCAATCACTGCCCTTTTCGTCCGCACCCGTTCGTGGCTGTTCCACCTTCGCCGCCAGCGGCTCAGCTTCGCTGGCACGTTGCGCCGTGCTGGCCGCGTCTCTGCGCGACTTCTCCCTGCATGCTGTTGTTTGCTGCTCCCCTGCAACCTCGCAGGGGCACGCGAGTCCTGCTGCCTTTCCTTGCCTGCACTTTTGCACCGGAAGCACGGACGTCTTTCCTGCCTCATGCGGTCCGCAAGGCTGCCCACCATGCCTTCCGCGACGTCCTCATTCTGCAGCCTTGTTTCCCATCAGGCCTTGTTGCGCGACCGACAGACGCCTGCGGCCGTCTCTCAAACTTTCGGCACGGGCCCATACTTCCGCGGGGGCCTCTGCGGCGCGCCCTTTTGCGACTTTTTTTCAAGCCGCGTCCTGGCACGTTACGCACCGCTGCCAGATTTCTGGGCCCACATTTGGCACCGCACTGGTGCGCCCACCGGCAAGGCCCTCCTGTTCGCTGCCTGTGTCCCGCACGCGGCCACTGACGAACTCGAGCTGCTGCGCGGCTTGGGCGACGCGCGGGGTGCGTTAGGCAGACGACCTGTGGGCTTTGCCGTGAGCGTTGCTCAACGCGGACATGTGCGCAGCGGCTCGCCAGCACAGGCACGGACGGCTCGAGGCGCCCGCCGCCCGCGATGCTCGTGCGGGGCCTTCGACACTGGCGCGTCGCCGAAGTCGCGCGTCGTCGGCCAGCTCCGCAGCCGGGCGAACGCAGCGCGCGGCCAAGCTGGCCGTGCATGCGGGCGCGTGTGGGTACTTGCGCTGCGCTAGCAAGGGCGCACAGGGATAGGCGGTTTGGTCCGTTCGCCAAGCGGCACCGCTTGGGAGGTCGACGAGGCACGGTGGTCGTCGGGTAAGGGGCACGAAGGTTATGGAGATGGCTGGCACGCGAAGAGGGCTACGGGCTAGCGCGGTTGCGGCGCTCGCTTTCGGGCTTGTCGCGCTCGGCACCTGGGGTGGCGAGGCAGAGTCGTCGAAGGAGGCCATGCTGCTGAGCTTCGCTGGGCGCGCCTGCGACCTTTCGGCGGTGCTGAAGTTGGCCGCGCAGGAGGCAGGGCAGGCACTCACAAGCAAGCCGCAGCTCGCAGGCGGGCGGGCAGACGGTGATGCGACAAGCGCGGCGAGGAGGCTGGCGAGGGCACGAGAGAGCATGGCGGCAGCACGCGCGCACGAGGCAAACGCAACACTGGCGCGCATCGAGGCGTGGCTGGACACCGTCGCGGAGGCAGAAAGGGCGCTGCGCGAGCACGCACTGCTCGGCGAGCTCGTGAAGACGCAGGCGACGCTCGCCGCGCAGCACATCGACGACTTCATCTACACGTTCGCGAAGCACAGCGGCGACAAAGCGGGCACAACAGCAGGGAACGTCGCCTGCCTCATCGTTTCCGCGGACGACCCAGGCGCAAACATTTTCTGGGACAATGAGACGAACACACTCAAAGCAGTGAAGATGGGTACGACAGGCAGGGGTGCTGCTGCCGTGACTGAACTGCAAGGCTGCTTCTTTGACGCAGAGAACGCGACAACATTGTGGGCAGCCGCGGTCGAGAAGGGCAAAACAGCATTCAGCACAGAATGCGCAGAAACTTGCAAAAGCACGCACCAGCGCCTCGGAAAGGCGGTCGAAGCCCTGGCGAAAACGGGACGGCGCACGCCGGACTTTGGCGCCGTGAGCGGCGGCGGCCAGCAAACGCTGGCCACATTGCCGTGCAACACGCTAACAGCAGTCACCGACGCGTGGACAACAAGCGGCACTGGACTCAAGCAAGGCGTGCCGGTACGCTGGGCAGGCCTATGGGACATCAAGGCCACAGCGGCCAGCCAGTCGCCAACCGCGACATGGGTCGGCGGCACCACACTCAACGAAGCAAAGGGACCACTGCTCGGGTTGGGCGCGCGCATGCAGCGCCAGGATGCGCTAAAGCAGCGCATCGAGAAGGCGTGCGCAAGACAGGACTGGGACACGGAAGGACTGGTCACGCAGCTGTGCAGCGCTGGCACAACAGACAAGGCATTGCAACGCATAGAAACGCTGGCGGCGGAAGCGACCAACCGCACAGACGAGGCGCACGAAAGAGAGGAACGACAAAGCAGCACCGAAGCAACGCGCGAGAGCAGCAGAGGAGGGCCATCAAACGCAGCTGCGAAGAAGGACCACCAGACCAAAGAGAGCAGAGGAGCAAGCAAAGGCACACCGAGACACGAGGAAGCGCGCACGCAAACGGAGTCAGCACTGACGGGGAAGTTGACACAGGCAGCACTGATTGGCGCCACACTTTTGCGCGGGTGAAAGAACAGAGGGAACAACGCAATGTTGCGCGAGACGTGGCAGGCATACCCGCACAAGCAGCGTCGACGAAGGGGGAAAGACAGCACGCCAGCGGCACCGGGGCGAAAGAAGGGGCACACGCAGAAGGAAAGCGAGAAACCGAAGCAAAGGCACGCAGGCGGGCGTGAGGTGGGCACGAAGAGAACGGACATCAGCGAGCGAGTGGAAAAGCAATGAAACTGACCAGCTCAGCGCAAAATGAAGCACGAAAAAAACAACGCAACAAACGAAAAAAATTAAGAAGAAGGAGGGCGAGGAGGGGTGCAGTGGGCCAAGTTGAACGAAGGCGCGCGTGAAAAAAGACAGCGCGAAGCTTGGAAGAGCAGCACAGTAGGCTTGCCGGAACACAAACAACACAAGCACAAGAAGAAGAAAGAAAGGTGGCGGCAAAAGGCAGCGCCGAGACAGGGGAAAAAAAAGAAGGAAAAAGGCACGCAGCGAAGGGCGAAGGCAGCAAAGGACCGGACAAGCAGGAGCGACGGGAGACAGGCACGAGACCACGGGGACGAGAGAGAAGGGGAAAGGGACGGGGGAAAAGGTTGTGGGAGAACAGCTTGGGCGGCACAAAAATAAAAGACAGTTCGAGAGGCGCGCGACGCAAAGCATTGAAAATAAGTCGATAAGAACGGACACAAGCGTACAAGGAAGGGGAGGAAGAAAAGGCACGCAAGGCGACGAAGCAAAAAGAAAGGGAATGGGCGCACAGAAGAAAACGAACACAGGAACAAAAAGAACAGGAAGAGAAAGGAAGGGACTGGCTCGAGTCAAAAAGAAAAAGAAGATAATAGGAAACAAAATACAGAAGAACACAAAACAACAACAAAGGGGAAAAAAAATGCGGTCACACATGAAAAGGCCGAGAAAAAGACAGGACAAGCAACAAAAGAAAAAAAGAAAAAAAGAAAAAAAAAGGGGAGAGAATCGGCAGAAAAAAAGAAAGAGAAAAACACGACAACAAACAAAAACCGAACAAGGTACAGAGAAAAGAGAAGAAAAAACATTGACGATTACTTCGGCCAGCAACTAAAGAAAAAAACAGACAGCAAGGAAATCAGCGTTGAAAAAAACCGAAGGACAAGCAACAAAGAAGAAGAAGAAAGAATATCAACGAAAGTGCGCCAACACTTCAATGAAAACAACAGATCAACATAGCGCCAAGACGACACAAAGATAAAAAACGCACGCTAAAACAAAGAAAGCGAAAAGCACTCAACATGGAAAAAAAGAAAAAAACAAGAAAATAAATTAAGTGCAGCAAAAAAAATAAACTTAAAAAATATAAAAAACTTTTAAAAAAAAAGACTAGACTTTGCGGTGCGCATCAGCATAACGACACGAAGCGGCGCGAAGGACAAAGTAGAAAAAAGAAACGAAAATTTAAAATTCACTGGATTTAAGTCATCCTTAAAAGCAATATTAAATTCAATTTTCGAGATCGCCAAACCTTCCTTTTATTTAATTTTTAAAATTTGAAAAATTTAAATAAAATTAAAAAAAACTAAAAAGTTAGAAAGAATTAAAAAATTAAAAAGAATTGGAAAATACTACTTTGTCGTAAAAAATGCCTTTTTGAATATCATATTGCGTTTCTTAAAAAACAGAACACAAAAAAATGTGAAATACATAAAACGTAAAGTTCGTGCAAAAAATTGCAAAAAGAAAGAATATCAAGTTTTTTACCGCCTGTGAGTGAAACCGTGAATATGTCAAAATAAAACCATTTTCAATAAATCAATGAAGTGCCAAATAATTCACTTGCCTAGCCTGTTTTGACTCCTTAAACCGATAAAAATATAAATTTTATCGGTTTAATATTATTTAAATTAAATAAAATTGTGAAGCGACACTTGCTGAGTCTTCAGTCCCTTCAAAACTTTAAAATCGCCGCAGACACGAATTTAAAATATATAAATGTAAAACTCTAACAAGTAATTAATTTTTTATAACTCGACCACTTTTAGAAATAAAATGCATACTGCTGGCTAAATACATTTTAGCTTGATACCTTCGCGCACTCGAAAAATCTCTTTCTACTCAAACACTCTCTCTTCTCCGCGTCTCTCCGCTTTTCTCTGCTCGGCGCTGAAAAGTGAAAAATTATTTAATACTAAATAAATAAATAAATTGCAACTAACCGAATTTCTTAAAACAAAGTTTCTCTCAAAGCAGCGCGCCTGCGCAGCCTAATTTCCTCCGTACTCTGATGCTTTATTTTTCGCACTGCTTCCTTGCCTCGGGAGACCCTTCCCTCACGCCAACGACTGGCTACATGCCTGCAACAAGCATCCTCACCTACTGCCAACTGCGTCAAGCTTTCTCTTGTTAGCTTTCGCCTTGCTCTCCGAGGCATGGCTCGTCTTGTTGCCGTCCTTTGTCCTGAGTCCGTCTCCCGTGCTCTTTCTGTTCCTTCAGCGCTGCCTTCCGCTTCCCGTTGCGCCTTGCTGCCTTCTTTCCCTTTTTGTCTACCTTGGCCCTTCCGCTAAAAATCTACAAATGTCTCCCGACACTGCCGAACCCGTGCTCGTCCTGCGAACTCTTTCCTGCCATTTCTTCGGCCTAAAAAGCCGCGATCGCACCTCTTATCCCGCACTGCGATTCACCCACGCTGCCGAGCCACTTGTCCGCCAAGCGTCCTCTTCTTCTTTCATGCTCTCTCCCGCACAAGGCTAAAGCGAACGCCCTGTTCTCTCCCACGTTCCTCTTCACCACTGCCACGCTGACGCTGCAGAGGCGTTTCGGCCACACAGCGCGCCTCCCCGACACGAAAAGCTCTCTCACACCCTGCTTCATGTGCCACCCTCACCACGCCTCAATTTGCAATCCCTACTCACGCTCGCCCAAACCCCTTTTTTTTTCGCCCCCGCTCGCACCGTGTGTCTCACGCCACAGTCCATCATCGTGTCGGCCCATCGTCTGCTGCCCACTAAAGTCCGTCCAGCGCGACGCGCCAATCGCCAAAACTCACCGAACGTCTACCTTTAACGTCAGCGCCTGTGTTCCTTCGGTGCATGCAAACCCCGTCCGCCAACGTCACGGATCTGCGCCGTCGGTTCGTCCCCTCGCCTACCTCGCATGCGGACGAAGCCTTTCCGCGCAGTCTTCCAACGCGCCTAACTGCTTCATTTCTGCATTTCTTCTATCGCTCCCTGTCGAACGGCTTTCCCCACACAAAACGCTCGCTCTCCCAATGGCCAATTTCTCTACAAGCCTCTTGCCCTATTCCGGCTGCTGAACGCTAATTTCGCCCACCTCGGCCCCAGCCACAAAAAGTTCAATATACCTCCATGGCCATCGCGCTGCGTCCCGCTTCTCGACTGCACCGCTCTTGCTCCTCGCTTCTTTCCTCGCGGCCACTTTGCCACGCGCATGGTCCCCCCTCGCTTGTTGTCCCTTAGGCGCCCCTCTGTGCCCAGCGCCTCGCACACCATACGCATACTTCGCATCTAATGCCACACGGCCGACCATCATTACAGTCACTGCGGACCGTCCCTGCTCTCCGCCCTCGCCCCGCCCCGCTCCCAGCTCGCGTTCCATCCTCTCCCGCCATGCCTCGTTCTGCTTGCCTGCCCTGCGTGCGTTTGGCGTCTTCCTCGGTCAAGGCCGCAACCCTGTCTTCCTAAAGCGCCATTCCCTCGCCGCCCGAGCAACCACAAGCTGTGCTCCGTCCATTTCTCACTCCCCTTTTCGCCAGCGCAACCCACACAACCGCGAATTCAACCCTCCATCATGGCCCTCTGCGCCTCTTTTCCTAATGCCCGGCACCACGTTCTTGCTAGCGCAATGCGCCGCACGTGTGTCCACTCCCCCGTCCTCGCCTCTCGACAACGCCCTGTTCCATCCTGGTCCTTTTGTTTTGTGTGTCGATTTCCTCGTCGCACCCCTTTCACTTTCTGCGCAGTATAAAAAACAAAACATCAGCTGCCCGCTACGCCCTCTTGTCGCGTTCTCTTTCGTCTAATGCGCAGCCCCCCCTCTCGCCGCGGCACGCAAGTTTCCTTACTTCCCCTGTGCCTCTTCCCGCTTTCCCCTGTTCCAGCACGCTCACCTCAACTGTCCCTGCATCTCACACTCCTTCCTCATCCCCTCGCGGTGCTGTTGTCCACGCGCCCGCCTCACGTTGCCCTAACAAAAACGGCGCTGCGCCCAGTGCTTTCGCACCCCGCCTCCTACCACGACTGCACTTTCTCGTCTCGCTCCTCTCCTCAGCCAGGCTGCTTCGCATTCATCGTCGTCGACGGATGCTTCGCGCCTTCTCGCCTTCCTCTTTGACCGCTGTCAAAGCACGCCGTCCCCAGTCGCAATCGTCCCGCCACTGTTTTCCCGCACTCTGTTGTGTCTCTTCCTTTCCACCCAAAGACTTCTCTTGCGCCAGGTCCCCCGTCGCGTGCCTCAAGCACCGCGCCCGACCGTTGCGAACACGCAGTCCTGCCCGCCGCACTTCTCGTCTCCGTCGCTCCTTACCGTTTCCGCGCGGGCACCCCTCGACGCCGCCCCTGGCCCTGCGTGGTGTTCAACGTCAGTCCATCAAGGCGCCATGTCGGCGCACGTCACACGCGCGGGCTCGTTCCACGTCCGCGTCATGGGCACACTCTCTGCGACACCTTTTCTTGCCAAATGAGTGTCCTCTCTGCGGTGGCCGCCTGGCTTAACCAAACCAAAACAAATTCACGCACGCCACATGTCTTGGATCTTCCTCACGCCCCGCGGTCTGCGCCTAACGGCTGGCCAATTTCCAACTGCTTGACCCCTTGCCACCGACACTCGCCGTCGCTTCACAGCTCGCTTCCGTCGCGCCCACGCACCCCCCGATTGCGTCGCTACAAATGCCCACGGCAAATCTGCGTTGTCGTTCCTCACGCCGCTGTTCCCTCGGCCCCTTCTGTTCCTCACTGTGCTGATTGTCCTTCTACTGCGCATCCGAGTGGTATCCCCCACGTCTCCTGTACTTTTGTGCTCCCGCTCCTGGGTGGGTTACTGTCTATCCTGCCCTTCGCTCCCCGGACTTCTGGCGCCACGCTGTCGTGCTGGCAACAGCGTCAATCCGCGCCTGCGCTCGCCCGAACACCGTGTGCTTGCTCGATGCGTGCCTCATCCTTTCCCTTCCTCGGCCACTTCTTTCATCGTCTCTTCGGTCACAGGCGGGTGCGTCCGTTCGCGAGTTCGCCTGTTTTGTCCCTGCTTCTGCGTTTGGCGATTCACCTTCCAGCGGTCCCCTGTTCGCATGCCTCGCCTGCTGCCGCGTTTCCTTCCCCTCTCCTGCTACTGCGCATGTCTCCGCCAACGTTGTGTGTGCCACCTCTGCTTCTCAGTACGCTCCTGTGCCGATCAATGCCCAGTGCTACCTACCCTCCATCGTTGCCTCGTTGCTGCTGTCCTATTGCCCCTGCTGCTTTTCTTTTGCCTCCGCGGTCATCCGGCCCTGTGTCAGCGCCTCGGGCTCCAGAGTCCGTCGGCCTTTCCCCATTCCCCGGCTTGCGGTCTCCACGGGAGGTCGTTAAACTGCTCTCGTCCTTTTCCGTGTCCCTCATTCCGCTCTCTGGTGCCTTTGGCCTGTCGCGCGTCAATGTTCGACCGTTGTCTCGGTGCGACTTGTGCCACGTGTTGCGTGGTTCGCCCCCTGCCTTCGAACGTGACTCCAGCTGCGTCTGGCACGTCAACTTCCACACATCCCAAACTGTTTTTTATGCTTCCCGCGCTATGCGCTGTGTCGCGCGTCGGCGCGTTTCTGTTGGGTGTTTAAGGCAGATGTTGTTTTATCGAACTCTCCCCGTGGGTCCGCGACGGACTGGGCATGTCGTTCTGCATTTCTTAAGGGGATATATCGCCGCAAACGGCTTTTGGGAATATGTAGCCAACAACTGTGCCACGGAAAGTATGCTTAAAAAAGAGTCAAATGCCGATAAACCTCTAAAACGTGAGACAGATTTCGGCGTGGGCGAAAAACAACGGCGGAGCGGTGCGTCGGTGAGTACTTTCGGTGAGAAAGCTGTGTGAGTGAAACCGGAAAAGTCAAAGCAATGGTTGCTTCCCGCTGGATGCGGGATAGAAAAATGATCCTAGAAATCAGACGTGGTCAAATGTGTGGCTCTATTTTTGGTGTACCGAAGTTGGTGAATGGGAAGGAAAACGGTTGAAGCTCGAGTAATAATTTTGGCAGTGAAGTGGGTGACTTGGTGTCGAACGAATGGTTTCGCACGCGTGTCAATATTGGAGGGCGGTTCTCGCAGTTCTTTGTCGAATTTCTTACATAGACAAGCATTGTTTTGAGACAAGAGGGACCATAATGTATTGAAATTAAAAGCAGAGCGGCAAAATGGCGTCGCGCACTGTGAAGCAAAAGACCTCGCAAAAAATTGACCCCGGCTGAAGAGACAACACGATGTATAGAGAAAGAAGCAGGCAAATTAGCAGCATGTTAGAAAGCATGGTTGAAGTGGGAGAGCGGACCGGCGTTTCATCGGAATAGTGGCAGCAGAAAAAAGGAGTGTTAGAACCCAAGGGCTGACATGAAAAAACTTAGACGCTGTTCGCGGGCGGGCGGTGAATGCGCGGGTGTTCTTTTACGGGAAGCTGCCGAACGAACCGGTTTGGAGATGAAAAATTGAGAAGCTTGTGGGCAAAGCAATCGAGGAAAGACACGTTGCGGAGCGTTCTTTGCAATTTCGGCGCGCAAATAGGGGCGGGAGAGGGACCAGGAACAGTCGGAGATGACCCGGTTGCGTCGTGAAAAGTTGAACCGAATGCGGCGGGAGCGAAAAGGAAAACACATTACCTTTAGAGAAAAGGTGAAACATGGAAGTTTAGCGTCTGAACTTGGGAAATAACGCGCGTATGCGAAAGGGGAATGTGAGAATTGGAAAGTGCCTAACGCAGGGAATCCCACGACCCCTGCAAAAAACGAGCACAGCGATAGGGGAGAAGATGAGCGCACAACAAGATTTCCAAAAGGGAAAAGCTGAACAACAGCGGTTCAGTTCGGCTGGTGTGCCAATTTTGGTTTAGAAAACGCGGGCGTTTGTCGCCACACATGTGCGTTGCTGCCGTTGCTGCTGTTGTTGTCGTAAATGTGCTTCGGGTTGCTGTGGACGAAGCTTCGCCGGGATAGCAGCCACGAAAACGCGAGTAAGGCAGACTGAACTGCACCAGTGCGAGATGCAAGACAAGTAAAGGAAGTGGGTTGCCGAAATGCGAAAGAAATACGTCAAGAGCAAGGCGAGGACAGCAAAAAACGAAGAAAAAAATTAGACAAGGAAAGGACGTGAAGGTTCTTAAAAGATTTCTAGCTGTCGAGAACTGTCTGACACCGTTTGTTTCGCCAAAGTGCGCGTTGTCCGAGGGAAGCAGCTTTGAGATTTTAAAGGAATAAAGAGCATCTAAAGCGCGCATTTAAAAGAAGAGTGGGAAAATATAAGCGTGGATCTCTTTTTTTTTTTGCGGCGTTGTACGTGAAATGAAGTGTGCCGAGTTGCGTTGGGACGCGACAATTTTACAACCAGGAGCCGAAACACTTTAAAAAAATAAAATAAAAGGGATATAAACAACTGGGCATAGAGCGGGGAAGCCAACTGAAACACTCGCGCCAAGGTGCGTTGAGTGCCTTTCCTCTTTTTAACGCGATCCGGATGAAGTTCAAGTTCGTGTGGCATTAAAAGCCTTCTTTATCGCATGTCGCCTCGGTGCTTAAAATCAAGACTTTTGTTTTCAGCGAAAGGCATGCGTGTGCTGGCGTTTTAACCACCTTAGCTTCTGCCTGAATTCTGGATTGCCTGCTACGAAGGAAACCGAATGGCCCTAACGCCGGCAACCAAAACAAGCATTCGGCGCAAACAAATCTAAACCGTCTCTTCGTAAACTTTTTGTTGTAGGCCTTAGGTCTTTTCCGGCAACAACTCGCACCAAGCGCTTCGACCGCAGAAGTAGAAATCTACGGGCGCCTTTTGCCGAAGGCTCTTCTCCCTTTATTTTTGACTGAAGGTTCTTGGGCGGCTGGGGGCACAACAGTGCGTGGCAACAGGCTGCCGACTCCAACGCGCACCGTCGCCGCCCATAGCGGCACTCCCTTCTACAAATGGGACGCGCCCCGCGACGTGGCTTTTCTGGTGCGCTCGGTTCTTCCGAGCTCATGTTCGTGGCTGGTGCGTGCGCGTGTCTGGCGGGACGCCTGTTGATCTTGACGGAACGCCTCGCCACTTAGAAAATGAGGGAAGCCGGCGCTGCAATTTTCCACCGTCGCCGAAAGCTGGGTCATTAGCGGCTGACTGATCGCGGCTCATTTGCTGTCTTTCCGTTTGCTTTTGCGCCGTTCGCTTCCCCAGCCGCACAAACATGGCGTACCCATTCGCGCGCCAGCGGCATTTGGGCATGACACAATAATCACGCCCTTCCCCACCAGCACTTGTCGGGTATGACTCGGCAGCCGGCGACGCATTCAGAAGGTCCTGTGCCATGCGTTCGGCGGGAACATCGTGCGGCCCAAAGGCATCACCAAACTATGTGCAAGGTGGGATTCCAGATGCGCCTCAGTATCGCGTCCTCCACCGCTGCAGGACCAGTGTTCAACGCCATCAGCAGCGACAGTGAGTCAGTGAATGTCACCGCTCGCGTCCTGTGCGTCTTACTCAGCTCCATGACATCCACGAGCCTCTTCAAGCCTGCTTCCATCGCCACACATTCCGCGCGATAGCTGCAGGCAAGCGACCCAGCTCAAAGCACCACCTTCCCACGCCGATCATCCTTCGGATACGCCAGCGCACCGGTTTATGACGAGACATCCGGCACCACAGATCCGCCTGCCCACACCTGATAGCCAAAGACCCTGCACCGCTGCACGCGCCGCATCGTGTGCACCTTCTTGTCCTTCTTTGGCACGTCTGCCTTGAGGCCGCCCGGTGTGGTGATGTTGAAGTGGACACGCCTGGTCCGCTCCAACACCGTCGCGTCGTGTGGTTTTTTCGGGCTGTCTATGATGCTGTACAAGTGCTGCACCTTCGCAAGCCTGACGTGGATCGGGTGTTCGGGCGGGAAGATGCTGTCCGCCACTTTCGTGTGAACTAAACCTTTGTCCTTCAATCCCAGGTAATATTCCAACGCTCTCCGGTGTGCCACCTCGCTGATCGGCTTCAGCCGCGCCTCGAGAGAGCCATCCTCCCGATTGGCAGCTTTTGGAATGGCCGCAACTATGTGCGCCGCCTGTGTCTGAACCCTCTCCAGCCGCTCGCGATCCGACAGCGACGTATCAAACCACCACGACGCAACGCCGTAGCACATCTTGGCCTGGACAAATGCAAGGTAAAAGACGCGTGGCTTCTCCCTATCCGGACCCCACTCAGGCGACGCCACGGCTCTGAGCTGTATGAGCCGCGTGTTGGCCGCCGCCTTCATGCACATCACATGCTTGCTCAGCCCCTTGTGCGGCTGCATAGCGAGACCAAGCAGCCTCGGCGTGCGCTCCTCCTTTAGTGCCGTCTCTCCTACTTTAAGGCTCGATAGGTTCGTTTCCCGCGAAACGGCTAACGTGTGCTCAGCCTTCTCCGCCGACACTTCCATGTAGTACTCCGCCGACCAGTTCGTGATGCAGTCCAATCCTTGTTGGATGGCCTGCTGGATTTCGCTCAGATCAGCGCTCGTGCACAAAATTGCGAGGTTGTCCGCAAAGAGACCATGCTGCAGCCCAGGGATGCAGTTGAGCCGCTTGCTCAACGAATCCACCGCGACAATGAACAGCAGCGGTCCCAGCACCGAGCCTTGAGGGACACCACAGGTGAGGCTGATATCCTCCGACAACACGTTGTTCACCCGCTCCTGCGCCGTGCGCTCCTTCAGGAAGCCAGCGATCCACGCCACCAGATGCTTTTCCACGCCAAAGGACAGTAGCTTCTTGACAGGGCAGCCGTGACCCACGGAGTCAAAGGGACGCGCATAGTCAATGAACACCGCCGCCGTCTTCTCGCCATCCCTCCTTCGCCGCACTGCACTTGTCACCTGCATGAGCGTGTCCAGCGTCGAACGCGCCGGCCTGAATCATGCCTGCTGTGGCTGCAGTTTGTCCTCAATGCAATCCCTGACGCGGCGCGCCACGATGCGTTCCATTAGCTTGCACAGCGTGCTCGTAAGCGTGGCCGGCCGAAAGGACGCCATGCTGCTCGCTGGCTTGTTCGGCTTCAGCAGCGGGACTATGATGCCTTGCCTCCACTTGGCTGGCACCTGTCCCGTACGCAAGCTGTAGTTGAACAGACGCAAGATGCACCTTCTTGACACCCTGCCTAGCTGCTTCAGCTCCTCGCAGTGGATCTCATCATCACACGGCGCCGTGCTAGAAGACAGTTCAAGCAGCGAAACTTCTAGCTCCGCCTCGGTGATGGGTCGAAAAGTGTCGTGCCTGCTGCTGAAGCTCTCTTATCTTGAGCGTGGAACTGCTCAGTGAGACTTGGGGCACCCCTTAAGGAAGATAAAACATTATCCCTGATAAGCTGATTCCCTGACGTTGCCTAGTTTGCCCATGGGATGCAGAAACAAGTTCCATTTCCTTCCGGATAGCAAATGGCATGTGCTGCGGTTAGCGCCCGCGTCTGCACGCAGCAGAGGCACCGAGCCTCTTACGCAACACTCCCAAACGTGCGGCAAAACATTTAAACAAAGACGTTCACCAAGAGCGACGTTGGTTCCGCATTTTTCTTAATGTGCCCCTCAGCCCCTTAAACCCCACCGGCTTTTCTAACAAGAACAATTCTGTGCGTATGGATTTTGTTGAATTGTTTAACCGCCTGTCTTTGAATGGCGGCATTTGACGAAGCTATCAAAAGCAATAGCCGACACTAGGTGCACACTATTTTTTGTCGCTCCCGCTGACGCGCTGTTGCAACAAAGCGCGCGAATGGAACATGCCATCTCATTGGTGCCTGAGCTTCGGCGCTGCGCGTCCTGGAAACAGGGCCCCCGGAAGCGTGACGCACCGCGAGCCGCTTCAATTGGCCATTGCTGAACGTAAGCGAGCGGCTCGACGGTGTCAATGGAATGCTGTGCGGAGCTGCCGCTTGCGTTTGCGAAAGCTCGCGGCGCGTCAAAGAAAAGTCCCTTTCTCTTACGGAGCGAAGGCCCTAAAGCAAGCTGGCTGTCTCCATGTGCGCGCGAAAACCTTCCTGGCATCTTGCTGCGGCGAAGCGAAAGGGCAGTGGCACGGCAGGGCGCGAAAAGCAACCGCAGGTGCTCACGCACGTTTGGCAGCAAGTGGGCACAAACTTGCCCAGCACGGCACAGGCGGAGTTGCACAGCCTGACCCTGTGATTCGAATGTTGTTGTGGAAGAATGCGGGTTAAGGATGCCACAAAGAAATGCGATGGAAATTGCGTAATGCGTTCGCGAGTCCCTCTATAGTGTTTGGGGCTGTAGAAATTGTCAGGGGCGTGCGGCTTTTTACGGGGCAGCCATGTCAAGCCCCGCCTCGCCGATGCGCCCGGCAAATCGGACGGCAATTTTCGCTATATCTCCGAGCCGCGCGACGGTGCGGATGCGCATTCGGAGAAGCGAAAATGCAAAAAGAGTTGCTGTTGCGGGCACGCTCTGCCATTCCGGCTCGTTTGAACAATCTGAGGGTGCACCGCGCCGAAAAACAGTATGTTCAAAGCGTTTTTTTCTATGCGCCGCGGCGTGGTGCGCTTTGTGACGGCGCATGGTCAGGTGACAAAGGACAGCACGACAGAGATCAAGGGCATCCAAGAGCAAATCACCGTCAATTGTGAGGAAGCCGAAGGCCATAGGATTAATGTCAGGCATGCAAAATTATTGAGGCATTGTGACTTCTCATGCTTTTAAGAATAGGAAGAAACGAGGGTCAAGCTGAGCGTGGAAGGAACCGAAATGAAATAAATAAATAAATAAGCGGGCTTGGCGGCTCACGCGCCTGGTGAACCTATGACGGTAAGGTTGATGATGAAAGGCTCAATTGCGGCCAAAGGGTGCCACGTTCAATGCTAAAGATTCCGAGTGAATCCTGCGCAATACGGGAACAAGATAATACCGTCTCGTGGATCAACACGAATGTTGACGGTAAAAAAATGTTACGTGCACCATTTATGGGATTTACGGTGACCTTATGTACTCCTTTAAAACGGAAAAGCCGCCCAATCCATCCAATCGACATAATAACATCACTTTCAATGTAATCGTCTTCGGCGCCAATGGCTGGCTTCTGCCTGAGCTCAAACAGACGCTTCCTCCAGCCGAACCGCTTCCTCAGGCTGAGGGCCTCGCTCGCGCCACAAAAACACAAGACTCCCACGCGAACCCAGAAAATAGAAGAGGGTCAAGGCCAGACACTAGTGAGACCCAACTTGGATCTACAAGAGCCGATAACGCATTCAAGCTTGCTGACACTCCGGTGGGCCTTCCGAACGAAAAGCCAAGCGGCGCCTCGGTGAACACCGCGGGGCCAGAGGAAGGGGAAGAAGACTCACACAAAACGCGAGGCGAGTTAGCGAGCAAAAAGGCACCAGAAGCAACGGGATTGGATGGAAATGGTGTGAGTGCGAAGCCCGAAGCACGAGGCAAGCACTGGCCACGCGAGTGCTGCGGTCGCGCTTTCATAGCTGTTGCTGCTTGTCCGACCCTTTTTTGCATAGTACTTGGGCTGTCCGAAGATGTGTTTGATTCAGATCGCTTTATGCCTCTTTTCCTTGCTCATGCCCATTTGAAATTCAATCTCTCGATATCTCGGCGGAACAATTTTTTACATTCATCAAGTGTTTTGACGCCTGCCTCTCTTTTGCGTTTTAGTTTTGAGCGAGTACTCGCATGCTCTGTAAAAATACACAATTTATAAATGTATCTGGCGCTTATTGTCATGTCACTACTGATAAAAAAGGCGCGGGATGTACAAGCAACGGGCGCGACCACCTCGAAACACAATCCTGCTGTGGCGCAGCTTGCCGCCAGCTTGCGCGAAAACGGTGGCACCTTTTTCCGTTGCCTTTCAAGGGCGTAAAACACTCAAGACAAAGCTACTTTTGTGCGATCTTGCCTTTTACTCAAACCTTTCTTCCTCAATAGCAAGGGTCTATCGGCCAACAATCTCATCTTAGCCTGGTCGCTGCCTCCTGATCCCCGCGGCTTTGTCCTTTTGGTGTTGATCGCGTCCCGCTCTGCGACTCGGAGGTGAGGTACCTTGACCAACAATGCTTGAAAGGATTTTCTGTTTCGAATTTCCCGAGGCAACGGTGCAGGGAGGGTCTGTCTTTGCCTCACGTCCCCCTGCTTTCGTGCAAGCTTATGGCGTGCGGAGTGTTCCGTCAGTTTTTGCGGCGGTACCTTTTCTATGGGTGCTGTAGTCGGCAGCCTTCGATCGAGATACGCGCACGACGCCGGTTTCAGCGAAGAGGTGTGCCGGTTCTTGGGCATGTGGTCAGAATCGTTGTCAGGAAACCCTTTCGCTCTTTTTGTCGGTGAATTCTTGGCCTCGCGGTTGCGTGTAAAAGTTGGCCCGTGACTTTCGCCGTGTCACGGAAGCCGTGGGTGCAGACGCGCTGTGCCGTTGGTTCGTGGCGTTTGTTGGCCTAGTTCTCTCTCGGGTTCTGTTTCAGAGCTGTGTTAAGAAAAAATAGTGCCTATCACGCTGCTGGCAACGATGTCTGTGCCCCACAGCTAAGCGCGCGGTGTTAGGTGAGATACTGCCAAACGCTCCGAGTATCCTTGAACTGGAAAATTTCTTTTGAGGAATGTCGCTGCTTTGATATTTGAAGTCCTACGGAACGCCGGCGCCACTTCCTTTTTTCGCTGTAGTGCCATATGCTGCCTCTTTAACAGCCTTCCGCTTCAAAACCAAACACCACCTCACCGACACGTGTGCCAATGGTGCTGTCGAATTCAATTCCACAGTGCTTCCATTTCGCGAAGTGGTACCTTTTGTTTGTTTGCGTGTCGATAACGGTTGAAATTTCCGTCGTTTTACTGAGCACGGCGCATTGTTCGTGCGCATCGTTAAAATATGAAATGTTTCTTTAGTGTATTCGATTCTTATACCAGTCATTCATTTTTGTCATGAGCGCCTTTTTAGTTTTAGTTATCTTCTTTATGTTTTCCACCTCGTTTACTTTGTTTGTGCAAAAACTACTTGTCCCTTCTCTGCACCATTCTCTATGTTCGTGTTTTCTTTTCTTGTGACTCTTTTATCCTCATAAAATTAGTGTCCATTTTTTACGGTGATCAAATGAATTTATGTTTTAGTTGCCTGCGACTTGTTATTCGCATTGTACTCGCTGCCATTTATCTATTCGTCACCACTTGCGCGCAAGCATCTTGTGATTTTATGTTTGTTGCTGATTGTGCCTGAACGTTCACAATAGTACAGGCACCATTACGTTGTAGTTGCGTTGAAATTTCGCCTTACTTATTTGTTGTGGATGCAACGAAGTCCGTGCCTTGTGCTGCTTTGCAACGCCAATTGTCAACATATTTTATTCTCATTTCCATTTTAAAGGGTTTACCAGATTCTGCGCCGTCGCTCGTTACTCAACAAAATTCTGAACGACCTTCCATTTCGTCCTGACTAATTGAGGAGTCCATCTTCTCGCTTAATTTATCACAGCGTCATTCTGCTGAGTTACAATTTGTGCCTTCCCTGGCGGCACGACTGCACACCATTTTTACACTCTGATATCCCGTAAAACACTTGAAGAATGAACCCATTTCACGTCAAAAGCGCGCCTTACACATTTACTGACATGCTTTTGCAATAACTCACACACAGCCAATACTCAACACCGAAGCCAGAGTGGATTTAAATTTGGGAATACATTTACCCGTTTTTTGCTTCGTTGTTCGTGCTTTGTGTTATTACTTTGACTCCATATGTCGGACGACTAGATCCCACCATTCAACTCAAGACTTTATTCCTATCATACATTACTTTCTGGTATGTTATCATATGTTTTTGCTGTTTTAAACCCTGCCCTTAATTACCTCATATGTTTTCCAACTATCGTTCCTTTTATACAAATTATATATGGTCTCATTGGCCACGAGTGGCGCGCGGTATGTCGCCCTTTCCTCTGCCCTTCGCTTCGACGCGATCACCAGAGTGAGCGTTAAAGCAAATGCCAAGACAGCAGTTCGCATCCTTTTCTTTCCTCGTGGCTGTCGAAAGGCCCGGTACGCCCGGCGCTTGGGCATTTTTAGAAGGTCTGAAATATCTCACGCTAGGGCACTGGGAGCGCGACGCCAGTTGGTATCCTTGCGCCTTCGCACGCCGGCCGCACAGCTGACCCATCCGTTTCATGGATGCGGAGAGCTGTGGAGTCGGCTGCCGTGTTCGCAGTGCGCGCGCTGAGCATGAGTGGCGTACCTCGTAGGACAGAACGAGGCAAAAGACGTCAATGTGAAGCCAGACGTCTTGCACCGTAAAAACCTCGCACTCAACAACAGCACCGAGTCAAGAGGGAAAGTGGTGCGATCGACGCTTTCCAAAAAAGACAGGACACATGGCTGTCGTGGGAGTGAAAACTCATCGCCGGGAAAGATGCAAAATGGCGACACCAGCTCAGCATACCTTTCTACGGCTACGCACTGCCCGTAATCTTACAATGGCGATTTTTCCTCGCCGTTCCTGTAGTCCTTCTTGTCGTACTAAGTCGGGCGTTTCCGTACTGGGGGGATGGAAGTGTGGCGCAGGATGACTTGCAAAAAATCCCCCAGGAAGAACAACAGTGAATGGACTACTAACGCTCACATGGTGGGTGTTGGTTTGTTCAGAGTAAGTGCTTAAAAGCCGGCTGTAAGTCCGCACTGCTGTGCTAGATAAGCTGCAAAGGAAAAGTGGGCAGACGCATTCAAACAAAACACAAGGCGTGAACAGGCTAACAGTGCATTTTTACAGGTTTATATGGCGATGTATTCGATGCGATTATCGGTTCTTCCGGCGTTTTTCGATATCTCTGGACCGGCCAAATTCTGCACTTTTGTGTCTAGACAAACCAGCGCTCACATTGATTGAGTAATTCGTCAGCATCGCCCTCATCTTGGCGCTGCATTGTGGTAATAGGCCGTGGCACTGGAAGACTCGGACATCAGACGAACCGGTCACCCGCTCCGGAAGTGTGTTTTGTTGCATTCGGCCGTTGGGCATTGAATCATACAGGATTCCACGTGATGCAAATCGAGTTGCGCACATGGTTTTTGTGGCGTCTATGTGCTCCATAACGTTTCGACAGAAGGAGATTTTCCTTTTCAGTGCACAGCAGTTGTCTCGGGGCCCCACCACATTAACTGGAACTTCGTTTCACCTGGTATCGCGCGCAGCGAAGTGGAACCCTCGCGAACGCATGCACATTTTTCCCGTCACCAACACCGACGTTGAGTACGCTATTGGCTTCGCCCTGCCGACGCGATTTGTTGTGTTCACAACGGCACTCTTTTTTTCAACGGGATTGGGGCTGATGAGCACGAAGAAACGCTACAGGAAACACGATTTATGCCGCGCGATTGTGCTAGGGGATCTGAATGCCCCTCGCAGGGCCTCGCGTGCAGGCACACTGACATGCGCCAGATGTGGTGACTGTTCTGTCTACTGCGTTCGAGGTTGCGATTTCGTTGCATTGCTTGTTGCACGCCCTTCGTGTGTCGGCGTCGGTTACTGTGTGCTTGCACGGCGATCCGGACCAGTGCTAGTGGGCGCAGCTCCTTCGAAACGGTTTGGCTTCTTTTCTCTTCAAGGCCAATAGGCGCATGTTTTCCGCGCGGCGATTAACGCTTGCCTAAGCATCTCCGCAGTCATTTTCATACAGGCCTAGGCAGACCGATTTAGAAAAACACGCTACTCCCTGCTGCTTTTCCTTTTTATTTTCATTGCCACAGTAAATTTACTGTGATAAAGTTTGACATGCATCCCAAAGCTGCAGCAGAAAACTCTTTGTTAGGGAAGCATGACAGTCGTCCGCGCGTGCGCAGCAGCAGGGCATGACGCCATGTTCCAAATCAAGTCCAGTGACCAAGAAGAATTCGTTGTTTCCACACAGCAGACATGCAGAGGCGCTGCCTCACGTGCAGAGCGACGTTCACCTGCATTGTCCAAATGAAACGCTGTTGGCTCGAATTGGAAAAAGCTCTCGTTCCTCAGCTCATCGCAGCACAAAATTCGTGGCCACGCCTCTCCAATCTCGACCACTGCCCTTGCTTCTCACATCAGCTGGTACGGCGTGGGTGTCAACAGCACAACAGTGAACCTTAGCACGCAGTAGGCTCACTCACTCTCCAACACAGACGGTTACCGAGCACAACGTGCGTAAGTTCGACATTTGTCTACGAGCGATGCCTATGCGTCAGGCTTGCGACCTCCAAAGTGTCCAGCTAGATTCATAGAAATATAGAGCGTCAGCAGCACCAGCGAGCCAGCAACCACGCACAACCATGCACGGGTCCATTCATGGTATTGCTTCCCGGGGAATAGGCTGCCTGTTCTCACAGGAAGCAGGGACACTCAATCGCCGCAAAGCATTCCAGTCTTTGCTTCACTTTTTGAAAGGAACAGGGAAGAGAAGTCACACAGCAGGCACCTCACACGGCTTTTTCTGTTGGCATGGCCATGTCAGAGGCGTATCACAATCAAAAACACACACACGCACCTCACAATCAAACATGCAGCCAGGCCCGGCCGGCGGCACTTCGCAGTACAGGAGCAATGAGCACTCAGCACCTCACAACATTTCTGTATTAGGCAGGGGGTACAATAAAGCAAAAATAAAATACACTGGACCACTAAACAATCTTAAAAAAACACAAAATACAGAAGGGAATCATGTGAGATCCTCCATTGGTTGTTACAGTACCTGAGGCAGTTCTTTCCCTTCTACGGCGCCTCGCGGGCCTTTTGGGAATGGAGCTCATCGGTTCCGACACGTTGCCAAACGTCTGAACTCTCTCCACCTCCTTTACAAGCGCATTCACAACGTGCTTGACATCACCTTCCGGACTGGCGCCATGGCGTGCAATTAATAGGGATGCGCCAACATCAGCCGCAAGCTGGGGAATCGTCTTGGACTTCCTCCGATAGGCGCGCGGCCACCCCCCACCATATCTACTGCCGTTCGATAGCAGCCATTCCAATTTCCGAAACTCACGCGCCACATCCAAGAGAACACGACGCTTCTCTCTGTTGAACCTGATGACGGTTAAGAAGTATGAGTGCTCTGCAAGCCAGAACCCGCCCCAGTTCATTGCTGTACCGCCTTTGCAAACGAAATCACTTATTAGAAAGGGGCAGAACCGAAAGCTCCTCGAATTTCCGAAATCAATCTCATAGTTACTCATGCAAAGCATTCCATCTTCCCCGAGTATGACAACGTCGTCCACGATTGTGGTGGTGATATTTTGAGGATGTGATAGTGTGTAGTTTTCATATGTGCAGCCAGTCAGGTTGCCGTGCAGCGTCGCAGGAGGGCTCGGGCCTTTTGGTCCTCCTCTCCCACGTTCATACTCGAAAGTATACGGGACACCATGCTCCGTTATGCAGCTGAAATTTGTATGTGAGTCAGCGGTGGCAAAGGCGGTGACAAAGTTGTCTATTCTACCAGCAGCAGAAGTGGCCTTTGGGACGACAGCAGCAACCAGTCGCACCAGCGTCCTCACACCCGCATGAAGTGTGTCATACTTGCTCCATGCGTCGTCCACAGCCTTCTCTGCGGCCATAAGATCCGCCTGTAGCCTACGAAGCGCATCGGGCAGCTTCAACAGCATCGTGTCCACCTCCGTCATCCTCCTCGATGCGGCGCGCAATGATTCCTCCGTGTCCTTGATCTTCGCAAACGCATCTTCCTCAATCCGAAGAGCCTGCTCCACAAGGCCATCGCAAGTCCTCGCAGTCAGCTTGAGGGAGGCGGACAGGCCGCATATCTGCATCGCGTCGTCAGTCCTCAGTGCCCCCGCCGCACAGGCGCGAAGTGGCACACGCCTCGCCACAATGGTGACGATGCACAACAAAACAGCGAGCCGCAGTGTAGCGTGCATCTTCGATCTTGAAAAGGAAAGCACAAAAGTCGAAAATAAAAGTGGAAGGAAACAACGGTAGCGGTTCAGGGAGGTGAGCAATTTACACAGGCACACACACACATACACGCACACACGTGCGGCTGCAAGGAACAGTCATTGGCACGAAATGGACGTACCACCACGAAGTGTCGCGTTAGCTTCGCACGGGGGCGAGCACGGAAGCACAAATGCACTACACGGGCAGTGCTGACTGCCGGCACACCTCGTGCAGCAAGACATCACACAGGACAGGAGCTGCTCTCACACATTGCGAGTTGCCACAACGACATTTGAAGCACCCCTCGCTGCTAGCGTGCTTTCGATCACTTACCCTGACGTTTAACGCACACAGCTTGAACGCACTCGTAAACTCATCAACGCCACGGTCAAGCCTTCACTGTCAGCACAGCACCTCCCACAATTCTCAATGCGGTGCAGCAGCCTTCCTCAATGTGGGAGAAGTTTTCTGTTGTTGTGAATTCACAGTTCATTCACGATGCCAAAACTGCGGCACACAGCGCAATACCACCGTACAACAACGCGGCAATTCGAAGTGAGAAGCACACTTTTAAAACTGTAGCTTTTCACAGTGTCTCGCCAGAGGCATTTTAAACGGCACAGGAGCTCCTTAGCCTTCTTCGTCACCCGGCACCGTGATCTGCACAAAACAAAGAGCAACAACAAACAAATGTCTCTCTAGAACTACACAAGGTACGATAATGCGGTACAGATTCGTTGGCAACACGTGTTGCGCGTCCGCCTATTCATGTCTCCACAGCACTGACTCTTCCATGCTCCCAAACTAAAAAGGTAGTCGTTGGCAAGTGGATCCACTTCGCCACAAACACGCATTCTCCAGTTTGCATGGAGAAGAAACTACACTGCACTTTGAGCCTCCGTGCACCAATTTGCTTCACTAGTTCCAAGACGCTCTAGTGCACGCAAGCACCGTACGTTTGCCCCCTTTCAGCGTTTCCTTATAAACCACGAAGTTCAGAACACTTGTTGTAGCATCTCGCACAGCAACCCGCAGAGCAGCGTGCGCCACGCCGTGGGCCGTGCTACCCAGCCTCGCAATCCGCGCAATTGCATCTAAAGTACTCGCCATCATATTAATTTTAATAGCTGAACGCAGTTCCTGCGACGCAACACACAAGTGGAACAACTACACGGCCCACCACTAGTACAAGTGACGGATACAAAGCACATGAGCACATTACGCTCTTGGAGCAACAAGATGTCCGTTTGAGGGGCGGCAGGCGGTTCAGTGTCACGTACGTACAGGTTTGACGAGTCAAGATGCGTCTGGTATCGCTTCTGCCATTTGGTGTGAGTTTTAGGCAGCGTCTCCTTCCTTACGCCGTGTATACATTCCCCTTCCAAATACACGCGCAGCCGCCACACAGTGCGATGTTAAGAGCACGGGGCAGTAAAAGAGGAAGGACACCCGTATAGTCAACTGGTCAACACGTCACCATAACTTCGATTGTAGTCGCATCACTCCTCACACAACTACACTCAACTCTCAGCTTGACCTCAAGTGAGGTGCCATCATTCTTCAGCGCACTGCCAGTTGCTCCACAGAGTGCACATTGTGAGGCTCATTCCTCAGGACACACCGCTGCACAGAGCGAGTTGCTGACGATGGTCTGAAGTCAAATGCTTGTCAAACTGAGAACCGTCATTCACCCGGCACCTCTGAACATGTGGTGATGTGTCCTTCCGTAGTCCCTTAGGCACACAGCACGGGCATTGACAAACTCGCACATCACTTATATCACGTCAGGCACTCCGATTTGCTCAAGCGTGCGGCCACGGTAAGCCATCCGCTGGCTGGACTCCACGCACACGCGCTACACATTAGCTGCTACCACATGTTGAAGGTAACTTGGGGCGAAAACACAGTTGAAAAAACGTTAATGACAGAATCCCGCAGCAGCTGCACTGGCAGTGGGAAGAAGCGGAAGCTGAAAATAAAAAAGCAAAAAGTGAATGCATCAGGAACGCGGTGATCCTCAAGACAGGGCTGCAGCGTGTCAACAGCGGACAAGGATAACAACGGGACTCAATGGCTCTGTTATTAAAAAAGCAGCAGTTACTAACACGCGAAAGGGGATTATCCGGTAGCACGAAGTTTACATCAGCATGCCAGTAGTCTAAAAATAAGAGAACTGTCGGCCACAGCACGAAAAAAAAACTGGGGAAAATTTGCTCCATTTCCAAGGTGGTGAAGAGACAGAAAGAAAGGCACGTGGGAATGGAATATGTCGTGCGAGGAGCACCTTGTTATTTCTAAGTGGGTGAAGTGGTGCCCGGCAGACGTTCCTGGCACGCACACCACTCCAGCGACGCACGGCCTCAGGCGGACCGCGCGGTTAGTAGTGCCACCTGCTATCCCGTGCCTTCGACACGATTCGTTTGTTTAAAGCTCTGCTCTCGAAAAAAAAATATTAACGATTACGCGTTTTTCAGTATCCCTCTTTTGTATTGGGGTGAGTTGCGCATCACAATCGCGCAGCAGTAGGGAATGACATGTTACAGATTGAAGTGGGCGAAAATAGGAGAGAAAAGGGGAAAGCCGCTTGCATTTGCTCCCGCCTGGAAGCCACCTTTACATACAAAAGACATGCGACCGCACTCTGATGTGACTACAATATCAATTGCTGAGGAGACATCGTCGGTGGCAGCACCTCAGAACGGGACAACCTCCATTTCAGATATCGGCATGGCAGCAGCGACCACCACAAGCTAATAGAATTCTCGCCGGTGGTTTTGCATCACTCCGCACGCCCAACTCGCGCATAGCAAAATGGACTCCACACGAATGCAGCACGCCAGTATAGTGGAAATTTGGGGAGGTCATGCGTGAAGAAACAAACGAAACTCAATCAAATTCCATACATTATAATGAGGCAATGTTACGAAAGCATCAATTTATTAATGACGGGATACGCAAACTAAGAGAAAGGGGAAGATGCAAAGTCGCATGTGCAATTGAGAATTAACAAAAAAATGTTGACGTGAGGAAAATACACAACAGCGCTCAGCACTTACACGCCAACAGATTGTTCGTAAAGTTTCATGAACTGTGTGTCGAGAGACTCGTATTCAGGCTTTTTAGCGTCCTCTGCAGCCAGGCGCCTCGCCTCCACTTCTGCCTTAACGGCTCCATCTGCATAAGCGCACACCCTGCCCTCGAGACTTCGAAGGTGATCGGTCCCAAACCTCACATTGTCCAGGGCTCGCTCGGTTTCCTCGACATTGATCAGCCTCGTCAGTGCCTCTTCCGCGCTTGCAGCCACACCCAGGAACGGATCCAACACGAGGATTTCATCGTCATTGTCACACACATCACTAGCAACACGATTCTGTTTCGAAATGCCATCCATTGAAATGTTATGGAGCGCTTCAGTGAAGCTTCTTTTAATCCTAGACGCATACTCAGAAGCAATCCACATCGCCTCCTTGGAGGCACCTCCTAGAGCTGTAGCGTCCCTCAAGATTAGCACAGCCGAGAGCCCTTCTCTTCTGTGCATTCTCCTGGCCAATGCGGCGGAAGCACCAGCACTTGGCGCGCTTTGCACCAAGTCGTGAGAAGCTTCTGTCGGTCACTCAGAGGACTAAAAAACTGCTCAAAAAGTGGTACGCATTGCGACCTTGTTGACTCCTCACGTGCAATTCGAATTGCATCATTCAGTGCCGTTTCCACCTTGTCCGCAGTGACGACAACCCTCCGCAGCATTTGGCACAGACTCACTACACTGTTTTTAATAGCCACAGAAACACTTTTGAGTCCCGTCACATCGACCAGATTCTTCAGCAGAGGAAAAGCGTCAGCCAACTCCTTCAATGGTTTTAGCGACTGCGGAAACGTCTTATCACTGCACACGTCTTTAACAGTGAGACGAGCGCCACCTGCATAGGCGCTGTGAACTAATTTCATAAATGCCTCGTTGACAACTTTCCCCCACCTTTCATTCAGTTCAAAAACAAAAGGGAACTCATCTATAAGCGTTCCGTCACGCACTTCTGCGCCTTGTACGAGTCGGTCAAGTACTTCTAACTCCTTCTTTACGGTGCTAAAAGCGTCCTTGGTGTAGTGAAATGCATTGGCCACTTCAGCCATTCGTTTCCTTAAGCTCTCAGCACGACCAGCCTGTACCAAAACATTTGCCTTGGTTTCAACCGCGCCGCCTTTCAATGAAATGAGACCACGGTACAGACCACTGACCTCGTTGACAACTGAGCATAGCTACACCTCCGCTTCACGTATAGTTTCATCAGGTGTGTCGCTCACAGATATCATTGTTTTTCTAACAGCGCTGTAGGCCTCTCCTATTTCCTTATCGGCATTCACCACTTCATTTTTTACTTCAATCATAGTCGATTCGCAAGCTCCGGCCGTGGCTTCCAGCCGATTTACAGCGCCGTTCACCCCATCCAGCGCGTTAGCATCAAATGTAGCAGCGTGTATAAAAACATCTTCCTATTTAGCGCTAAGCAAAAGTCGAAGGCTTCCATGGCATCCACCAGCGTCCAGGTTACTCAAGCGGACTTGAATGCCGCTCGATTTGCTGGCTAAAAGATCCTTTGCGCTCCCAAGTACTTTGCTGTACGCTGATAAATGTTTCTCAATTCCAATTGCTCTAAGCACTGCCTTATCAGGGACCTTCGAAAGCCTTTCCAACTCTTCAACGACTCTGTGCAAACTTCTCGTGGGCTCACTAATGCTCTTTGCCTTACTCCAATTATTAACCACTGTTGAATAGTCTGCACCAAGCGAGTTTTCGACGGCTTGTTTCACTTACTGAACCAAATCCTATTGTCTGTGACGCTCTTCCGCAACTCCCTCACACTTATTGTTGCACTTTTCGCCGAATTCTTTGCAGTTTCAAATTTCTGTTTAAATTCATCAGTTTTTCCTAGGGTACTCTTCAAATACCTGTACACGACTACAGAGCGCGCTATTATTTGCACTGAAGGAATAAAGTACCGTGCTATTCATCTCTCTCACCTGCCTAGTCGACTTATCAACATATTCAAGTGCAGCATCGCCTGCCAAACGACCAGATTCAAAGTTATGTTCAGCATAAATCAGTTTCTGTTATACTTTTAATCGCGCTTGTTATGATCTCTATCTTCTCGTCTGCTGTAACGGCCCAGAGTTTTGTATAGCAGTTCTTCACATCCCTGAAGGTGCCTTGTAGTAAATAAATTATCTCTTACTTCCACGTATCCAAGCTGCAGTTCTCATCGTACTTGTTAAGCTCCGTCTTTATATTGGTGTACTGGCACCGACCACTGGGATTAGTGCCCCAGGTGCCGAAAAAAACACGCATAATTGCAGCAAAGGCCACACTCTTCGCATCCATCGACTCTCCTGCTCCCCCCTCTTCCTTGGAGACGTCCAATTGAAATGCATCCGCGCGTGAGATGACAAAGTTGATATGCTGAATTGCTAGCTGAACAATTCCCAGTGACTCGGTTTTACAGCTGTACCAGAGGAGAGCAGGAAAGCACTCAGCTTCTTTCAGAGTAGCTTCAGCTTGTTCTTTTACCTTAGTGGCATGCAATTCTAGTTCCGTTGCGTTTTTTCAGCACACCAGGAGCCCTCACAGCTGGTGTGTTGGTTAGATTGAGCCAGCCCAAGGGCACATCTTTTGCAGCACATCTTCGTTTTCTTTCCCACTCTGTGCTGTGCCTTTCGAGTGGGTAGCCTGTCCTCGCAAAGCAATGAACAACAACAAGCTGCACTATGAAGAAGAGGTACGTTGCCCACATCAATTCAAACCGCTTTTACCGCCTACCTGTTGGGGAGGAGGGGCGGGTATAACATACATCAAAAAGGGGAGAAGGCCGCGCTATTGTACAACCGCTGTATTATGTAAATGATATTCTTCAACAGTGGCTATCGGAATCAATGAACGAGCAGTGTAACATGTGGACCATATTACAGTCCAGCCTCAAACCAAACTCAGCCCAAAAAGTTCTCCTTTATATTCGCAGTGCTCCTTTCACTTGACTTTCGGCCATGATTTAGTATACACCCATCCAAACTCTTAACATGCGAACCGGACATGTGGCATGAAATGGTACACATATCGATGAAACGACTTTACTCCGGAGAGGGCACACGCAGAAGTAGGCAGCAACGTTTTACGTCCATATGTGATATGCTGTTGCAACGCGGCTGACACACCCACACTTGAACGGACAATTATCCCGTACGCACTTCATATATAATAAAAAAAAACATGCTCGAGGGCAATTCGAGTAGCAAACCGGTAAAATGCCAAAGGGACACGCAGCAAAATAAAGTCATCGGGCGCGTCACAAACACGTTATTGAAAACAACGACAGTGGGGATAAGAGAACAGCTTTCGTCGTACTTGCACCGAAGCTAAACAGCACATCAAAGTGGTAAATTATAAGTACACGAATACGGGACACGCTTGCGTCAATTTTGTGCGCTTGCCAATGGGTGTATTAGTGGCACTGATAAAATGAAGAAAAAACACAATGATGGGGCGGCAACGTGTATGAAAAATATCAAACACATATTTGCAGTGGGTGAGGCACCTTTTGCTTGTCATCAAAATGGCCATGCGGCAAGGAGAAATTCAGCCAAATTTCACTTGCGATGCACACGGCCCCGGGACAGAAACTCCATTTTGCTGCGAAGTGTTGCTCAACTACTGACTGCACGCTCAACACATGTTTGAGCACGTGCGAATAAAAATGGCACCTACTTTGCTACGAATGATGCCTAACCGCCTTATCAAGGCAGCTAAATAGACGCACTGGTCGGCGGTGCCTGTTGTACAGATAAGCAGCGGCATGCGGAATCATGAGCAAGAAGCCTCCCACCATACAAAAAGAATGGAGACCATTATAAAGGATTTGGCAGCAGTGTAATAGCAAGAATATGTTAAACTGCACAGAGAGCTGGCAGACGCCGGTTCACGGGCAAATGCAACGGTTGTCATCCAAGTCACGCATAGGGTAACGAAAAATTTGCTAATAACATCAACAGAAACAGCACAAGAGGCGTGGTATTTCGCTGTGAAGTATGTGGGCACAACAAACCTCTTCTGTAGGTTGGATGAAGTGGCATCTTACTACCAATTAGGTTACGTGCTCCTACACAGTTCCCCTAGTGACGAATGCGTTCGATTGCTTTCCCATCACACATCCAGAAGTTCCTTATCACGTTATATTTACTGTGAATTCAGGGATACAATGAACAAATGTGTCTGAGTAGTGTTACAACTTCAGCGCCACGCGCCTAGGGCAGATGACTTCACTGTGATGTAAAGCAATAAACCTCGTGGTGTCGAATTCACCAGCCTAATTGTTGACGGTGAAAACTAACACAGACGCTCGCACGCACTAAATAGGGCAACGCACGAACATGTGCGTGTATGCAAAAACTAGGAGACCCGAGCATTATTGATGTCGCATTCACTCGAACGTTTTTTGCGGGCAAACCGTTAACAGGTAAAAAGTAATAAATTTGCTAGTCGGTGATTTTACATGATTTTTCACTCAGCATGAGAAACACTACATGGCACAAAGCCGTCGCGGTACCAGGAGCTTTAAATCCACTGGAATCGGGGGACCTTCGCACCTGTCACTTTTCTATATTTTTAAACAAAATAAAACAGAAAGACAGAAAAAGTACAGCAAGTACAAAATTACCGCAAAATTCGAGCACGCTCATAACTTGCATGTTGTTTGTGTCACTGATCACAACGCCTGTCAAAAAGAGCACGCTTAACTGCAAATTCAAAAAACCTCAACATGGGAAAAAATCCCACTCACGTACTGCCTTAAGATGCGTTTATTTATACATCAAAAAGTGCGCAAAGCAGAAAACTGCAACAGACGCTCAGAAAACCGCACACAACAAAACACCTCAAGTTACATCACGCTGTGCCGTGCGGTGAAGCACAAGTCCAGGCGGGGCACACAACGTCCTCATAAAAATGCTCTTGTTGTTATTTCTGTCTCACTGTGTTATAAAACCGGAACGAAAATCGCATTGCGTCAAGACGAGTGTGTCGAGTTTTTTATTCTTTTGCTTTATTTTTCAAAAGAAGGCGGAGGAAATAAAAAGGGAGGCGGTAGCACATTTCACGACAACTTTCATGGCGCCCAATTCGGCCCCTTCATTTTGCACGTCGTTCTTCGTCGGCGTCGTCGTGCTGTTTGAGGCACTTAAATTCTCACGTGTTCCATCGCTGTCGCTTGACTCGGAGCCGCGTAAAGCTGAGTGGCTGCTGTTCCCAATTGATTTTGAAGCCGCGGGGCCACTGCCGGGGGACGCCTTCAGTGCGCTTTCCACCTCACGGGACGAAGCCGATGAATTAGAACTGTCCCCATGTTGCCCAAATTGCTGTTGCTGTTCAATTGTTCGATTTTGACCACTGATAAAGCCACAACATAATGCACCGCCGCCACGACCACCGCCCCTGTTTGATGAAGTCAATTTAATTTTCCTTCCTCCACAACCTCCGTTACTGACATCAGAAAGTCTCAAAACGCAAGGTGACTTGCTGCAAGGGGTGCTACCTCCCAACGCACTTTCTGATGAAATATTACATTCAACAAGGGAATTGCCCTTACTGCTCACAGCAGAACATTTGCCTGACGAACCTCCCGTATTATGTTCACACCCCGTCAATGTCAGTCCGCTTCGGATGGTAGAGCAATTCACTGTAAATCCGTCATGCTGTGGCAACTGACATTCATCACCACATGAACAGTTTTCAAGAAACACTGGGCCTCCCGATCCAATAACAACATCAGCGGCAGCTGAAGCTGGAGCGGCACACATCTTCCAAGGCAGTAGTGCCAGCAAAATAAGGGCAGAGTTGACGTAAATGCACATGTTGGCGAACTTTTAGTTTAACCGTTTTGACATAAAAGGAAGAGAAGAAAAGAGCGACAAGTAACAGCAGTGAAATCTTGATGCATTTTGGACGCCGAGACATTGGCACTCAAATTCGCGAGTGCAAATGCATAGAAGCAGACGCGATTGCGCACAATACAAAAATACCTTACCAACAGTTCTAACAGCGTGTGTGGCCACAGGCACTGTTATGCAGAACTGTTGCACAGCAATCAGCAAAAAAATAAATAAAAGAAATGAGAATGAACAGAACATGGAAGAACACGGCAACAATAACACAACAAACTGGAAACATGCTTTCGCCTTGCACTCGAAACTCATTTCCGTGCAACTAAGCGACTTAGGTGCAGACGTGGCGGTGGCTGAGCCCCGAGATTCTTCGCACGTTTAAGTGAGCGAAGCACATTGTTCTTCTCTTGTAATCGCTTCATTGTGTGACCAATGGGACTGTGGCGGCTCATCGTTTGGCAATGATGACGCGCTCTAATTATTTCATTACGCGTCTCAATTTTTATACTTCGCAGCATCATCAGTCGACGCGCCTAAAGGACGCAGAGGCGATAATTTCATCAGACAAATCTCGTTGCCACTTGGCAGTTTGTTTTGCTCCACTTTACCAACCTGCTCATTGCTTTCAATTTCGAGGCCGCCCATACCACAGGCAGTCAAATATTTGCAACAAGCCAAAATGGTGTGAAAGCTACGCGCACTGGTGAGTGCCAGCTGAGCAATGTGCCCTAATGAGGGGCTTGGGCGGCTCCTACGCGCAGCACCACTGACAAGCGCCAAAAGAAGTGCGTAAGACAAGACACTTCGCACTCTAAAAACGACCAACGTGTGCTGGCACTTTCTTCTATTCTCAAAAGCGAGTCGCGGTGGGACGCCGCAGTTCCGTACTTTTCAAGCACCAAGTCAAAGCGTCTACAGCCAGCACCACTGTGAGTTAGAGGCAGCCACGCAACACAATAAAGTATGGAACAAACACCACCAACAACAAAAAAACTAGATAACGCAATGACAGTAAGTCTCGTAGTGAGGCGTGTTGGCCGAACAAAACGCGTGCCAACACTGCACAAGCGCATTGGCGAGCTGAATGAGAACTGTGCCAATTTTTATGCCTCAACCCAAACAGCCTAATGTGCTGCAGCGCTCTACACGAAAATCCCGTGCGCATATCTGCACATACGCGCTTATATGGCCTGGATGTCGTTTGTCGGTCGCGGACTCACGAGAAGAATTATTCCGCAGCTTTGGAACGATAAAAGTGCAACTAACTTGACAACCAGCGAGCACAAACAAAAATTTTGTAAAACTTATTTTTTAACGGTCACACGCAACTTATGCAGAAACAAGCGCAAAAGCGCAAAAATAGATGTATCAAAATTGTTTCAGGGAGCCGTTTGGTTTTGTGTCCGCATTGAAATCTTCTCAACAGCGTGAGTGCACTTACCATTTCGGCATTTAAAGGAGATATGCGTAATTTTGTCAGCGCTTGCGAGCCCACCGCGAACAAAAATAAACCCGTAACGATATAGCGAAATAAAGCGCTCCTCTTTCACATGACATGCCGCTTACATGGAAACGAATAGTAAATATTTAGTGTGCGATAGCAGGCTTACAGCCATTTGCGCACCACGCCATCGACAACCTGGCAGAGTGTAGCAACACGCACACAACCGCCAGCACAACAACTCTGCACATGGCAACGGCAGTTAAACGCGAGGTGCTTGCAGTAAAGATGGTGCCAACTGCCTCATGAAAGCAAAATAGAATTAATTACTGCTCCTGAGGAGCAGACAACATCGCCTCAGCATGCGTTAAGCTCACATTGCACACATGCAAAAAATAGGCGGGCAAATGAAAATATACAAAACACTAAACATGCTCCCAACATCGTGCGAACTTGAATCTACCGGCCTCATTTAAGCGATGCCACTTGCTCAAAGTGGTTCGAATGGCCGCCACTTTAAGTGGTGCGAGTTTGGATGTGTGTAACGTGCAGCAGGACAATGAAGTGGTGAGGGGAGGGAATGAGGCGCAAATGTGCAACCGCATCGGTGTGGCAGTTACGGTGGGAAGAACGCCGATCAACGTGACGCTGGAACACGGCGCAGCAGCGCCCGTCCTTTTCAAGCTTTTTGGCCTGACTTCCCACAGAAAGGGGGGAAATGCCGATTACGGCACGCGTGGTATCGCCCTGACGCTTTGCTGGTTGCACGCGCTTCAGGTGGGGCACATTTGCTTCCTTTGCCAGCTGGGTAGCATCTCTCGCGTCGCTGCAAAAAAGCCTCAACAAAAAGGCGCCACCTCGTAAAGCAGTGCAATTATCACCACACTGACCGCTGTTTGTCGCACTGACGTTCGCAAATGCAGCGACAGCGCAGCACGCACCAGTTGTGGTTTTGCATGGTCCGCAGTGCTCATTCTCAGCAAGAAAGACTCATAGCGAACTCCTGAAGGGACACAAGTCTCACAACTGCAACACAATACCGCGGTACGATTAACGAGCGAGCACAGTTGCATGCACACATCTACAACTACGGCTCCACGTGCTTCAGTGTGGTTTGCAGGAGACCTGCAGCAATTTATCGAGCAGCGCAGCTCGTGCCTACACATCCGTTCCTTAACGAAAAGTCTGACTGCGTCTTGAACGAAATTCAAAACGTTGCGTCCGCTCACAACTATGGCGGCACGTTGTCTACCAAACAGCACACCGCTGTGCGCGGCACCGCATTACCAGAGCCGCCGACTTGCTTAAGGTCTTCCATGGCACGGCCGCTGCATACCAGTGCTTAACAAACAATTTACTAGAGAATGGGAAAAAAGGCAAAAGAAGAGAGTCAGCGAGTGAGGAGCGAAGTTGGCGAAACAAATGTCAGGGTTGTCTTTCTTCTTTTTCTTCATTCTCTTCCGTTGGTTACATTTGGCTGGAAGACGTGCGACAACAAACTGACATTTCTGTGGCCCGTCAAAGTTCCAGGCACGTGTCACACGTTTGGCCCCCGCCGCGAGACAACACTGCCGTCGGGTCGGTAGTTTTGTGTTGACGTCACAAAAATTCGAGTGTCATTTATTTATTTCCCCTCTTCACCCCGTTACAATGAAATAGACATCAGTTTGCTTACTTTGCTCATTCGCTTATTTAATGTATTTTAGCTGCAAGAGTGAAGGGAAGACCGCAAAAGGGAGTGCTGTGGAGAGTGAGAGAAAAATAAAATAAAATAAGGCTCCAAGCTCCGCCTCATAATCGACCTGTCTGGGCGCGTCACTTTCATGTTATGGTTCGACAGACTACTGTTGACTGGGCTTTTTACAGATCTTTGCCTGCGCATTTTTATAATGAACTTCATGCTCTCCATAACGCAAACCTATGATTCCAGAGGAGGCAAAAGAAACACACACGCGCTCACATAAATCCAACGTCAACCTAGAGCGCCAAAACTCACATTGTGAATGCACTCGGTTACTCGATTAACTACATTTGCTCCTGCGTTCCATATGTAGTTTTGTTCTTGCCGGTGCGCGGCACAATGTTATTTAATACAGCACTTAAAAGCATGGGGAATTCACTAAAACATTCCGAATGAACAAAAAACAACTCTGGCCATTGACGTCGATACATCACTGTTACTCGCAAAGCAAGTTCTTGTTCGAAAGGCTCTGACTATGTTCTTATGTACATGTTGCAGCCTATTTCTGTTTTGCAATCGCTTGTTTCAAAGTTTGCCATGCAACGGTGCGCTGTCCATCTCACGGCGTATCAATCACCACGGCAGAGCCTCTCTCACGACAACAGGGAAGCAGAAGATCACCGCAGCAGCAATGACTGCAGCTAAAGAGGAATGAGCTCGAGCAGCTGTTGCCAAATGTCCTTGCACGTGTGCTTTGCGCTTCGTTGCTCAATGAAGTCACGTTGCCGCACTACCTCCGACTGGAGATCAAATTTCATCTTGTTGAGCGTGCTGAGGCACCTTTCCAGTTTGCCGACTTCTTCGATGCCTTGCCCAAGTTGAGTGGCATAAGTAGCAATCTTCTCGGCAAGCCGCTCAATCGCCGGCCTGCTGTTTGCATTAGAGCGTGCCACATCTGCACTGGGGTTCGCTGAAGACACACCTATCATGTTGAGATTCAGTTCCATGACTGGAGCGAGGCAATCATTTCCACTGCCATGCCGCGCGGCTGTGCCAGCAGATATTGACAGATAACCGGAGCATTCATTCGAGGCAGCACCAAAGTTGAAGACCTTTTCGACCTCCGTTCCCGCCTGCTGTGGCTTAAACTGAGCACATAGTGTTTCGTACGCCCTCATCACCTCGCGTACATACTCAGCCAACATGACCAAATGCCGCTGCTTGTGTAGCCGTCTCCTGCTCATCGCCGTCACTTATTCCACAAGCACGCCTTCTGTGGCCCGCATTTTTGATAAAAGTGGAGCGCCGCTTGTTCCATCGTCAACATTTTGATTTTGAGAAGCGTGGTGTTCACTCACAAGTAGCAACGAGGCGTCCAGCAGCTTGCAGTTGTGTTCGTTTTGCTGTACATTATTTTCAATGGGCCGCCAAACGGTATTAAACCGCCAAATGGGCAAAAATGCACCCACAACGCCCTTAACGCGTTTAATGTGACTTTCGAGGCAATCTTTTTTGCTGAGCAACACGCTTCTCGCATTTTTACAAAATTCGCTTTCGTTCACGCCCGGTACGAATTCAAAAAGTTCATTTAGCGCCTCCTGGTGCTCCGCCACCATATCATTTGTTTTTGCGTCCCACAGACAGTTAGAAATTGGCTCAATAGCATCAAGTGCTGCCTTGTGCTCCACTGTCCATTTCGCAGCACTTCGAAGTTGGTCACGGGCATTCGTTGCGCGGCTGCACCCATCTCGTTGAAGCCCCGCCAGCACACCCAACACCGCCTCGCACGCAATTTTTTGTACGCACTAAAACGATCACTGACAACAGACGTCTGAAGCAGCTGCCGCATCTGCCCCTCCAGTCAACCAAACGTTACAGCAATCTTCCTGTCAACGTCTTCCAACCGCTCGAGTGTCTTCAACAAAACAGCCATTGGTTGTGTTTAACAAGTAAACCCACTGCACCACGATTTTACTTGCTTGGGTTCCGTCTTGATCCCTTTTCGTATCTTTTTTATACTTTTCAGTATCACTTCCAGGGTCCACGCAGACGGTCATAACGAAGATGCATAACGTCTGCAGACATATTGCTGAAGCGCTGCTTATTTCCACCTAAAATTAGAGGAAATAGGTGAACAAACGTTTTTTCAGTGTCAATGGGGGTTCATGCTCTCATAAACACCAGCCAAAGGGCCAGAGCAAGAAGACTTGCCACTGATATGCAAAGGTCGACCAAGTCGCTCGAAAAAAATAGTAAAGTAACAATGATGATGATGATGATGACAGAAAAAGTAGAAATAACAACAACATAAATAATATTAACAGAAACCACAACAAGCTGCGTACTACTATTACTATTATTATTTTAGAAGCACGGAAAAGTAAATTCCACACACAAATAACAAAAATAATACGCGCTCCCAGTAGCGAAGACACCCGCTTACGTTGTTATCAAATACATATTATTTTTGCTGCTCACAGGCACTATGAGGGGCGCCGCGCTTACGCCTCGTAGTCCAGTGTCAATGTGCGGGCCGCACAACTGAACACAAGTGAGGAGGGCGCAAGTTGGCTCGCCATCGCACACTGAAGTACCGTTTAATTGAATCATGGCGAGGGAATGCCGGGGTAATATCCGCCTTCCTCCCTTCATCACCGCTGTCATGGCGTGGCTTTGGCTTTCCGCACATCATTTTCCTCCTTTTGTAGCGCGCCACTCTCACATGAAACTTTGGTTTTGCAGCACCGGACACACGCCAAGTCCCATCACCAATTTGGCCTCGTATAAACCGCACATTTCAGCTCGCTAGTCCACTACGCCCAAATAACAGCTGTTTCCGAAAAACTCACCCTACAAAAACAGTGTGTCATTGGCCATCAAACAGCAGCACTTTTTTCGCTTTACGCTAGCAAGCGATCACACTGCTTGTCATTCGCACATCACTTGGTCTTTCTCAGCAACAGAAAGACTTTAAACCGCCACAAAGCACAAAATAACATCACTTTTGTCACTTGTTGGGACGCCAACACCACCGCACGCACACCCAAATATGTCACTTCCGGCTCTTGAAGTCATCTTTTTTGGCGGAGCTGCTTGAAACGCTTCACCGCGCTTTTTGCAAAAATAATAGACAGTTGTTTCTCTGTGGTTGTGCAAAACGAGTTGCAGCCACTCCACAGAAATGCAAAGAAAAAAGGGACTTGGACAGTTGCCCCGCAATTTCCAATGTCTTTTTAAAAATTATCCCGCAACATGCCGCACGCGCCTCCGCTTTTACTACCTCACACTGCAGACGCAGCGGCCATAAAAAGATTGGCATCCCTCAAGCACCAAGGGGCAAGAATTCCTGGCACGGGTGAAGAGTAGACACACAGACGCGCACACACAAAGACACTTAATAAGCCAAGTTAAACGAACAGCTGGCTGCCATAATGACACACAGAAACTCGAAGAGAGATTCGGCCTCACGACGTGCATAATTTTACACCTTTCCATTGAGCTTCGCCGAAACTGTGCCTCAGCTCAGTGCGCAAGCAAAAGGTATCGATTGCAGCATGTGACGCGCCATAATCAAATGCAACGTTGTGTGTGCGCCCGCCACCGCAAGAGGCACCGTCCGCGATAGCGGTCAAGGAGTAAAGCGCAATCAGAGCGAAAAAGCTCACGGGCTCCACACCACTGGGTGAAGGATGTACACTTTGCATAAAACTCCGCCTTATGCGTGCCATTGTCCAGCGCGATGCGAATAAACCACCGTGACTCGCATCCACGACCCACACACACAAAGTTGAGTTACCATAGCAGAATAAGCGCCAAACAACATACACGCCGCTCCCAAGGCGCCCAAAACATCTTCGAACACACGCACCACTGACGCTCCTGTACAGCGTCGCACCAACGTCATAATTCCCACAAAAAGACGTCGGCAGAGCAGAATTACCACACTATGATAAACGACTGCACTGGCCAAAGCGCCTCCACACGCGCAAAGCGAACATACGGGAACAATTGAAAAACGGGAGGCGCACGTCCGGCAGTGCCAGTCGACGTCCCACCACCCGTCTTCAGGTTGTCAATAACACAACCAGTTCCACAAGCCGTGGCAATTAGGCACACATTGGTGAACGCCACAAAACAGCCGCATGGTCCACAGTGTGGAGTTGCGTGGCTGGAGGAATAACGTTAAAATGAACATAAAAAATACAAAGAGGGTGAGAAAAAGAAAGAAAACAAGATGTGATGAATAATAATGACCAATTAGATTCTGCACGGTCGCACACCTCTGTCTTCCCGCAACGAGGAGACGCGCATGCGCTAGCAGAATTCAGTCAGGGGGCACAGTTCCAGGCCTTCGGGGGGCTGCTTGTCAGACAAGCGCGACTTATCACACACAACCAATCTCATCGCACGCGGAATGCGTCATGCAGGCGCAGCGGCGCCCGTCGTCAGCAGTGAGCCAGCAACGCGTCAATAATCTCCTCGTCCAACTGCACCTGCTGCTGCTCTGCCCCATCCCATAGGAGCCTCACATTCTCACAGTCCTCTTCAGACATGGCACCCTCCGTCACCACGCACTCCTGCCTGCTTACCATCGCCGAGCTGCTGTAGTGCTGGAAGTACACCATCACCCATCGAAGACTGTCCCTCACCACGTTCCAGTCATCAAAACACCCCGCCATTCGCTCCGTGAACTGCACAACGGCACATGCGGATGTGCCACCGGCTTCACGGGATGTTGCCAACACACCCACAAGCACCAGTGGCCCTGACTTTTTCACGTTCCTATCCCTTTTCCACTTGCAATCAGCCGCTGTGGAATTCGCACTGGAGTCTCTGGTAAAGTAGAAGGCGCTGAAGAGGGGAAAGCTCAACAGATCTGGTATGTACAGCACATCTGTCTCAACACTCATTTGCGTCGCGTTAGGCTTGTCATACACGCCGCAGGAGATTACCTCATGCTTCGTTGGGAACTGACTCAGCTGCGTTCCTCTCCTTGCCGCGTCGTCATGTGGGCAACCACGCGTACGCGGGAGGCAGGTCAGCTTCTTAACGATCAGTTCGGACACATTCCGGTACAGCAGCATGCAGACGCCGAACATCTCGAACAACTTAACACATGTTTCCGGACACCACACCAGCCGCCACATCAACCGACGCAAGTGGTAACAGTCTTTCAACAGCACACGCCTCATCTCAATCTCAACTGCAGAGGAGCACGGCCCCGTTGTAAAATGTTCGCAGGCACCGTGCTTCACCCGCACTATCTTCAGCAGGCAATGCACATGCACACGTGGAAGCCACTTCGCCCTGTACAAGAGGATGTCGATTAGGAAATCCCTCTGACTGTCTGGGAAGCATCGTATACATCGACTTATAGATGAGTACATATTCTTGTAGGCATATCCATCATAGATGTGGCGTGGGACGGGTCCAACGGTCTCTGCACGAGCCTCGAATACAGACCAATCCAAGGAGGACAGTATTGAGATACTAAACCTACGCTTGTGCTGATCCCATGCGTGCAGGGCCATTAGCTCCCGTTTGTTGTAGCCGTTGAGCAAAATATAGTTCACAATAGTTTGTTCCTCAATTTTATCGAATACTTCTTCATCAGGTGCATTGAAAACGACGACGTCCCACGTCCCAATGGGGAGGTTTGCCACGTTCTCAAGTTCAGAACAGTCGTATATAGCGCACCCCTGCACACCCTCATCCGCCAGCTCGTTCACAACCGTCAACGCGTCGCACACATTGTGGTAATGCTTTGCGGTACCTGCGCGACTCCCAAGTTTGAAAAACACATACCCACGTTCGCGCACAACATACAACACTGCACCGATCGTGTCAGGGCTGCAGTGAAGCAGCTGGTATAGCAGAAATGGACCCACAGCAGCCGTCTTGCCAATCCCTGGTGTCCCCAGTAAACTGTACAACCTCCTGGGAGAAGTGCCGCCATTCGCTCGCCTGTTATCGATGCCACGCTTCAGGATGTTCCACGCGCGAACAACCTCCCTGCGGACAATGGCGTCATACTTTCCATTTATAAATATTTCATACGGCCACCTTGATTTGGAAATGAGCACCAGCAACTCGAGACCATCATCAGTTTCGGGCACAACGGCATCCGCCTCACCAGGGAAAGGGGTGACATCAACCACGCGCTCCTTCCACATGCGCGGCGGCTCACCAACGCACTCCGTGTCCACAACAATCATTCCCATTGGCGCGGATGCGTGGCCAGACTCCACAAAACTCCATGACGCGTTGTAGACGGAACGGTATCGTGACCGCTCCTCGGCTAGCTTGTGGTGCTCGTCGCTCACCGGCGGAACTGGAGGCGATCTGGACGTGCAACGCAGCGCCTCGTTGAGCAGCGTCCGTGTGGCATCCGACACAGCACCTCTCATTGCCGAAGATGTCACGCTGCAGTCACCGAACGTGACAACATTTCGTGCCTTCAGCGTGCGCACGTCGTGCCACAGCTGGGTAATCCTGTACTGCTCAAGCCCAAGGATCTTGCCAAGCAGACGCTCGTCAGAAATGTAACGCGCAGGCTCGCGCATAAACATCGCCATGGTCACCTGGCTGTCGGCGTAGGAAAGCGCCTCACCGGGTAAATATGTGCGTAGGAAGTTTTGCAGAAGCACCCTTTCGGGGTTGCCACAGCCAGGTGGCAGTGCGTTCTCCAAGCTGTCGGAATAACTCCACTTCGTCTGCACGTCCGCATTCTCCCTCTTCTGCTCGCACCGCCCTGCCGTAGCTGTCATTCCGACCTCAAAACCCGAGACGACAGCGCCAGGAAACTCGACACGCTGCAAGTGATGGTGGTCTATTGCTTTTGTGTAAAAAGTGACAGAAAAGAACCACTGTGTGAGCAGCAGCGCGAGCACGTGGGTAGCATTGGTTCGTGCATAGCAATAACTACAAAGAGGAGAGAGGCCTTTCTTGTTATGCAAAACGGGTGCCACCGCAACCACACAAATTTTCAAGTGGTTCACAGAAACACGTCTTAGTGCGCACACGGCAATCCAGTTACACTAAATGCCGAGTGATCCGCCAATATGCGTAAAAGCAGCGCGTGTGGCACGGTCCCGCAGCCACCAGTCATGGACGCCCTCCAACAGGACATGTTGCAGGTGGTGACACAACGTAACAGTCACTAGTGGCCATTTGCTAAAAATTATGTGTTACCTTCACATCATACTGATAGGAACGCACTGTACCATTTTATCGTAGCATTTAAAACGTCTTGTCAGTAAATGCAAGGGCCTCGTTGCGGCATCATGGCATAGTACCGAGGAAGTTCACTGGATTTCTTAGGGAAGCGGAGTTTTACCACAATACAAAATCACTGCCCCATCGATAGGGTGCGAAGCGTGACGTGGAGCCAGTGCCAATGCTTCCAGACGTCTTACCGCAGCAAATCGAGTGCAGTGCAAGCCGGTCAACGGGGGCGTGGCTGCTGTGTTCCGCGTTCCATCACCATAACTGTGGGGAACCGACCAAAGCCGGGTACGTGCCGCCGCCCTTGTGGTAAGAGGTAACCTCACACAGTGAAGCACCGCATCAACTAGTGTTGGGATGCGTGCTGCAGTGGCGAGTGCCCCTCCACACCAACGCACGAGACGCCGCCATCCGCTGGCGAAGTGGGCGAGCTTAAACGACATCGGAAGTGGCTTTAGTGCGCAGCGTCTCTACCCCTGAAGCTGAGTTCAGCACTGGCGCGTCACGATGCGTGCTGCGCACAAAGATATTTTGTCCTCCTGCTTTCCAGTCCAAGGGGACTGCTTCTGTCGTTACCTGCACAACAAGGAAGAGAGAATGGCGTGCAGGGCAACATGAACCGAAAAACAAGGACTGCTTTTTAACTCGGGATTTTTAAGTTCGTCGCAACACAATTTGAGCTAACGGGGAAAACAAAAATCGTAACTGCGCGGACGAATTCTTTTGTATTCCAACGGGCCGTGGATGACTCGTAGGTTGGCAAGCGAAACAACTACACGTGTGCCCACCAACCAGAGCACGAGAATAGGAAATAGCAGCCCACAATACAAACAGTGCCGGTAAGCCTGCGACGACCATTCAACGCTACCAGAGCCTGACCGCACACCACGGAATGCGGTGAAGTGAGCCGCAAGTGGGAAGACCTAACTGGAAAAGATATCTTGGTCGAATGCTAAAACAGTGAACCGTGGCGTGACACGCAACGCTACAGCAGTAATATCAAATCTCGCCGCTTCGCCGGGATATAAATGCCAAACGTTTATGTCCACTTCGTACGGGCGCGTGAAGCAAAGAGGCCCAGTCGGTTAACGCTTGTATTGAATGTTCAGTGCGTAGGCGTATTACATCACAACATGCCTGGAACTTAGGCTTTAGTCAAGTGTACGCAGAACCAGGTGCAGAAATGGTTTGCACTCGACTGCCACACACCGGGCAAAAACTGGATAGGCAGTCGCCCGCATGAAGAATGCGCTTCATGTCAACATAGCTTGGTAAACTTATGGTGGTTAACGCACTGGTGATTCAAGTGTTTACGTGCAGTGGCCATGACACGCGCAAAAGACGCCAAACCTTCGCGGGCCACAACGACGCGATTTGGAAGTGAACACCAACCGCACCACATGCGATGAAGATAAAGAATGAAAGGAAGAGCTGGCGCAAACAAAAACATCCATCAGAACACAACCACGTAGCTTGTTGGCACAACCTTTGCTGCTCAGTAGCCTACACTGCGAGCAGGTCACTTGCGCCTTCACTGCCGGCTGCACGAGAACAGCACCATTGGTGCACCGGCCCCACGCATGTAGACAAACGAGTGACCCCCAACACTCTCCAAGCAGGAACCTTGTGAGGCATAAGCTGTTCCAGAAGTATTGAACAATATGTACTGGTGATGCACCCCGCTGGTAAGGCACCATACTGTGCCGCGCCTGTGTTCGTGCGGCGAGCGTCGCCAGTGAAAACAGGCATAACCCGTGCGCCAAGACAGCGCTACGAAGTGCCACTATTAGCATTGTATAAAATAAATAACGCGACATTAACGCAGTGCCCCCGTCCGCTCCACGTGCTCGGGGACTAATGCGTAAGTTTTTTATTGAAAAACAGCTGGAAGGCACGGTGTATCACCCGAGGTGATCGGAAATCATCGAAGGACTGGAGGTGTTTCAGTGCACCTGACTTTACAAAATCGTGTCTGTCAAAGCCGCCGCTACAAATTTATTACGCAATGCAGAAAAGTGAGAAACGCGGGCAAAAGTGTTGTAGCGCAATTTGTGAAGGAAACAAACAGCCTGTGGCATTATCAAGCAATAAGCCGAGGTAGTGCAGCAGTCTCTGAAAAAGAAAAACAACCTCCCATGGAGCCAAGCAAAAACACTCTTATACATTCAATGCCTTATAAACTGGAAGCGCGCACACTGTGGGCACCAATGGCTCATCCTTCTGAGCACAAAATTATTACAACAACCCTTAACAGCGTTGCATAGTGGAAGTGGTGACGGTTTGCCTCCAGGGAGACGCAGCCGTGCCGCATACACACCGCGTGCGATGTCAGAAAAACAAAAACATGAAATTAGGTACACCGACAGGAGTACATACTTACACCAAGTCAGTCAAGTCAACAGTGGGAGTGTTAGCACAGCCTTCCGCAAAACCTTCATTTGCAAAGGCGCCCATATTGACCAGTCTGGTCGCATAAAACGCGCCTCAATATCCCGTTATGAAATTGGCCCCATCTTGTGATGGCGCGTTAGAGGCGGTGGTTTATTCAGTTAGTCATTTAGTTGGGGAGCGATGGTATCAAGAGGGAAATGAAATGAAAGCAGCGACTGAGTTCCACCACATCTACCGCATTACAACATGAAAATATAAATGCGTACATGGAGGGAGGAGTTACACGAAAAAGGAGAGCAAAAAAATAAAATAAAATAAGATAGACAACACCTTACCCAGCCTTCTCTTGTAAGAAGAGTGTATTGCACTGCCCGGTAGAAAAAAATAATTTAACAGTTATGCGTACAAGGCAAAAAATTACAGAGTATAAGCAAAATTTCATTAAACCCAAAGATGACGCCTGTGCGAATATAGCCGGTAAAAAGAAAAAGCGGAAAGGGGTTTATCACCTCGCCTTCCGCGCTCCTTCGCATGTACAACCCTCTCGCGACATCCACCTTCCCCAGCATGTTTCCACGCGAAATCCTATCGGCGGCGTTCTCAGTAGAGGCAATGTAGTCCCAAGAGGCCTGTACACCTTGTTCTTTCAACGCTTTATTGATAAACGACGGCTTGCGAGCCAGCGCATCAGAATATACGACGCCTTTCTTCATTATATTCATCGCCGCTGTGTTACCAATACAAATGTGCAGTTTTTCAACCTTTGTTTCAGCAAATGAACTGAGCGTCAGTGACACGGCACGCGGCTCGCCTTGAGAGATGCAGTGCGGCTCTCGTTCCCAGGCGCCGTCCACCACACACACCTCCCCGCTATCCTTAAACATGAGCGCGCCTCATCCGCACATTGAAGCGTCTGTCACCAACGTGGTCGATGCGGACCGGGACGTTCGCGGTGCGACGGGCTTATTATCCAGCAATGTACTGAGCCAGAGTTTGCCTTTTGAACCGTCTCACACAACGCCAACAAGGCACCAGCTAGCGCTAAGATAAGTGAGCGATCGTGCGGAGAGCACGTCGCGCGTGGTGCCAGAACAGGGTGGACGGAATGCGTGGCTCCATTTGAGCAAAAGGGTGAGCGACCGTGAGGGCCGTAGTGCAACAGTCTCGAAGGACACGACAGCCTGTGGAGTCACTAATTCAAGAAGGGCATGGCTGGTCAGGCGTGAGGGATGTGGACCGTTTGCAAGCTGCTCGCGCCACTGAGCACATGGGATGAAGCAGGGCGGCGTTCGTCAACCTTGGAAACCAAGCAAATAAATGTGCAGTGCAACGGTGCGTGCAACCGTTTGCAGGGGTTGGCAGCTAAAGCACGTCGTGTGACACCGCGGTGCGACACAAAGGTCCCACAACAGCGCCACGCCAAAAGGGGGCATAATAATACTGAAGGCGAGATCAAATGGAAAAACAGAGAGGTTCCACTAAATTGTCGGAGCCACGTTGGTTCAGGCGCGTGCGTTGCAGACGGGAACGGGGTGGTCAGGGTTGTCTTCAACGCTGGGTGCGCACGCGCCGTCCATGGGCACTACCGCGAACCCAACACAAGGTTACTCCCAACCCCAGTCACGTCACCGCCGGCAGCGCCAGCCAGACTAGAGGCAGTGACACTACCTTCTTTTGCCATAACTTGGGAGAGCAGCGCATATGTCCTTGTCCAGAAGCACGCGATATTGCTCACACCTGCCCAAGAGCGCGTAAGCAGCTTGGCGCTCGCCCAAAGTACACTGCTTGCTCTTTTTGCATCTTTGCCATCGGGTAATTGGCTTGCTGTCAACGTGCTGCGCATAGATCATCTCCAACGCGAGGCTGTCCCTCAGCTCCACCCAGCCACTGAACAGTTGTGCCATCCTGCTCATGAAGTCATTCACCGCATAAGTGGTGTCGTGCTTGCTCTGCTTCGTCACCTGCACGCACACAAGGGTCCAGTGCTCACCAGCTCCCGCGTCTGCCATCACGTCCACACCAACAGCACTGCCAGTCAGAGATTTAACAAAGTAAAACGCGTTCACAAAAGGAAATTCCCTCACAACAGGTATGTACAAGACATCATGCTCCACATTGCCCATCACTGGCGGCTGCGTGCCACACTTAACCCTTGACCCGATATCAAGCACCTTGTACGAACTCGGGCAGCGACCCACAGCACGCGCGCTCAGCAGCACACTAGTCTGCACGTTAGCCCTATCTCTTGGTCGTGGAAGACACCTCATCTTCGCGCCAATCATTTCCACGATACTCGGATACAGGAAGGCACGCATACCAAATTGCTCCAGCCTGTTCGCGCAAATCTCTTCCATCTTCACAAGCGCCCTCACCAGACTTGACTTCTCGCAGTATTTTCTAAACAGCAACCTCCTGAACATGGTTTCAATCTCTGAGAGTGGATGGTTTCTGCAATGCTCCACAGCACGCGCTATCGTCCGCACGAGCTTCATGACCGCATGCGTGGTTCCGTCCTCAACCCACTCCTCATTGCCAAAAAGGATATTCATGTAATGCTCTGCGTTTTGTTCGCTAGCATTTTTCAACTTTTCGGCAACCGAATTGCATCTTTCTTTGTACGATTTATTGTCAAACTCGTAGCGCGGGAGCGGACCCACCTCATCAACGCGTCACTAAAACTCACGCCACAGCGCATTGATATCTGCAATGCACCTGCATCGTCCACAGCCGCATCCAACAGCGCCCGAAGCTGCCGCATGAAAAACATCTTCACCTTGTACGCATCATAGAAGTTGATGCAAATGCGCAGTGCCCCATTGTGCTTCCTTCCTTTGCCGTAGTTTCGCTCACTTGGTGACCGCAGCACAACGCGGCCCCGTTCAGACGTGGCCAGATCGAGTATAAGGCAATGGTCCTTGCCACTCACGACAAAAATGGAGTCACACCTAGAACCACAATATTGTCCTGCGTCCTTCACACACTCTGCTTCCTTTCGTTTGATCAACGCCTCTCGTCTCTCGTTCGTCAATATTCAAATTTCAGTTACAGGTGTCCTCGCCTCTTTGCAAAACGCAACAAGCGATCAAAGCACGATAAGCTGCTGTCGCCGCCCCATCAACTTAGCTCACATACCACCCGGCGCCGTACACATACAACCACACAACGCACTCGATCTACAACCACGCCTCGCAGCTATGCGCACAAGCAGCTCCTGTCAGTGCCGGAGCACCATGCCTTTGCCATTCTCAAACGCATCACTCCACACGTTCACGCAACTGTCCCTCCATATCCACGTAGAGAACGAATACACACGCTCAAGCACGCGGCGGCACGGAGGCACAAGACTGAGTGCGGTTAACTGGTGCATGCCAAAATGCGCCCGTCTACATAGACGGCGATCAAGGGGGGCTTCGCGTCTCTGAGTCAGAATCGAGCGCCAGTGGTGATGACTAGATAATATCCACAATATTGTCCATATTTATTTCTCCGACTGCGCATCGGTACTATTCACCACTTTACAACCGTCTCGAGACGCCGCATCCAGTCAAGTGAGTGAGAGTTAACATGTGATTTCCACACGCAGTGCAGTGGCACACAATCACGACAATAGACATGCCGTCACACCAGGGCACCGTCAAGAAGCACATGGGTGTGCGCACGCCATTCTCTGGGGAGCCACAAAAGACAATAAATGCCAATTAAGCACAAATTAAACTCGCATCTTCTCGTTATGCGACCACGCAACTTCTATTTTGCACGCTACCCTTCCATACATAACTGAGAAAATGGAAAGAAGCGCAACATCTGCACGGGCTCCAACAGCACAGGGACACAGCAGAGCAGGTCAAGTGCAGTGGGGCACACACTCTGTCATGAGGGAAAAGACGGCACACACAGTCAAGTGGATGGAAGAAGCGGACCGGTAAAGATTCCAGAAGTGCGGAATAAGATATTATTAATTTTTCAATTAAATGCACACTAAGATGCCTTCGTCTGTCAACCAAAACAGCGACCAAAACACATCCAGCGCAACTCCACGCTCAGGTGGGAAACGCTGGAGAGCCGTTAGATGTACAAAAACATTACCACCTACCGACCCGAGCAGTAGGGCAGTAACTAGGCGCTGCGAACACGTCTGCATTTTTAAACGACGAATACGGAACAGCAGAAATAGATTTTAGCGATAATGCAAATTGAAGTGTTTGGGCGGGAGGAGCTTTCAAATGTGAAGTAGAGGCGCACAGCGGGGTGTAAGTGTAGAGCAAAAAGAAAACCAAAAAGAAAAAAAAGGTAAAAACGGAGGCCTTCACAACCTTCTCCTAGTTCTGATACCTGGAGAGTCAGGAGAAGGAGTAATGTATTGTTGTGAGTAAATCATTGAAGATAAAAGGGGAACCACAGCTGGCCGTGGACGTGTCAGGGGGCGCACGTTCACATATCTGCATCAGCACCACCGGGAAGTGAGGACGCGCCGCAACAAGCGTGGTGACAACGAACAGCGCGGCGGCCACGCCGTGCACACGGCGCTTGCAAAGAAGTGCTGTGCGAAATCCGCCGACACCACCCGCGACATTCCCATCAAGCACTGCGATGCAGGCCATCAGCCCAATGGAAGCAGCGCGCGAACGAACGACGCAGTTTTACTAACCGACTTCTGATACTGCCGCACCTTCGTGTTCAAAAACTTGTACTCTTTCGCGTGGCCCGTATTCCCTTCCATCCCTTTGGAAATGGAGCAGCGCTGCCTGGTGAGCATTTTCTCCGTTTTATCATGTTGGAAGTAAATCGTCTCCCACTGCGCGTCGCGTGCGAAGTCCTCCCAGTTCGTGAACTGTGCACGCAGCGCCTTCTTGAGCAGCATCAACTTGTTCGTCTCAGTGTGGTGCCCCGCCGCCAGGGTCACTTGCAGCCCCACCACCGTCCTTTGCGCCACACCGCGCTCCTCACCTACGTGCCCTGCCTGAGCAGGGTGGCCCTCCACAACGAAAAACCCATCGATCACGGGGTAGTTGTCGTAATACTTTCGGTACAGCACCATGGGCTCGCAAGCAATCATCATCTCTGAGCTGCAGCTGTTGTAAAGGAACACCACACGCCTGAAGGTGGATTGCTTATTAGAAAGGCTTGCGAGGGCAATTGTCTCCAAAACAGATTGTCTTCGTACTTCTCTTACAGCCATTAAAAAATTAACGCCTTAAAAGAGCCTCCAAGCCGTTCCAGGACGCTCCAGCGCGGCGAGCACGAGGATTTCAAACACAAGGCCATTATCTGTTGCGTGATGCTCGGGGTTGAATACCTGGGATCGCTCACAACAATTTCATCCAGGCGCTTAAGCATTCCATCCCGCACCGCCACAGACACGGGTCTGTTCCCGCAGCGTTCAATAGCGCTGTTACCCAGGCGGACAAGATCCACAAGACAGTGCGCGGTGCCGCCATCCTTCCACTCTAAAGTTCTTGCAAAAACACGGAGGAGGTATAACGCATCGGTGTTAACCAGCTCGTCAAGTGCCACTTCAGCTTCGTTCTTTCGCCTTTCATAACTCCTTTCATCAAAGACATACTGCGGTGCGTGGCCAACCACACGCATACGCTCTTCCATGACGCACCACGACCCCTTAAGCTCCGTGCGCACGGCAGCGTTCCCCCAGGCAGCCGCGAGGTCAGTGCGCCGCAGCCACGCGAATTACGCCTTCATCTCACGCGCGTGATAGCGGTTGATGTAGAGTAACCTCGTGCCCGTGGTGGTTTTGCTCCACACCTCGTAGTTCTTCTTATCTGGCGAGCTGAGCACGATGCTGCCCCACAACCTGGTGGGTAAACGCAGGGGGAGCTTCTCATCTTTCGTAGCATCGAGGATCATGTAGCCCCCCTCCCCAGCCCTATAAAGTCCCATGACTCGCCTCACTCCAGCAGTCTTATCGTAGCACTCAACCCTCCCAGCCTCATCGCCTCTCGGCAAATAAAAAACGTACATCGCCCCGTGCACGAGGAAAATCACAACTTCCAGTTTGCCGGGTGCGTAGTGAAGCAGTTCGTACAACAGGTACGACCCAACACCAAACGACTTGCCAATGCCAGGTGAACAAACGAGGACAAACGGTCCTGGCTGCTGTTTACTACCCTCAAGCCACGCGTCCAAATCAGCCCTCACAACGTTCCACACGCGCACCGACTCCCTTCGGACAACAACGTCTGTACCGTGCATCATCTGGGAGGGTGTGTTATTCGCCGCGGCATAAGCGCCAAACAACGTATAGGGTCATTCTTTTTTGGACGTGAGCACGAGCAACTCGAGACCATCACCTCGCGTCCCATCACATTTTCCGTTGGGAACTGCAGAGGTGTCCTGTTCGCCTCAGCGTCACGCCAAACTCTCTTAGGACGGCCATCAACCACACACATCCCAAGTGGGTTGCGTGCCACGCCAGACATAACGTGGCTCCAACTTGCATTCACCACAGACTCAAAGGCGCCAGGGATCACCTCAACCGCTACGCTCCTGGCATTTTCAACTCTCTCCTTTTCTCTCTCCCATCCAACTCTCCCTTTCAACTCTCTCCCTTGCATCAGCGTCCCTAGCAGCATAAAAAGCACCGTCCAGAAGACCACACGTCATGTTCCACAGCATGTCATCCCCCAACTCATCTCTCACTTCGCGCTTGGCTCCAGCGTTTTCATAAGAACCGCGCCACTGCAGCACACGTGTTATTCCTTTTCCTTCAAGCAGTGGGACAACCCTGTAAACAAGTGCGTATGCCCTGCACGCGGAAAGGTTCAAGACGCCCCTGCGCACGTCCGCGTCGGGGATGTAAAACTCCGGTTCGCGGATCACAGCATCCATCCCCACGTTACCATTGATGCCTGCTCCACGGTGCCCAACAATCTTAAGAAAATATCTCAACAGCACATCAGATGGAGCACCACCCATCAACACATCTCACACTGCTACTCAGCGTCCACCGTGGAGCAAGCACGCTCTCCAAACGCACTAGCGTCGACGGAGGCTCACCCGAACCTGCACCCTTATTTTTCCTCACAACTCCTTTTCACTCAGTCATGCCTGCATACATATACTTTGCCTTGACCTTCACGCTCAGGGTGTGGACAAAATAATCACACTACAATAAATAAACTGAAATTTGAAAAATGGAGATGGCCGAGTGAATACAACACGACATTACGAAACAAGCGGTATATGCGCAGCAGCCAGTGACGGGGCGCGCAGATAGGAAGGGCGTTAGTGTGGACACAGCCAGGCTGAACAGGTGGCGCGTCACGCATTCACTAGGCGTGTGCGGAGTGCATGCGCGTGGAGGTGAGCACAGCAGTCGAACGATGACTTGTGCCACGCAACGGGTGCAAGCAAACCTCACGCACACAGTGCCACTGTGCCACGGCCATTCCTGCCGGCGTCAGCCTCACACAAACCGTTGTCTTGCAGCTAACACAAGCACACTGCCTGTACTGCAAATAAGAGTTGAGCCACGCATTGACACACAATGTCATATACCATTGACTCGAACAAATGCGCAGTTCGAGGGTATAGCAACGAGAAACTCACAAGATGTGCACGCACGCACATGCACCTTCATTTTAATTCTTATGGAAGTGGCAGTCAGCCTCGTACAGAGTGGCAGCCTCGCGACGTCACGGTCAATCGAAATACATCAGCTGGGTACTGGGAAATCTGCTTGCCTCACACCCTTTTCGCTGTGGTCACACACAATCATAGCAGACTGTGGCAAATTACGAAATTAAAAGTGGAACTCAACGATGGACACCGCGGACACTTGCGCAAAACAACGAGCGTTCCAAAGACTCGCTCACTCCGATGCCGCGAAGGTGCTGCACCTTCAATTCCACAACAACATGTGGCCTCCAATACTCGCCGCCGGTTCAGTAGCGCAAGTTACAATGTTTCCTTACTACGTCAAGTAGTGTGGCTCGTCATCAGCTGGAACGGAGATCAGTGCCGTGGACACAGGCAAACATGCGGCAGCGAGCGCAATGGCAGAATGTCAGCACTTCAGCACGTCAGCTCGTAAATGTCGGCACACTGCGCGAAGCCACAAACGGTGAGGGATGGCACACATTGCCGAGAAAGCACAGCCACGCCTTCAAGAACAGTGGCATTCGCGGCTCAGGAGCAGCAGCGAGGCACGCATGTCTCTGGGCCACGTAAACTGGTAAGTCTTTCAGCAACACAACGAAACACGGACGCGGGACCATTCAAAATTTCCACACCGCAACTCAGCCACAAACACGCACGTTGGTGTGCAAGTGAGTGGCCACTTATCAAGTCACACGTGACCTCTCAAGGGCACTGATGAAGCTTGCAACACACATCAATACCGCGCGCCGCTCTTGGACAAAGGTAGATGAGGCATTTCACTAAAACGAATCGCGGAACGATGCAGGGACCAACGCCTCGCCTCACTGGCACTCGCACTGCCACGTGACGGCAAGAGGAATGAAAAATGACTGGCGACAAACACGAGAAACAACACTCACACCTTGACGTCGTGCATGAGCAGTGTGCCGCAGAAATGCAACGCAGCACAAGCAGCATGTCACATAGGCGCGAATGGCACAGCGTGAGGGAGCGAGATGCAGGGCGTGAAGCGCAAGCGAAAACAAGCCAACGCACGTCATCAAATGCAACGCAACACACTCAGCAACTGCCCGTGCAGCGGTGTGAAACTCAACAGTGCGGGATCGTCGCGCACATTCGCGGAACAGCACAATATTTTCGAACTCCCGCACACCGGTGGCATCATCGTTATTTCTGCGGCACATCAGCGCCGTTCCAATTCTTGAACGTCAAGTGCGTGCCAGCGGTATTCAGATGTGTAGGTACAGGCAGGCAAGTACAACAGCGAGCTGTGACAGTGGCGGGCTGAAGAGAGGCGGTGGTCGCAGATGCCTCACCCACAAATCGAACGTGGGCTACGCCGACAATCTGCTCGTGCCCTAAGTTGTGTGCCAAATGTGTCACGACATCACGCATCACTCCACAGTGCCTCTCACCAGCTCGCACTGCCACGCGCAAACACAAACAGCGTCAGCTCCGCACAGGCTCGCATGGAAGAATACACCGCGTGGTGCAGCGTACCAGCCGCATCAAGCAATCACCACTCACCGCCTGAAAGCACAGGCAATGTTCACCTTCCTTCTCCACAACCTCCTCCGCCTCCTTCAGCTTCGTCTCATGTGCCGCAATCAGCTCAAACACACCACCAATCTCAGTCTCAAGGCGTTTGTCCTCGCTGTCAGAGCGGCTCACAGAAGACTCAAACTCCTCCACGAGGGAGTTGCAGTAGTCCACGGCCGTGTTGCACGTGTTGCACGTCTCGCACCTGGGCACAATTTCCGCAGGAGCATTCACTGATTTTCCACACAAGTCCATCGACACTCGCGCCCACTCGCTCATGTTTGGAAGGCTCAACTTGATGTTCTCCACAGTCGTGTGCACCAGCACTGCGCGCTCGTTAGCAATGTCCCGCTCGCACAGCCTCGCACCCTGCACTTCAGGAAGGGGTTGAGCAAAGGTGTGCGGCAAGGTGTAGCAGCGCGACAGGGCATCGGTGGTGTTGACGGCCACGCGGCTCGCAGTGCTGCACATCCCTTCCATGTCGCCCAGCGTAATGTCGCCAGCCACATCGTACGCGGCCGCCCACTCGTCACCTCCGCCCTTTCCTTCAGTTCGTGTGCAACGGCGATGCTCTTCAGTGCGATGAGAAATTGCCTTACAATGTTGAACTGCTCCTCAACCTTGCACGCAACCACAGCCTTCTCTCCCCGAATCCGCCTCAACTCACGCAGGTTTTCTGCTTACCGTTCCGTCCCATCGAACGACGCCACAGCACCCTGGACGGCCTTAAAAGTCGCTCCATCTTCTTCGGCCGCAGCTTCTAGAGAGGGAACTACACGCTTAAACACGGTCATGCACGAATGGCTCGACTCCACCTCCTCCTCGTACTTCTGCATCCCTTCCTCCACACCATTCTTTGCCGCAGGCAAGGCAAGGCTAGCAGTTCTCCTACGGCACTTGCTGTCGTCCTCGATGAAATCACGCGCACATTTGTGTGCGTAATGCAGACAACTTTCTTCCTCCGCCAGCAAATAAATGGTCTCGGCGAGCAGTCTCTGAGCCTCTCTGGTTTCTTCCACGGCCTTGTCGCACTGGACCTGAATTGTCTTCCTGTTCTCTCCATCAACTAACCCGTCCGTTTTCTTTTTAGCGCCTGCGTCGCCTTCTAGAGCGCGCTCTCCAACAACAAGCACCTGCCCTTTCGCTCTTTATGAAACTGCATCTACAACAAGACGTAGTGGCTGATGCTACACGCAATGCCCAGCCGCCTGCCGTGGCGAATGCCGTACACATGTGAGTGACCATCGTATTCCAGGCGGTTCGTTATATAGGCGGCGGCACGAGCAGCAACCACAACGGGAGGACGCTAGGCCCCACGCACTTCACTCAAATCAAAGCTGGACAGTCGCGCACAACATTTACTTGCAGCACACGCAGGTGTGGAATAGAAGGTAGAGTCGGCACTGGAAAGAGAAGCGAGGTCGGCAATTGCAGCAGCTCGGCACATGAGGGAACAGGCTTCACAACGGTGGAGGTGGAAACACACAAGCAAGGCAACGCACGGCAGGCGAGCAGGACACACACAACACACGTGTGAGCGCACAATCCAAATCGGACAACATAGCTTAGACAGTGGGCTGTGACTTGAGCACGCGCTTAGCCATTCTCGTGCCACGCGGACCACAAAGTCACACGGGCCCTCTCAACTGGCAGGCGCATTTATAAGGCACTGCAACCGAGCAAGCGCGCATCCGCACAGCACGCGCTGTGTCGATTCCCCGCATCGCATGGAAGTAAAGCGTGAGTCATAGTGTATGTGACACTTCGAATAGATTACCGGCGGTGGCATGCTGTAGGGGATGTGAGAAAGGTCCCTTCAAACGGCCTGTGTGGCATTCCTGATGGTGAGTCACAGTATTCATGGTAGTAAAGAGTAATGTGATCGTCCATGTGAGGATACTATGGGTTTTATAGAAGCTACAACCGTGTACTAGGTGTAACAATCGCAAAGAGAGTGGGCGTCGCGGCTCCTCTGGCATACGAAGTGTTCCAAATAGTGCTCTCAAAGAGTCGCACGTCAGCAAGTATCGGGATTGTAAATCAGTGCTGAAGGGGGAAACTAATTGCACAGCAACGGGGCCATTCGTATTCGCGTTAGCTCTTGCATGCATCACCCGACACGCCGAAATAGCGCGGTGCCGAGCACATGATTCCTAAACGCACCACTGCCCTACATAACTACTGGAAAATTGGAAACGGTCAATGAGCGCATATCTCACTGCACATCAGCTTGGTAACTGCCATCCGAACAACTGCACTAAACAAGCTTGTTGTCGACAGAAATGGTGGCGCGATGGGCGAATATAGTAAAGAACTCTTGTTGGTGTTTTCGGTGTACCAAATTTATATGAAAAAAAAAATAATTAAAAGGAGCGAGTGACCACAACACAGTAAACAAATAAAGCAGGTTAATGACCACAATAGTCTACCCTTTAAACAAATGTACTCCACGCCACAGCACATAAATGTGGGAATTAGAGTTTCATACGATTATCTTGTTTTAATTTTGGTACAAATAATGAAAAATTCTTCTGCACGTGGAACCCGGAGCAAGCTTGTGGGAAATCCACAAGCGCAGTTGTGTTTGAGGGTCTACGTGGCGTTGCGCCATCATGCAGATGTTTGTAATCAAACTCTTTTCTTACAGATGGGGGTAGAGTGTCCCACTTATTTATTTACTTCCTCACTTGCATTCCTTTATTTTGTTTTCGAAGTCTAATGAGCTTTTAATAAATCCCTTTGGGTATATCACGCCTCAATAGCGTAGAAAAGTGTTTTAAAAATGTGTTTGTGCAATTATACAAGAGCTGCAACCATATATTGGGTACGGAGACAAGAGTTGGTAGTTAATTGCATGCCTCTTGTCAGAGTGTGATTGTTTGCGCTGTTAATTATGAGCCACTAATTAAAACATTCAAAATGCCCAGTACTCTCCCAAACTGTAAGCAGCCACTATTGGTCTCGTTTATTTTATTCTCCATGACATTTGCTACTGATGCGGCATTTGAAATTTATTGAAAAGACCAGGGTTAAATAAGCAAATAAAATAAAAACGTCAAACAGATCGCTATACCTCGGGAGCCGTATGCCTCTATTTGTAACCCCGTGTAATGTAACACTACACGAACAAAAACAAGACGCAAAGGGCCATAAAATAATTAACTCACTCCTCGACGCGTGGCACAATTTTAAATTGTCCCATCGGTATTTATTTGTATGAATACAAAAAAGAAATGGAGAAGTTGGCAGGCTGCTTAAATACGGAGAGATCCCAACATCCTGCAACACGAATACGGCTACACACAAAGAATGGGAAAGTCCTGTGCGTATATATCGCAAAAAAGGATTAAAAAAAATGTAGAGGAAATGTAAAACATATGTATAAAGTGAGTAAGATGTACAATAAAAAATTATTTGAAATGGCAGAGTGGACGAGCACCGCGATTAGTCATTTACTTTCATTCAATGTATCAAAAGTTTGCTGTCTAGATAACAATGCATAATTTAAAGTTATTTAGACAACTTAACAGCAGAAAGGGTAAATAAAAGAAACAATAGAAAATATGTGTGCAACAACAAATACAGGTATACATATAGTGGGTTAAAACTGAAAAAGGACACGAAATTGTGTTCAGGCTTTAAAGGTTCATAGTGAAATAGAGAAATCCGAAATAAATTTATAATGCTAGGAGAATTACAGAATTCAAACCCATCTGTAAGAATGAATTAATAGTAAGACAAAGATATGAAACAAAAGGATGAATAACAAAACGAAATGATGAAATGGGAAAGGCATAAACATACAAATGACTAAAAACGTGATGCCCGATAGAAATGTTGTTGGGTTGGAGCATCTGAATATTCTGAAAGATTCGGTTTTGTTTAGATAAATACAATTTTTAATATTGCAGTCGAGATGCCTTGCGTCGATCCTGGATATAAAAATGCTATGATAATGTAATGTCCGGTCGTGGCATTTTCACTAAATTAAATTAATGTCTAACTTGCTCATATACTCAGGATGAAAGTAAATGGCACCGAGAACCTGTTACACATATAAAAAATAGAAGGCGATGTGATGCGTAGCGAATTTCCGAATAACCTGTGCCTTCAAAATCCCTAGTCCCGACAAACCGCCTGGCCCAGCACTGCCATCACCGCCTCGTCACCGAAAAACAGATGCTCCAAACCCCTTTGTGTAACATTTTTGATTGCGCATAGGCGAGAGCTATGCAATAACAACTCGACGTTGAACCGCATTCGAAGATAGATTTTGCATCGGTATCCGGAAATACTCCTTTATACTCGCCCGCTGGCTGTGCGTTTCTCGTGATGCCATAAACCCGCGCGATGTTATTGGGGGAAATCTCGGTACGACAAATACCCCTGCAGCGTCGCAGGCCACGGTTCATCGTCAAGACTCCGGTGTGAGAAGTAGTGGCTTCCGCTCATTTCTTTACGTGTTTCCAAGAAAGTGCCCCTTTTCGGAGCCCATCATCCGCAAAGAACGACGTTGCCCTCTCCCTGTTCCTTCTATCCCTCTGATGGGCAAAGGTGCCGCCGTCCTCCGCTCCCCAAACTTAGCAGACCACTCGGGAAAAATTCCGCCACAGCATCACACTTTGCAGAAATAAAAGCCCACCAACACTTTGCTAAAAGTCGAGGGTTGGGAACAAATTCTAACCCGCGCGCCGGTTTACCCTGCCATGTGCTGAAGCTGTTGGTTTGCTTTCAGTGACTAAAAAATATCTGCGAACGGCGAGTCGGTGAGATTATGCTCTGAAAATCGGAAGGCGTCGACGATCTCATTCCAAAATATAGTAAGGGATTCTATTGGGTTCCATCCTGGTATGCAAAGGGCGACCCGAGGCACCGCTACGACCTGCACTGAACACAGCGGACGGTAGGGGCGCGCGAAGACGATCGACAATGCGCGTGCCAAGAAGCTTCTAACTTTGCCCGCTGCCATCCGAAGCCAAGGTTCCAGTTCGCACATTTTTGCATCAGATTGAAAGGAAACGTTTTCCAGAGGGTGGACGCCCACACGTGCGTGGAAAGTGCTCTCCAAAAAGCGCTGGGCGTTGCCGCTCGGGGCCGCTAAAACACACAGGAACAACACTGAATTAAAATATTTTTGGGTGTTGCTGCTTCCGGGCTGGGCGAAAACCGTGGCAGCAAGGAATGGGATGAGCTTGCTGTCATGCAAATGAGCGGCAAGATCTGCGACGCCCCAAGGAAACAAGAATATCCATCACAAAAAGTCATGCCTACCGGGGTTATAAATGTAGACACTTATTGTTGTACAGTTTTTGTATTGTTAGGCCCTCTGCCTTCCGGAAATGGTTGTAGATCAAGAACGCCGCTTCATTTAACCCTTTAACAAGGCAGTGCGAACCAACTACAGTTTGATTAGGTGTGTTATGCAAACCGATGTCGTTAATCTGTCTTCTTCTTTTTGCCGGCGAGCAATTGGCACATTTCGCCCGTGATACCAGGCAATTCTTTTCCCGCCAAATGGGGCGCGCATTGCCTTCGTGGCATATCCCTGATTTACTTCTAATATCCGTGAGTAAAGTTATCCAAATGTAGCGCAATCGTGCATTTACCGTGCCGTGCGTATTTTGGGACACTCAATGGTGAATGCACAGCGATGTGTCTGGTAACCGTCCCTAACCCAATCGCCACCCGTATTGGATCATTTTCAAAAACTGTCACGTGTGGAATATTCTAAAATCTGACAGCTGTACGACATGCGGGTGGTTCTCGGAAAAACAGTGAAGTACGCTAGTTGATTATTTCTTAGCCACGTTGCTAGACTAAGTCTGCTTTTACGCTGGTATACAGAATGTCATTTGCTCCAATGAAACCCGCCGCACACATCGAAAGTCACATCTTCGTTCGTTTTGATAAAATGGGAACGTATAGGACAAAAGCTTTTTTTTTCTTTTTTGGCATTTTTTCGACGAATCCTACCCAAACGCTATGTGACACTATGTCCGCCGTCACAAACACCGGCCAAGGGAGCACGCCTCTGGAAATGTTCATTTTTTATATGACCCCGCGACACAAATATCGATAGTGTTGTAGAAGTGTCACGTTTTTATGAACGTTGTATTCAGTTATAAGATACTGATTTTGGTACTATTTGCCTAGACAGCGGGACATTGTCAGTAAGAAACAGGAAGGTTTGTCTAAACTTATTTGCTACTGCTATGAATAGCACAGCTGTTTCCCTTGACCATTAAACTGGATTGTTCAATACTTACCTATGCTATTCAGAGTATCGTTATTTTTATTTTGCTATGTGTGGTTTCAATTTACAAAAATGGCACGATTTGGGTAGCCTTGTGAAGTGTTTCCACAGTGACACCATATATACTTCTGTACGTGCGCCGAGTGGCCCCAATACCTGTTAATAAGTTTACTTAATGCGTTATGGTTTATTTCTTGTTCAGGTTAGCGTGTTAGACTGCAGTGCTGATGGCTTCCGAAATCAATTGCGTAACTGTGTACCTTTGCCCTGACTATTTCATCAGTTTCGGTGATACCTACAAACAATGCAATGGCCGCCTAAAATGTTTTTTGTAATGTTTATGAGTAACTGTGATAGGCCATTGTATTTGCTATTTCCAGTTGTGGAAGTACTTGCTGAGTGTTTTGCTATAATATAGCGTAGGCTACGGAAACTTTGCTTATTTGTTCCGTTGAAATGTGCGAGTTATTGGGGCCATTTATGAAGTGTAGAGTGACGACACTCTGCTTTGTTAATAGCATGTTGAAGCGAGATATTAAAATGTGCTGAATGGGTTAAGGTGTGCTTTAATAAGTGTACTCGAATTGTGTGGTTCCATGAAGGGCGGTTAGGATTCTGGTGTGACGACGAGATGGTAAACACCAAGAAGCCCACTGTCGTTCGCTTCGAAACTCCTTGTTTATTGTGTGCAACGTCTGCGTAAAACTAATTTCGAACTCATTTTCTCGCTTTCGCGTCTTTCATTTTATTTGATACACTGGTAATTCTGGTATACTCATATTCACTTTTCATCTCATGTTCCACACACAGGACCAAAGTCACTTACATGAGGACGCGGTTGTCCTCCGCAAGCCGCAGTGCACGCTAAGGAGCATCGGTCGCAGTACCCCCGAAAGAAAAACAGCCAAGTATTTTTATTCGCAATTTTTACATATGCTTTTGTAATTTTGTCGGCCGATCAGCCATGCTTTCCGCTTTACAATTAGCAATATCCACTTAGCTGACGTATGTGAAACTCTCTTGAAGCAAACTACGAATGCTCTTAACGTAAATTCCATGTGCTTTGCGGTCACCAAACCTTGATACCTTTTATATTTGCCCACGATATATAATCCTATAAGCACTCGCAAAGCATTTGATTACAAGTGATAGGCTGTGCGACAATGATTGGCACCTTAGCGGAGGTGAGTTTTGTTACAACGCACAGGCTGGATTAAATCGGGAAAAGCTCCGAGATATGTAATAACTTTTTGAGTCTATGACTGCAATTTCTGATATAGAGGGTGACCTAGGTACCAAAAGCTCACTTCCGGTAACGGAGCGTCAGATTGGACTTATCCAGACACATCTATTAACGTTTAGGTTACGCTGAAGAGAACGCAGTCCTTTAAATTTACTGAATTACTCTCCCACGCTGGGTTTGAGTTCATTTGGTGTAAAGGAATGGACATTGTGCTATTCACAAATGCTTTTAGGTGGTACTAACTTTGCGAGAGAAGCTAAAGACGAGAAAACATCAATTTTTCTGTTCGGATGGCATTATTTACTTGTTTGTTTTTAGTTTATAACCATGAAGAGAAAGTTGTTAACTGGTATACCAATTGTGATGGTTTCATTATGCAGCGTTGAGGACCGCGTTGCCATACAAAACAACCTTTACAACCCATGGAAGTGCCTCGTGGACCACTTTTTCAATTTTTTTCGCGCGTTCCTTTGCCCGCACCCAGCACATCGTGTCCCTGTTATCTATTACAGTTTTCTGCATAGGATGAGTCACAGTATTCGCCAGGAATGCGATTAACGGTTGAACAATAGGGCCGTAAGTTATACACTAACAAGTAACAACACAGTTATTTTCAATCTTCCTTCTGGTCTAGAGGTATATATGACGGTTGAAAACGTTTGTGCCGTTTAAGTGCATGGAAATTTTATTCAGGATGCGAAGAAAGTGTTGTTCCCGTGTTTGCTTCTGCGTCTCCTGTGCGTTCAATTTCTTTCCATAGCCAATTCATAGTCAGACACGCAATGCAGTCGTCCAACAAATGTCCGTGGGTTCGAGAGGAATTGCACTATGAGTGTTTGTCAATTGTATTGGGTAGAACAGCTCAATTTTTCGCAGTCAAATTGCTAACAAAGCTGTTTGCTAGACTATTTTTAAAAAGTGAATACTTCTTTACAGGACTGGCTTCACACTTCCTATATCAACCGTGTATGCTGTTTAATCAAGGGGCAAACGCTATCAAGTGGACGTTATTCGCTTATCTACATGGCATGATTCATGCCTTTATTCCCCTACCCTTGACCGCTGTTCAAAAGCGTTTCATACATATTTACGTAGTCCAAGCGTGCACAAGGGAGAGCGGATATGAATTTGGAATTGCTTTTCATCTTTCATTGCTTTTGCAATGCCGTGGTGCTATACCGGGCAGTTCTGCAGACCATAATTGGTATTAGTTCGAGGCAGTGACGTGCAAAAACGTATTCAGCCTTCTCATTCAGCAATCCATGACATTTCTATTTTTATCATTTTGCATGAGCAGTGGCCCTCAGTGCCATGTGTAATTCCACAGCGCTCATGTGGACATAAGTCATTTTCATTTTCACTGCGTTTATGTCTGCCACAAGTCAAATAAACCAGGAAAAATGCAGGGTTCAATTGCTTATCGTGATCACACTCCTTTGAGTGATTATAAAAGCCGAACAACACCATAAAGGATTGCGTTTACATGGCACATTGCCACTGTTGCAGTCGAGCGAAAACTGGTTCAACTCCTCGAATAAGCGACCCACTTGCCTGTAACCAGATGGACCGTCCATTCCACATCCTCTCACGCTCCCGTTGATTAGGAGTATGTCTTTGAGGACTTTCGTGCGCTTGCATAACTATTATAAGCGAGTGATACAGTGCACAAGGACATTAGTTTTAATTGTTCCACAGGTAGTTGTTTTATAAAAGCACCAATAAAGTAAAAAACGTCCTCCGTACTACAAAGTCTGCTTTATACATCTCTTTTTGTATGAATTTACTTTCTTCACTTTATTTCTCCATGTGTATGCACCTTAGTGCATTATTTTTTACCTTTCCTTTCCCGGGCTTTCTAGGCAATACCAGCCCCAACCGCGTGTCTTATTGATCTTGAGGACGGCATTGAGATATGTTATTCCCATATTGATGGTTATTTATAGTGTGTGCTGTAGAACAATAGAAACGCTTTGTTTTCTTTGTTCGAGGTCCGCATTTCGTCATTTGCACTTTGCAGTTTCCCCTACATCCATACTGTAATTGACTTTTTGTTTTTATATCCTTTCTCCCCAGACTAATTATTTTCATTGTTTTGGGACAAGCACGTATACGTCGGATACTCAAGAGCACGGCTCGCCCTTCCCTCCACAACACACTCGGATTAATTTCAGTGACAGCCGTGCTTGTGAACACGCCAAACTTCAACAAATACTGTGTTGAAGGTCGGTTTTCCTAGACTCGCGTTGAAGTTTAGAGACATATGATGTTCCTCTCACCTATTTTCATTGCTTTACAGCATATTTTGTGCATAAGAAAGAAGTGCCGTCTTTCCTTTTTTCATTCCGCTTCTCATCTTGCCATACTGCCCTAGACTCGCGGCTGCCCCCCTGACTCCGCAAACCAGCAGGGGATGGTGAACGCAACCCAGATCCCATCCTCGCTTCATCCAGCGGAACATTGAAGCAGATTGCCTTGGATGGCGAGTCGGTTTCCCGGGCACGCTTTCGCATGCCTCTCGAAGCGCACACTCCAATCAGCTTCACTGCCGCAGAGCGGGAGTAGGTGGTATCCAGCTCCGTGGGTGAGCTATGCCTCTTCACGGCTCGAGCAGGTTTCAATTGTGGCTCATCAGGTGTGTAGACGGATGGGTTCTCCAGCTTGAAGAGTTCCCTCAAGAAGCTGGCCAGTTGAGCACCGAAGAACAACTCCCCGCCCTTCAGTATTCCCATTCCGTGCCTCTTCCTTAGCTCTCGCAAGCTTGGGCACTCCAGGAGGTGCGTCGCAGACTCCTTGCACTCCACCTTCAGCGAGTAGAGCCTAGCCTCCCGTCTCGGTTGGCCATGCTTCGCCTGCAGGTGCATTGTAAGGTACTGCTTGAGCGCACGCTTCACTTGGCAGTATGGGCACTGGAACGATCGTTGCAAGAGAGGTGTCGCCGCTACCGTGCCGTCCTTCATTTTCTGCTTCACTTTCGTAGCGTTTTTGTGATGCGTCCGCGCGTCCCAAACCAGCGAACAACACTGTTTGTACGCGCTGCCCCTCCAGCTGCAGACATATAGCCTCTTCACCTTCCGTGTGGCGACCAACCCGAGAACGTTTCCGCGGTCTCTCCCCGTTCACGTCCCCGCCTCCTGCCGCCTCCAGCGATACACTTCACTTGCCCTTGCCCTGTGACTGAGCCTCTGTTCTCGTTTCCTTCCGCTTGGGCTTCGCGCGCGGCTGAAGACGCAATGAATCGTTGTGACGCGGTTGCTTCGTCAGCATATGCCGCAGCAGCCATCTGTAGTGGCACTCCTTGCTACAAATGGGACACGCTGCTGTGACAGACTGTTCCGCCACGTTCGAGTCTTCCGAGTTTATGATAGAGGTTGGTTCGCACTTGTGCCTGGTGATTCACGTCTTACTCTTGAGGACGCGATGGCACTGCTGGCACACAAATTCCTTTTGCTCCTGTTCCTCCTGCCCTGCCTCGCCATCACTGTCGGGTGCGTCCTGAGCCTCCGTGGTGCCACTCAATGGCTGCTTTTCCTGGCGTTTCTGCATCATGTGCTTCCGCAGCCGCGCGTGTGCGGCGCACTTCTTCGCACACTAGTGGCACTTGAGCGTGCTTCCGGCGTTAGGCGTGTCTTCTTCCCTGGGTCATTTTGGACCTTCCTCGACAGTTGGCACCACATACGGAGGGTGCTGTGCCATGTGCTCCTCGAGTAGCTCCCGCCACTCAAAGTCCTCGCCGCACACATGGCAGGCATATCCATTCTTGCACGTCAGTGCTGCGCGCCTAGCTTTCTTGGCCAGTGCCAATGCAATCCCTCTCCAGACCATGAATCTGCACCTGGCGCACCACGCTTGCCTGCCGCCGCGCGCAAACCATGTTGCACGACGGGCAGATAATCGGGTCGCTCTGCCTGGTCGCCATCCCAAGGTCACGTACGCTCTCGCTGTCTGCCACTGTCACTGTCGAAGGGTGTTCCTTCGCTGCTTCACTCATTGCGTCCTGTGTGCCGCACCATCTGCGCTCCAGCTTGTCCGTCTTGCTCGTGGGCACTCTATGTAGCCTCCCGAAATGCTTCGATGTGTCCGTTCTGAACTGCGCCAGCAGCGACTCGCCCAGGCGATCCAGCTTGGAGTGCTTTGGTGCTGGCCGAACGCGATCGAGTAGCACACTGCGATGCGTGCGTGGCATCTGACCCTTCCCAAAGGCCCTGTACATCACGTTCCGCACCTGCCTCCCCACACCAGTGGCATATGTTAGCGACCCACGCCGGATGCCACTGTGGCTTTGCGTTCCCCTGCTCAGCTGCCTTGTGTTCCTTGTCTTCCGCGTCGTCACGCGGCACCCCACAGTGCTAGGACACGAACTGGAAGTTGACGGACACGCAGAGCCGCACAATGTGCAGTATGAGGTCCCAAATGCGCCTCAGTATCGCGTCCTCCACTCCTGCAGGGCCAGTGCTCAGCGCCATCAGCAGCGACAGCGAGTCTGTGAATGACACCACTCGCGTCTTGTTTTGCTTGTTCGGCGCAATGACGTCCACGAGTCTATTCAAGCCTCTTCCCATCGCTACGCGCTCCGTGCGGTAGCTGCAGGCAAGCTATCCAGCTCCAAGCACCACCTTCTCACGCCGACCGTCCTTCGGATATACCGGCGCCCCGGTTCCTGAAGAGACATCCGGCACCACCGACCCGTCCGTCCACACCTGATAGTCAAAGTCCCTTAACCGCTACACGCGCCGCATGGTGTGCACCTTCTTGTCCTTCTCTTGTGCTTCCGCCTTGAGGCCACCCGGCGTGGTGTTGAAGTGGGCACCCCTAGCCCTCTGCAACGCCGTTGCATCGTGTGTTTTTTCGGGCCACCAATGGTGCTGCACAAGTGCTGTACCCTCGCAAGCCTGACGTGAATTGGGTGTTCAGGCGGGAAGATGCTGTCCGCCACTTTCGCGTGCACTGGACCTTTGGCCTTTAGTCGCAGGTAATATTCCAACACTCTCCAGTGCGTCACCTCGTTGATCGGCTTCAGCCGCGCCTCGCGCAGGGCATCCTCCCGATTGGCAGCCTTAGGAATGCCCGCCACTATGTGTGCCGCATGTGCCTGCACCCTCTCCAGCCGCTCGCGATCCGACAGAGATGTATCGAACCACCATGACGCAACGCCATAGCACATCTTGGCCTGCACCAGTGCAAGGTAAAAGGCGCGCGCATGGTCAATGAACGCAGCCGCAGTCTTCTCGCCATCCTTCCTTCGCCGCACAACGCTTGTCACCTGCATGAGCGTATCCGGCGTCGATTGCGCCGGCCTGAATCCTGCCTGCTATGCCTGAAGCTTGTCTTCGACGCGATTCCGAACACGTGGCGTCACGATGCGTTCCATCAGCTTGCACAGCGTGCTCGTAAGCGTCACCGGCCGAAAGGACGCCATGATGTTCGCTGGCTTGTTCGGCTTCGGCGGCGGGACTATGATGCCGTGCCGCCGCTTGACTGGCATCTGGCCCGTGCGCAAGCTGCAGTTGAACTGTCACAACATGCACCTTCTTGACACCCTGCCTAGCTGCTCCAGCTCCTCGCAGTGGTTCTCGTCGTCACCCGCCGCCGTGCCGGAGGACAGCTCACGCAGCACAACGTCCAGCTCTGCCTCGGTGATGGGTTGGAGTGTGCTGCGACTGGTGGTCGGTATCTTCATTTCTGGTGTGCGTGGTGCCTTCGTTGACCTGGCCATGTGCATGTTGGGCAATGCTTGCGCCTGCTGGTGCTTGGTCAGCGGATGGCCATCCACCACCAGCACCGGAGACGTCAGCGGCAGCGGCGCGTATATCAACTTCGGCAGATTCCAGCTTGCCGACTCCGCGGTCGACAGCTTCGACACATTCTCCTTCCACCGACCTAGCGCCGTGTCGGCAAGCACCTTCCTCCGCCAGCGAATCAACGCATCCCACTTCCGTTCATTCTCGCACTCCTGAACCGTCTCGTCCAGCTTCGCCGGCTCCGGCATCCAGAAAGGCGGCGCCACACCCTTTCCCTTGGGAGCTGTCCTCTTTGCGGCCATTCGGCTGCCCCTCGTCACCGCCTCGTTCAGCGCATCTGCGCCCTTGGCCGACCTCTTCATTCTTCGGAATATAAACTCGTCACTCAGATTTCTAAACTTGTTCCACGTTGCCTTGTTTCACGCGTGCGGTGCACGGGCGGGTTTGGAGGGAGCAATCACGTCCAGGCCGGTGCCCACGAACACATCGAAAGTGATCCAATAATGGTCACTTCCGGGCTCAGTGTGGACTTCCAGTTGGAAATTCCACTGTCTCTGCAATGCGCGATGTCCGGTGACGAGCGTGCCGCCGTGCCCGGCTGTCGCCTGGTGGTCGATCCGGTATTGGCAATCGACAGACGGTCCCGCACGCACCAGTCAACTATGCACTCTCCCTTGTCGTCACTCGTTCGTAACGGATCCCACAACACGTGGTGTGAGTTCACGTCCGCTCCTACTGTCAATGGCCCGCTTGCTCCCAGCAAGGCGTCCAGTGACTCGCTGGAAACGTCTGTCCTTCTTGTGGAAGTACGCCGATGTGATTGTAAGACACGCACCTGTTGAGAACCTCAGTGTCACCGTCGCTCTCTCCGGAACCTCCTTTTCTAGAACGCCCACCTCTACACCCACTCCTCTAACCAAAATCGATACCCCACCCACATGAGGCGTCCTCGCCTGCCGCGCATGTTGCCATCCACCTATTTTTAGCGCGGCACACTCCGCCGACGCAAGGCGTTTCCCCTGCAATAGACAAAACAAAACTATGTCCTCACGAAGCTTCCTCTCCACGCCAACCCGCTTCGCCCGGGAGAGACCACCAGAGTTTCACTGGTTTCCACCTATCAGAGGACCAGGATTGCGCTCAACGTCCCCGCTGATAAGCAGCCGCCGCGCATCTAACGTAGCACACCCGCACGCGCAGGGAAGTATTCGAACAACTTCATTCACCCCAGAGTGCCGGTGGTGCTGCCCACTTCCCCTCTTGTGGCCGTCAGCCTCTTGCACGTCCCAGTCCTGTCGAACCGGGAATTATGTATGCTCTTGGCTTCCTCCTGAACAGAGCGCCAGGCTCATGCACCGCGTTGGGCCACTGGGGTTACATGGGGAAGCCCATTTTTACATTACGAGCACAACGCAGCTATAACACATTTCTAAAACTTTATACGGAGGACCTAATTCGCTGCTTTTGCAGAATAAAAATACATGAAAATATTATAGTCCATGGAAAGCTGAAAATGACGGCATTTTGTCGTAAAAAAATATAGCGCAGAACAAAGTACGAGCAATGGCGTTGGCGTGCGTTATGGTATTTTTCTCAATCCCCTTTTAACATTAGCAGATGTGCCTTGGTGGTTCCAACGGCGGGCCAACATTCTTTACCGTAAAGCAGCTCACAGTCACATTGGATTAACACCTCTCCACAACAAGTAAATATTTCAAACCCCTCGTCCGCTCGCTGGTTAGACCGATTTTCACTAAAGCGGCGAAATGGTTTCACAAAAGATAAACTTATTTCAATGTCTTAAAACTTACAAAAAAACGCTCTTTGCCCCGTGCTCGAAAAAACATAAACAAGTTAGTCAATTACAGCACAGTACGTGCAAATCGCCATTAGGAGACACCGAATCGTCAAAACAGCAAAAAAGTGAAATCTGCACTTCATCCGTCTGAATTTGTATAGAATATTCCGCCAAAGCTGTTTCTTTCGCCCTTTGTCCCGCATGTGTTGCATGAAAAAAAAATTCTGCTGAACGACCACTCCTAAACAATCTCCCGGCGTACACTTTCAATGAAGGGACGTGTAGTGCACCGATGCGGCCACATATTATTGCCCGCAAAAAAAAAGACCAATTGCTGGTGAGCCAACGTCGTGGAGAATTTAGCTCCAAATTTCAGTGATTTTATTTGCCAAGAAAGTGATCAAAAATGAAAATGAAATACAAAAGTGTTATTGAGACCGCACATATTTATTTATTTCATTCGCGTGCGTGCGATGAGCAGCCACACTTGCCTGCTACATCAGGTATCTATAAAACGGTTAGATGTTGCTCTTGGGAGAAGCAAAAACAACAACAGCCAACCGAGCACTTTCAAGCACGAAGAACATTTCGTTCACTCAATTAAAGCAGTCGTGCAGAATAGTTCAAAAAAATGACAATTAGTAAAGGCACATAAGTCGTAGGGCTTTTGCTCTGCAGACCGCTGACGATAGAAGGCGTGTAAGTCTCTGCTGTTTCCTTCCAATCACTTTCTTTAGAGTTATAAACTTCAACACTTTCTCCAGATAAATCGGCAATCGTAGAATTACGCTCATGGACACCCGAGCCAGCAGTTTTGGCGAATGCCGAATTATTCACGTCACGCTCGTTATTTTGATTCTTCCCTGAAAAATTTCCAGCGTCTTCAAGCCGCACATTTTCGTTCTGTCGCTCATGTCTTTTTGCTGTTTGCTTCGGCAGGTCCTCTAAGACCACGGATATATCAGGTTTCTGTATACCTGTGAGCTTGTCCGCTCTACAAATGCCTTAGCAGTCCAAATTATGAGCGCCATCGCCACCGTCAGTGTCATCAAAGCAGCACGGCAACGTACGCAACGGCCAAGGGGCAAGGAACATGTCATATACTTCCATTTTGGGTGATTACGAATAGAAACTGTCCACCTCCACATCAAACAATCCAAAGCTTCCCATTTGTCCATGCCAAGACAACTCGTCTTCATACGTATAGCGGCATCCGCTACCGTCCCTTGTAAATTGGAGTTGCACACCACTCACCCACTTTTGTAACTTTTCCCCATGCCGAAGGTAGCTATCAACGAACTGCGCAACGTCCCCCACACCTGCAGTGTTGAACGAAAAACAGTCAACCCACAAGTCTTTGGGATATTTTGAATGCCGTACATTTCCACGGCCATTGCTGAGGCAACAGCCAGGGGGTGCTCATGATCCGGGTCGCAGACCCTCCATTTTGAACTCCAACCAGTAAAGGAGTTAACTAGTGACTTGACTGACACTGAAATTTCGCTGATACAATGCGGCTCACACTCGCTTTTAAGAAGCTTTTTAACTTTAGCTTCATCCCGCGGCAGGGCCAACGTGCCGTAAAACTGGCACATCTCATTTACCTCATCGGTGTATTTCAGTGGCTGCTCTCCGTAGACCGGAGAAGGGAGCCACAACGCCAAGAGCGTTACGGAAGCGAAAAGAACTTTCATGTACTTTTGTTTCTAACGGGAAAAAAAAAGTAAAATAAAATATAACTTAAGGCGTACGCCGCTTAAAAACTGTCGGAGTAATACGGCTTTGGAAGGTATCCGAAGTCAAGTTGCGACATTAAGGAAACAGAACAGCACCAACAAAACGCTCAAGCAAGTAACTGATCCATCTAACAGCAGTAACACATAGAAACACACACACACACACACACACAAAGGTAAAAAGCAATGCGGGAAATGCAGAAGAAGCAACGCAGATGTCTGAGAAGCACATGTGGCAGGCAAAAACTCCAATCATAAACGCACAGGATTCCATGCAATTAAAAAGCGGCTCCCTAGAAGAGTGAAAATTCGCACATTGACGACTGCTACGACAGCAAAGCAATTATTTTATTTTTTACGGTATTTTAAAGCAGCCGGCGTATTTCAGTTAACGTTGGCTTTGCCGCCTGGCAGTGCTGTTGTTGCCTTTTCATTCAACAAACCTAAATCCCTTTCAATGCTGTTGTTGTTTGTGTTAGCGTTCGTTCGTGCGACGAGCAAAAAAATTTCTTCAGTTTTGAGATCTCAGCAGCGCCCAATACGCACAAAAAAAATGACTTGCAAGCAGGGAGGCAACGGGATCAGATAAGTTATGTTGCAGCATATCGAAAGTCATTCATTATTTTCATTTTAAAAAGTAAAATAAATCAAATCCTACAAAACCCCCGAAAAGCAATAAAAAGAAAAACCTCTTCCTTCTCTCCTCCTAAACATTTCCATGAAAGATATCAATCACCAGCCCTTCAAAGCAGCGCAAGCGGCAAGCAGCCACGTGAGGCACAATGAGGAAGCAGTGCAGCGTAGAGGAAATTAATAATATATTGGTGTTCATTGCTGGCTTACATTCCTACAAGTTGGCGACTTCCTTGGGAGATTGTCTGCGCCTCGAGAACAACATCCACGCCGCAGGGGCAGAGGCAGCAAAAACAGTTGGGAGAGTTACTGCAAGCACCACCGTCGTCTTGCTCGTCTGGCTCCTCACGCTGCCAACACCAACAGCGTCGTGGCCATCCGCGTCCACACCCATCATCGCATCCTCCAAGTCATTGAGGTCCTTGTTATCGATCTTGGGAGCAGACAGCAACACCACTTCCACTTCACTGACAGTGGTCTTTTGTGCGGGCGATGTTTTGTCGCTTTCTGCGGCGGTTGTTTCGACCGCCTTCCTCGCCTCAAGTTCACTCTGCCTTTCTGCGAGTTTCACCAGCACCTCACTCACCAACTGCCGCAACACGCCACGCTCCACCTCCGCGCTGCTCTTGCAGCTGGACAAGCGGTGGCTGAGGCCATTTTCGTCGCCCAGTAAAGCTCATAGTCCATTTTCGCATCATCCTTAGCAACAACGGCAATATTCTTCAGAGCAGAAGACACGTTGGCCTCCGCGGCAACGACGGCCTCCCTTGCGTGCTTCATACCGTCCACCGTCAAGTGGTTCATGCCGAGTGTCTTCGCCCTCTCTGAAAGTCTCCTAACGAACTTGGACATGCACGTCTCGATCGCCATTACGTGGTTTGCGATTGCCCCCAGTGCAGTAAATGTGTCGTTCACTACGTTCAGCCTCTTCGCCACCTCACTGCCAACGGCGAGCTTTTCATTGAAATCTTTCGCCTGCTTTTGAGCATTCTCAGAGACTGTCTTTAGTGACCGAGCTGCGCGACCAACCTCCGCCAATCGGGGTTCAACTCCAATTGCACCCTCCAAACATCCGGCGATTATTGAGAGGTCGAATACCGCTGCTGCTGCAAATTACCAACATGCGAACTGGAAGGGGCAAGCACAGCGCTGCATAACAGAGCACAGGCCAGCAACAAGACAACGCGCTGAATTAGCTTCACGACAGTTTTGTATAATTGGTTGCACTTTTTATGCTTTTTTCCCCTTCTCTCACGTCAAGCGGTTAAAAGGTAGCATAAACAAGAAAGTGAAGCAGCAACCACAACAGTAATAACAAATAAATTAACGAATGATAATGTGAAGGTAATTTGTACAAAAAAAAAAGCCGCCCCGGCGTTTGAAGGGGCGTGGAAGACAAAACAAAATAATCAGTCGCGCGAGTTATCCCTGTACCCTTGCTGCGGCTGTTTATGCGACCAAAATTTCAACGCGCACAACTGCGCTTAATTTGTTGCCGCTGTTGCTGCGGCGGTCCACAATAACAAATTATGAGACGCGCAGTTAGTGGTGGGCGTGTTCACACACATTTTTCATGACTTAATTCCGAAACTTTATATCTGCGCATTTGATCCCCTTTAGGCTGAACATAACCGCTGGCTTGCTTTTTATCGCCATCGCTTGCACGACAGAGCCTGTCCGATTGCCTACTGCTTTTATTATAAAATGAAAGCACCGGTGCGTGCGGACATAAACGCACATAATACGGCCTCAGGGGGCGTTACTTATGCAGCGCTCCTTTTTACAGACTACTGCAGTCACGTTGCAAAAAACAAGTATCTACAACCTTTTATTCGCACATCGTTTTGTAGGCTGCCCATGCGCACGTCAAAAAAAAACTTCCATCAACACTGTGCGTCATTTAAAAACGTGCAATTCGCATTGCTTCGTCAAGTCCCTCATGAAAGGCACGTCAGCAGTTCTTTACGTCTAACGTGGGCGCTCCACTAATCCCATCACGAAACACTCAGAGAAGTAAATGCACACGCTGATAGAGCAGACATGCGCGTCGCTGCGCTGCTTTATTGTCCCCCAACAACCACTCCAAACTTACGGCGTATTTTGGACTCAGACGCCCCTAACGTCGCCTACTTCGAATCGAGCAAAAAAAACATTTGTTAAAAGCTGTTGTTTTAAGTGTCCACAATACGGCTGTTCTGCACAGCAGCACCACTTTTTCCTCATATTGTGCCTTGCAATGTTTGTGAAACTTTAAATTAACCGCAAACACCGCTTGGCACAGCCGGTTGTGTTCGTGGCTGGTACTCGCATGCACGCGCCTTCAACGGCCCACACGAAAAACTCGAGTAACTTTTTTTAAAATAATAAATTTCAACCGTTGCACAGCACGACAGCTCGCGTTTTATATTTGCCACAACGTTTCATGGATGTCATACTACTCATCACACTTCACTATACACATGTTGGTGGCCCACAGCTGCCTCACCATGCGCCACAAGAACGCTTTGTCTTGGGCACAAAAAAAAATCAACGTTCAGTTTTACCGCGTATTTTATTAATATTTTTATTTTATCGCACCAGACTGCAATGACCACGTGGTCGCTCGCCATAACAGCAATTCCAACGAGCGCCAGCGTTATTTACAGCTCGGTTTGCCAGTAAAAAACAAATGCACAAAGCAGCGCGCCACCTGAAAACACACTCACGCCAAATGGCGGGAGGCAATCAGTTTTTAGCAACGTCAACGGCCTGTGACTTCCGACCACTCGGGACCACTGAAGCTACTTCGTCTTTGTGATCTGGTATCCGACCTTTACCACGTGCAGCTCCGCCATTTTAAAGTTGTTTTTGTTGACGGGATCCCGGCGCTGGACAGGCAGAACCGCAACACGTTAAGAAAAACACTGATACCCACCCAACTCGCATGCGGTGGCGTGAATACGCTTTTTGTCGCACAGCAAATCATCTTGACGGTGCCATTTGATGTGGTCGTATAACTTTTCGACTATTCATCCAGCTTTGCGAAAGCACTTGGCGCTGCACTTCGAAGTGAAGGTTTAATGAACTGCCCTCGTCCTATGCACGGCGCACAGGAATGCAATTGGCTTTCATTTCGCCAGTGTTTTCCTTCACTCATCGGGAGCTCACATGTGTGCCTCGAAACTCAAAATAGTTAAAATGTTCACACGGATGTTTAAAGTGAAGCAGCCGGTGCTGTTTTTATTCCTTTACGCTTGAAGTAATGGTGCCAATGAAAAATGTTAAAAACATCTTTGCTAAATCGCCACACAGAAAGCCAGGCATTAAATAAAGAAAACACTGATACAACACACATGCACAAACACACAGTGAAACGGCGGGAAAAGGGATGGGAACAGTGCCGCTGGCTCGCACGAAGCGCTTAAAATGCCATCCGGCATTAGTGACACACGCAAATGTACTGCGACAACAACGAGGTTCGGGCGCAAAACGTTTCACAGCACTTTTATTTTCCCCCATTTTAGACCTAAAAATTGCCGCGCTTTGAGCTGACAAAAACGGAAAACTTCCAGCCATCACGTCTCAACAGCTCGCGGTGAATTATAAAAATAAAAATGAAAAATAACAGCCCAGAAGCACAAATAACTACGTTCTTTAATTTAATCCGCAGGCCCTGGCGGTGGGAGTGGGCATAAAATAACAGAAGTCGCCCTATTGCAAGTGGGCTGATACTTTTTAGTTTACTTGGGTGTCCGGCAACAGCAAACAAAGAGCAAACTAGTGGCTGTGTCGAGCATTAAGACGGCAACGGTTTTATGGGACTTCAATGACTTCAGCTATTGCAAGTGCCTTAAAGTTATGCAGCTCAACAGGAAGTGCTAATTTTTTAGAGTGAGCATCGATTGGTGTAAACTAATAACTTGTGCCTGCAATGATAAGAATAGTGATACAACGAAGAAAAAAGTGAAAAGAACAAAATTTTAATTTTTCAAAGTGTTTGAAAGCAGGGACTCTAGACACTTTGAAATAAATTTGACCGGCCTCACATCTCTCTAACCGCATGCGACGGCGGTGTAGGATTTAGTGGTGCAACCCTAAAAATAAGATATGGCTCACAGCTGTTATTTTCATCTATTTTTCGATATAAACCGTGTGCCACAACGCTCCCCCGTGGCGCGAGAAGGTCATGACGTACGGCAATATGTTTAAACATCCACATCACTGACAGCACGCAAGTTTACCGCGCCAACGAACTGAACTGGCTGAAAAAATTGTATTCGTTTACGTGCGTCCCTTTTCTTCAATCTTCTAAAGCCATCGCGGTTAAAGCTCGCACACTCCCACTTTCACGCTTCCAGGGCGATTATCTGCATTGTGCAAACAACCTCGCAGTGATGAACGAATAATTGTTAAAGGACGCTTAGCGCTAAATTTACTGCAACTTGTAGCTTTTTTAGAGGTGAAGCGCTCCGCATAAATAAGTTTAAAGCCGGGCTTTTTGTGGAGATTACTTCAAAACGACAAAACTGTGATAAGAACAATGAAAAAAGCAGGCGCACACTACTTTGACCGTCTGTTCCGCGTCACTGCAAGGGCTTGTGATGACAAGAAGTTCAAGGAAGTATCATTTGAGGCAATTTCACACCTCGGTAAATCTGCTGAAAATTGTCGCCCCGCGAGAGCAGCAAACTTTCCCCGACAACAAAAAAACTGTTTAGGTTTATCATCAAGACGATTTTGAAAAATTGTATCGATGCCTGGCGGAGCCCAGCAGACAATTTCTAGTAACTGCACCGCTCATGTGAGACGACATCAAACTACCACCACTTCAATGGCCACAAGATTTACGTCTGGCTTGTTGCCGCGGATAGTCACTCCTCTTACATAAATGACCTATATGTGAACCACAAGGTGTTAGCGTTGGCGTCCGTCTTGCAGTTCAGTGTCAGCGCTACACAACAAAGGAGGCCCACAGCTAGACGACAGTGAGCTGTTCTCTCTCTAGTGAGTGAAATGGGTTTGCGACTACAAACCGAGTGGTGCGCGTCCAACATTCGATGTTGCTGAGCACATTTTCGCACTTTGCAGCGGTTCAGTCAAACGGTAACCGCAACAGCTGCAGTCAACGCAAAGGCGCAAGTCGTACAACATTCAATGACGACGTGGCGAATGCTTCCACGTTTTAAAATAGGTAAATTTCGACCCCTCGGCGCCAATGTGCTCTGCCAATTATGCGAAACGCAATTTTTTACGTCTCTCACAGAGGCGGACGCTTTTATTTTATTAAAATGGCTGCGCGTACCTGTCGAAACAACGTTGCTTGTTTTTATTTAAATTTGCGCGGCCTCTGCTTACGCAGACGTGCCAAAGTAGCACGTTCCGCAAACACATTCCGCGGAACACAACATGCGCTCATGCCGATTGATGGTTCTGTAAAGGCAAAGGCCTAAACGCTCAGACTGTAGGGCTAATGTCCTGCTGCGGCAACGGCCTCTGCCCCGAGTGGCAGCTGCACAATAATAATTGCTATTATCACACATTTCCGTCACAATTTCATAAGCACAAGTGACTGGACTGCATGCAACGACATGCGGTATCACGTGAAAAGCCACATTTGACGATACAATCAGTGCACGGGAACTGAAAAGGAGAAGCGCTGTCAATGACAACACACACAGCTCACGTAAATGGACAAAGAGGCTCAGCTGGACCACACTTTCTCCATTAACACACGCGTCCACACGCCACATAAATTTCATTTGCCAACTGACTCCGCAGGTCAACCTGCACTGCTCCAGCTTCTGCGTACGAAGACACTTTGTCACTTTAAAGCAGTTTGAATGCGTAAAAAATATTGTAGTGCCACTGTAGTTGCTCTTCCTTAACCGCATCGGCGTCTGAAGGCCTCAAAAGCACATTCCCGTAAGACGTCCTTTACTCTTGTTCACTTGCTGCAGCCTTCCACGGTAGAAATCCCAGAAACATCTTCTCGCTTCATTACCGCCTCTTCTGAGCACGGAAGCAGGCAGGCGTTTTCACTGAAATCTTGCCGAAAATGAAACGCCATTTCTGTACAAGTTTGCTGGCACAAGCGAGCTGCACGGCACTAGTGGCTGGAAAGTGGCGACATCTTCTGAATGCGGATATGTGGCACAGTTGTTTTTGCTTCTTCCATTCCTTACGGAACACAAAGCACTTTTTGGATTTTGCAAAAGAAAAAGGCGTCTGTTGGGAGCTGTTTATTTTTATGCCCAGTGACGTAGGCAAACACAAGCGTGCTACACTCGAATTGTCGGCTTCCTCGTGGAGGCACTAAAGTCATCGATAACAAGGTGCTGGCAGCGTTGCCTGGTCACTTCACGTTGGAGAGGAAGTCACTTTTACCCACTCATTTCAATTAGTGTACCGAACCAGGCCGCACCATCCTCGAGCAGCGATGGGTCCGCCCACCACGGCACGACGAACTGCCCGCCATTTCGCACGTCACACATCGCTCCGACAACGAGAACAAACCCGACATCTTCCGAAGTGATTGTCCGCGTCGTCCTTGAACTCCCCTCAAGAACTGCAAGAACGGCAGTTTGCCCGACGAAGACCTTGAGAAACGACAGGAACTGCGCCAGCGGCAGCGATGGGTCCCGAACAATGTAACCGATGCCAGACTAAGTGTGCAACCGCCGGCATTTCCTGTCAAGCACCGACTGCTCCACAACCTCCTCCAGCCACGCTCGAAACGAGGCACTGCACTGCAGCTCGCGATGCGTGATCACCGCATTACCAACGCCTTCCTCGGCTTCACCCAACCAAACTGCAAACATCTCTTCCGCCTCCTTCACTATGGGCTCACGAATTGCTCGCATGTGCGGTGAGTATAGCGTGCAGCCGTAAAAAACATTTATTGGGTTCATTGCTGGAGCATGCGCCGCGACACACTCGAGATGGTCGTGCACATTTCTCCATAAAATAAGCTATTGTTCGGTCTCCATTGCAAAAACACGAGGGAAGCACCGAATAGGGCCGCGATAACGATGCTGCCAGCGCAACTTCTCGTAACCCAAAACACTGGAGGCACAACATTGAACGTCACCAACATGTAAATGCCCGAATGCGCATGACGAAAATGACGGTGTCGGCTCCAGGCCAGAAGTACTTTTCAAAAGATCCACGTTGTCACTCACCGTGGGACTTTTGGTCTCGCATTTAGTCAGTGGGATGAACTCTTCGCAAACCACGTCGCTTCGCAGAGCCAGCAGCTCCGGTAGCAAATTTCTGCACCCATTCGCCTTACACGCCACCCTGTGCAGCGCAGCCGCTAGCCGGTCAAGGAACTCATTAATGTCTTTTGAGAGTGTGACGTATACAGAAAATTTCAACATCTCAGCATCACAGCACGTCGTATGGCGCATGACACGGTAATATTTCTCCACGCCTGTCCCCCGGACAGTCGCTGCAGTCACTTGCGAAATTTTCTCCATTTCTTCTTCGTCGCCCACCGAAACTTCCGCAGCAGTTTGTACCAGTGGCGTCAAGTCGTCCCACATTAGTGAGATGTTTCCCCCAACAAAGGAAGTCGTTACTCGGGCCAGGCGACGACACATTTTTATCTTGTCGCATGCAGAAAGGCCACTCGTCGTCAACTCGTCATCAATGTCATCCAAAGACCAACACGAATGCACACCTCCCTGCTCATCGCAGTGAAAGCACAAACCACATGCAAGTTTCTGAATTGTCAGCGATACCCGTTCAGTGGTCAACGCGGGCAGGTGCAGATGCGACATGATGGTGAGCGGGCGGTCGTTCAGCCCTAAAATATCAGACATGTGTGAGGCAACGTGCGCCATCGCTGATTCCAGTGAGAGCCGCCTGTAACTGGCGCCCTCCCAGCGACCAATCTTGTCAGTGACGTCTCCAATCGAGTCGCAGGGATAAGTGACGCACTTCAACTCGTCGCACACATTTATCTCTTCGACTGACATCACCCCGTATGTACTACAGCTCTACGTGGGACTTGGAGCAGCTTCCTCTTCAGTGCTACGCTCTGACTTACTACTAGTTTCTTTAGGTACCAGTTGCTGCGCAAATATCAGCGCACCAACAAGGACGAGTGGCTTCATAGGCATGTCCTCCATGCGCTGCTGTGGCCTTACACTTCCAACGCCAAAGTCGGCATTAGCCCTGTTATGCGCTAGTCTGACGTGCTTTTTGCGGCTCTTGAAAACACGGTTGACTATGATGGGAAGGTTTTTGGCAAAGCGCAGCACGCACCGGGAGGTCGCCTCGACGTACCGAGCATTAAAGAACACCACCACCTCAAAGAGCGCGAGCGATCCGCCGCTGAGAAGTTGCGGAAGTTCACTGCAGAATGTCCGCACGCGGCGCATAGAAAGTGCCTCAGCGCGGCAGACAGACGACACATGCTCGAGCGAATGGGCTGATGAACTGCCCTCATGCCCAGCTTCCCCAGTTGACTTGCTAGAGACGTCCGCTGCAGCTTTATTTTTCTGGTAAATTTCGAGCGCGCAGCGCAGAGACAGAAACGCATTTTGCGGGTCCTCCGCTGATGCGCTTTTAATCGGGCCAGCTTGTACCACAGGCAGTTGTTTAGTTTCAAGCGATTTCATTACAGTGCGAAACGCATCAGATATAACACGGAACCTTTCCGTAGCACCGGCGTCATTTGGGTGCAAGTCAGGGTGGCAGCGCAGTGTCAGTGAGATGTAGGCCTTCTTTACAGCGCTACGTGTGATCTCGCGCGAGTTCTGCAACCCCAACACCGCCAGCGCCGCGCTTGGTGAAAGCACGCGGCCTAAAAGCCGTCTTGTGAGCATTCTAAACGCATGTGGGTTAAAGCGAAAAAAAAGTTAGGAAACGAAACAAACGCGCGGTGTTTATAAGGCACAAAGGAAAGAAGATGATGCCAGAAGTGCACAATTGGAAATTAGGTCGCATTCGCAGTAAAGGAAAAGCATACGTACGATCATCAGCAACCAATGGAACTTGAAGCGTCAAGCATAAAAAAGTGGTCATGAAAAAAAGTGATAAATATATCGCAGCCATCGCATTTGCAGGAGTAGCAATGCAAAAAGGGAGGAAGAAGAAAACACTCCCTGGCACGTGGAGGGTCGACGTTTATTACAGCCGAGGGGAGCCAGCCACCGCGTTTCACACTCTCCCATGCCCCATTTGCTAACGTCCTTGCGCATCACCACCCAAATTTGTGTCTTTTTCCGCCTCCTCCTCCTCATCCTCCTGCTTCTCCACATCGATGCCGGCCTCTAGTGAGGCGGAGTAGAAGAACACTTTGCTTGACACGAACGCCTCCTCCAGCGTTGTGAACTCAGACATTACAGTTTCCAACATCATTGCAGTGGGGTGCATGTTGCTCACGTCCTCCACGCCATAGGGCGACGGTGCACCTTCGCCCGACGCGCGGTCACTCACTTCCTGCTCATGCGCAGAAATTCCCTCCTTTACCGCACGTAGGCGCGCACCGTAGTGGTTCCTTACGCTTTCAAACCAATGAAGCGACTCAAACGAGTCCCACACACCAAATAACTTCAAAAGAAAGGCACAACCGAGCGCAAAACCGTCGTCGGTGAATATTCCGTCCTTGTTCTTCTTGACGAGCTGCTCCTTCTCACGCACCATCATTTCCACATGCAAAACACAAATTGGCGGAATGATCATGTGGAAGTTCTTCAAGTGCGTGTACTTTATGGCCCCATTCAGCCGCCGCGTCACCGCCTCCAGCAGCATGTGAAAGTAATCAGACCCCTCAGACAACTTTTTCCGCATATTCCCCACGACCTGGTCAACCAACCGCATCGCCTGAAGTGTCTGCTTGGACTTCACTGGTGCGTCCTCGCTTTTTTCGTCGGATTCGCTTTCCGTTTTCTCCTTGCGCCCCGCGTCTCCGTCACCCTTGTCCACTTTATCTTCACTTCCACTGGCGTCACTGTCCAGAACGCGCTCCAGCTGCGTGAAGTCACCGCTGAAGGGGACAAAAACAGTGGAGTCTGCCACGGTTCTGAGACCGCCGCTCCGCATCATCCGCATATACGCAAGTGCATTGGCAATCTCCGAGACAAGACTACAGAACTTGGCAATGAATGTCTGACCATCGTGCGCCACACCGAGCTTTCGCATCTCACGTATGAACTTCTCCGCCTGGGCCAGCGTGTACTCATTGTTGGCCACACCTCTCTTTTCGTTAAACTGCTTGACGTCCTTAATGAGCCTCGACTTGACATGGTCGTCGGCGAGAAACTGCGACACAATTGGCAGCTTCTTTAAGAGACACTTGTACACGTAGTTGACTGTCGTGCTCATAATGCCAGTTCCGTGTGTGCGAATGGAGTTGGCAATGTGGCGAATGTGTAGCGTGTGCAAGTGCTTTGACTCAGTCGTTGACGGACGCTGCACGAACAACTGCTCATTCATATTATACGTGTAGTTGGCCACGAAAACTTGTATATTCCCCGTGATGACAAGCACATCAATGCCTTGATCCACGATGCTCCCTGGAAGCTAGCCGTCGCAGATGCGCAAACCGAATCGCTCAAGCGCAAGATTGTGCATCTCCTCATACGTCTTACAGTCGTTCACCATGAGCGCGTTGAGGTTGTAGAACTTTTCATCTAACTGCTGCCCAATCACCTCGGCAATGTGCAGCCACTCGCCAAAGAAACGGAACGTTGGGAGTCTTGTGAAACGTGCCACATCACGCGAGGCGGAGTCCGGCTCGATTTTTCGAAACACCTGTTCCAGCACGGCTGAGTGGGTGAATAGACGCAAATCATTTTCAATGTCAACACACAGAGGGTCAATGAGGTACTTGTGAAGGCATTCACGGGTGTATGAAACGTACGAGTTAAAGAGGTCGACCGCACTTGTTACGTGGCAGGCAGAAAGTAAAGACGCCCGACAGTCGTGCATGGCGAGAACGAGGTACGGCAGATAGCTCGAGTTGAGCGGCTTCTGGTAGAGGCGCTTGAAGAAAATGGGATAAAACGCTTCCCGTTGCCAGTATAGAAAGTCGCAGTCAGTAGCAGCGCGGAACGATGTCTGGTGCATGACAATGAACCCGAGCTGTGAAAAGGCAATGGGCACATCTTCACGATGCGAGTTGATGGCCGCCAGTAAACGCTCCGGTGCTGACGCGCCCCGTCGATGGAATATCACGCAAAAAACAAGTTCCAAGCACAGAAGGTTTTCTAGCGTCTGCGGCTTGTGGAGCAGGTCAATGGCGGCGCGAATTGCGCTGTATTGGTCTTCGATATCAGCACTACTACCGTGAAGAAGCGTCTCACTCACTGCTTGGTACAACTCGTGCAGGTGTCGCTCCATTACATATTTAATACTGCGAACAACGAGATCAAACGATGTTGCAACAACGCCTGTTCGTGCGTGGTAGGTGGCACGAATCATCATAAGCATTTGCACCCCATTTGCTATGGTGTCCACGTCCTGCAGGGTGATGGCCGCATCAGCGGAATTGTGGAGACTGATATGATTTACAACGAACCGTTGAATGCTCCGCGCCAGCAGCACACCGCGTTGAAGGAGCACAGTGATTGCTTGCGCAAACGCCTTGGGATCCGCTTGGGCGTTGGCGCTGTTTGACTCCATTTCAGAGATCCAAACGCGAACCAATGTGGTGAGACGACGCATGTGTGGATGGAAGGTGGCCTTGCTTCTCCTACAGTGCTCCTTAGTTGACAGGATTCCATCCTTGACGCCATCCAACTGATAGAATCGCAACTCGTTTGCAATGCGGCGGCTCATCCACACGGTGGGACGGAAAATGTTTGTCCCGCGTATATAAATGACAGGCATTTCGCGCTGCAAAAGAAAAATGCGCTTCGTCAGCTCGCAGTGTTTGTCCTTCTGGAACGCCCTGTGGAAAAGGCGGAGGTGCATAGATGAATGTGTCGGCATGGCCGGAAGCTTGGCATGTAAGAGAGGAAGAGGCGCCTTCTTGTTGGGAATAGTGGGCACAACAAGCAACACCTTGGAGATTCAGCTCAGACATAAAATTGTTCGAAGAAACGAGGGCCTTATTAGCAACATTTCAGGGTGCAACTATGTCACGCTGAAAGCACAGACAAGATGCCAAATAGAACTGACAGCAAACGAGAAAAAACAAAACTTGGTCGTAGGTGGTGCAAGCGCTGGAAGCAGGCACAAGGCTTGGGAGCATTCTGACCAACTTCAAAACTGGATCGGCATGCACAGGCTCTCGGGCCGGCTTCCAGCTGTTGGGCATCGTCGCGGCAAGCGGCGCGGGCATTTACCGCGAGCACAAAATGGAAAGTGCGTGGACTCTCTAAAAGAGCAACGGCTCAGTGCTGAAAGGGGAAGCACATAAAAACGAATGGAAATAACTGAAGGAAGAAGCCACGGCACTGGGAAAACAGTGGTAAGAGGACACGGGAAACGACCCTTGAGGGACCTGTGCGCGTGGCTTGCAAAAGGCGCATGCGCCTTCAAGAGCTATTTGCAGCTGCAGCTGATGAGGCATCCAGCAACAAAGGACACGCACACACCGGCAAGTAGCGAAAAGCCGGGAAAGGAACAAACGAAGAAAGGAACCGTGCAGCAAGAAGAAAGCAGCAGAAGCAAAGAGGCCGATAGCGAGGCGGCTCAGGGGGCAGCGAATGGAACCAGTGACAAAAAAAGGAAAAAGCAAGGTGCTGAGCAACAAAGCGGGAGTGAGAAACAACGCTACAATCGCACCTGTGCTGAAAGGATTCGGACCGGGGGCCGCAAGCGCGTCACGGACACTGCCCCAAAAAGCACGCACGGTGAACGGAATGGGGAATAAGGGAAGAGCCAAAGAGGTGGAGAAGACATTGAAAGAGAGGAAAAATACAGCGGATTGGGCATCGACCAACGAGCAAGAAACACTTGTAAGCACTTGGGTGAGCCAACAACGGTTGAGTAAAGACATGGGCCAGGAAGGAGCATAGCAAACAAAGGTCAACAAAAAACGAAACGCTTCGAAACACCGCAGTTCCACTAAGTAAAATGGAAAATGAAAGACACGTCGCGCGAAAGAAACACGCAAATAAAAAGCAAGGAACACGTCGCAGAGCGCACCAGACAAGCATGCACGGAGCCAGCGAACAGCTGGCAGAAAAAGGAAGACAGGAAGGCAACAACTGCTGTGGAAGAAAAAAGTACAACGGGAAAAAGGCACGACGCAAGGTAGATAAAAGAGCAAAAGGCAAATGACACACATAAAAAACATGGAGAAGAAGGACGGGCAACAGTGTGAGAAACAAATAAAAAAGCATGGCGGTAAAGAAAGTACACTGGAGAAAAGGATGAAACAACGACCAAAACGCAACGAGCCGAAAAGGAAACAAGGTAAAAAAGAGTAAAAATATAGGGAAAAAACAGGATGCACAACAATGGAAAGTATAAGAAGAAAAATAGAAAATGCAACAAAAATTAAGCAATAAATGGGAATCAAAAGTACCCTCGAAAAGCAAAAAAGTGAAACAGAAAAAAGGTGCGCAAGAATGGTATCGCAATCCAAAAGGAAGAACAAGGATAAAAAGGAGACAATTTTTCGACTGAATAGCATTTACAAAAACCAGTAGAAAAAAACATAAACATTTTAAAAAATACTTCACAAAATAAACAAAAAACTAAATACGTAACATGTAAAAGAAATAAAATTATGTTCGTCATGAAAATTTAAATTTTAAAAAAGACAATAATAATTCTAATAGTTATTAAAACAGAAATTAAAAAAGAAAAACAAGAAAAATTGTGTAAACAATTTAAGATGTTAAAAAATCAAAAAACTTTAATCAACAAAACTCAATAAAAAATTAATACTAATATATATATATATATATATAGAATATATATATATTTTAAAAATAAAGAATTTTTTTAAAGCTACAAAACAGTCTACCTATTTCATTTTAGTTTTTTTAAAAAATTATGCCACTCAACTTATAAGTGTCTCTTCCTTCTTGCAACTCTCCATAAAAAAGTCCTATTCTTCCTTCCCAGCCGTGGAACGAATATGTCCACATTTTTTTTCATTGCGCTTTTAATCTGCTCGTGCTTTGATACACTCGCGGCTGCTCCTGTGGCTTTGCAACGCACAAGTGGACGTTGAGCGCATCCGCGATCCCATCTTCGCTTCACACAGCAGAGCATTGATGGAGATTACTCTGGCTAACGAGTCGGCTTCCCGGACACGGTTTCGCATGCCTCTTTCAGTCCGCAGCCCAATCCGCTTCGCTGCCGCAGAGGGGGTGTCCACATTTTTGAAAAAAAAACCTTTATATTCGCGCTCTTTTGCTTTCAAAAAATTAAAATCACTTTTTTGCATTCCTTTTTCTACCTACACTGAAAAATATGCCGAATACGAACGCGAATTTGAGTTTTATTTTTCTTTTCCGCCTCGTCAAGCAGCTGTCTTGCGAAAAATGGAATGTCGCATTTTGATCTAAGCAAGACCTTCAGATTTACAAAAAAAAGGTATGCAAGTCAATTTCAATCAAAAATACGCTTTGTGACACAATTTACTTGCCCTGCTTTTCTTTTCATGTTTCCCATATTTTTTTCCTGGTTTTTGCCAATGCATAACAAAAAGTGTGCGCAGTCGCCTCCTATAAGTAATTCCATTCCAGTCTTTTTTGTTTTATAGCTTGTGCATGTCTCCTGTTTTCTCACCTTTTTCTTTCATGTACTCCATTCTGGCGCTGTGAAACACACTTCGTTCAAAGTGAAGAGCTTTTCATCTGTTTGTGTTCAATGAGCCTTTTCTCTAAAGTGGGTTTCGAACTGCGTTTCGCAGCTATTGTTCTCTTTTTTCGACTGGGTTGCACTCTCTTCCGTTTCCAATGCTGGGCCCAGGCGCTTCTCGTGCATTTCCCTATCGACAATTTCCCTATTTTTGTCATTCGCTGCCCACGTCCTGCCGACGCAAAAAAAATTAATTGCGCAGTGTTCATCGCTCTTCCGAGCTTCCCTACACCAGTATGCGTAAGCCTCCTGCTTCTCTTTCAATCTGCTGCAATTTGAAATTGGTCTCCATACTTTTCCCGCAGCACCACGCCCAACATGCACCTGCTGTCGCCACCGCTTTTCTCTTTCTCTCTCTCTCTCTCTCGCTGATGCCTTCATATTTCCCCGAAAAAACTATCAACCCAACTGCGCGTTTGGTTGGCAAAAGCAATGCATAACACTGTTGCGCCAACTTGCACTGCAAACCACTGCCCGCAGCATGGGATTTCGTCAACTGTCCGCATCCTATATTAAGAAACTCCCTCCGTTTCCGATATAAGTTGCGACCCCCACTCTCGCTACCGCACCTTGTTCCGGTACACGCTCCAGATACGGTGCGTATGATGCCTCATTGTTTGTGTCTGCCTACTCTCTTTGTTACCACCAAAGTTCTTTCGCACCTGTCGCATGACCGCTAAAGCGTTTTGTCTCTGGTTACTCCGGTCGCAATACGATGCAGTGCCTTCCACACGTCAGGCTCAAGTGTCCATACACATGCGTCCTTTCAAAAAGCGATGCCACATGCGATGCTGTTACACTCTCGCGCCTTCGCCAATCTGTGCTCTCTGGTGTCGCAAGCCTCGCACGAGCAACCTCCATAAACAATGTCACACCAGTTTTCCTACTTTCCGCATTTTCCATCCTTTCAACGGCTGATACCTTTCTCGCGGTCCACCACCTCGCGTGTTCTATTTTCGCTGGCAGTCTGTCGCGTAGTCTTCTCCCGCCTAAGCTCCCATTTCCCCTCCTTTCCATCACACGCCACCTATACCGTTTCGTATGAGAACTATCTCTTCGCCTGTCCTGGCATTCAGGGCATTTCCTCGACAGGTGTAGGTCTCCCGCATCGTTTCACTATCCCATCGCGTGCTTCGCAGCCGGTCCAGTCCCTTCATTTGTTTTTCCACCTTGCATCATTTTTCCTGTTCTCGGTCTACCTCTCCCGTCCAGCCTCTCTTACACTCTCCCATTATTTCTGTCAATACTATCTTCTCATCCTCCCATGATCTGTTCTCCTCGACTCTTCTTCGGTTCTTCTCACTTCGGCTAGTCTAAGAGTCAATTCCGTGTAATCCACCTGCGCTGACTTTTCCGCCTGCTCAAACCGTCATGCACGATTCATTTTACTTTTTATGTGCAGTTGGCACTACAGCTAAGTGTGGCTTTCACTTTTGTTTGGATTGTTTGCTGGTGCTTGCCGCGGCAAGTTTCCTGGCTCGTTTGCTGTTTCTGAGTTTTTTGCCTCCCCCCACTTCCCTCACCCTCGGCCTTCGCCTTTAAGTATTGTGCGCTTTGTCTGATCAAAACGTCGCGCATTGCGTGTCCGCGCCGAGCGCATCTTATACAGTTCTCTGTGTTGGACTTGCTCTCGTGTTGAGTGGGTTTCTGTGTCATGTGTTCAGCTAGCCTTCCCACCCCACCACTTTCCTTTCTTCGTTTGTCCTTCTGTGTGCCGCGGTGCTTTCGCACCAAAACGCCTTGCGACGTTGGTCCCGCAACTCGTATTTTTCCATCGCGTTGCATCTCGTCTTCAACCGCACTAGGTGCGCGTTGGCGTACCGGTATTTTGTCTCATATGACCATGTCCGCTAGCGTCACACTCCTCCACAAGATGCACCTCTACGGACCCAAATATCCCCTTCAACTCGCGCCAATTGCAATCATTGTCGCCTCTCGTCCTTTTCTCATAACAACCCCATGTAATGCAGCGACATCGGCACCCAGTGAAAAACCTTTCTTCTACGGCAATTTTCTTCACTACAACCTTTATCCTACCACATTTCTCACGTTTCGCATTGGCCTTGCGCCATTTTTCTCTCGCACTGCTTTGTGCACTGTTTTTGCACACGTCCTTGTGTCTGCTTCCTGCGCGCACTAGTTGCTGCTAGTGGTTCACTGCGCTGCCCGCTTTTTTCTCAGGCAACACTTAAATAGCTCCGCGCTGTTTCCCTTACTCCGCTTTACAGCCTTCCCAGACTATTCTAATTTCATCTATCTCGTTGGCGCGTCGCGTTTTCTCACACACAGGCGCCAACTGTTCACTCACTAATTCCAGCCACGCCGCGCTCTGCGCACTCCTTCTTCCTCTGGCTTGTTCTCGTGCTCAATTCCGCTACATTCCTCCACTTGTGCATGGAGTGTTCTTTAACCCACCTCTACGCGTCACATACCCGTGTGTTTCCTGGCTTAGCCCGCTGTCTCGTTTCCCTCGGCCTACTTTTCCCAAATCGGTTTCTCAAAAAAAAAGCGGCCACTCACCATGAAACAACGTTGCATTACATTGTATCGCTGATGAAAAGTTTCGACCTCTTTTTTTTGAGGTCTCACAGAACGCATAGGCTCAAATTTGCTCATCAACAAGTTTTGCTTAGCATGCTTCTCTTTCGTGTCTTTCGCTCACTCAATCATTCCGACTATAGCCACCAAAAGCAAAAATATTTAGAAGACAAATACACCAAAGCAAAGAGCCTAATTCTCCTGCAAGCCGTTGCAAAGTAAATATTTTAGAGTTATCTCTCGTACTCTAGTCTGGCCCACTGCCTCATTGCTGCTACAATTCGGCACCCCTCCAATGCAAATACTTGCTCACACCAACCACGTACCAAGAAAGTCACGCTCGGCGCCGCCTGTTCCACTTCTTCCATCCAATACCATTTCCTGCTTCCTTACGGGCCTGTCCGCCATTGGCAGTCTACAAGTGTCCTCCTCACGCTCCCTCAAATCTACAAACACCATTCCACGCATGCGTCGCATCCGTTTTAGATTCCTTTCAAAACTCTCTCCTTTCCCCCCTTACTTCGCCAGATGTTGCCTCAATTACCCTTAGGACGCCGCAAGTACGCCGCGCTTCAAACAGTTGTGCACAAAATAGTACCAACCTGTACCATTCACCAGCGTTCTAGAGCCGTCAACACAACCAGTCAAATAACTCCTCACCCTCTCAACGCATGCGCTTCGATTCTCAATTCCGTTCGGTCATAGCTGCGCGCGCTAGTTTGCATAGACCATTCTCGTTTTTGTGCAGCCTTGAAAACACATTTGCCCACGTAATTGCATAAACAAAAGCACCGCCATGCCTCTCCATACTTCGTTGGCTGAACGACCTGTCTTGGCCGTTGTTCGTCTCAGTGGGCCATCCTAAGGATGCCCGCAAACCCACTCCCAAGAAGCTCAGTGCAAGGTGTGGCACGCCAACACCTGCCTTTCGCAATGCGTAAGCCCGGCAGGCAAGCACGCCACGCTCCCTCTCTTGCTCCTTGCGATCATCGTCCAATGCGTGCCTTACGCTTGCGCTTCCTCTTCTTTCCTGTCCTGGTTGCACGTAACGCCAACACGCAGTTCCCGCTCTCTTTCTCCCCCTCCACCATTCGTCTTCTCCGCACGACGTCCACACAAGCTGCTGTTCCATTTTTTAAAGTAAATCCCACAAAGCGCCTGGTGCACAGACTTCTCGCACCGCCAACAGTGACGACCCTGGTCACCTTCGACTGCATCGGTTCGCTTCAATCCAAAAACTAAAAATCGAGTGATTTGCAACCCTTAATGGGTACAAACTTCGAAAATGCCACGTCTATTTCTCTTCCTCGCATCGCTCGCACCACTGGTATCGCCACCGTGTAGCCAACATGGCTCGCAACGCTGTCGCCCCATCCCTCAACCACAGCGTTAAAAGCACACGCGCCACCTTCGCCCACGAAACACCGCCACACAAAAAATATTTTTGTTTGTGCCTAAAGAAGCAAAAATTCAAGAAGATTGCAACTCCGCACCCACATGCCAAAGTAAGCCCGCAAACCGTGACATCTTCACTGCCGGCGACGTGAAGCCATTCCCAAGTCACCCCCAGCTTCTTCCTCCTGCGTGTCGCCCGCTCGCGATGAAAATGTAACGCAAGCGCTCTTCGCGCCACACCGTGGAATCGACCGAAATATCTCCCCACGCTGGATGTCACACAGGCCTCCTCTTCTCGCGCCTCTTTTTTCGCAATCATTGTCCTACAGCTTGTCTTGCATCAAAACCCTCTGCCCGTGGTCTGCCAAGCCGCTTGCGCGCTGCTGCCCCTTTATCCCTCTTCCTCACACACATTCTCCTGTTCGCACCAAAACACAGGAGGAACCCCTGCTCGTGCCATGCTCTTCAACACTTGAACCATCCAGCTCCGCCTCATTCTGTCAGCGCAAGCGCTGTCCCGGTGGACCGTCGGATCGTCCACCCCTTCAAGTCCATCCAAAAAGCAGCTGTGGTTTTGTGTTGAGGAAGCTACTGTTCAGTCATCAAACGCCTCTAATTTATCCACCTTCACCCGAAATAAAATACACCATGCTGAGTTGCGTCCCTTGAACTGCTCCATTGTCCATTGCCGCGCTTTTCTGCTTGCCCGTCTATTTTCTGTCCCCCTCTGTTTTCTCCATGCCTTCATCAGCACTGCACATTCTTCTTCACCGCAGCCTTGCTTGCCCTGCGAATTGTTCTTCTGCTTGCGTTTTTAGTTTCAGTGCGAACCGCTCACACACAAGCAAATCCAAAAACCACGTAACATCCCGGTCGCAGTCGCGCGCGGTGAGTCTTCAGCTCGCGCTTCCTCATCTCAAGGCCTTTCCATCCTGAGCCTCTGCATTCTATTTCCACCAGGCCGATCCACCAAAAGAAGTAGGACATGTCACTCTTTCTGTAAAATCGTGATGTCCTTAGTCGCCCACCACGTCAGTGTGTTCACCTATGTTTGGCCCCATGAGGTGGATTTCTTCGCACTGTCTCTCCACAGACACGTTTTGCTGTCAAAAAGCGCTTCCAAAGCTAAGAACTTCGCTTTACGTTGCACATGGCACATCACTTGCATATCTTGAACTCAAAGCAATTGAAATACACAACGCAACGTATTTCCCTCTACGCATATGCCCCTTCTCTTTTGAAAAAGCAAGTGTTGCCTAGTGCTATCATCGAAATGACTCGTTTCCTGTTTAATTGAGTTACCCCCGCCGCGTTGCAAGCCACGCCGGCCTACGATACGAAGTCAAGCCACTCCTTCTTCACCTCTTTATTTTCTTTTTGCCTTGTGGCGAATCAATTTTGACGAGTGCGTCCAGTCCGAAGCCGCACGGCGCCACGTCCCCGTGTTGCAGTGCTCCCCGTCTCACCTTTATTTTTGTCTTTTTCATTCTTTTCATGTAGGTCGCCATCAAAGCAATGGCGGTACCTTTTACCCTCCCATCGTTGACTGCCCCTGCTGTCTTTCCAAGGAAACCTGCGAAAAAAAAAGGTCACAGCACGTTCTCTTACTGACCGTCTTCTCACCCACGGTTACTCATCCCTTGCAATCGGGCCCAATGCCACCCATGCGTGTGCCGCATGCGGCAGCCTTCCTTCGGTTGCAAAGCGCGGCATTTGACACGTTCCCTACGTCTGCGTCTCGCCTATCGTGAGTCCGTGCGCAATGTCGGCGTCTTCATTTTCCACAATCCCGTTCTATAACCCAAACACGTCGACACGCTGTCGGCAAAAACACATGTGCCGTTCAAACTGACCGCACGCAACGCTTTTGCCGCCATCACCTTTGCGTGACGGATGGCTCCTCATTTCTCACTCATGTGCTGCTGGTTCTTCGCAAGGCAGACTGTGTTCTTTCTTCCGCTGCCCGAGTCCCTCTTGTCTACCCTTGTCCCACTCCCGTTGGCAGGGCAACTCCTCTCCGGCACTCTCACGGTTCAGCTGTTTCCAGCAGCACCGTCGAACAAGGCTTTGAACGCTATTGCGGCGCTCCGCCACACTTGCGCTTCTGCTGCCGCTTTATTCTTTATCTTAGTTGACTGCACACTAAGTCGTCAGGCACCTCGTGTGCACAGTTGTCCTCCTTTTTCTTCACTCTTCTCATCGTCATCACACATGACTTTTTGTCGGTTGATCTTCGCTCACTTGCTCAACCTCCCGGTGTGCCCTTCGCCTCTGTTCCCGTTGTTGACCCAGCTTGCGAGTCCAATCTATGGAAACTGTTCCTTCGCACGGTCGACCTTTCTACCCCTCTCGTCGCGCTGCTTTCGCTCCCACTTGCTCTGGAAACCTGTCTCACATATCCGCTTCCATTGTCAAACGTAAATGCGGAGACAAAACCCTCACCGCTGTGCTGTTGATGATCAATTGTCAAAATGTTTCTGTCCACGCCCTTTCTTGCACACCCGCTTAGCTTCCCGTGCGTTGCATTCGGCAGCCGCGCAAAGCCCACGCGTCAGCGAAGCGCGTGATGCGAAAAATCACACAAAACAGTTCGGTGCGCGCCTTCCTCTGCTCAGCGCTGCACCACTCTTCTCTGGAACGTTCCTGGAGAGCAGTTTCACTCTGCTTTTCCCACCGCTTTTCTCGCTGTTGTTCGCCAGTCATTTTTCAGCCGTTTAATTCTATAACTTCTACAAGTGTCCCTCACCATTCCACGTTGCCCGTGTCCCTTCATACTCTCTGCAATTCCACTGCGGCTCAAGCCCTGCACCCACGCCTTTACGCTGCGTGAATCTTCCTCAACGTGGCCTGTGCCGCTGACCTTCCTTGCCTGCCATCCCACATTCTACCATACACACGCGGCTGCCCGCCCATACTGCTCCTTTACCGAAATTGTGTCATTTTTCTTTACTGTGTTTCTTTTTGTGTCACAACACTCACACGGCAGTAAAGCGCGTTGCTTCCGCTCCTTTGCGCGCCGACTTTAATCCATTCGTGAAGAGTTGTCTGGAAGCTGCGCGCTGCGTCCTTCGATGCCACGCGCGCGCCCTGACACCGCTCATCGTATAGTCGGTCCTCGTGGCTGCTTTGTTGCTATTTCCTGGTCCACGCAAATGCATCAGTACCGCTACGCTCCTCGCTCGGTCGTTCCAGCAGTTTCTAGCACACCGCGGCCACGCTCCTCGCGGTGCGCTTCTTTCCCCTTATTGTGCGCGTCAACAACTAGTCTCACGCCATGGTCCATGGCGGCCTCGTGGGAGAGAGCTTTTTCGGCGCTCAGGATTCTAAGTAATTCAGCCTGTCGCCCACCACCAGTCCTCATTGTCAGCGCGCTAGCCTCTTCTGGTTGCGTTCCATGACCGACCCCCCGCCACCTGGCAGTTAGTTGTTTCACCGCTCCCGGACACCGATTGGCTCTTTGCCTCAATCCACCAGATTTCTTTTCTTCGCTGCATGACTGCATGGCGCGCGACGCATCTCACTCACGTCTCCTCATTTCTCAAGCGGCCTCTGCTCCCCATTCCATCCGCTGCTGTCACATGTGCCCCGTCCTGAAGCCAGGTGCCTGCACCGCTCCCCCGCGGACTCTTCCGTGCATGAGTGTCCCCCGAGCAAGGTGACACTCTCCACATCCTGTGCCACGCGTGCCGTGGTCGCCGCAATCGCTCGCTGTGCCAGTGCGCCTCGACACGGTTAAATGAACGACCATCAGTGACAGCTACCCACGCCTAGTCACTGTGGTGCGTCTGCGGGCCGTGCGTCCCGAGAGCCCAGCTCGGTTCTACATTCGTTACGTAGGTCCCGTGTCGCCCTTTCCGCCAGCCGCGGCGCACCAATGACACTCGCACTGCTGTTCCGGCCTCCCGGCCTCACATCCATCGCCACCTGTAATGCGTCCCTTTGGCGGCACCTAGTTTCGAGCACCCTTTTGGGCGTTCACGCATCGTCTCCGTGTGGCGCCCGCCGAGCTCGCGGTTCGTGACTGCTCACTGCCTGACGAAAGCGGTGTGATCAGGCTCCGAGTGACATATGGGTGGCCGTTTCTCCGACCAGGTAAGCACGGTCAAAGACAAACAACAGACTGCTCAGGGTCGGCGGCTGTACCAGTCGCCACCACCTAACCTGACAGAGGGAACCCTGGGCGGCACGAACGGCTGCGTGAGGCAACACTAACGCAGTGTACCCTCTCGCGAGGGACACACAGCACACAGCGATGTGGCCTTCGCGGGTTCCGAGCGCACATGGGAAATGCGCGCATTCACGCCGACGAGGACCGGCGACAACGCACGGCCCCTCTCGCACACGAGGGCTTGGTGCAGTGCGTCAGCGTTGTAGCACAGAAAAGCGTCAGTGATATGCGGCTCTGCGCGGTCAGTAGTCAAGGATAAGCTGACATGAAGTTCGTTGCCCTACTGGGGTGCCTCTGTGCAGCCGTGTTGCGCTGCCGCACAGGCTGTGTGGCAGGGAAGGCAATGAATGTGGCACATCCATAAGTGATCTGCGACATTTCATCGGCAATAAAACTGGCGTCGATGACTTCGCGCATGCGTGCAACACGTGTAGAAAGCGCTGCGGAACTTGAACTGAGTGAAGAAGAGACGAAGCGCATCTATGACGTGGTGCGCGTAGAGGCCACGACAGCCGGCGCGCGGCTGTGGAAATACGTCGCTTTATAGGCCAACATGATGATGCTAAGCAGCATACGTGGATGCGCAGCGCAGTTTGACCAGACACTAGCTGTTGGCATTGGAAAATTTTTGCAGCAGTGCGCATACGCCAGCCACACACACACGGCAATGCAAATACTGTCGCAACAGTGGTCGGCAGCAACAGCAAGGTGTGCATCGTCGACGGCACAGCACCAGTGTTTTTAACCACACATGTCCAGGTGCGTTCAATAAAACCCAGGAAAGCAGAAGCGAGTCGGAGAAGGTTGGGCTTGTGGCAGGATGCACAAACGTAACAGACGTTACATTTGATGAAAATGACGCAGCCGAGGTGGTGACCGCTCTCGGAAAGCCGGGCGAGGCCATACAAGCCGCGGATGTCTAGAAAGCAGGCAAAGAACTAACAGAGCGAGTGGGCTGCTCTGTTGGACAAGTCACCAACACACCGTGGCCGTACACAGGCGCGGAGGGCAGCAAAAGCGGTCGGCAACCAAGTCTGAGCACACCATGGGGCGTTTTCTGGCGCACGACCTGAGACGACAACAGAGGGTTAGACAGTGTGTTCTGGGACCACAGCAACAAAGGAACAACACAGTGGGTTCCACAGCTAGCACAAAACCTGATAACAATTGAAACACTGGCCAAGAAAATCGACTCGCTGTGCACCGCCGCGGGCGCGCAGGCAAGCAAGCCCGTCGGACACATTAACCAAGGCCGAGCGCAGACGCAAGCCACCAGAAACGCTACAAGCTTGAAACAACAATAAGACGCAGCTGTAGCGCTCGAGGAAATAACGCACGTGTGCATCGGAACCACAGGAGACGAAAATAAGAAAGCATTGTTGAAGTGTAACACAATGGCGTTGGAAGACCATGCAGACAACGCGGTGAAACTGACAGAAAACGAGGCGGAAGCGCATGTGATGGATAAAGAGGGAGAAGCAACAGAAAAACGGGCAGAGGTAGCGGGGGCGGTGGAGGCACCAAGCGTTGAAGAAAGCGTAAAGAACAAAGGCCAAAGCAACGTGCCCAAAAAGGCAGCAAAAATGGGTGAAACACAAGCAAAGTAGGAAGGGTGCCTTGAGAGTGCAACAACACAGGGCTGTCTGATGGCCGCATGGCCATGGCACCGGCAAAGCGGCACCGATCGGTGAAAGACTAAGCACATATAGAGGAATTTACAAAAACCTGTCAATCGCTTCTAATCAGAAAGAGCGTGCCAGCCAAAACTGAATTAGCACAGAGCCAACCGCGCAGCGCCAGACTGACACACAAAAAGGAGACGCGTGGCCTGCAGAGAAGGTGCGGCAGACTGCACGAACGGACATGGGGCAGGCTGACAGCACGGAAGGAGTTCGGGAAAGCCAACACTCAGATCATGGAGGCACACAGGAAACACTAGAAACGGAATAAACACAGTTACGCACGCGTGGGGCAACCACACGCAGCGACAAGTGAAAAGGGGTAAGGAGAATCTGACACATGTTTCGGCAGGAAAAACAGACAACTGCGAACAGCGCATGGCACTAAGGGAATTGGAACGAGGCAAGGCTGCACATTACATTTAAAAAGACGCACACAACACATGCAACGGCCAGCTTGCGTTTAGATAAGACAGAGCACCACCATGGCTGTCAGTACGGCCAGCTGGCGAAGAGGACAAAAGAAACTGCGCGCAAACATGTCCATGTGGTGCGTCGGGCATTGAAGCGTGCCACTACAAGGAAAAATAGAGCGGTTCAAAGCAGAAAATGTGTGTCTGGAAACAACGGTCACCAGCACGCCGCGCCGCACGCGCACTTAGCGACAGAAACTGACGCAATGGAACGAACGAATACGCATTGGCAGACGCACGCTGACACGCAAGATGCTCGTGCAAGTGCTGGGACAGCACTCGAAAAGCAAATAGGCTTGTCTGCGAGCACTCTGTCACTAACAACGGTACAGGAACACCAACGCATAAGCACGGTGAAGGCAAGAGACATACAAAGAAAACGAGGAGCAGTTGGGCAGCTTGTGACAACGACAAGTAGTAAAGCGCGGCGCTTTTGGAAAGAATGGAAAAGCAGCGTCAAGAAAGAAGAATAGACTACACCTTACCTAAATCTCGTTTGCAATGGGAAATTAAAAAATGAAAGGAAAATGTAGTTAAATTAACACTTAATTAGACAATGTCGCACAATAATGAAACCAAAATTCGTTACTAAAGGGCAGTGCGTGGATCAATAACTAACGCGAGGAGAAGAGTAAAAATGTTTATCACTCCGACTTCCGCTTGCCATTGGCACGCTCCAAGGTCTGGCGACATCCACCTTCCTCACCGTTCTACCACACGAAATCCCGTCAGCAGTGTTCTCAGCAGAGGCAATGTAGGCCCAAGAGGCCTGAACACCTTGTTATTGCAACGCCTTATTGATAAGCGACGTGTCGCTTATCAGCGCGTCAGAATGTGCGTTGCCTTTCTTCACTATGTTCATTGCCGGCGCGTCGTCAATGTGCAGGTTTTTAGGGGTCGCTTCGGCAAAGGAACTGAGCGCTAGCGACACGGCATGCGCCTTGCCATGTGAGACGCAGTACGGCTCTCTTTCCCACTCGTTTCCCGCCAAAAATACCTCCCCGCTACCCCTAAACAGGAGCGCGCCCCATCCGTACAAGGAGGCGCCTGTAACCAATGTGGCCGACGTGGGTCTATCCCCTCGCGGCAAAACGGGCCTATTCTCCAGCAATGTGCCGTGCCCAAATTTTCCTTGCCTAATTGCGTGTGCCAGCAAGTCGGGGCCATCATTAAGCCGCAAAAGTCCATCTTTAAGTTTTGAGATCCTCCGGCGCCCTTGCTTCATAAACAAACTGTACTCGAACATGGCCCCGCCGCACGCACCAGCGGCATGAACCATGCGCCACGTAAGCCATTCCAACTCCGCTACAGTGAGTCCTTCCAGCAGCGGCGCCTCCCTGAGTTGTTTGTTGCTTTTTGGCCCAGGCAAACGGTGGCAATTTCGTGGTTGAAAGACCCGCCGATAAAACCACACTTCCAGGTGAGCCAGTTGCTCTCATCCAGTGTGTTGCCGCACTGCCGCACGCTCTGGGTTGCTAGACGGCTCCTATTTTCAACATCATAACGCGCCACGTTGTTTTGAATACTGTCGATCCAAACGTGTATTTTTAGTGACTTCGGTGCGGTAAACCTCAAACTCACGTTCCTGGAGTCGCCAGCTAACACCCGCGCGACCGTGTGCAGCATTTCGGGTCCGCACTTACGTTCCGTCTGGAGCAGCGTGAACTCCACCAACCTTCCAGTTACCGTATGGCGCAGGAAACTTGCGCGACTGCATTTTTCCAGACTGACGCGAAAGAATGTCACCTCCAGACTAAAAACGGTTGTTACATCGTCAAACACAACATTTATATACCACGACACATACGGCATCGGCGCGTCAGCATCATAATAACCATGGTCGGCTTTACCCTTCGACCACACAATAAAACGCTTTCTCAGCACTGAGGCCTTCTATTTGACAACGGCGAAGGGTACAAGCCTTCCCTCCGCAGGTTATTGTGCCGCTTAAAAAATGACGCCGGCACTTTCCATCTCTTTGGAGTCTGGCTCATTGAGTCTCAACTTATGTTTCCGGTTGGACGAATGCGGTTACGGCGTTTGGAGCGCAGAGCACCACACCGCATCGAAGCGCTTCGGGCCCTTGCTATTGAAGCGCCTCCTCACCAATTCGGGCAACAGCGTCCCAAAGTTCACCTTCTACAACGGAAGTCGCCGCTGCTCGCCCTCAGTAGTCACTCTGGTAATTCGAGCGTGTCCCAAAACGCCGTTCCCATTAAAAAGCGACATTGTCACCCTGCCTTTGCACGAGGCCTTTGGAGGCAACCAAGGCATTTTGGCCGAAGCGAGCGCGTCCTCTACACGAGTGCCGTCAACTTCGCGGAGTTATTCAAAATGGCGGTCCAGTGTCCCAGGAAACGTGCGGCGTGGTGCGTCATATCCAGTGGGCCTGCGCGCTTTCTCAGCTGCGTCGGAACTCTCGGTTCCAAATTGTGTTCGATCACAGCCGCGTCTGAGTGCACTAGCTCTCCCCACTTTACTGAATGCGGCGTTTTCCCGTAGGACTACAAAATTTTTTCCAAAGAATAAGTGCCGATTCATGCGAGACGTTCTCTATCCGACATTTCGGCGATCACTTTTGCCACCATGTTGGCGCCCGCGCAAGAGATCTACGCGCAGCGTGCCGCTATTCTTGGGTTTGCCTTGAACATTTTCGGCAGAGCGCCACAGACGGCAATGAGAGCTTCGCAGCCGCTCGGATGCCGGGTAAAGTTTCTCCTCTTTGCCAGCACGATTTTGCACCAGCGACCAGCCGTGATCCACGCGAGCCGCATTGCAACGAGGCCACTCTCGGAGCCCATCGCGTTGCAAACAAGGACCTGCTCACACCGCATCATCGGGCGTTCCCTCCATGTGGAACTTCCTGCAGCTGCCGTCCGAATGCCCGAAACAAACATCTGAGCCAGTGCCATCCCAGCCGCAATCAGGGACAACAGTGCCATTTCGCGCGGCGCGCCTTACCTCCGGCCTTAAACTCACAATAAAAAGCGGAGTGTTACACTCCGGCATTTCCAGGCCGCGTTTCTTTGTTAATTCGCCGAGGCGTCTCATTATGGGCATTTTCCTTCTCCACGCTGGTCCAGTCCACATTCCCTTGACGACGCGGGGTGCCTCCGACGCCAAATCCACGAGGTGCGGATAGCGGTTCATTGCTTTTATGGTGACAATATCGTTTGCGGTTTCTCCCATTTCCTTGAGCGTTGGCGGTACGTAGTCCATGACTGTCGCTTGCTAGCCGAAACCGCGCGCAGCTCCACCCACTATTACTGCCCCTCTCCATTCTATGGCCCAGCGGTGCGATCTGCTCTGTTACAGTGTTGTCTGTTTTCTTCGGCGGCGATATCCAACACTATTCCGACATCGGAGTTCATTGTTTCCGTTGCGCCTGGGCATTTTTTGGCTACCAGTAAGGCTCGTGAGTCATCTTCGCATAACATGTTGAGGCGTAGTGCCCCATTCGCCAGCAGCGAAAGCGTCGTGCCTTACTCGGCGTAGCTGTTTTGCGTTTCCTGGCCTTTGTGCACGCCTGGATATTTAGGCATTCTCTCTTTCGAGGGTCTTTCAGTGGTCCACCGACCGACTCCATTTGCATACCTGGACGCACGCCGGCCGAATGCAAGTGGAGTCACCGATTATAAGCGCACATGCCAAGCCTTCTTCAATCCATCTGCGAAGCCCATGTCTGCAAAGGTCTATGCCCATAACACCATTTTACCGCATGCGCCTTGTAGCAAAAACCAATCTTTGGCGGCATTGGAAACATGGCGCGGCACGGTGCACATAATTGCTCCGACAACGTTGAAATCAAGTACTCGAGCTGACCATTCCGGGTGCGAATTTTTTCTTACGGGTTGAAGGGCGTCTCGCTGAGCTTAACCCGCGCCACCTGCATTCCGCAAATTCCAATATGCACCATTAAATGATTACTATTCTGTCGCTTCTGCTTGTTTTCGTCGGTTGTGGGCGAATAAAAAACTGCCCCCGCCCACTGCCGTGGCAACCGGGTGTTTGGCTCGCTCATTTGTGCGCTCAAGCCTCGCGTTTCCGCGGCTTTTTGGCCCATCTAGCTTTCAAACGCCCATTATCAGCCGCGAGGACTCCATTTTCGTCCTGTGGACTTTTGATGTGCAAGAGCATATGTTGAATCTGACCTTCCAGCTGTCAAATCCTTTGCTTCAGGTCGTTCTTGTCACCATCCACAGCGGCAAAAGCTGCTCGCCTGTCTTGGCGCTATTCGTGAATTCGTAAACGTGCCACCCCGTACTGCTGAAAGAGTGCGGAGCTTGCCTCCGCAATTCCGCGCCACTAATTCTGAAAGCATCCCTTTGTGTGCTCGAACGTGCAGGTGAAATCGCCACCCTTATGCACTTCAAAAGAAAGCACTGCATTGTGCAAATCCATAAGGTTCGCTTGTCGGATTTCAAAGAAAAAGAGGAGTTTTTCATTTTACATGCGCAAAAAACCATTGGCATGCACAAGGCCTTCGTTTTCTCGAGGTCGATAATAAAAAGAAAAAGACGCCTGCCCCTGCTTTTCCACATAAGCGCGCATGACACAAAGGAAGATATTTCATTCTGCATCCGCAATTGTTTGGGATGTGCTTGTCAGCACGCTTCCTTTACTTTTAAGAGCCGCTTGTCTTTCTTTAAAAACGTTATACGCAAACACTTACCTTACAACAAGCGGAATAAGATTGTAAAGTGCAGGTAAGGCTAGCCCATTGTTCTCGCAGGCTCTTCAAAAACGGGCTGAAAATGGGACCCTGGTAGGAAAGAGCACGTACACGAGGAGACACACAGCGAAGACGGACGAACAAGCGTGAGTCGGAGCAAGTGGCATGGAAAAGACGGAGTAGTTGGGCTAACTGGGACTGAGACGGGAAGACCAGACATTGAAGGAAACCACGACTCGTACAGGTGTTTAGCGCGAACAGAGTCACATTGTTTATCGCGCGGGTACTGAAGCGAGGTGCAGGTAAATGGAGGGCACAAGCAAATGGGGTGGAGGACGCGGCAATTCTGAATAAAGACGAGCAATGAGCTACAACGCACTATGTCGTGCAAAGCAGCGGAGGGAACATACTGTGTGTGCCAGCGGGCGTGTTTCAGTACGGGAAGGGTCTTGGGACGTAGTGAAGACAGGGGAGGTGGTGAAGTGGGGAGCAGCAGCGTGCGTGGCGTGCCGGAACAGACGCGCGCGAAGAATTGTGAGCAAATTACGCGTGCGAGGATTGGCGAATAACACTGTTAAGGCACCAGAGGTGTGCGCGGCGGATTGAGGAACGCTTTCTTGCAGGGCCTACAAAGGGAGGGAGAAGGCGAATAAATCTTTCAGATGAAGGCAAAAAAGAGACAAATGGCTGCGAAGCGACTTAGCGAAGACACTTTGGCAACAGGCGCGTTACGCCGAAGAAGGTGAGAAGCTTAATGGAATTCGGGAGCCTGGAGCGAGGCATTTTTTACTGCTTCCGCAAGCGAGCAGCCAGAGCAGTGCGCAGGATACCCCATGACAGTAGTGAGGGCCATGGTGCACATATTGATATGGCACTCCGTAATTTGCGGCGCGCGCCGCCTCACAGACAGGAAACGGACTCCTGTGAACAGACCTAATAGGCAATAATAGGAGAAAGGCGCAACCGAGGAAGGAAGCGAATAAGCACAGTGCCAGCGGTTGCTGTGGAAGGCGTGTGTTGGGAAGGGTGCTCTGTTGGGTAGAACGGGTGAGCAAACAACACAGTTGACGATTCCACGCAATAGCACAATCGTGGCCGTGTGCCGGGGGCGCCGCGGCAGCCAATGTAGTTTTGGCTGGAAACTGGAAACGAATTCCAAGTGAATCGAGTAGTAAAAGTTTGCTCCAAAAAATATTTGAGGGCAAACTTCCTCCGAAAAGAGGCAAAACGGACCACATTGCAACATTGTGGCACAGGAAAGAGAAAGTGCACGTGTACGGCGAAGAAAGGCGACGAAAATTGTCACTCGAATGGACACGACAAAAGACACGAATCTCTGCTTGCTCATGAGAGGGGCGAATGGCTGGAGCGATGCGGCGTGGGTGGTGCGACGCATCCGTGGGTTACGCGCTTCTTTCGCGATCGGTCGCGACGTAGGAGAGAAAGGGTCGACAACCGACGCACGAGGAATGGAAGCTTAGACTTGGGATGACGCGAAGAGGATGCACAACGCTCGCGGGTGCATCGGCGAGAGGTTTTATCATGGGAAGGCGGAGGACATGCGCGGGGCAGAGCGACTGCTGGAGTTTCGGCTGTTGGCTAACTTACGAGAATGAAAAGCACGCAACACCGTGTTTCGAAGAAAGTTCTCATTGGTGGAAGACCTTCGCAAAAGCTAGGAAAAGCATACGTGCGAGACAGGTGGCACGGCCAGTGAGCAACAGCGCGCGCAGAGAGTTTTTTAGATTTTACCGCAGCTCAGACGTCCTTGTTTAGAGAGGAATCGCCAGCGGGTGGGAGAGGGGGGGGTGAGCGGGGAGTTGTTTCTCGGACACCAGCGCAAAACGCTGTAGCAAGCAAGGAGTAAAGGGAATGAAAGTGCGATCGGAAGTGATCTTTACGAGGTTTCATGCCATAAGTGACATCCGTATGGCTAAACAAGGCACAGTGACGAAGCCAGTTTGTAGTGTCGTTGCTCTGCGAAAACGGCCAACGAGCCTGTTTTCTGGAAGGACATTTGTCAGCGCCAAGAGCCGCAAGGATGAAAAAACGATTCCTAGTCACAGACCATAAAACGCGCATATCGTATGAGCGCCGTGAGCGGTGTAAGCGTGCCGTCGAATACAAACTAAGCACCGACCGTGGAGCCGCGACAACGAGCGACGCGAGACGAAAGGAGAAAACAGAGCACAGGACACGACTGTGCAAAATAACCCGAGTTGGAGGGTAGGCATGGAAGTGGCTCGAGAAAAGAACAGTGACGTCCAGCATTGCCCTGCGTTGTGCCGCGACGCTGAAAGCGGTAGCGTGTTAAAGGGATCGTCGAAATCCGAAGGCCTACGGCCATGTGGACCGCCTGTGGAGAGGGGCACACAGCAATGAAAGAGCGCCAGAACCGATGACCTATATGAAGAAAAAGTGAAGAGTTCACACGATCATGCACGCGAAAATGGCACAGAGGCGGAAGGCAGTACGAAGGTTTGCAAAGACCCAAAAGACGTTCCTGCTAATGAAACTGCACCGAAAAGGGGGAGACGAAAATGGAGATAAGGATGACGAAAAAGGCTGTGCGACTAAGGCCTCTATGGACTAACAATCGATAGGCGCGCAACTGGTGCCAGGAAATAGCTTGGCGGGCCATCAGTGACACCGGCACACAAGGCACTGCGCGAGGGAAACGTGCGAGTAAGCAAAAATAGAAAGGTGGTGGACAGCCACGGACGCTAAGATGATGTCGGTGAGCGGTGAGCAGGCAAACGGGCCACTTGTCTCACACTGCCATGATTCGTTGCACCGCGTGCTGAGGCGACGCTCAGGTCCACAGCACACTGCTCAGCTGGGAGTGCTGTTTGACCATGCCCGACAAAGGGTGAATGTGACCATAGAGAAGTGGAAAAATAGACAATGTACATTGGGTTATTTTGAGATGTGGTGGCGGTGCAACCGTCTCGAAGTCGTTTGCTAGTGCGCGCAATCGAAAATGAAACACAACGATCACAAAAAGCATAGAAAGACTACGAAGGGCAGTCTGAGAAAGGTGATGGTTGTTGATATGATGAAACACGCCGCGGCGGTCCGCACGGGAAGCGCGAAAACAGGAGGCGAGTTAAGCGTGGACGAACCGTCAGTGGTTGCGTAGCGTGGAAAGCTCTCACAAACACAGGGAATGCACGAATGAACATTGTCAAAGGTCACGTTCCGAAGAGAACAATAAAGCTAAGCGCGGCTCCTTGCACCTCAAAGTCCTGAGTGAGGAACATGACACAACGAATGTTCTTACCGCGAGACAATGAAGGAGAAATATGGGCGACATTTGAGAACGAACGGCGCACATGCAGGTTACGCACGGAACACACGGCCCGTGGTAAAAAGAACGGTACCCGCAGTTTTGGGTAAGTCGGAATGCGCGCGGGATTTTGATGTGGCGATGGTTTGCGTGGAATCATTTGTCGAGATGCCTGTCGAACGCGCGGCACCGATCATTTCCAAGTCCAACGCATATGTTGGCTTTTGTTCCTCGTCTCCGTTCAAAACCGCGATGTCGTTCGCTTTTGTTGCTGGTGGTGGCGCGTGCTCCCATGACGCGAGTGACACGCTGATGCCGATCGGACCAAATACATTCTGGTACTTTCTTACACAATGTGGCGAATGCATCTGTTGGCATTGTCCCTTTCCGGGCCATGCTGGTGTTGTGACACTCACTGAGCCTTTGCATATTGTGTTGCTGTTCCGTGGAAAGGACATTGCCACGCATAGCGATCACACGCTTGTCGCATCTTCCGCTAGCACCGGCACCTGACACCCTCCCCGGTCAACCGGCAAATTGTTTCCTGGGCTGGAGAAAGAGACCACGGTTCCAGGGACCGGAGGCAGCCCCTTCTCACCGGCAGTGCCGCTACTGCACATATGGCACGCACTGTGTCGATTTCCTTTTCGCCACAAAAGCCATGTACGGAAACAACAACACCCAGTTGTGATTTGCCGCTCCTATATAGAGAGGTTTTGGGCTTCACCGTGCAAGGTAGCTGAAGAGGGTGGAAAACACACGTCTGTCCAGAGGGTAGTGGTCTGAAGCGAGTCGACGCAAAGGAAGTGCTGAGCTTGTCGTGTGCGAATGGCCTTGTAACTTTGCGGAGTCGCAGCCGCTATTCGGACACGGATCGAGAGACAAAAACGAAAATGCAGCAACTTCTCAGGTCCGAGTCCGAGAGAAAAGTCTTTGCCGAAGATGAAACGACGCGTTTGGCGAGCGACGAACGGGGAAGGCGTTCTGTAGTGTGGACCTGACAGGCGCCACCGCTGATAATGTGAAGCAGTGCACAGGACTGGGCCCAATTTTGTGACTCAGTGAGCTCGGCAGGCGCAACGCGGGGCTTAGAGGATGGACGACGGACGGTTGTCAGTGATACGGTCTGGCACGCCCACCCGCGAACAAGGGGCATTGGCACAGAGTGGAAAACGTGTGCTGATAGCGCTTGGTCAGCGAAACTGCACAGGCGATCTTGGCCGCTAGCGGAAATCGGACCCGTGGACCGCGAAGTATGCGCGGAGGCGAAGGCGACAGTGCGCGCTTGCACACTTGTAAACGACCAGGAAAGGTGGGCTGAGAAGAGCGCACTAGCATAACGTGTTGGGCAATTGCGAAGGATGATCCAAACGTAAAGGGGACTGCGTTGAAACATGGAAGGCCATGAGAGACAACAGGAACAATACGCGGTAGCAGGAAGCCCATTGTTGAGGGGTGGTGCACCACTTATCCGGAGACGCACCGAAGGGTTGTGAAAAGGTTTTGCTGGTCGCAGCTAGAGCGGAACCCAGACAGGTGCGCCTGTGTGTGGCACCGCGGGAGTCTTCAAACACAGGGAAGCGAGCGATGCCGGGATGTAGCGTCGCTTTCGTTGCGGCAAAGGGTACGAGAAAAACGGAGGGGATGACTGCATGAAGAAGCGCTGGTAGCCCTCTGCGGTGTAAATGCTTCTTGATGGAATTGACGGAGGAGCGGACCATTGTTTGGAGTGCGTAGGCAAAACGAGAGGTGCATTGGCGTCCACTTTAAGCAACGGTAGCGCTTAGGGAAACTTCGTGATGCTACTTGCGTTGCCGTGACGAGGGTATGTGGCGCGGAAGCAGTTGACAGCGCGGAAAGATGTGACTAAGACATTCGTGGAGCAGGATCCTGGACATGTTGAACAGAATAAAAATGGAACCTTTAGCTCGGAACGACGCGGAATAAAGGTCCTCGACCTGCGATACTTTCAGTCACAAAATGGGCCTGAGGCAGCAAATGTCTTCTAGACACTGACGCCAAAACGTAGAACCCTGAAAGGGAGGTGAAGACCGCATTGGGAAAAGAGGAAAGCCGCCAGGGACTGTGGAACACGCGCGAATGGTGGCTGAGGCCTGATGACGGAGCGGGAAAAGATTGTGCATGAAGAATGGCAACTGAGATGCCAAGGTGCGACAGAAGCGCGAAAGAATTAATGGGAACCATGCCAGAACTACACAACAGCGTGAAACGCCTGAGTGTAAAAGGCGAGGGTGCTCGGGAAGCGGCGGACAATCGTCACCTTTGCTGTTTTTTGAATTGGCGCAATTGAGTTGGAAAGAGAAGGCCCAACCAGAGCACAGCGAAAAAAGGATTGCGTACATGGCCATAAAATTGATACGTGAGGGTGCGGAGATATACCAGCGAAAGAAGCGCGGACGAGGGTTAAAACGCCACTCGCGGTCAGCGGCGTGCCAGTTGGTAAAAACACACGAGAAACAACGGCGATGATGAAAGTAAAAGGTGAAGGATAATAACAATTGAAGGAGTGCACTGCGTGGCCACAAAGCGCAGGAAGATATAAGTGGGTGTGAACGCCGGAACGGGAGACATTACGAAGAAAGAGCAGCGCTGAGCAATGAAGTGTGCATCCAGTCTTTGATGCATTTTAGTTTTTTGCGGAGTGGTCCACGAAGAGGTGAAGGGAAGATGGTTGTGTATAAATGCGAGCCCTGCGACAGTGAGCGCTCGGAAACGCAATGAGAACCTTTAGTTTTTGTGCATGGACGAACGGAAGTGAAGAAGGCTTGTTTCGGAGACGAGAAGAGCTTTTCTTGGCCGCTGAACGAAGGGATGTCGAGGTAGCAGCGATGTCGAGGTAAGACGGGTAAGAAACTTCCTCCGGTTAAATAGGGGAGAGAATGAGCCCGCGAAGATTCGCGGCGACGGACGGAGAACGGAGGTGTTGACTTTGTTGCGAGCATGGGAGTGGAAGCACGTGGGTGGTTCTGACAATGACTCCAGACTTGTTCGGCAACAGAAGAAGGTGCGCTGAAAGGACAACGTGTAAAATGGTGGCCGTGTGTGGTGTGAACGGTGACCAGTTACGACGGCAGTGGGAGAGACGTGCGGGAGCAAAGCGGGCGGTTTGGTGGGCATGTTGGGACTTGGTGTGCAGGGAGAGAACAAAGGGAGGCGGTAACGGACGATGTGAGCGAGCCATGTGGAGAAGCGCGAGACGCTAGGCCAGAGATGTCTTAGTTGTGGTTTCCGACCAGGGGTCCGTTTGCATGCGGCTTAGCAGGGCTAACGTCATACAAGGAGATTTTCGCTTTGCGTGGAGCACAGAGCGTCTATTTTTCGGAATGTTTCCTACATGAAAGCCTCATTGAATGGTGGCAAAAGAGATGGTAGCATTACATACGACGTGTGGCGTGGATTGGTGAAATGAAAGAATGTGTTCTGGTGGGCCAGGAAGGTGAAGGAGTGGTGATGAGCGAATGTGCTGTCACGGCGCAAAATGAAAACAGATTATTTTCGGTTGTCGGAAGGGATGAGATCTACTGAACATCAACAGGGTCATTCTGAGCGTGACGAACGAGGGGGAAAAAGCGGGATGGATTAAGACAAAAGGAAGCAGAATCAAGGTGGTTTATTTGGTGTTTGTGGGAGGAACAGCAAGGGAAGCGCATTGTCTTAGAAGCTGAGATGTGCGTCGGCGTGGACAAGAAGTGCAGGCGAACTCGTGTTATTGGTGGGGTGGGAGAAAGTGAAGGGGAATCTTGAAGGTAGTAAAAAGTGTGAGACGCGCTTGCACGACATCGCATGCAAGCTCGGTGTCAAGGCAAACGGGGGAAGGGACGTTGTAGAGAATGAGTGAAAGAAAAGATGAACGTTGCGAGGGGGAAGCATGCATAACACCATTGGGCATGGGGAACCAGGACCGTTTGGTGGGATTGCGATGGAGAAATGAGGCGAGGTGACAAACCGGAGTGCAGGAGGCACAGCGATGAGAAGCGTGACTTGTTTGGCACAGAAGGGTTGTAGAAGGACACGCTGGAAGTGCCTGTAACGTTGGCGTTTATAGGCGCACATTGGACGGCTCAGAGGGAAGGAGACAGACTATCGAATGTTAAACGAAATGCGCAATAGCGGCCGAAACGTGTGGTGGTCCGTCGAAGCAGGGGTGGAGCCGCGGCGTGCGTCAACGAAGAAGAGGCAGGAGAAGGGAACACAGCAAGCGGCAACAGAGTGAATGGCCATGAAATGGACGTTAGCAACGACGGTAGAAAAATAAACACGAGAGAGAGCGGCGCACGATGCGGCAAGTAGGCGAGAATTCGGGGGAAGATCAAACGTACTTGCCATAGTTACGAGGCGATGGGGGAGTGTACCGTGCGAAAAAGGAAGGGTGGGCGAAAAGTAATTAATGAAAAGCGATCATCGTTTGGGGAGCGTTGGACAGCGTGACATGACTTGGCTTATTTTTATAGGGAGAGGGAGCGAGTCATAAGCTCGGTGTGTCTGGTATGGACTTGTGGAAATGCTTAGAGTGTGGATCTTGCCGCCTCGTGCAGTGAGCATGCAAAATGACGTCATAGACGCACGAGCAGGCGCATGAACAGCACCTCGAGCAATAAGCGCTTGTCGTTGTGGCGGAAGTCGTTCACCTGATATTGCTTTTACCGTTCGTGTTGGGAGGCGAGTGAAGCGGAAGTAAAAGATCAAGTGTGCGAGGTCGATGTGGACAGACGAAGCGTGACAATTTTTACTTTTGGGAGGTAGAGACGAACAGCGGAGTCGCAGTCGAAGGGGAAAGTAAAGGGTGATTGATTAAACCGTGGGGACCGGTTGTAGGTGAGTCCGCTGGTCAAGTGAGGGGTTAAGTGAAGAGCAGCACAAAAAAGTGCGTTTCGTTTAGTTGAAGTCGAGGGAACTTGAGGAAAAGTCAGTCGAGTGAAAGGAACGGGGAGGATCCAGAGCTATAAATTGTTGGCCATGTTTTGAACAGTTTTTTCGCAAAAAAATTTTTTGTCGACCGAAATTCTTGGTTTGATTCAAAACAAATCTTTCGAAATGGAACGAAAAAGAGCACTGGCCGCTAACGACTGAGAGGCACTGCCAGCGCGTATCGGTCTTTCAGAATGAAGCGTTTTCTTAACAAGGGAAATGAAGATAAAGAACGGTTCTCGCGATGACCATCGCCAGGCATCCGTGAACGAGAGGCGCAGGACGAACAGGATTGGACAAAAGCGTCTTTGGGAATCAACAACGACCAGACACACCATTCGGGGCAATATCCCGTTTTCTTGTTTCAGGCCAACGTCAGAAAACAAAAGAAGATCACGGGACAACCGCGTCCTACATTTCGTTTCACCAACAACAAACAGGTAAACCGTTCATTGTAGAAACAATCTTGTAAAGAAAGAAGAATAAAAACAATCATTCACACTCAACTGAAAATTGGATGAAACAATTAAAATCTTGAAGAATTAATAGTGACTTAGGTCATCTATCGATACTCCATCTTGTTGGTTGTCTGTACCGGTTCGTTTCTTCTCCTGTTCTTCCTAGAACAAAAAGCTCGTGTTTTATTTTAGGTTGTCAGCTCGTGAGAATTTTCTCGGAGATTCGTTGCCGAGAATAAAACTAAAACTGAGTGACCGAAGCAAGTAGTTGTAAGCATTCGTTGCCTCGTTTCTCTGCTTTTGCGTATATGCCTGGCTTATATGACTGCATCAGAGTCCATGTTCCTTCTTTTTTGTTCAAACAAGGATGAAATTTAAAAAAGGTAACTTCTGAGTGTTGCGCCGACACCCGTCTAGCGCACTTTTATGGCCCTTGTCTATTGCGCGCGCTGCTCTGTGAAGTTTTCCACAGCCATCCATATACTGTTTTTCGTGTGCTTCTTCTGATTGCCTCTTTCCATCGCTTCAGGATCGTCCCTGGTGTCCTTGTTGCTCAACTTTTCTTTACCCCCGTTTGCAGGCTTTCCGTTACCGAGCGAATCACATGCATCTCGCTTCCAATGGCTGCCTGTTCGTCGATCTTGCGATTCCCTTTCTTCCCTTCTTGTTTCCTGTTTGCTGTGTCTCCGGCGGCTGATTTTTCTCAGGGGCTTTCAGTAGCTTTTTTTCCTCCTCGTGCCACCTTTTTCCGGTCTACGGTACTTTGCTCCACCGTTCCGTCCTCTCCCTGCTCGTTCTGTGCCTTTCGGCTGTGCGCTACTTCTTTTGGCTTTGCTTTCGCGCTGTGGTTTTTCATAGTACCATCCGATTTTATTTCGAGTCAATCACCCTGCTCCTCGGCGGTCACTCGTCTCTTGCCTAAACTCCAGCACGGCCCTCTCCTCGCACTGACTGACTCGTATCCTTGCTCCTGCTATCCTCCGATTCCCTCCTATCCCCGACGCCAAAACGAGTGTGGTGCTGATGGCTCCCACGACTTTCGCGTTCCACTTCTCCGGCGTGAAACCGCCTAGTCTTTCTGTGTGAGGCCAAACCGTAAAGCCGTCGCCTTGAAGATGTGCTATTAATCCATCCTTTGCCCTCATGATGGCCATTCCGAAACTTGTGCATCCACGCCCAACTGCAAACCGGTCTTTTTCTCGACGACGCCGGTGCACTCCGTCACTACCGCCTCCCCGTTCTTCGGAGCCACTTTTTTTTGTCGGTTTACAGATATTGTCTTTCTGTTTCCGCTCTCTCACATGTGGTCGCTCACATGCGGTGTTAAGTGCTCACCGTCTCCACGTTGTGCCTCCGATTGAAGCGATCGTCGCTGTGCTGGTCGAATTGCCAGAAAACAGTCCGCGTGCATTTGCCCTCGTTAGACGTATATCCATCCTGTTGTCGCTTTACAAGGCATCAAGGTGATATTTCACGGAGACTGCTTGCGTCTTGGGTCCCAGCAAGTCCCGTTCCGCTCCCACCTCTTCCTTCGTCACATCGCGCTAGCGCTCCGCGCTCTCGCCCAGCACCTCTTGTCGCTCTTCGCTTCTCCTGCCAATGAGCGACAGCAGAAAAGGCACGGGCACTAAACGCCGCGAAGGCTTCCTTCTTTTCCCATTTTAAAAACCGCCCTTCTGTCACTCTTCGAGTTTCCTGTGCGCCTTGCCACTTGTTCTTCGGCGTCGGTAAGGTCGCATCGTTGCGACCATCACCGCCAGGCCACGGTATCCTAGCGTTTGTTCCGTCGCGTCGACCCGTTTGCCGCGACCGTTGGCACGGCCTCTCATGTGGACGAAAAGCCGGTCCTGCGACTCCGCGGGCCTCATTTTTTCCGTTACGTCGTCTTCTTTCGTTGCGACACGGCTCCCGTCCACTCTGAATGCAACGCGCCGGTGCAGCCGCAACGGACACCGGATGTCACCCTCGCCATCACAACTTCGTAGTTCCGCGGCGCCACTCCCGCTCCATCCGCGGCGAAGCTTGGCAGTTGCTTCCCCAGTCACGGCTGCAGCGCTGGTCGAGCGGGGAGATGATAGCGGTTTGCTTGACCGACAGCGGGCACGCTTGCGGCCAGAAACACGTCCTCGGAGCCGAAACGCTGCGAGGCCGCGCGAGCGCGGTCTGCGGATCGCCGAGCTTGCCAAAGTCGCTTTCCGAAAACGACCAGGACGCAACGGATGTTGCAGGCGTGCGAAGTTCGACGCGCAGTTCGGGAGAAGACGCATGGGTGTGCAGGAAAGAGTGCAAGTGCATTTGCGCAGTGCCACAGGCAACGGCGCGCTCAGGAAATGACCAGCGAGTTGGCATGACGTGGCGGAAGCGAGCACAGAAGTGGTATGGGGGTCATTTGCCACGTCCAGAGTTGCTGCCACGTGACGCGGTGAGGGCGCGGCACGGGGACACGGAACACGCGAACGTTGGCGAACGAAGTGACCCGCACGGCACTGACGATTGCTCTCACTCTCATGCCTGTCCGTGTGCAAAGCACAGGACGAGCATGTCAAGAAGAGGGAAAGAGCGAGAGCCATCCGGGAAACAAGACGGACAAGAAGGGTGAAGAGGAGACGAGATGGGTCATTTGAGCGAGCATGGGGAGGACGGTCGTGCAGCAGGGCCAGCGGACAGGGATGAACACCGCTTCGGAAGAATGGGCCATGTTTCTGCTGACGAGAAAGACACGCGGAAGAATGCGAGCAATGCGGCCAGAATAAGCTGCGGAGTGAAAATAACGGGCACGGCGACAAGCGAGAGCGAGGAAAAGCCAGCGACGTGAAATTCTTAGGGTGTTTGCAGCACAGGTAACGGAGGAAGAACGTTACAGTGCATGCGAAGGGTAGTGTGCGCCAGCCAGGAGTCGCGGGTTGTGATTGTGGGAGAGGGAAAACAGCGTGATGTCAGACCGCCGAGGGATTAGCAACCAAGGTCCGATGGAGACGGCTTGTCTGCCCGGATTTTACGCGTGCAGAGGCACCGTTGAACGGGAGTAGAAAACGTGCTTGCGGAAAAAGAGCTGGCGGAGCCAAGAGGGTAAGAAAAGGATGAGGGGCAAGGACAGGGAGAAAGGAGACCCTGGATGGTGAGCAGCGGCACGGGAGGAGAGGAATAAAAAACGACAACAGACGCATATGGTTGGAGGAAACTGCACGCAGGAAGGCTCGGCCGCGCAGTTCTTTCCAACGGAGAAAAGCCATGCATGCGCCGTGTCCCGGTCGGTGGCGCGACACAAGTCGGCGCCATTGGTCCACGTCTTAATGTGTTAGATCATTGCGTGCGGATGGCGAAAGGCGGTGACGGAACGGCTTTTGAAAGACGACAAAGCGAGCAAAGCGGGTGGACGGAGTGTGGGGACAGTTGGGGCTGTTGAAACTTAAAACAGTGGGCGGTGGTGACACGCGAAGGAAAAGGACTTAGAACACAACGCGGCGGAAGCCAGCGCCAAAAAAAGGTTTTTATCGCAACCAATCTGGCACTGCACTGTAGCGTTGGAGAAGAGATGATAACGGCGGAGCGACATCGACGACTGTGGCAACGCCTTAACGTGGAGCGCAGCGACGCGCACACGAACAGAGCAAGCTTCGCCGGTATGGAAGGTCTGCGAAGGAATGTTGGGTGCTTGGAAAGAACGGTGCCTTCGCGGCTTCTGCTCACATAAGTGTGACGGAGGTTTGTTTAGGGAAGTGACGGCTGGTAAAGAGGAGGAACGGATTTGGCACTCGAAATAAGACGACGGACGATTGCGACATGGTTCGGCGTGAAGAACGCGCAGAAAAGTGGAACGAGAGAAAGCACAGAAGACAAAGGCAAATGAGAACACGTAGAAGACATGAGCAGCAGTCTTTGGAGTAGGGGCGCGCGACCTAAGAAACAAGATGGTGAAGCAGACACGAACTATGCCTGTGGTTCTGGGACGAGCAGAACACTTTTAGCGGGCTTGCGTTGTAATGGCTCCCTGGCCGGAAGTAAACAAAAGACAAGACGCATGAGATATGAGACACCGTAGGCAAGCAGACGAGACAACAAACAGGTAGCGGCCACTGGTTGGATAGAGCAGAATTGACCGGCACGAGCACGCAGCAACTTTGTTCCTCACAGCTTGGTGTTTCGCGCTTGATGCGAAGCGAATGCACACATACAGTGAAAACATAGGAGCCGTACGAACATGGATATGACTTTTGGTAAGAAGAAAGATTGTCGTCAAGAGCCTGCGCACGCATCGGAGCAGATTGGACGCGTAAAAACGAGGAAATACAAATACACGCCACAAGACACCGACACGAGGACAGAAATAACACGGCAGAAGAGCAGTCAAACCGCATGGCACACGGAAAAAATGCAAGCCGCCACAGAGGCCGCTCAACAAAAACACACCACAGAAAAAAGCGAGACCACACACTGCGCACCTCACACGCACGCCGTCGCAAACACACACGCGCAGGCCAAACACACAAGGAAGGACAAAAGGAAGACGCACCGACACAGCACACAGGGACGGACACAACGAAACATACGCACAACAAGCTCGGCAACAAAACGCAGGAAGCGTGGGGCGCACACCAAGAAGCTCGTCACCGGAAAAAGAAAAAGACACACGCATACAGAAAGGGCAGGCGCGCAACACAACGCCAGGAACAGGGGCAAAAATAGGGAACACAAAGCCAACAACAAAAAAGGCACGCAAAAAGACGAGGGCACCAGAAAAGGAGGCAGTGACGTAAGGAGACAAACGACGCGCACTCAGACGAAATAGAGACCAAAACAAAGCCGGCAAAACAGAAAAGGGGGAAAGAGACAAACAAAAAGAAACGGACAAACACGCGCAAACAACCATAAAGGGTGGCCAAGAAAACCGGACAAGAAAGTGCACAGCGAAAAGAACATCAACCGCAGCGCAGAGAAATAAGGAAAAAAAGAGGAAGCACCAAAAACAGGAAAGGGTCGCGAGGGAAGAGGGAAACAAAGCAAAAAAAGAAAGAAAGAAAGGCGCAGAAACAAACGAAGCAAAAAGGCAAGGCCACGAAAAAGAAAGTAAAATAGCTCGAAGGCACGCAAAGAAAGGAGAGCGAAAAGAAAAGAAAGAAAAAAAGGGAAGGAGGCAGAAAGGAAAGGGTGAAAGGAGAGGAAAAAGACGGAAAAAATAAAAAACACTGCGTGAGCATTTTTGTTGCAAAAGGCAAAAAAAATGCACAAGAAGGATAAATAAATAAAAGGCCACCTCACACCAAAAAAAATGGCAGGCACACACGAAACAACAAAAAGAAGTTTGTGAACAAAAAAAGCGAAAATAAAAATTAAAAGAAATAAGAGGACGCTATTGACAAAGTAAAAAAAAAGAAAAGAAATTTTAAAAAAAAACAGGTATTAAGAAATTTAAAAAAAAATTGGGACCGACGAAATAAAGAAAGAAAAAAAGAAATAAAAATAGAAAAATAAGCTTAAAAAATAAAAAATTAAAGAAAAAAGATTACATTTAAAAAAATATATTCTTGAAAACAAAATTTTATGAATGAGAAGATGATGATAAACAAATATTTTTCAGAAGAAACTTAAGACAAACCGGAAATATAAACAGAAAAAATTAAAAAAATTTAAAAAATTGGAAAGAAAAATTAGAAAAAAAAAATTAGAAGAAAAAAAAGGAAAAAAAGGAGGGAAAAAAAAGAAAAAAAATATAAATAAATATATATATATATATTTTGTTTTTTTTCTAAAATTTTTCTGTTTGCCTTTTTTGGATTCTTTTAGAAACTAAGCACGAAATGACTCGATCTTTCGCGTCTCTTTCAGAAGAAGAAAAGTGAACAGTGCATAAAAATTAAAAATGCATAAAAATTAAAAATGCATAAAAATTAAAATTAAAATAAATTTCAAAAAAAAATTTTGGAATTTAGCTTTGTTTTTGTTTGCGAAAATAAAAAAAGAAAACAATGAACCAAAATATAACAAATTTAAAAACTAAAATTTTTTAAATAAAAAATTCAAATACAACTCCCTCATCAAAAAAATATTAAAAGCAAATAAAAATAAAAAATAATAAAACAATTTAAATAAATTGTTCACACCTTTCCTTTAAAAAAAATTAAATTAAAAGCAACACTCTTTATTTGTTAAAAAAAAATTTTCACCTTTTTTAAAAATTCATTCCTCTTTTTTCGTTCAATATCTTTTTTTGCGATTCTGTCTTGTTGACTTCATTCTTTCATCATTCTTCATAAAAAACAAAATTGCTCAATTTTTTCCATCGCCACAACATTAAAAATTAACAAAAATAAATTTCGCGTCTTCAGGTTTCCTCCTTTGCAGTTGCGCTGCGACATCCTTTTTTTTCTTCCGCTTTTTTCAGTCTTGCTACAATAAAATCGTCGCTAAAAAACTTCACCTTCTTTTTTTGCAAGACTCGCTTCTCCTTTTCCCCTCTCTTTCACCCCATCTCCCAACCTTATGGCCCTCACCTTCCTTCTTGCCTCCCCTCGTTTCACCCTCATGACAAAAGCTCTTCGTGTTTGCGTCCAATGTCTTCCTCGCTTTCTTTTTGGCGCGTTAAAATTTTTCATGGCTTTGCCCGACCTTTGTCTCGTTTGGTACGCAACCGCAATTTAAACCCATCTGCTTGCCAAAACGCCTTCTACTTCTCTGTTTTTTTTCCTGTTCCTTTGGCCCGGCGCTGCCTTTTCTCCGCGACTGCGTGGTGGTCTGTTCCTTCTCTCTAACGCGATTCCGAGCGCGCCCTTCTTCTTCCTTCCCCTTGTGTCCTCAAAAAAGCGCCGTTTTCTGTTTGTCGGCGTCTCCTTCGCGTTGTCTTCTTGTCTCTTCCAGTGTTTGCTGTTGTGTTTCTTCGTGGTGTGATTGCTTGCCGTTTCATTTCCGCTCTGCGCATACCTTTCCCGTGCGCGTAATGCCGCCACCTGTCTGTCCCAAGCCTGTTGTGCGCCTTTCTTCGCCTGCGTTTTTCTTTGCTGCTTGCGCGTCCTTCACCGCGTGTCTTGCTTGCTCCTTCTGGGAGACTGGCCTTCTGGGCGTCCGCCGGCGTCGTCGCCTTGCCCCGCTCTTCTGCGTTTTTCGCGCGTGCTGTTTCTGTCCTAGGCCGGCTTTCCTGACCCTTCTTCGTGCGCTCCCTGTGCCACGCCCTTTCTTTTTTTCCACACTCTCTTCGGGCGAAATGCGTTGTCCTTGCCCTTCCCTTTTTCCTGCCAATGCGTTACTTCTGCCCATGGGCGCTTTTCTTTTTCCCAACTTCATCTCTCTTCTGTCCCATGTTCCTAGAAAGCACGTCTCTGTCCTCCCCTCCTTTTGCGGTCGAGCGCCACCATTGAAGCCGAGCCTTGCCGCCTCCCAAGTTCGCGACCACCCAAATCCTGTTCTCTTTCCAAATCCCTCGTTTTTGTCGCCGCGTCCGCTCCGTGCGGCATTTCTCTTCGGCCCTTTCTTTTCGTTCAGGCCCGGTTCCTCTCACCGAATTTCTTTTCCCTCCCCGACGCTGTTGCTGCTTTGCCTCAGGTGTCATGCACACGTTTCGTTGCATGACGCCGTGTCACTTTGCTTGGCTCCGCTGTGCAATTGTCCCTCGATGAACGCGTTGTCCCTCGTCAAAGCGTTCAGGCGTGCACACTTGTCCCCCTGTCCGACCTTCAGCTTTCACTGCGCTTCCCACTGGCGCGTCGTCGCGTTTTGCTCTTCTTCCCTTTCCCTTTTCTTCGTTTCTTTCGCCGATATCTTTCCAAGCTCTTCTACGTGGCGTGCCCCCTTTGCAGGCCTCTTCTCTTTCCTGTGTCTGCGCTTCGTCTCCTTTCCTCGGTGCGTGTTTTCTCTAAAGCTCGGCGGCTGCTCGGTGCGTCTCTCTCGCTCTGCTGTTCTTCCTCCAGAGTCTCCCTGTGCTCCGTCTTCTGGCCCGGGTCGTCCAATTCCTTAAACGGCGCAACCGCCTTTTTCCAAAACAGCCGAGGCCTTCGCGCCTTTCTTTTTCGCCCTCTAGTCCCCTCTCCTTGCTCCTGCGCACAAAAATTTCCTCCGTCCGCGTCACAGCTCAAAAACCCATGCCTGCTGGCCCTCCTTCTTGCTTTCAATCCTGCGCTCGGTCGCTCTCACCCTCGTTCCTGCGTCCCCCGTCTGGTCTCGTCACAAAGGTCGAGTTCGCTTCGCTTACCTGCCCCCGCTTTGCATGCAAGCCTTCTGTTCCAAACCAGCCGCGTCTTGGCGGGCCCACCTGTTACGTCCCGCCTCGGTCTTTCGCGAGTCTCTCCCCCAGTGCTGCGTGTGCCTCGTAAATCCGTCTCGGGTCGACACCCCTTTCCCCAACACCTGAAAGCCGCGACGCACACCGCCACGTCGCATGCCGCGTCCAGCGTCCGTCCCAAGCCATGCCTCCCCGTCCCGCCTCCCTGTTCATCTCCGTCCCGATCTCTCCCCCTTCGTCGCTCCTTCCCCAATTTCCCCTCCGTCCGCCGCGCATTGCCCCATTTTACGGAAACACAGTCCGACACAACATTTCGCACCTTCCCCTCCTAAAAACAGCCTGACCGCTTCCGGCGTTGCGCGTCACGGCCTTTGTCCTTTCGCGTTACTCCCTCACAAAAAATTCGTGCTCCTCAGCATCGTTCTCCTTCAACCCAAATGAGAAGCAACAATTTCCACGAACACTCGCCGTGCGCGCCTTCGCCTCCAACCGCTGCCAATTTCTCATGCTTTTCGCTTCGTGCGTCCGTGCCTCGTTCCAATATTTCCCACAAAATCCTTCTCAGCTCCGGGTGCTTGCGAACCTTCGTCACCCTGTCCTCCCGCGTACGAAAATGTAGGCGCGCAAAAGTGTTTCACCCCTTCCCCCCTCTAAGCGCGACCCCTCCCCTTTTGTCTCTCTGTGCTGTTTGCTAGCTCCTTGTTCCGAAGCGCCGCGCCGGTTACTCTTTCCTCGCCTCTGCGGCATTCCCCCAAGTCTCTTCAGGCTCATCACCTCGTGTGCCCCTAGAGCTCTTGCTTTGACTGTCCTTTCAACACCCTGCGTCTTGTCGCGTGCCTTCGCGCGCTATGTCACGTTCTTTCGCGTCCAAGCCCCCCTCTCCACACGGCTACTGTCGAAGCGCGCCTTTCTCTTGCGGTTGCGCTCTACTTCGCCTGCGCCACGCACCTCATGTCCTTCTCCGCCTACCCGCGGTGCTCCCTTTTTCTTATCTCTTTCTTCCACTTGCACATGCCGGCCGTCCGCTCTCTCCACGCGTTTTCATTCTCCTCTCCCCGCCGTTTGCCCCGATTGTTTTTCGTTCCGTTGGCGTCCCCACGTCGACCAAATGCCTCCGACGCGGCTGGCGCATCCCTCCTTCCCTTTGTCAAACCCTTCACATTCGTCGTTTCCTCCCCTGTCGCTGCGCTCCCATACGCTGGCACGCACGCGCCTTCCCTTTCACTCCTTTCCTGGCCATCCTTCGCGTCTGTGTTTTTACACCGCCGACAGGTGTACTCCTCTTCCTCTCTTCCCCACCGCCCGGTGGTCTCTACACGCCTCCACTTCGTGAGGAAGCGTGTCTTCACACCCCCTCCTTCCTTGCCCGCCCAAGTTCCTTCCCTGGTCCCTTTCGCACCTTCCCTTTTCTTCGCCGCTCTCGCCACCGTTGTCCTTCCACCGGCACTCTTCCCTTTCCTCGTTTCATTTTCCGAGTTCCCCCAAGGCCCTCGAATCCCCCGTTCCAAGGCCTTGGCTTGCCAGTCCGCCAGCCGGTGCAGTCACACTCTCTCACCAAAGTCCTTCGCGTTCTGTGCCTTCCTACGTCCTCCCTGTGCCTCAAGTCACTCTTTCCCTGTGGTCGGTCCTGTGCTTTTTTCGGCCCCCCTCGTTTCCCTCCCACCGCGGTGTCGTCCCCCGGCTACGGCTCCCCGCTCGTGCTCCAAACTGCGTTGCCCGCCGCGCCTGTGCCAAGCGTTCCCCTTGTTGCCACTTCGCTTTGCCTCCCCCGCATCGACGCATCGCGCGCCTTCCTCCCCGGTCCCCCCGGTTGTCCCGGTGCTCCCCGAGCCCCCCTCGCCGTTTCTTCTGTCGTTGCGCGACTCCTCGCACGTCCCTCGCCTCTGTCGAACATCCCGCCGCTCAATCGTCTTCCTTGCTGTTCCCAAACAAAAAATGGGCGCTGAGCTGCAACTCCCCTGTTGCCCGCCTCGCACGTCTCACTTCGCGGCTTCTGTTCCTTCCCTGTGTTTGTCCCCCATGCTCTGCGCACTGCGTCTCCTGAACGCTTTTACCCCTTGCGCGCTCCTCCACGCCTTGCCAAAATTTCTTCTCTGTGTCCTCCCCCTCATTCCGCGTTCCTTCCGTACTGCGCTTTTCCTCTGTGGTGTGTGCCGCAGCTACCGCATCCTTCGTTTCGTCTCGCTGAACCTCGTGCGTCCTCGCGCCCGCCGCGATCCGTGTTTGCCTTGACCGTCCCTCCTGTCTCCTCTGCCGTTCCTCCACTGTCCTTCCCTTCTGCCCTCGTACACCAGCCCGTGCAGCGCGGCTCTTCTTTCCTCGTGTACTTCTTTGCGTCTCTCTCCTCCAACTCGTCAGCCCACCCTTTTCTCCTGCTCCACTCCTCCTCATCTTCTTCTTCCACTGTACCCTTTCTCACAAGCACCTGTCCTCTGCCCGTCCTGCGTGCTCTTGCGTCTTTTGCCTGTCGTCTACCCGTTGCTTCCCCAGCCAACAACTTCGCCTTCTTCTTACTTCCCCGCGTCCCATGCAGGTCTTTCTTCTTCGTCGCCCGCCTGCCGCTCGCGTCACCTGGCACGTGCGTCCTATTCAGTCCCAATGTATCCCTAACCACTTCGTGTCCCGCCACCTGCGCGCGCGTTCCCCTGTTCCTCTCTGCGTTAGCCTGCGTTCTTGTCTTCTTCACATGCCTCACTTGTGTCCTGGCGCGCCAGTCTCGTTGCCCACATGCTCGTGTCCTGCTGCGCTCCTCGTGTTTCGGCGCAGTGCGCGGTGTTCGCCTGGCATTTTCTGCGTTCGTTTGACTTCGTCTGGTCCACTGGCCCGCTCACCTGCTGGGAGCAGACTAAGTCCTTCCGCAGTTGGGCGGCCGCGCTTTTTTGGCCCGCACTCTTCTCAGCGGCGCTTCCTACCCGGGTCCTCCGCGGACACCTCCTCCTCCGGCGTCGGTCTGTCCTTGTGCCTCACCACACGTTCGCTAGCCTCCTCGCCTCGTCTGACCTCTCCGACCCCGTGCCACTCCTCCTTTCCCTGTTGTCACCCTCCGGTCTGCCCGCACTTCCCGTTGCTCCCTGGACCCCTCGTGGTGCATCTTTCCTAGTCCCGCTTTTTCGTTTCGGCCAACCGCCTGTGCCCGCATGTTCTCCCGTTCCTGATCCCTCTCATTGCCGCGCGCCTGGCCACACGCATTCCCCCCCTTGGCCTGCAAAACACCTGCACGTACCAGGTGCGTCCCGTCACCCACGCAAGTCGCCCCGTGTTGCTCTTTTGTCCTGCCGCGTCACAATCCTCCCAAGCAACCCCTCACTCCGACTTCTCTGTGCTTTGTTGCGGTGTTCCCCTCTTTCCCACTTCTCTGCCGCCAATTTCCGCTATCCTTTTCCCCCGCTTTCCGCCTTCCCACAACTCGGGTACCGCTGGCCTCTTCCCGTCAGCGGTCCAAAACCCCCAAAACCCGCTCGCCTTCCCTGTGTCCCCGAACTAATGCCCTTTCCCCCGTTGGCCTCTGTGTTCCCTGAAGTCTCGCAAACGCCCAGCCCCATTTCTCCCTTCTGGCTGCCTTCCCCCTTTTCCCCTCCTAATCCCCCGCCGAATCCCATGCGCCTTACTCTTCCTGGCCTTCCGTTCCACGCGTCCCGTGGCTCCGCTGCGAAGGAAACCACCTGTCGCCCCCACCTCGCGCCCGTCTCTTCTTTTAGTCACCTTTCCTTTTTCGTGCACTTCTCTCCAGCACCCCTCACCCGCGTTCTTTCGTTCCAACACCTTTGTCGCAGAGCGGTCCACTTGTGTTGTTTCCCAGACGTCGCCGCTCCGGCGTGCACCGTCCTAGCATGTTGGGCACATCGTCTTCCGAGTGTGCCGATCACCGCCGTGTTGCCACCACCTTCGCCCTCTTCGCGTCGTCGGCCCCTATCATCAGCTGTGGGCGTCCTCGCCCTGCGTTGCAAAAATGTCCTGTCGTTAGCGTGCCCGATTCCTGCGGCTCGTCCTCCCTTATGTGCGTGTCCTGCGCGGGCTCTCGCCACAACTCCGTTCGCATCGGGCTATGCGCTTAACGCCATTCCTGCTGCTGGTGCTTGTGTCCCGTTCCCCTGGTTCGAATGAGCGGTCTGTTTGACGACCTCAATCAGCAACCAGTTCGTCCTCGATACGTCTTGCGGGCGTTGCCAAGTTCGTTTCCTTTTTCGCCAGTCGCGTGACAGCTGTATCTCGCTTCCTCTTCCCCCCTTCCATGGCAAAAAAGGGCCGACGCTCTTCCGCGTTCCCGCAACGTGCCAGCTGTGTTTGTCCTTTTGCTGTGCTCGGTGTCCGCGCTTTCACTTTCCTTGTATGGACCACGGTCACTCAAAGATGTCTTGTTGCGGCGTCTTCCCGCTATTCGCGCGACCCTTCTCCCACGTGTCCTCTGCACGCTCGTCGCGCCTTCTTCTCTTCACCTCTCCCTCCCTCGCTGCTAGCCGCACCTCGCGTCTGTGAGCGCGTGCGCTTCGTCCTCCGGAGACAGTCTCCGAAAAAGGTGTTCCTTCCACCAATGTGTCGTACAGCACTCTCGCTCTTTATTCGAAGCGTCACCTTCCCAATGTGCGCGTCTCAGGGCGTTTCGATGCAGCTCTGTCCCCTCACCACCCGGCCTCACAGTCAACTGCAATTCTTCCAATGTCCCCCCAACCTGCGCGGTCGCGTTTCTATCTGCGTGCTTCGTTTGTTCGTTCGTTTGTCTCGTCCATTCACGCGAATTGATGTTGGCCCCCGCCACCTGCACGCGTGATCCTCTTCAGGTCCACGGAGCGTCCACACATTTCGCGTCGCACCAGAATGCCGAATCCTTCCTCTACGGTTACCTCTCCGCGCCGCGGCCGTCTTTCCTAAAAATCCCTTTTTGCTCGCCCCGCGCTTCATTCCGCCCTTGCTGCAATCCTCAAGGCTGTCAATAAGGCCCACACCTGCGGCGTGCTATCCCCGGTTCTACCCGGGTTCTTCTACTCTTTCCTTCTGTCGTTAGTGCCTCCATTCCCTCGTCGACCCGAAAAAACACCCCTCCGCCTCCCAAGGTCAAGTCTTCCCTAGCCACCCGCCGCCGTCTTCCCCCGCTGTCGGCTGTGCGCTGTCGGTGCAAGTTTCACTGCTGACGCCAGCGCGTCGCTCAGGTCTTCGCGTTGCGACGCGCCAGGCACCGCGGCATTTCCGTGCGTCCTTCTGCTTCACCACGTTCCCGGCACGAGCGCCGAAGCGCGGTGCTTTCCGTCGCGCGTGTCGGCCCCGCATCGACTGCTCACGCGCGAGGTGTGTTTTTGCCGGGTCTTTCCGGTGTCGCTGCCTCGGTTACCTCTCCTCGCTGTATTGCGAGCGTCTTGCACTCTGCCGCGTCGCGCACGCATCCCTCTCCAACGCCCCCGCTGTGCGTCCTCGCGCTGCCATGCTATGCTGTGAGTTTCTCTCTCCTGTCAAGTCCCTCTCAGGCGTGAGTTCCTCACCTGCGCCTTTGTCCTCCACAATTCCTTTTCCGCTCCTCGTGCCCAATGCTGTGCGTAGCCCGTCGCTGGCGTCCGGCTGGCCGCTGCACCCTGTCCTCTGTCGTTCGTACCTGTCACTGCGCTTCTGGCCAGACGCACTGCATGGCGATCACTCGTTGTCTGCGCCGTGGTTTTCTTCGTCCCTCTTGTAGCCTCACCGTCGCGCACCGCGCCGCGGGCCGGTCACCAGAATCCTCACGCAGCAAAACTCTGTGTTGGCAGCCTTGTATGCCTTCCCGCGTCTGTGTGCGTGTGCGGCGTCGTGCGGGCGTGCCCGTGCGCTCCCCACACCGACGGTTGGTGATTTCCCTGTCCTTTGATCTGCGGTGGCGTCACGCCTTGTCGTCACCCCGTTCGAAGCGCAGTGGTCCGCTAAGTCAACCACTGTCTTTTCGCTTTGTGCCAGCGGCACCGCCATCGTTCGCGCACGCGCCGTCCTTCGGTCCCCGCCGGCGCCCCGCGCCTCGCGCTTCGCTTCCTGTTACTTGTGCTGTCCGTTCACGTTGCTGCGTTACGCATGGCTCGTTCGCGTGTCGACGGCGGCGCTGCGTCCCGGGTCGTCGTCGTCGCGCAAGCCTCACAGCGTCGTTCGCAGCCTGCGCCTGCGCCTCACCTCCGTTTCGCTGCGGCGAGCGTTGCGCGGAGCGAGGCGACCGAGTGGAAATGGCGGTCGCAGCTGCCTTGACAACGCAACTGCCCGGGGCTCGTGGGGGCCTTCGGAGAGCGATGGGCTGCGTCGACTGGGTTGTTCGGGCAAGCGGGGAAGCAGGGTGGGGGCAACGGGCGGGGCGGGGGAGGCAGCGGGAGGGGCGGGGGAGGGGCGGAGGGGGAAGGAGCGGGCGAGGTGCCGGGTCAGTCGGCGAGGCAACACGCCGCTGCTCGGGTCAGGGCACTTGGCGCGCAGCCGGCGGCGCCTCGGCATTGAAAACGCGCGGCACAGCGAGGGGGGGGAGACGTTGCATGGCAATTTTGTCGCTTTGGTTTTAGAAGCGCGCAGAGGATGCGAGCAACGTTTTTGCTGGCTATGGCTCTGGCAGCCGCGGGCACGTTGGTGCCCAGCGGCAGCGCCGCAGCTGGGGACACCGTGAGGGAATTTCGCGTACTTTGCCGGCTCGCGACAGCACTGGACGCTTTCAAACACTTGGAAGCATCGGCACTGTGGCGAGGGCAAGACCCGGTCACACAGATAGAGGAGACTTTGCGCAAGCTGCGCAAGCTGGCTGGGGGGGGAAAGGCCATTGCACACCGTGCTAGGGCGTTCATCGGTGGTCGAGCTCAACAGGAAGGCGGCGGGGGCGGCGCGTTTACGGGGGAAGCATGCGCCAAGGGAATCAAAGGGCCGGGCCAACCAGGGACGGCCCAGGCCGACACACTGCTTTGCCAAGCGAAAGAGGCCAAAGCCGAAGCGGAGGAGCTAATCAACAAGGCAAAGATTCTGGCACACGAAGCTTTGTGGGGCAAAGAAAGTGGGACGGTGAAACAGGACACGCTGCAAACAAAAACCTGGGCAGACAATCCGAGCGCAAGCACACTAGCAGGCGTCACGAAAGCAGACGCACACTGCGTCGCAAGCAACGTGCTCTGGCTCTGCATGGACGGCACAAACACGCACACAGCCAACCCATGCTTCAAAAACGCTGGCGTTACCGCATTGGGCTCACTTAGCAGTCACACGCATACCAGGTGCCACGGCACTCCAGCCACCGCACTGCAAGTGTGGACAGCCCTCGCACCACTCTGCATCAACGCAACGGCCAAGGAGACAAGGCCAGCAGAAGAACTCGCCACAACAGCACTCGCAGCTGCCGAAAACGTCATCTCCCAAATACACGACGTCAGCAACAACGGGCAAAAATTCATTCTGGGACCGCAAGGAAGCACAGCCTCATCGCGCAACAAGGGAGCCAGCGAAATCTGCATCAAGTTCGGCTCCGCCAGCAACAAGGTCAAAGAAATCTACTGGCACGCACGCGTGCGCAGCATCGCCGCCGCCGTCAAACAGGCAAACACTCTCGCAGCCGAAGCACGAACCCTCGCAACGCACGCCAGACTCACCGCCGCACAGTGCTTAGCAACGGAGGAAGAAGCTAGCACAGGTAACAACAACGAAACACAGGAAAACAGTCAGACGAAGGAGGACCAAGAAGCAGAAGGCAGCGACAGCGAGGCACAGCACGGAGGGCGGGCACGTCGCCACACAGAAAGCAACAAGGACGAAGCCAGGACAAGTGAGAAAACAAAGGCACAGCCAGCAACCAGCCAGCACAGCGCGGCCACCGCGCACAGACAACAGCACGCGGAAGCAGCACTGGCCATCCTGGCCACAAGGCTCGCACGTTCAGCAAGGCACGAATAAAAACAACACACACAGCCTGGAAAAAACAAGAAAAGGAACAAAGGCACAGACAGAAAAAGTGCCCACCAACCAAAGAAACACGCGCGAAAAGAGACACAAGAAAACAAAAAACTTGCACACGACAAAAACAATCAAACTGACACGCACAGACATGTAAAGGGTAAAACACACAAGACACACCACGCATCAACACCACAGACCAGCAGTGACCAAGGACACAAAAACACGCACAGTGAAGAAGGCCAACACAAGGCGGCAGGGTGAAGAGAAACACATGAAGGGCGTGGCGGCAAAGAAAACAGAGCACCCAGCCACAGGGGAGACACAAGAACGCCACAGGTGTTTAAAGGAACAACGCGGGCACGTTGCAAACAGCTTCGGACACGCTGACAGCCACGCACGACAGCAACGCGCAGGCGCGAGAAGGCACTTTTGGCTAGCAACAAGCCGCGCGACACGCGCCGCAACACAACAAAGATAAAAGTGCACACAGGGAAAGGAAGCGTGCACTGAGGGAACAACACGCCACGGGAAAACACACAGCGAATCAACAAACGCACAAACGAAAGGCGCGGCAAGCACACGGACAGAAAAGGCAGAACACCCCGCAAAATTTACAAGGGGCGCGGGCGCACAGGTCAGCAACGCGCACACTGACGCGCACAAGCGAAGCAAACACACACTAAGACGCCAGGACACGGACAAGTGAACGGACAGAACGCGCACGAAGCACAGAACAAACACAGCCGGCAACACGCAAAAAAAAACAGGCAGAGGCAGCAATGCGTGCAAGAACACAGGCAGTGAATGCGTGACGCCAAAGACACCGACGCAAGAGAGCAACGCACTGCGGGACAACATCAAGCATGAACACAAAAGAACAGAGCACACAACAGCAGACAAAACCGACACGACACGAAGAGGAAGAAAACAGCGCAAACACAGCCAACACGCAAGGCACACGGGAAAAAATGCGCGACTGCACAGACACCCCGGCCGCTCAAGGCAAACACAACACAGAAAAAAGCGAGCCCACACACTGCACACCAAACACGCACGCCGTCGCAAACACACACGCGCAGGCCAAGCACACAAGGAAGGACAAAAGGAAGACGCACCGACACAGCACACAGGGACGGACACAACGAAACATACGCACAACAAGCTCGGCGACAAAACGCACGACGCGCAAGGCGCGGGGCACACACCAAGAATCGTCACCGGAAAAAGAAAAAGACACACGCATACAGAAAGAACAGGCGCGCAACACAACGCCAGACAAGGGGCCAAAAATAGGGAACACAAAGCCGGCAGCAAAAAAGGCACGCAAAAAGACGAGGGCACCAGAAAAGGAGGCAGTGACGTAAGGAGACAAACGACGCGCACTCAGACGAAATAGAGACCAAAACAAAGCCGGCAAAACAGAAAAGGGGGAAAGAGACAAACAAAAAGAAACGGACAAACACGCGCAAACAACCATAAAGGGTGGCCAAGAAAACCGGACAAGAAAGTGCACAGCGAAAAGAACATCAACCGCAGCGCAGAGAAATAAGGAAAAAAAGAGGAAGCACCAAAAACAGGAAAGGGTCGCGAGGGAAGAGGGAAACAAAGCAAAAAAAGAAAGAAAGAAAGGCGCAGAAACAAACGAAGCAAAAAGGCAAGGCCACGAAAAAGAAAGTGAAATAGCTAGAAGGCACGCAAAGAAAGGAGAGCGAAAAGAAAAGAAAGAAAAAAAGGGAAGGAGGCAGAAAGGAAAGGGTGAAAGGAGAGGAAAAAGACGGAAAAAATAAAAAACGCTGCGTGAGCATTTTTGTTGCAAAAGGCAAAAAAAATGCACAAGAAGGATAAATAAATAAAAGGCCACCTCACACCAAAAAAAAAATGGCAAACAGACACGAACGAAACAACAAAAAGAAGTTTGTGAACAAAAAAAGCGAAAATAAAAATTAAAAGAAATAAGAGGACGCTATTGACAAAGTAAAAAAAAAGAAAAGAAATTTTAAAAAAAAACAGGTATTAAGAAAATTTAAAAAAAATTGGGACCGACGAAATAAAGAAAGAAATAAAAAAATAAAAATAAGCTTAAAAAAATAAAAACTCAAAGAAAAAAGATTACATTTAAAAAAAAAATTTCTTGGAAAAAAATGTTATGAAAGAAAACAAAGATAATGATAAACAAATATTCTTCAGAAGAAATTTAAGACAAACCGGAAATATCAACAGAAAAAATAAAAAAATTTAAAAAATTGGGCGAAAAATTAGAAGAAAAAAAAAAAAAAAAAAAGGAAAAAAAAAGGGAAAGAAAGGAAGGAAAAAAAAAAAATATAAATAAATATATATATATATATATTTTGTTTTTTTTCTAAAATTTTTCTGTTTGCCTTTTTTGGATTCTTTTAGAAACTAAGCACGAAATGACTCGATCTTTCGCGTCTCTTTCAGAAGAGGAAAAATTAAAAGTGCAAAAAACTTAAAAGTGCATAAAAATTAAAAATGCATAAAAATTAAAATTAAAGTAAATTAAAAAAAAAAATTTTGAATTTAGCTTTGTTTTTGTTTGCGAAAATAAAAAAAGAAAACAATAAACCGAAATATAACAAATTTAAAAACTAAAATTTTTTAAATAAGAAATTCAAATACAACTCCCTCATCAAAAAAATATTAAAAGCAAATTAATAAAAATAAAAAATAATAAAACAATTTAAATAAATTGTTCACACCTTTCCTTTAAAAAAAATTAAATTAAAAGCAACACTCTTTATTTGTTAAAAAAAAAAATTTTCACCTTTTTTAAAAATTCATTCCTCTTTTTTCGTTCAATATCTTTTTTTGCGATTCTGTCTTGGTGACTTCATTCTTTCATCATTCTTCATAAAAAACAAAATTGCTCAATTTTTTTCATCGCCACAACATTAAAAATTAACAAAAATAAATTTCGCGTCTTCAGGTTTCCTCCTTTGCAGTTTCGCTGCGACATCCTTTTTTTTCTTCCGCTTTTTTCAGTCTTGCTACAAGAAAATCTTCGCTAAAAAACTTCACCTTCTTTTTTTGCAAGACTCGCTTCTCCTTTTCCCCTCTCTTTCACCCCATCTCCCAACCTTATGGCCCTCACCTTCTTTCTTGCCTCCCCTCGTTTTACCCTCATGACAAAAGCTCTTTGTGTTTGCGTCCAATGTCTTCCTCGCTTTCTTTTTGGCGCGTTAAAATTTTTCAGGGCTTTGCCCGACCTTTGTCTCGCTTGGTACGCAAGCGCAATTTAAACCCATCTGCTTGCCAAAACGCCCTCTACTTCTCTGTTTTTTTTCCTGTTCTTTTGGCACTGCGTTGCCGTTTCTCCGCGACTGAGTGGTGGTCTGTTCCTTCTCTCTAACGCGATTCCGAGCGCGCCCCTCTTCTTCCTTCCCCTTGTGTCCTCAAAAAAGCGCCGTTTTCTTTTTTTCGGCGATTCCTTCGCTTCGTCTACTTGTCTCTTCCAGTGTTTGCTGTTGTGTTTCTGCGTGGTGTGATTCTGCGCCGTTGCATTTCCGTCCTGCGCATACCTTTCCCGTGCGCGTAATGCCGCCACCTGTCTGTCCCAAGCCTGTTGTGCGCCTTTCTTCGCCTGCGTTTTTCTTTGCTGCTTGCGCGTCCTTCACCGCGTGTCTTGCTTGCTCCTTCTGGGAGACTGGCCTTCTGGCGTCCTTGGGCGTCGTCGCCTTGCCCCTTCTTTCTGCGTTTTTCGCGCGTGCTGTTTCTGTCGTGGGCCGTCCTTCCTGACCCTTCTTCGTGCGCTCCCTGTGCCACGCCCTTTCTTTTTTTCCACACTCTCTTCGGGCGAAATGCGTTGTCCTTGCCCTTCCCTTTTTCCTGGCAATGCGTTACTTCTGCCCATGGGCGCTTTTCTTTTTCCCAACTTCATCTCTCTTCTGTCCCATGTTCCTAAAAACCACGTCTCTGTCCTCCCCTCCTTTTTCGGTCGAGCGCCACCATTGAAGCCGAGCCTTGTCTGCTTCCAAGTTCGCGACCACCCAAATCCTGTTCTCTTTCCAAATCCCGCGCTTTTGTCGTCGTGTCCGCTCCGTGCGGCATTTCTCTTCGGCCCTTTCTTTTCGTTCAGGCCCGGTTCCTCTCACCGAATTCCTTTTCCACTCCCCGACGCTGTTGCTGCTTTGCCTCAGGTGTCATGCACACTTTTCGTTGCACGACGCCGTGTCACTTTGCTTGGCTCCGCTGTGCAATTGTCCCTCGATGAACTCGTTGTCCCTCGTCAAAGCGTTCAGGCGTGCACACTTGTCCCCCTGTCCGACCTTCAGCTTTCACTGCGCTTCTCACTGGCGCTGCGTCGCGTTTCGCTCTTCTTCCCCTTCCCTTTTCTTCGTTTCTTTCGCCGATATCTTTCCAAGCTCTTCTACGTGGCGTGCCCGCTTTGCAGGCCTCTTCTCTTTCCTGTGTCTGCGCTTCGTCTCCTTTCCTCGGTGCGTGTTTTCTCTAAAGCTCGGCGTCTGCTCGGTGCGTTCTCGCGCTCTGCTGTTCTTCCTCCAGTCTCTCCCTTTGTCCCGTGCTCTGTCCCGTGTTGGCCAATTCCTTAAACGGCGCCTCGGCCTTTTCCCAAAACAGCCGAGGCCTTCGCGCCTTTCTTTTTCGCCCTCCAGTTCCCTCTCCTTGCTCCTGCGCACAAAAATTTCCTCCGTCCTCCCCTCAGCTCAAAAACACACGCCTGCTGGCCTTGTTTCTTGCTTTCAATCCTGCGCTCGGTCGCTCTCACCCTCGCTGCTGCGTCCCCCTTCTGGCCTCGTCACAAAGTCCGAGTTCGCTTCGCTTACCTGCCCCCGCTTTGCATGCAAGCCTTCTGTTCCAAACCAGCCGCGTCTTGGCGGGCCCACCTGTTACGTCCCGCCTCGGTCTTTCGCGAGTCTCTCCCCCAGTGCTGCGTGTGCCTCGTGAATCCGTCTCGAGTCGACACCCCTTTCCACAACACCTGAAACCCGCGACGCACACCGCCACGTCGCGTGGCGCGTCCAGCGTCCGTCCCAAGCCATGCCTCCCCGTCCCGCCTCCCTGCTCATCGCCGTCCCGATCTTTCCCCCTTCGTTCCTCCTTCCCCAATTTCCCCTCCGTCCGCCGCGCCTTGCCCCATTTTACGGAAACACAGTCCGACACAACATTTCGCACCTTCCCCACCTAAAAATAGCCTGACCGCTTCCGGCGTTGCGCGTCACGGCCTTGCTCCCTTCGCGTTACTCCCTCACAAAAAATTCGTGCTCCTCAGCATTGGTCTCCTTCAACCCAAATGAGAAGCAACAATTTCCACGAACACTCGCCGTGCGCGCCTTCGCCTCCGACCGCTGCAAATTTCTCATGCTGTTCGCCTCGACCGTCCGTGCCTCGTTCCAATATTTCCCACAAAATCCGTCTCAGCCCCGGCGCTGCCGAGGTTGTTGCGTCGCGCCCTCTCGCGTACGAAAATGTAGATGCGCAAAAGTGTTTCACCCCTTCCCGCCTCTAAGCGCGACCCCGTCTCTTTTGTCTCTCTGTGTTGTTTGCCAGCTCCTTGTTCCGAAGCGCCGCGCCGGTTACTCTTTCCTCGCCTCTGCGGCACTCCCCCAAGTCTCTTCAGGTTCATCACCTCGTGTGCCCCTCGAGCTCTATCTTTGACTGTCCTTTCAACACCCTGTTTCTTGTCGCGTGCCTTCGCGCGCTATGTCACGTCCCTTTCGCGTCCAAGCCCCCCTCTCCACACGGCTACTGTCGAAGCGCGCCTTTCTCCTTTGGCTCCTCCCTACTTCGCCCCTGCCACGCACCTCGTGCTCCTCTCCGCCTACCCGCGTCGCTCCCTGTTTCTTATCTCTTTCTTCCACTTGCACATGCCGGCCGTCCGCTCTCTCCACGCGTTTTAATTCCCCTCTCCCCGCCGTTTGCTCCGATTGTTTTTCGTTCCGTTGGCGTCCCCACGTCGACCAAATGCCTCCGACGCGGCTGGCGCATCCCTCCATCCCTTTTTCAAACCCTTCACATTCGTCGTTTCCTCCCCTGTCGCTGCGCTCCCATACGCTGGCACGCACACGCCTTCCCTTTCATTCCTTTCCTGGCCATCCTTCGCGTCTGTGTTTTTACACCGCCGACAGGTGTACGCCTCTTCCTATCTTCCCCACCGCCCGGTGGTCTCTACACGCCTCCTCTTCGTGAGGATGCGTGTCTTCACACCCCCCTCCTTCCTTGCTTGCCCAAGTTCCTTCCCTGGTCCCTTTTGCACCTTCCCTTTTCTTCGCTTTGCTCTTTACCGCTGTCCTTCCACCGGCACTGTCTCCTTTCCTCGTTCCATTTTCTGTGTTCTCCCAAGGCCCTCGAATCCACCGTTCCAAGGCCTTGGCTTGCCAGTCCGCCAGCCGGTGCAGTCACACTCTCTCACCAAAGTCCTTCGCGTTCTGTGCCTTCCTGCGTCCTCCCTGTGCCTCAAGTCACTCTTTCCCTGTGGTCGGTCCTGTGCTTTTTTCGCTCCCCCTCGTTTTCCTCCCACCGCGGTGTCCGCCCCCGGCTACGGCTCCCCGCTCGTGCTCCAAACTGCGTTGCCCGCCGCGCCTGTGCCAAGCGTTCCCCTTGTTGCCACTTCGCTTTGCTTCCCCCGCCTCGACGCTTCGCGCGCCTTCCTCCCCGGTTCTCCCGGCTGTCCCGGCGCTCCCAGATCCCCCCTCGCCGCTTTTTCTGTCGTTGCGCGACTCCTCGCACGTCCCTCGCCTCTGTCGAAGTCCCCGCCGCTCAATCGTCTTCCTTGCTGTTCCCAAACAAAAAATGGGCGCTGAGCTGCAACTCCCCTGTCGCCCGCCTCGCACGTCTCACTTCGCGGCTTCTGTTCCTTCCCTGCGTTGCGGTCCCATGCTCTGCGCACTGCGTCTCCTGAACGCTTTTACCCCTTGCGCGCTCCTCCACGCCTTGCCAAAATTTCTTCTCTGTGTCCTCCCCCTCATTCCGCGTTCCTTCCTTACGCCGCTTTTCCTCTGTGGTGTGTGCCGCAGCTACCGCATCCTTCGTTTCGTCTCGCTGAACCTCGTGCGTCCTCGCGCCCGCCGCGATCCGTGTCCGCCTTGACCGTCCCTCCTGTCTCCTCTGCCGTTCCTCCACTGTCCTTCCCTTCTGCCCTCCTACACCAGCCCGTGCAGCGCGGCTCTTCTTTCCTCCTGTACTTCTTTGCGTCTCTCTCCTCCAACTCTTCAGCCCACCCTTTTCTCCTGCTCCACTCCTCCTCATCCTTTTCGCTCATTTTCCCCTGCGCACAAGCACCTGTCCTCTGCCCGTCCTGCGTGCACTTGCGTCTTTTGCTTGTCGTCTACCCGTTGCTTCCCCAGCCAACAACTTCGCCTTCTTCTCACTTCCCCGCGTCCCATGCAGGTCTTTCTTCTTCGTCTGCCGCCTGCCGCTCGCGTCACCTGTCACGGGCTACCTATTCAGTCCCAATGTATCCCTAACCACTTCGTGTCCCAACACCTGCGCGCGCGTTCCCCTGTTCCTCTCTGCGTTAGCCTGCGTTCTTGTCTTCTTCACATGCCTCACTTGTGTCCTGGCTCGCCAGTCTCGTTGCCCACATGCTCGTGTCCTGTTCTCCCACTCGTTTTCCGTTGCAGTGCGCGGTGTTCGCCTGGTATTTCCTTCGTTCGTTTGACTTCGTCTGGTCCACTGGCCCGCTCACCTGCTGGGAGCAGACTAAGTCCTTCCGCAGTTGGGCGACCGCGCTTTTTTGGCCCGCACTCTTCTCAGTGGCGCTTCCTGCCCGGGTCCTCCGCGGTCTCCTCCTCCTCCGGCGTCGGTCTGTCCTTGTGCCTCGCCACACGTTCTCTACCCTCCTCGCCTCGTCTGACCTCTCCGACCCCGTGCCACTCCTCCTTTCCCTGTTGTCACCCTCCGGTCTGCCCGCACTTCCCGTTGCTCCCTGGACCCCTCGTGGTGCAGCTTTCCTAGTCCCGCTTTTTCGTTTTGGCCAACCCTCCGTGCCCGCATGTTCTCCCGTTCCTGATCCCTCTCACCGGCGCGCGCCTGGCCACACGCATTCCCCCCCTTGGCCTGCAAAACACATGCACGTACCAGGTGCGTCCCGTCACCCACGCAAGTCGCCCCGTGTTGCTCTTTTGTCCTGCCGCGTCACAATCCTGCCAAGCAACCCCTCACTCCGACTTCTCTGTGCTTTGTTGCGGTGTTCCCCTCTTTCCCACTTCTCTGCCGCCAATTTCCGCTATCCTTTTCCCCCGCTTTCCGCCTTCCCACAACTCGGGTACCGCTGGCCTCTTCCCGTCAGCGGTCCAAAACCCCCAAAACCCGCTCGCCTTCCCTGTGTCCCCGAACTAATGCCCTTTCCCCCGTTGGCCTCTGTGTTCCCTGAAGTCTCGCAAACGCCCAGCCCCATTTCTCCCTTCTGGCTGCCTTCCCCCTTTTCCCCTCCTAATCCCCCGCCGAATCCCATGCGCCTTACTCTTCCTGGCCTTCCGTTCCACGCGTCCCGTGGCTCCGCTGCGAAGGAAACCACCTGTCGCCCCCACCTCGCGCCCGTCTCTTCTTTTAGTCACCTTTCCTTTTTCGTGCACTTCTCTCCAGCACCCCTCACCCGCGTTCTTTCGTTCCAACACCTTTGTCGCAGAGCGGTCCACTTGTGTTGTTTCCCAGACGTCGCCGCTCCGGCGTGCACCGTCCTAGCATGTTGGGCACAACGGCTTCCGAGTGTGCCGATCACCGCCGTGTCTCCACCACCTTCGCCCTCGTCGCGTCGTCGGCCCCTATCATCATCTGTGGGCGTCCTCGCCCTGCGTTGCAAAAATGTCCTGTCGTTAGCGTGCCCGATTCCTGCGTGTCCTCCTCCCTCATGTGCGTGTCCTGCGCGGGCTCTCGCCACATCTTCCTCCGCATCGGGCTATGCGCGCAACGCCACTCCTGCTGCTGGTGCTTGTGTCCCCCTGGTTCGAATGAGCGGTCTGTTTGACGACCTCAAGCAGCAACCAGTTCGTCCTCGATACGTCTTGCGGGCGTTGCCAAGTTCGTTTCCTTTTTCGCCAGTCGCGTGACAGCTGTATCTCGCTTCCTCTTCCCCCATTCCATGGCAAAAAAGGGCTGACGTGCTTCCGCGTTCCCGCAACGTGCCAGTGGTGTTTGTCCTTTTGCTGTGCTCGGTGTCCGCGCTTTCACTTTCCTTGTATGGACCACGTTCACTCAAAGATGTCTTGTTGCGGCGTCTTCCCGCTATTCGCGCGACCCTTCTCCCACGTGTCCTCTGCACGCTCGTCGCGCCTTCTTTTCCTCACCTCTCCCTCCCTCGCTGCTAGCCGCACCTCGCGTCTGTGAGCGCGTGCGCTTCGTCCTCCGGAGACAGTCTCCGAAAAAGGTGTCCCTCCCACCAATGTGGCGTACAGCACTCGCGCTCTTTATTCGAAGCGTCACCTTCCCAATGGGCGCTTCTCAGGGCGTTTCGATGCAGCTCTGTCCCCTCACCACGCGGCCTCATCGTCAACTGCAATTCTTCCATTGTCCCCCCAACCTGCGCGGTCGCGTTTCTATCTGCGTGCTTCGCCTGTTCGTTCGTTTGTCTCGTCCATTCACGCGCATTGATGTTGGCCCCCCGCCACCTGCACGCGTGATCCTCTTCAGGCCCACGGAGCGTCCACACATTTCGCGTCGCACCAGAATGCCGAATCCTTCCTCTACGGTCACCTCTCCGCGCCAAGGTCGTCTGCCCTAAAAATCCCTTTTTGCTCTCCCCCCGCTTCATTCCGCCCTAGCTGCTATCCTCAAGGCGGTCAATAAGGCCCACACCTGCGGCGCGCTATCCCCGCTCCCACCCGGGTTCTTCTACTCTGTCCTTCTGTCGTTAGTGCCTCCATTCCCTCGTCGTCCCGAAAAAACACCCCTCCGCCTCCCAAGGTCAAGTCTTCCCTAGCCACCCGCCGTCGCTTTCCCCCGCTGTTTGCTGTGCGCTGTCGGTGCAAGTTTCACTGCTGACGTCATCGCGTCGCTCAGTGCTTCGCGTCGCGACGCGCCAGGCACCGCGGCATTTCCGTGCCCCCTTCTGCTTCACCACGTTCCCGGCACGAGCGCCGAAGCGCGGGGCTTTCCGTCGCGCGTGTCGGCCCCGCATCGACTGCTCACGCGCGAGGTGTGTTTTTGCCGGGTCTTTCCGGTGTCGCTGCCTCGGTTACCTCTCCTCGCTGTATTGCGAGCGTCTTGCACTCTGCCGCGTCGCGCACGCATCCCTCTCCAACGCCCCCGCTGTGCGTCCTCGCGCTGCCATGCTATGCTGTGAGTTTCTCTCTCCTGTCAAGTCCCTCTCAGGCGTGAGTTCCTCACCTGCGCCTTTGTCCTCCACAATTCCTTTTCCGCTCCTCGTGCCCAATGCTGTGCGTAGCCCGTCGCTGGCGTCCGGCTGGCCGCTGCACCCTGTCCTCTGTCGTTCGTACCTGTCACTGCGCTTCTGGCCAGACGCACGTCATGGCGATCACTCGTTGTCTGCGCCGTGGTTTTCTTCGTCCCTCTTGTAGCCTCGCCGTCGCGCACCGCGCCGCGGGCCGGTCACCATAATCCTCACGCAGCAAAACTCTGTGTTGGCAGCCTTGTATGCCTTCCCGCGTCTGTGTGCGTGTGCGGCGTTGTGCGGGCGTGCCCGTGCGCTCCCCGCACCGACGGTTGGCGATTTCCCTGTCCTCTGATCTGCGGTGGCGTCACGCCCTGTCGTCACCCCGTTCGAAGCGCCGTGGTCCGCTAAGTCAACCACTGTCTTTTCGCTTTGTGCCAGCGGCACCGCCATCGTTCGCGCACGCGCCGCTCTTCGGTCCCCGCCGGCGCCCCGCGCCTCGCGCTTCGCTTCCTGTTACTTGTGCTGTCCGTTCACGTTGCTGCGTTACGCATGGCTCGTTCGCGTGTCGATGGCGGCGCTGCGACCCGGGTCGTCGTCGTCGCGCAAGCCTCACAGCGTCGTTCGCAGCCTGCGCCTGCGCCTCACCTCCGTTTCGCTGCGGCGAGCGTTGCGCGGAGCGAGGCGACCGAGTGGAAATGGCGGTCGCAGCTGCCTTGACAACGCAACTGCTCGGGGCTCGTGGGGGCCTTCGGAGAGCGATGGGCTGCGTCGACTGGGTTGTTCGGGCAAGCGGGGAAGCAGGGTGGGGGCAACGGGCGGGGCGGGGGAGGCAGCGGGAGGGGCGGGGGAGGGGCGGAGGGGGAAGGGGCGGGCAAGGTGCCGGGTCAGTCGGCGAGGCGACACGCCGCTGCTCGGGTCAGGGCACTTGGCGCGCAGCCGGCGGCGCCTCGGCATTGAAAACGCGCGGCACAGCGAGGGGGGGGAGACGTTGCATGGCAATTTTGTCGCTTTGGTTTTAGAAGCGCGCAGAGGATGCGAGCAACGTTTTTGCTGGCTATGGCTCTGGCAGCCGCGGGCGCGTTGGTGCGCAGCGGCAGCGCCGCAGCTGGGGACACCGTGAGGGAATTTCGCGTACTTTGCCGGCTCGCGACAGCACTGGACGCTTTCAAACACTTGGAAGCATCGGCACTGTGGCAAGGGCAAGACCAGGTCACACAGATAGAGGAGACTTTGCGCAAGCTGCGCAAGCTGGCTGGGGGGGGAAAGGCCATTGCACACCGTGCTAGGGCGTTCATCGGTGGTCGAGCTCAACAGGAAGGCGGCGGGGGCGGCGCGTTTACGGGGGAAGCATGCGCCAAGGGAGGCAAAGGACCGGGCCAACCAGGGACGGCCCAGGCCGACACACTGCTTTGCCAAGCGAAAGAGGCCAAAGCCGAAGCGGAGGAGCTAATCAACAAGGCAAAGATTCTGGCACACGAAGCTTTGTGGGGCAAAGAAAGTGGGACGGTGAAACAGGACACGCTGCAAACAAAAACCTGGGCAGACAATCCGAGCGCAAGCACACTAGCAGGCGTCACGAAAGCAGACGCACACTGCGTCGCAAGCAACGTGCTCTGGCTCTGCATGGACGGGTCGCGCACAGACACGAACAACCCCTGCTTCAAAAACGCTGCAGTTACCGCATTGAGCTCACTCAGCAGTGCCACGCATAGCGCCTGCCACACCACTCCAGCCACCGCACTGCAAGTGTGGACAGCTCTCGCACCACTCTGCATCAACGCAACGGCCAAGGAGACAAGGCCAGCAGAAGAACTCGCCACAACAGCACTCGCAGCTGCCGAAAACGTCATCTCCCAAATACACGACGTCAGCAACAACGGGCAAAAATTCATTCTGGGACCGCAAGGAAGCACAGCCTCATCGCGCAACAAGGGAGCCAGCGAAATCTGCATCAAGTTCGGCTCCGCCAGCAACAAGGTCAAAGAAATCTACTGGCACGCACGCGTGCGCAGCATCGCCGCCGCCGTCAAACAGGCAAACACTCTCGCAGCCGAAGCACGAACCCTCGCAACGCACGCCAGACTCACCGCCGCACAGTGCTTAGCAACGGAGGAAGAAGCTAGCACAGGTAACAACAACGAAACACAGGAAAACAGTCAGACGAAGGAGGACCAAGAAGCAGAAGGCAGCGACAGCGAGGCACAGCACGGAGGGCGGGCACGTCGCCACACAGAAAGCAACAAGGACGAAGCCAGGACAAGTGAGAAAACAAAGGCACAGCCAGCAACCAGCCAGCACAGCGCGGCCACCGCGCACAGACAACAGCACGCGGAAGCAGCACTGGCCATCCTGGCCACAAGGCTCGCACGTTCAGCAAGGCACGAATAAAAACAACACACACAGCCTGGAAAAAACAAGAAAAGGAACAAAGGCACAGACAGAAAAAGTGCCCACCAACCAAAGAAACACGCGCGAAAAGAGACACAAGAAAACAAAAAACTTGCACACGACAAAAACAATCAAACTGACACGCACAGACATGTAAAGGGTAAAACACACAAGACACACCACGCACCAACACCACAGAACAGCAGTGACCAAGGACACAAAAACACGCACAGTGAAGAAGGCCAACACAAGGCGGCAGGGTGAAGAGAAACACATGAAGGGCGTGGCGGCAAAGAAAACAGAGCACCCAGCCACAGGGGAGACACAAGAACGCCACAGGTGTTTAAAGGAACGACGCTGGCACGTTGCAAACAGCTTCGGACACGCTGGCAGCCACGCACGACAGCAACGCACAGGCGCGAGAAGGCACTTTTGGCTAGCAACAAGCCGCGCGACACGCGCCGCAACACACCAAAGATAAAAGTGCACACAGGGAAAGGAAACGTGCACTGAGGGAACAACACGCCACGGGAAAACACACAGCGAATCAACAAACGCACAAACGAAAGGCGCGGCAAGCACACGGACAGAAAAGGCAGAACACCCCGCAAATTTTACAAGGGCCACGGGCGCACAGGTCAGCAACGCGCACACTGACGCGCACAAGCGAAGCAAACACACACTAAGACAACAGGACACGGACACGTGAACAGACAGAACGCGCACGAAGCACACAACAAACACAGCCGGCAACACGCAAAAAACAACACAGGCGGAGGCAGCAATGCGTGCAAGAACACAGGCAGTGAAAGCGTGCGAGACGCCGAGAACACCGACGCAAGAGTGCAACGCACTGCGGGACAACATCAAGCATGAACACAAAAGAACAGAGCACACAACAGCAGACAAAACCGACACGACACGAAGAGGAAGAAAACAGCGCAAACACAGCCAACACGCAAGGCACACGGGAAAAAATGCGCGACTGCACAGACACCCCGGTGGCTCAAGGCAAACACAACACAGAAAAAAGCGAGCCCACACACTGCACACCTCACACGCACGCCGTCGCAAACACACACGCGCAGGCCAAACACACAAGGAAGGACAAAAGGAAGACGCACCGACACAGCACACAGGGACGGACACAACGAAACATACGCACAACAAGCTCGGCGACAAAACGCACGACGCGCAAGGCGCGGGGCACACACCAAGAATCGTCACCGGAAAAAGAAAAAGACACACGCATACAGAAAGAACAGGCGCGCAACACAACGCCAGACAAGGGGCCAAAAATAGGGAACACAAAGCCAGCAGCAAAAAAGGCACGCAAAAAGACGAGGGCACCAGAAAAGGAGGCAGTGACGTAAGGAGACAAACGACGCGCACTCAGACGAAATAGAGACCAAAACAAAGCCGGCAAAACAGAAAAGGGGGAAAGAGACAAACAAAAAGAAACGGACAAACACGCGCAAACAACCATAAAGGGTGGCCAAGAAAACCGGACAAGAAAGTGCACAGCGAAAAGAAAAACAACCGCAGCACAGAGAAATAAGGAAAAAAAGAGGAAGCACCAAAAACAGGAAAGGGTCGCGAGGGAAGAGGGAAAAAAAGCAAAAAAAGAAAGAAAGAAAGGCGCAGAAACAAACGAAGCAAAAAGGCAAGGCCACGAAAAAGAAAGTAAAATAGCTCGAAGGCACGCAAAGAAAGGAGAGCGAAAAGAAAAGAAAGAAAAAAAGGGAAGGAGGAGGAAAGGAAAGGGTGAAAGGAAAGGAAAAAGACGGAAAAAATAAAACACACTGCGTGACAATTTATGTTGCAAAAGGCAGCAAAATGCACAAGAAGGATAAATAAATAAAAGGCCACCTCACACCAAAAAAAAAATGGCAGACAAACACGAAACAACAAAAAGAAGTTTGTGAACAAAAAAAGCGAAAAAGCAAAAATAAAAATAAAAAAAAAGGAAAAGGCGAAGGAGGACGCCATTGACAAAGTAAAAAAAAAGAAGCTAATTTTTAAAAAAAAACAGGTATTAAGAAATTTAAAAAAAAATTGGGACAAGAGGAATAAATAAAGAAGGAAAAAAAGGAAAAAAAGCGGAAATAAAAATAAGCTAAAAAATAAAAACTCAAAGAAAAAAGATTACATTTAAAAAAAAATTTCTTGGAAAAAAATGTTATGAATGAAAACAAAGATGCTGATAAACAAATATTCTTCAGAAGAAACTTAAGACAAACCGGAAATATAAACAGAAAAAATTAAAAAAATTAAAAAAATTGGAAAAAAAAATTAGAAAAAAAAAAGAAAAAAAAAAAAAGGGGAAAATATATAAATATATGTTTTGTTTTTTTATCTAAAATTTTTGTCTTTGCCTTTTTGGTTTCTTTTAGAAACTAAGCACGAAATGACTCTATTTTTCGCGTCTCTTTCAGAAGAGGAAAAGTGAACAGTGCATAAAAATTAAAAATGCATAAAAATTAAAAATGCATAAAAATTAAAATTAAAGTAAATTTAAAAAAAAAATTTTGAATTTAGCTTTGTTTTTGTTTGCGAAAATAAAAAAAGAAAACAATGAACCAAAAAATAACAAATTTAAAAACTAAAATTTTTTAAAAAAAAATTCAAATACAACTCCCTCATCAAAAAAATATTAAAAGCAAATTAATAAAAATAAAAAATAATAAAACAATTTAAATAAATTGTTCACACCTTTCCTTTAAAAAAAATTAAATTAAAAGCAACACTCTTTATTTGTTAAAAAAAAAATTTTCACCTTTTTTAAAAATTCATTCCTCTTTTTTCGTTCAATATCTTTTTTTGCGATTCTGTCTTGTTGACTTCATTCTTTCATCATTCTTCATAAAAAACAAAATTGCTCAATTTTTTCCATCGCCACAACATTAAAAATTAACAAAAATAAATTTCGCGTCTTCAGGTTTCCTCCTTTGCAGTTGCGCTGCGACATCCTTTTTTTTCTTCCGCTTTTTTCAGTCTTGCTACAATAAAATCGTCGCTAAAAAACTTCACCTTCGCTCTTTGCAAGACTCGCTTCTCCTTTTCCCCTCTCTTTCACCCCATCTCCCAACCTTATGGCCCTCACCTTCCTTCTTGCCTCCCCTCGTTTTTCCCTCATGACAAAAGCTCTTCGTGTTTGCTTCCAATGTCTTCCTCGCTTTTCTTTTGGCGCGTTAAAATTTTTCAGGGCTTTGCCCGACCTTTGTCTCGCTTGGTACGCAACCGCAATTTAAACCCATCTGCTTGCCAAAACGCCCTCTACTTCTCTGTTTTTTTTCCTGTTCCTTTGGCCCGGCGCTGCCGTTTCTCCGCGACTGCGTGTTGGTCTGTTCCTTCTCTCTAACGCGATTCCGAGCGCGCCCTTCTTCTTCCTTCCCCTTGTGTCCTCAAAAAAGCGCCGTTTTCTTTTTTTCGGCGATTCCTTCGCTTCGTCTACTTGTCTCTTCCAGTGTTTGCTGTTGTGTTTCTGCGTGGTGTGATTCTGCGCCGTTGCATTTCCTTCCTGCGCATACCTTTCCCGTGCGCGTAATGCCGCCACCTGTCTGTCCCAAGCCTGTTGTGCGCCTTTCTTTGCCTGCGTTTTTCTTTGCTGCTTGCGCGTCCTTCACCGCGTGTCTTGCTTGCTCCTTCTGGGAGACTGGCCTTCTGGCGTCCTTGGGCGTCGTCGCCTTGCCCCTTCTTTCTGCGTTTTTCGCGCGTGCTGTTTCTGTCGTGGGCCGTCCTTCCTGACCCTTCTTCGTGCGCTCCCTGTGCCACGCCCTTTCTTTTTTCCACACTCTCTTCGGGCGAAATGCGTTGTCCTTGCCCTTCCCTTTTTCCTGCCAATGCGTTACTTCTGCCCATGGGCGCTTTTCTTTTTCCCAACTTCATCTCTCTTCTGTCCCATGTTCCTAAAAACCACGCCTCTGTCCTCCCCTCCTTTTGCGGTCGAGCGCCACCTTCGAAGCCGAGCCTTGTCTGCTTCCAAGTTCGCGACCACCCAAATCCTGTTCTCTTTCCAAATCCCTCGCTTATGTCGTCGCGTCCGCGGCGTGCGGCATTTCTCTTCGGCCCTTTCTTTTCGTCCAGGCCCGGTTCCTCTCACCGAATTCCTTTTCCACTCCCCGACGCTGTTGCTGCTTTGCCTCAGGTGTCATGCACACTTTTCGTTGCATGACGCCGTGTCACTTTGCTTGGCTCCGCGCTGCAATTGTCCCTCGATGAACGCGTTGTCCCTCGTCAAAGCGTTCAGGCGTGCATACTTGTCCCCCTGTCCGACCTTCAGCTTTCACTGCGCTTCCCACTGGCGCGTCGTCGCGTTTTGCTCTTCTTCCCTTTCCCTTTTCTTCGTTTCTTTCGCCGATATCTTTCCAAGCTCTTCTACGTGGCGTGCCCCCTTTGCAGGCCTCTTCTCTTTCCTGTGCCTGTGCTTCGTCTCCTCTCCTCGGTTCGTGCTCTTTCCAAAGCTCGGCGTCTGCTCGGTGCGTTCTCGCGCTCTGCTGTTCTTCCTCCAGTCTCTCCCTTTGTCCCGTGCTCTGTCCCGTGTCGTACAATTCCTTAAACGGCGACTCGGCCTTTTCCCAAAACAGCCGAGGCGTTCTCCCCTTTCTTTTTCGCCCTCCGTTCCCTCTCCTTGCTCCTGCGCACAAAACATTTCCTCCGTCCTCCCCTCAGCTCAAAAACACACGCCTGCTGGCCTTGTTTCTTGCTTTCAATCCTGCGCTCGGTCGCTCTCTCCCTCGCTGCTGCGTCCCCCTTCTGGCCTCGTCACAAAGTCCGAGTTCGCTTCGCTTACCTGCCCCCGCTTTGCATGCAAGCCTTCTGTTCCAAACCAGCCGCGTCTTGGCGGGCCCACCTGTTACGTCCCGCCTCGGTCTTTCGCGAGTCTCTCCCCCAGTGCTGCGTGTGCCTCGTGAATCCGTCTCGAGTCCACACCCCCTTTCCCCAACACCTGAAAGCCGCGACGCACACCGCCACGTCGCATGCCGCGTCCAGCGTCCGTCCCAAGCCATGCCTCCCCGTCCCGCCTCCCTGCTCATCGCCGTCCCGATCTTTCCCCCTTCGTTCCTCCTTCCCCAATTTCCCTTCCGTCGGCCGCGCCTTGCCCCATTTTACGGAAACACAGTCCGACACAAAATTTCGCACCTTCCCCACCTAAAAATAGCCCGACCGCTTCCGGCGTTGCGCGTCACGGCCTTGCTCCCTTCGCGTTGCTCCCTCACAAAAAATTCGTGCTCCTCAGCATCGTTCTCCTTCAAACCAAATGAGAAGCAACAATTGCCACGAACACTCGCCGTGCGCGCCTTCGCCTCCGACCGCTGCAAATTTCTCATGCTGTTCGCTTCGACCGTCCGTGCCTCGTTCCATTTTTTCCCACAAAATCCGTCTCAGCCCCGGCGCTGCCGAGGTTGTCTCGCCGCGCCCTCCCGCGTACGAAAATGTAGATGCGCAAAAGTGTTTCACCCCTTCCCGCCTCTAAGCGCGACCCCGTCCCTTTTGTCTCTCTGTGCTGTGCGCTGAGCCCCCTGCTCCGAAGCGCCGCGCCGGTTACTCTTTCCTCGCCTCTGCGGCACTCCCCCAAGTCTCTTCAGGTTCATCACCTCGTGTGCCCCTCGAGCTCTATCTTTGACTGTCCTTTCAACACCCTGCGTCTTGTCGCGTGCCTTCGCGCGCTATGTCACGTCCCTTTCGCGTCCAAGCCCCCCTCTCCACACGGCTACTGTCGAAGCGCGCCTTTCTCTTTTGGCTCCTCCCTACTTCGCCTGCGCCACGCACCTCGTGCTCTTCTCCGCCTACCCGCGTCGCTCCCTGTTTCTTATCTCTCCCTTCCACTTGCACATGCCGCTTGTCCGCTCTTTCCACGCGTTTTCATTCCCCTCACCCCTTTGTTTGCTCCGATTGTTTTTCGTTCCGTTGGCGTCCCCACGTCGACCAAATGCCTCCGACGCGGCTGGCGCATCCCTCCCTCCCTTTGTCAAACCCTTCACATTCGTCGTCTTTCCCCTTGTCGCTGCGCTCCCATACGCTGGCACGCACACGCCTTCCCTTTCACTCCTTTCCGCTCCATCCTTCGCGTCTGTGTTTTTACACCGCCGACAGGTGTACGCCTCTTCGCTCTTCCCCACCGCCCGGTGTTCTCTACACGCCTCCACTTCGTGAGGATGCGTTGCTTCACACCCCCTCCTTCCTTGCCCGCCCAAGTTCCTTCCCTGGTCCCTTTCGCACCTTCCCTTTTCTTCGCTGCTCTCGCCACCGCTGTCCTTCCACCGGCACTGTCTCCTTTCCTCGTTCCATTTTCCGTTTTCTCCCAAGGCCCTCGAATCCACCGTTCCAAGGCCTTGGCTTGCCAGTCCGCCAGCCGGTGCAGTCACACTCTCTCACCAAAGTCTTTCGCGCTCTGTGCCTTTCTGCGTCCTCCCTGTGCCTCAAGTCACTCTTTCCCTGTGGTCGGTCCTGTGCTTTTTTCGGCCCCCCTCGTTTTCCTCCCACCGCGGTGTCCGCCCCCGGCTACGGCTCCCCGCTCGTGCTCCAAACTGCGTTGCCCTCCGCGCCTGTGCCAAGCGTTCCCCTTGTTGCCACTTCGCTTTGCTCCCCCCGCATCGACGCTTCGCGCGCCTTCCTCCCCGGTTCCCCCGTTTGTCCCGGTGCTCCCCGAGTTCCCCTCGCCGCTTTTTCTGGCGTTGCGCGACTCCTCGCACGTCCCTCGCCTCTGTCGAAGTCCCCGCCGCTCAATCGTCTTCCTTGCTGTTCCCAAACAAAAAATGGGCGCTGAGCTGCAACTCCCCTGTTGCCCGCCTCGCACGTCTCACTTCGCGGCTTCTGTTCCTTCCCTGCGTTGCGGTCCCATGCTCTGCGCACTGCGTCTCCTGAACGCTTTTACCCCTTGCGCGCTCCTCTGCGCCGCGCCAAAATTTCTTCTCTGTGCCCCCCCCTCATTCCGCGTTCCTTCCGTACTGCGCTTTTCCTCTGTGGTGTGTGCCGCAGCTACCGCATCCTTCGTTTCGTCTCGCTGAACCTCGTGCGTCCTCGCGCTCGCTGCGATCCGTGTTTGCCTTGACCGTCTCTCCTGTCTCTTCTGCCGTTCCTCCACTGTCCTTCCCTTCTGCCCGCGTACACCAGCCCGTGCAGCGCGGTTCTTCTTCCCTCCTGTACTTCTTTGCGTCTCTCCCCTCCAACTCGTCAGCCCACCCTTTTCTCCTGCTCCACTCCTCCTCATCCTTTTCGCTCATTTTCCCCTGCGCACAAGCACCTTCTCTTTGCCCGTCCTGCGTGCTCTTGCGTCTTTTGCTTGTCGTCTACCCGTTGCTTCCCCAGCCAACAACTTCGCCTTCTTCTTACTTCCCCGCTTCCCATGCAGGTCTTTCTTCTTCGTCTGCCGCCCGCTCTTTGCTTCACCTGTCACGCGCTTTCTATTCAGTCCCAATGTATCCCTAACCACTTCGAGTCCCGCCACCTGTGCGCGCGTTCCCCTGTTCCTCTCTGCGTTAGCCTGCGTTCTTGTCTTCTTCACATGCCTCACTTGTGTCCTGGCGCGCCAGTCTCGTTGCCCACATGCTCGTGTCCTGCTGCGCTCCTCGTTTTCCGTTGCAGTGCGCGGTGCTCGCCTGGCATTTTCTGCGTTCGTTTGACTTCGTCTGGTCCACTGGCCCGCTCACCTGCTGGGAGCAGACTAAGTCCTTCCGCAGTTGGGCGACCGCGCTTTTTTGGCCCGCACTCTTCTCAGCGGCGCTTCCTACCCGGGTCCTCCGCGGTCTCCTCCTCCTCCGGCGTCGGTCTGTCCTTGTGCCTCGCCACACGTTCTCTACCCTCCTCGCCTCGTCTGACCTCTCCGACCCCGTGCCACTCCTCCTTTCCCTGTTGTCACCCTCCGGTCTGCCCGCACTTCCCGTTGCTCCCTGGACCCCTCGTGGTGCAGCTTTCCTAGTCCCGCTTTTTCGTTTTGGCCAACCCTCTGTGCCCGCATGTTCTCCCGTTCCTGATCCCTCTCACCGGCGCGCGCCTGGCCACACGCATTCCCCCCCTTGGCCTGCAAAACACCTGCACGTACCAGGTGCGTCCCGTCACCCACGCAAGTCGCCCCGTGTTGCTCTTTTGTCCTGCCGCGTCACAATCCTGCCAAGCAACCCCTCACTCCGACTTCTCTGTGCTTTGTTGCGGTGTTCCCCTCTTTCCCACTTCTCTGCCGCCAATTTCCGCTATCCTTTTCCCCCGCTTTCCGCCTTCCCACAACTCGGGCACCGCTGGCCTCTTCCCGTCAGCGGTCCAAAACCCCCAAAACCCGCTCGCCTTCCCGCTGTCCCCGAACTAATGCCCTTTCCCCCGTTGGCCTCTGTGTTCCCTGAAGTCTCGCAAACGCCTAGCCCCATTCCTCCCTTCTGGCTGCCTTCCCCCTTTTCCCCTCCTAATCCCCCGCCGAATCCCATGCGCCTTACTCTTCCTGGCCTTCCGTTCCACGCGTCCCGTGGCTCCGCTGCGAAGGAAACCACCTGTCGCCCCCACCTCGCGCCCGACTCTTCTTTCAGTCACCTTTCCTTTTTCGTGCACTTCCCTCCAGCACCCCGTGCCCGCGGCCTTCTGTTCCTACACCTTTGTCGCAGAGCGGTCCACTTGTGTTGTTTCCCAGACGTCGCCGGTCCGGCGTGCACCGTCCTAGCATGTTGGGCACAACGGCTTCCGAGTGTGCCGATCACCGTCGTGTCTCCACCACCTTCGCCCTCGTCGCGTCGTCGGCCCCTATCATCAGCTGTGGGCGTCCTCGCCCTGCGTTGCAAAAATGTCCTGTCGTTAGCGTGCCCGATTCCTGCGTGTCCTCCTCCCTTATGTGCGTGTCCTGCGCGGGCTCTCGCCACAACTTCGTTCGCAGCGGGCTATGCGCGCAACGCCATTCCTGCTGCTGGTGCTTGTGTCCCGTTCCCCTGGTTCGAATGAGCGGTCTGTTTGACGACCTCAAGCAGCAACCAGTTCGTCCTCGATACGTCTTGCGGGCGTTGCCAAGTTCGTTTCCTTTTTCGCCAGTCGCGTGACAGCTGTACCTCGCTTCCTCTTCCCCCATTCCATGGCAAAAAAGGGCCGCCGTGCTTCCGCGTTCCCGCAACGTGCCAGTGGTGTTTGTCCTTTTGCTGTGCTCGGTGTCCGCGCTTTCACTTTCCTTGTATGGACCACGTTCACTCAAAGATGTCTTGTTGCGGCGTCTTCCCGCTATTCGCGCGACCCTTCTCCCACGTGTCCTCTGCACGCTCGTCGCGCCTTCTTTTCCTCACCTCTCCCTCCCTCGCTGCTAGCCGCTCCTCGCGTCTGTGAGCGCGTGCGCTTCGTCCTCCGGAGACAGTCTCCGAAAAAGGTGTCCCTCCCACCAATGTGTCGTACAGCACTCTCGCTCTTTATTCGAAGCGTCACCTTCCCAATGTGCGCGTCTCAGGGCGTTTCGATGCAGCTCTGTCCCCTCACCACGCGGCCCCATCGTCAACTGCAATTCTTCCAATGTCCCCCAACCTGCGCGGTTGCGTTTCTATCTGCGTGCATCGTTTGTTCGTTCGTTTGTCTCGTCCATTCACGCGCATTGATGTTGGCCCCCCGCCACCTGCACGCGCGATCCTCTTCAGGCCCACGGAGCGTCCACACATTTCGCGTCGCACCAGAATGCCGAATCCTTCCTCTACGGTCACCTCTCCGCGCCAAGGCCGTCTGCCCTAAAAATCCCTTTTTGCTCGCCCCGCGCTTCATTCCGCCCTTGCTGCAATCCTCAAGGCGGTCAATAAGGCCCACACCTGCGGCGCGCTATCCCCGGTTCTACCCGGGTTCTTCTACTCTTTCCTTCTGTCGTTAGTGCCTCCATTCCCTCGTCGACCCGAAAAAACACCCCTCCGCCTCACAAGGTCAAGTCTTCCCTAGCCACCCGCCGTCTTCCCCCGCTGTCGGCTGTGCGCTGTTGGTGCAAGTTTCACTGCTGACGCCAGCGCGTCGCTCAGGTCTTCGCGTTGCGACGCGCTAGGCACCGCGGCATTTCCGTGCGTCCTTCTGCTTCACCACGTTCCCGGCACGAGCGCCGAAGTGCCGCGCTTTCCGTCGCGCGTGTCGGCCCCGCATCGACTGCTCACGCGCGAGGTGTGTTTTTGCCGGGTCTTTCCGGTGTCGCTGCCTCGGTTACCTCTCTTCGCTGTATTGCGAGCGTCTTGCACTCTGCCGCGTCGCGCACGCATCCCTCTCCAACGCCCCAGCTGTGCGTCCTCGCGCTGCCATGTCATGCTGTGAGTTTCTCTCTCCTGTCAAGTCCCTCTCAGGCGTGAGTTCCTCACCTGCGCCTTTGTCCTCCACAATTCCTTTTCCGCTCCTCGTGCCCAATGCTGTGCGTAGCCCGTCGCTGGTGTCCGGCTGGCCGCTGCACCCTGTCCTCTGTCGTTCGTACCTGTCACTGCGCTTCTGGCCAGACGCACGTCATGGCGCTCACTCGTTGTCTGCGCCGTGGTTTTCTTCGTCCCTCTTGTAGCCTCGCCGTCGCGCACCGCGCCGCGGGCCGGTCACCATAATCCTCACGCAGCAAAACTCTGTGTTGGCAGCCTTGTATGCCTTCCCGCGTCTGTGTGCGTGTGCGGCGTCGTGCGGGCGTGCCCGTGCGCTCCCCGCACCGACGGTTGGCGATTTCCCTGTCCTTTGGTCTGGGGTGGCGTCACGCCCTGTCGTCACCCTGTTCGAAGCGCCGTGGTCCGCTAAGTCAACCACTGTCTTTTCGCTTTGTGCCAGCGGCGACGCCATCGTTCGCGCACGCGCCGCTCTTCGGTCCCCGCCGGCGCCCCGCGCCTCGCGCTTCGCTTCCTGTTACTTGTGCTGTCCGTTCACGTTGCTGCGTTACGCATGGCTCGTTCGCGTGTCGATGGCGGCGCTGCGTCCCGGGTCGTCGTCGTCGCGCAAGCCTCACAGCGTCGTTCGCAGCCTGCGCCTGCGCCTCACCTCCGTTTCGCTGCGGCGAGCGTTGCGCGGAGCGAGACGACCGAGTGGAAATGGCGGTCGCAGCTGCCTTGACAACGCAACTGCTCGGGGCTCGTGGGGGCCTTCGGAGAGCGATGGGCTGCGTCGACTGGGTTGTTCGGGCAAGCGGGGATGCAGGGTGGGGGCAACGGGCGGGGCGGGGGAGGCAGCGGGAGGGGCGGGGGAGGGGCGGAGGGGGAAGGAGCGGGCGAGGTGCCGGGTCAGTCGGCGAGGTGACACGCCGCTGCTCGGGTCAGGGCACTTGGCGCGCGGCTGGCGGCGCCTCGGCATTGAAAACGCGCGGCACAGCGAGGGGGGGGAGACGTTGCGTGGCTTTTTCGTCGCTTTTTTTAGAAAGCACGCACAGGATGCGAGCAATGTTTTTTTTGGCTGTGTTACTGGCAGCCGCGGGCACGTTGGTGCGCGACGGCGGCGCCACAGCTGGGGACACCGTGAGGGAATTTCGCGCACTCTGCCGGCTCGCGACAGCACTGGACGCTTTCAAACACTTGGAGGCATCGGCACTTTGGGGAGGCAAAGACCCGGTCACACAGATAGAGGGGGCTTTGCACAAGCTGGCTGGGGGGGGAGAGAGGCCGTGCGCACACCGCGCTAGGACGTTCATCGGTGGCCGCGCTCAACAGGAAGGCAGGGAAGGGGGAGGGGTTGCGGGGGAAGCATGCGACAGGGGAGGCAGATGGCCCACAGGAACAGGAACGGCCCAGGCCGACACACTGCTTTGCCAAGCTAAAGAGGCCAAAGCCGAAGCGGAGGAGCAAATCAGGAAGGCGAAGCGTCTGGCGCACGAAGCTTTGTGGGGCAAAGAAAGTGGTACGGTGGACGAGGGCACACTGCAAACAAAAACCTGGGCAGACAGTCCGACAAGAAGTACACTAGCAGGCGTCGCGAAAGCAGACGCACACTGCGTCGCAAGCAACGTGCTCTGGCTCTGCATGGACGGCACAAACACCGACACGGCCAACCCATGCTTCAAAAACGCTGCAGTTGCCGCATTGAGCTCACTCAGCAGTGCCACGCATAGCGCCTGCCACGGCACTCCAGCCACCGCACTGCAAGTGTGGAAAGCCCTCGCACCACTCTGCATCAACGAAACGGCCGAAGAAGAAAGGCCAGCAGAAGAACTCGCCACAACAGCACTCGCAGCTGCCGAAAACGTCATCGCCAAAATACACGACGTCAGCGCCGACGGGACGAAATTCATTCTGGGACCACAGGGAACCACAGCCTCATCGTGCAACAAGAACGGTAACGAGATCTGCATCAAGTTCGGCTCCGACAACAACAAGCTCAACGAAATCTACTGGCACGCACGCGTGCGCAGCATCGCCGCCGCCGTCAAGCACGCAAACACTCTCGCAGCCGAAGCACGCAACCTCGCGACGCACGCCAGACTCACCGCCGCACAGTGCTTAGCAACGGAGGAAAAAGCTAGCACAGGTAACAGCACCGAAACACACGAAAACAGTCAGACGAAGGAGGACCAAGAAGCAGACGGCCGCGCCAACGAGGCACAGCACGGAGGGCGGGCACGTCGCCACACAGAAAGCAACCAGGACGAAGCCAGGACAAGTGAGAAAACAAAGGCACAGCCAGCAACCAGCCAGCACAGCGCGGCCACCGCGCACAGACAACAGCACGCGGAAGCCGCACTGGCCATCCTGGCAACAAGGCTCGCACGTTCAGCAAGGCATGAATAACAGCAACACACACAGCCTGGAAAAAACAAGAAAGGGTGAAAAGGCACAGACAGAAAAAGTGCACACCAACCAAAGAAACACACGCACGAACACACAAAGAAAACAAAAGACTTGCACACGACAAAAACAATCAAACTGACACGGACAAACATATAAAGGGAAGAAGACACAGGGCACACCACGCATCAACACCACAGAACAGCAGTGACAAGGAACAAAAACACGCACAGTGAAGAAGGCCAACACAAGGCGGCAAGGGGGAAGAGAAACACATGAAGGGCGTGGCGGCAAAGAAAACAGAGCACCCAGCCACAGGGGAGACACAAGAACGCCACAGGTGTTTAAAGGAACGACGCGGGCACGTTGCAAACAGCTTCGGACACGCTGGCAGCCACGCACGACAGCAACGCACAGGCGCGAGAAGGCACTTTTGGCTGGCAACAAGCCGCGCGACACGCGCCGCAACACACCAAAGATAAAAGTGCACACAGGGAAAGGAAACGTGCACTGAGGGAACAACACGCCACGGGAAAACACACAGCGAATCAACAAACGCACAAACGAAAGGCGCGGCAAGCACACGGACAGAAAAGGCAGAACACCCCGCAAAATTTACAAGGGACGCGGGCGCACAGGTCAGCAACGCGCACACTGACGCGCACAAGCGACGCAAACACACACTAAGACGCCAGGAAACGGACACGTGAACAGACAGAACGCGCACGAAGCACACAACAAACGCAGCCGGCAACACGCAAAAAACAACACAGGCAGAGGCAGCAATGCGTGCAAGAACACAATCAGTGAATGCGTGCGTGACGCCGAGGAACACCGACACAGGAGACCAACGCACTGCGGGACAACATCAAGCATGAACACAAAAGAACAGAGCACACAACAGCAGACAAAACAAAAGCAACACACAGAGGAAGAAAACAGCGCAAACACAGCCAACACGCAAGGCACACGGGAAAAAATGCGCGACTGCACAGACACCCCGGCCGCTCAAGGCAAACACAACACAGAAAAAAGCGAGACCACACACTGCACACCTCACACGCACGCCGTCGCAAACACACACGCGTAGAGGCCAAGCACACAAGGAAGGACAAAAGGAAGAAGCACCGACACAGCACACAGGGACGGACACAACGAAACATACGCACAACAAGCTCGGCGACAAAACGCACGAGGCGCAAGGCGCGGGGCACACACCAAGAAGCTCGTCACCGGAAAAAGAAAAAGACACACGCATACAGAAAGAACAGGCGCGGAACACAACGCCAGACAAGGGGCCAAAAATAGGGAACACAAAGCCAACAACAAAAAAGGCACGCAAAAAGACAAGGGCACCAGAAAAGGAGGCAGTGACGTAAGGAGACAAACGACGCGCACTCAGACGAAATAGAGACCAAAACAAAGCCGGCAAAACAGAAAAGGGGGAAAGAGACAAACAAAAAGAAACGGACAAACACGCGCAAACAACCATAAAGGGTGGCCAAGAAAACCGGACATGAAAGTGCACAGCGAAAAGAAAAACAACCGCAGCGCAGAGAAATAAGGAAAAAAAGAGGAAGCACCAAAAACAGGAAAGGGTCGCGAGGGAAGAAGGAAAAAAAACAAAAAAAGAAAGAAAGAAAGGCGCAGAAACAAACGAAGCAAAAGGCAAGGCCACGAAAAAGAAAGTAAAATAGCTCGAAGGCACGCAAAGAAAGGAGAGCGAAAAGAAAAGAAAGAAAAAAAGGGAAGGAGGAGGAAAGGAAAGGGTGAAAGGAAAGGAAAAAGACGGAAAAAATAAAACACACTGCGTGACAATTTATGTTGCAAAAGGCAAAAAAATGCACAAGAAGGATAAATAAAAAAAAGGCCACCTCACACCAAAAAAAAAATGGCAGACAAACACGAAACAACAAAAAGAAGTTTGTGAACAAAAAAAGCGAAAAAGAAAAAATAAAAATAAAAAAAAAGGAAAAGGCGAAGGAGGACGCCATTGACAAAGTAAAAAAAAAGAAGCTAATTTTTAAAAAAAAACAGGTATTAAGAAATTTAAAAAAAAATTGGGACAAGAGGAATAAATAAAGAAGGAAAAAAAGGAAAAAAAGCGGAAATAAAAATAAGCTAAAAAATAAAAACTCAAAGAAAAAAGATTACATTTAAAAAAAAATTTCTTGGAAAAAAATATTATGAATGAAAACAAAGATGCTGATAAACAAATATTCTTCAGAAGAAACTTAAGACAAACCGGAAATATAAACAGAAAAAATTAAAAAATTAAAAAAATTGGAAAAAAAAATTAGAAAAAAAAAAGAAAAAAAAAAAAAGGGGAAAATATATAAATATATGTTTTGTTTTTTTATCTAAAATTTTTGTCTTTGCCTTTTTGGTTTCTTTTAGAAACTAAGCACGAAATGACTCGAGCCTTCGCGTCTCTTTCAGAAGAAGAAAAGTGAACAGTGCATAAAAATTAAAAATGCGTAAAAATTAAAAATGCATAAAAATTAAAATTAAAGTAAATTTAAAAAAAAAAATTTGAATTTAGCTTTGTTTTTGTTTGCGAAAATAAAAAAAGAAAACAATGAACCAAAAAATAACAAATTTAAAAACTAAAATTTTTTAAATAAAAATTCAAATACAACTCCCTCATCAAAAAAATATTAAAAGCAAATTAATAAAAATAAAAAATAATAAAACAATTTAAATAAATTGTTCACACCTTTCCTTTAAAAAAAATTAAATTAAAAGCAACACTCTTTATTTGTTAAAAAAAAAATTTTCACCTTTTTTAAAAATTCATTCCTCTTTTTTCGTTCAATATCTTTTTTTGCGATTCTGTCTTGTTGACTTCATTCTTTCATCATTCTTCATAAAAAACAAAATTGCTCAATTTTTTCCATCGCCACAACATTAAAAATTAACAAAAATAAATTTCGCGTCTTCAGGTTTCCTCCTTTGCAGTTGCGCTGCGACATCCTTTTTTTTCTTCCGCTTTTTTCAGTCTTGCTACAATAAAATCTTCGCTAAAAAACTTCACCTTCTTTTTTTGCAAGACTCGCTTCTCCTTTTCCCCTCTCTTTCACCCCATCTCCCAACCTTATGGCCCTCACCTTCTTTCTTGCCTCCCCTTGTTTCACCCTCATGACAAAAGCTCTTCGTGTTTGCGTCCAATGTCTTCCTCGCTTTTCTTTTGGCGCGTTAAAATTTTTCATGGCTTTGCCCGACCTTTGTCTCGCTTGGTACGCAACCGCAATTTAAACCCATCTGCTTGCCAAAACGCCCTCTACTTCTCTGTTTTTTTTCCTGTTCCTTTGGCCCGGCGCTGCCGTTTCTCCGCGACTGCGTGGTGGTCTGTTCCTTCTCTCTAACGCGATTCCGAGCGCGCCCTTCTTCTTCCTTTCCCTTGTGTCCTCAAAAAAGCGCCGTTTTCTTTTTTTTGGCGATTCCTCCTCTGCGTCGTCTACTTGTCTCTTCCAGTGCTTGCTGTCGTGTTTCTGCGTGGTGTGATTGCGTGCCGTTGCATTTCCTTCCTGCGCATGCCTTGCCGCTGCGCGCAATGCCGCCACCTGTCCGCCCCAAGCCTGTTGTGCGCCTTTCTTTGCCTGCGTTTTTCTTTGCTGCTTGCTCGTCCTTCACCGCGTGTCTTGCTTGCTCCTTCTGGGAGACTGGCCTTTCGGGCGTCCTCTGGCGTCGTCGCCTTGCCCCTTCTTTCTGCGTTTTTCGCGCGTGCTGTTTCTGTCCTGGGCCGTCCTTCCTGACCCTTCTTCGTGCGCTCCCTGTGCCACGCCCTTTCTTTTTTTCCACACTCTCTTCGAACGAAATGCGTTGTCCTTGCCCTTCCCTTTTTCCTGGCAATGCGTTACTTCTGCTCATGGGCCCCTTTCTTTTTCCCAACTTCATCTCTCTTCTGTCCCATGTGCCTAAAAACCACGTCTCTGTCCTCCCCTCCTTTTGCGGTCGAGCGCCACCATTGAAGCCGAGCCTTGCCTGCTTCCAAGTTCGCGACCACCCAAATCCTGTTCTCTTTCCAAATCCCTCCTTTTTGTCGTCGTGTCCGCGCCGTGCGGCATTTCTCTTCGGCCCTTTCTTTTCGTTCAGGCCCGGTTCCTCTCACCGAATTTCCTTTCCACTCCCCGACGCTGTTGCTGTTTCGCCTCAGGTGTCATGCACACTTTTCGTTGCATGACGCCGTGTCACTTTTGTTGGCTCCGCGCTGCAATTGTCCCTCGATGAACGCGTTGTCCCTCGTCAAAGCGTTCAGGCGCGCACACTTGGCCCCCTGTCCGACCTTCAGCTTTCACTGCGCTTCTCACTGGCGCGTCGTCGCGTTTTGCTCTTCGTCCCTTTCCCTTTTCTGCGTTTCTTTCGCCGATATCTTTCCAAGCTGTTCTACGTGGCGTGCCCCCTTTGCAGGCCCCTGCTCTTTCCTGTGTCTGCGCTTCGTCTCCTTTCCTCGGTTCGTGTCCTTTCCAAAGCTCGGTGTCTGCTCGGTTCGTCTGTCCCGCTGCGTCCCCTCCTCCAGTCTCTCCCTGTGGCCCGTGCTCTGTCCCGTGTCGTACAATTCCTTAAACGGCGACTCGTCCTTTTCCCAAAACAGCCGAGGCCTTCTCCCCTTTCTTTTTCGCCCTCTAGTTCCCTCTCCTTGCTCCTGCGCACAAAAAATTTCTCCGTCCTCCCCTCAGCTCAAAAACACATTGCTGCTGGCCCTCTTTCCTGCTTTCAATCCTGCGCTCGGTCGCTCTCACCCTCTGTGCTGCGTCCCCCTTCCGGTCTCGTCACAAAGTCCGAGCTCGCTTCGCTTACCTGCCCCCGCTTTGCATGCAAGCCTTCTGTTCCAAACCAGCCGCGCCTTGGTGGGCCCACCTGTTACGTCCCGCCTCGGTCTTTCGCGAGTCTCTCCCCCAGTGCTGCGTGTGCCTCGTGAATCCGTCTCGAGTCCACACCCCCTTTCCCCAACACCTGAAACCCGCGACGCACACCGCCACGTCGCATACCGCGTCCAGCGTCCGTCCCAAGCCATGCCTCCCCGTCCCGCCCCCCTGTTCATCTGCGTCCCGATCTTTCCCCCTTCGTTCCTCCTTCCCCAATTTCCCTTCCGTCCGCCGCGCCTTGCCCCATTTTACGGAAACACAGTCCGACACAAAATTTCGCACCTTCCCCACCTAAAAATAGCCTGACCGCTTCCGGCGTTGCGCGTCACGGCCTTGCTCCCTTCGCGTTGCTCCCTCACAAAAAATTCGTGCTCCTCAGCATTGCTCTCCTTCAAACCAAATGAGAAGCAACATTTGCCACGAACACTCGCCGTGCGCGCCTTCGCCTCCGACCGCTACCAATTTCTCATGCTGTTCGCCTCGACCGTCCGTGCCTCGCTCCATTTTTTCCCACAAAATCCGTCTCAGCCCCGGCGCTGCCGAGTTTGTCTCGCTCCGCCCTCTTGCGTACGAAAATGTAGATGCGCAAAAGTGTTTCACCCCTTCCCCCCTCTAAGCGCGACCCCGTCCCTTTCGTCTCTCTGCGCTGTGCGCTGAGCCCCTTGTTCCGAAGCGCCGCGCCGGTTACTCTTTCCTCGCCTCTGCGGCACTCCCCCAAGTCTCTTCAGGTTCATCACCTCGTGCGCCCCTCGAGCTCTATCTTTGACTGTCCTTTCAACACCCTGCGTCTTGTCGCGTGCCTTCGCGCGCTATGTCACGTCCCTTTCGCGTCCAAGCCCCCCTCTCCACACGGCTACTGTCGAAGCGCGCCTTTCTCCTTTGGCTCCTCCCTACTTCGCCTCTGCCACGCACCTCGTGCTCCTCTCCGCCTACCCGCGTCGCTCCCTGTTTCTTATCTCTCCCTTCCACTTGCACATGCCACCCGTCCGCTCTCTCCACGCGTTTTAATTCCCCTCTCCCCGCCGTTTGCTCCGATTGTTTTTCGTTCCGTTGGCGTCCCCACGTCGACCAAATGCCTCCGACGCGGCTGGCGCATCCCTCCCTCCCTTTTTCAAACCCTTCACATTCGTCGTTTTTCCCCCTGTCGCTGCGGCCCCATACGCTGGCACGCACACGCCTTCCCTTTCACTCCTTTCCGCTCCATCCTTCGCGTCTGTGTTTTTACACCGCCGACAGGTGTACGCCTCTTCCTCTCTTCCCCACCGCCCGGTGTTCTCTACACGCCTCCACTTCGTGAGGATGCGTGTCTTCACACCCCCTCCTTCCTTGCCCGCCCAATCTCCTTCCCTGGTCCCTTTCGCACCTTCCCTTTTCTTCGCTTTGCTCTTTACCGCTGTCCTTCCACCGGCACTGTCTCCTTTCCTCGTTCCATTTTCCGTTTTCCCCCAAGGCCCTCGAATCCACCGTTCCAAGGCCTTGGCTTGCCAGTCCGCCAGCCGGTGCAGTCACACTCTCTCACCAAAGTCCTTCGCGTTCTGTGCCTTCCTGCGTCTTCCCTTTGCCTCAAGTCACTCTTTCCCTGTGGTCGGTCCTGTGCTTTTTTCGCTCCCCCTCGTTTTCCTCCCACCGCGGTGTCCGCCCCCGGCTACGGCTCCCCGCTCGTGCTCCAAACTGCGTTGCCCTCCGCGCCTGTGCCAAGCGTTCCCCTTGTTGCCACTTCGCTTTGCCTCCCCCGCATCGACGCTTCGCGCGCCTTCCTCCCCGTTTCTCCCGTTTGTCCCGGTGCTCCCCGATCCTCCCTCGCCGCTTTTTCTGTCGTTGCGCGACTCCTCGCACGTCCCTCGCCTCTGTCGAAGTCCCCGCCGCTCAATCGTCTTCCTTGCTGTTCCCAAACAAAAAATGGGCGCTGAGCTGCAACTGCCCTGTTGCCCGCCTCGCACGTCTCACTTCGCGGCTTCTGTTCCTTCCCTGCGCTTGTCCCCCATGTTCTGCGCACTGCGTCTCCTGAACGCTTTTACCCCTTGCGCGCTCCTCTGCGCCGCGCCAAAATTTCTTCTCTGGTCCTCCCCCCTTTCCGCGTTCCTTCCTTACGCCGCTTTACCTCTGTGGTGTGTACCGCAGCTACCGCATTCTTTGTTTCGTCTCGCTGAACCTCGTGCGTCCTCGCGCCCGCTGCGATCCGTGTTTGCCTTGACCGTCCTTCCTGTCTCCTTTGCCGTTCCTCCACTGTCCTTCCCTTCTGCCCGCGTACACCAGCCCGTGCAGCGCGGCTCTTCTTTCCTCCTGTACTTCTTTGCGTCTCTCCCCTCCAACTCGTCAGCCCACCCTTTTCTCCTGCTCCACTCCTCCTCATCCTTTTCGCTCATTTCCCCCTGCGCACAAGCACCTGTCCCTTGCCCGTCCTGCGTGCTCTTGCGTCTTTTGCTTGTCGTCTACCCGTTGCTTCCCCCGCCAACAACTTCGCCTTCTTCTTACTTCCCCGCTTCCCATGCAGGTCTTTCTTCTTCGTCGCCCGCCTGCCGCTTGCGTCACCTGTCACGTGCTTTCTATTCAGTCCCAATGTATCCCTAACCACTTCGAGTCCCGCCACCTGTGCGCGCGTTCCCCTGTTCCTCTCTGCGTTAGCCTGCGTTCTTGTCTTCTTCACATGCCTCACTTGTGTCCTGGCGCGCCAGTCTCGTTGCCCACATGCTCGTGTCCTGCTGCGCTCCTCGTGTTTCGGCGCAGTGCGTGGTGTTCGCCTGGCATTTTCTGCGTTCGTTTGACTTCGTCTGGTCCACTGGCCCGCTCACCTGCTGGGAGCAGACTAAGTCCTTCCGCAGTCGGGCGACCGCGCTTTTTTGGCCCGCACTCTTCTCAGTGGCGCTTCCTACCCTGGTCCTCCGCGGACACCTCCTCTTCCGGCGTCGGTCTGTCCTTGTGCCTCGCCACACGTTCTCTACCCTCCTCGCCTCGTCTGACCTCTCCGATCCCGTGCCACTCCTCCTTTCCCTGTTGTCACCCTCCGGTCTGCCCGCACTTCCCGTTGCTCCCTGGACCCCTCGTGGTGCAGCTTTCCTAGTCCCGCTTTTTCGTTTCGGCCAACCCTCTGTGCCCGCATGTTCTCCCGTTCCTGATCCCTCTCACCGCCGCGCGCCTGGCCACACGCATTCCCCCCGTTGGCCTGCAAAACACCTGCACGTACCAGGTGCGTCCCGTCACCCACGCAAGTCGCCCCGTGTTGCTCTTTTGTCCTGCCGCGTCACAATCCTGCCAAGCAACCCCTCACTCCGACTTCTCTGTGCTTTGTTGCGGTGGCCCCCTGTTTCCCACTTCTCTGCCGCCAATTTCCGCTATCCTTTCCCCCCGCTTTCCGCCTTCCCACAACTCGGGCACCGCTTGCCTCTTCCCGTCAGCGGTCCAAAACCCCCAAAACCCGCTCGCCTTCCCGCTGTCCCCGAACTAATGCCCTTTCCCCCGTTGGCCTCTGTGTTCCATGAAGTCTCGCAAACGCCTAGCCCCATTCCTCCCTTCTGGCTGCCTTCCCCCTTTTCCCCTCCTAATCCCCCGCCGAATCCCATGCGCCTTACTCTTCCTGGCCTTCCGTTCCACGCGTCCCGTGGCTCCGCTGCGAAGGAAACCACCTGTCGCCCCCTCCTCGCGCCCGACTCTTCTTTCAGTCACCTTTCCTTTTTCGTGCACTTCCCTCCAGCACCCCGTGCCCGCGGCCTTCTGTTCCTACACCTTTGTCGCAGAGCGGTCCACTTGTGTTGTTTCCCATTCGTCGCCGCTCCGGCGTGCACCGTCCTAGCATGTTGGGCACAACGGCTTCCGAGTGTGCCGATCACCGCCGTGTTGCCACCACCTTCTTCCGCGTCGCGTCGTCGGCCCCTATCATCATCTGTGGGCGTCCTCGCCCTGCGTTGCAAAAATGTCCTGTCGTTAGCGTGCCCGATTCCTTCTTGTCCTCCTCCCTTATGTGCGTGACCTGCGCGGGCTCTCGCCACATCTTCCTCCGCATCGGGCTATGCGCGCAACGCCACTCCTGCTGCTGGTGCTGGTGTCGTGGTTCCCCTGGTTCGAATGAGCGGTCTTTTTGACGACCTCAAGCAGCAACCAGTTCGTCCTCGATACGTCTTGCGGGCGTTGCCAAGTTCGTTTCCTTTTTCGCCAGTCGCGTGACAGCTGTATCTCGCTTCCTCTTCCCCCATTCCATGGCAAAAAAGGGCCGCCGTGCTTCCGCGTTCCCGCAACGTGCCAGCTGTGTTTGTCCTTTTGCTGTGGTCGGCGTCCGCGCTTTCACTTTCCTTGTATGGACCACGTTCACTCAAAGATGTCTTGTTGCGGCGTCTTCCCGCTATTCGCGCGACCCTTCTCCCACGTGTCCTCTGCACGCTCGTCGCGCCTTCCTTTCCTCACCTCTCCCTCCCTCGCTGCTAGCCGCTCCTCGCGTCTGTGAGCGCGTGCGCTTCGTCCTCCGGAGACAGTCTCCGAAAAAGGTGTTCCTTCCACCAATGTGTCGTACAGCTCTCTCGCTCTTTATTCGAAGCTTCACCTTCCCAATGTGCGCGTCTCAGGGCGTTTCGATGCAGCTCTGTCCCCTCACCACGCGGCCCCATCGTCAACTGCAATTCTTCCAATGTCCCCCCAACCTTCGCGGTTGCGTTTCTATCTGCGTGCTTCGTTTGTTCGTTCGTTTGTCTCGTCCATTCACGCGCATTGATGTTGGCCCCCCGCCACCTGCACGCGCGATCCTCTTCAGGCCCACGGAGCGTCCACACATTTCGCGTCGCACCAGAATGCCGAATCCTTCCTCTACGGTCACCTCTCCGCGCCAAGGCCGTCTGCCCTAAAAATCCCTTTTTGCTCGCCCCGCGCTTCATTCCGCCCTTGCTGCAATCCTCAAGGCGGTCAATAAGGCCCACACCTGCGGCGCGCGATCCCCGGTTCTACCCGGGTTCTTCTACTCTGTCCTTCTGTCGTTAGTGCCTCCATTCCCTCGTCGACCCGAAAAAACACCCCTCCGCCTCACAAGGTCAAGTCTTCCATAGCCACCCGCCGTCGTCTTCCCCCGCTGTTTGCTGTGCGCTGTCGGTGCAAGTTTCACTGCTGACGCCAGCGCGTCGCTCAGGTCTTCGCGTTGCGACGCGCCAGGCACCGCGGCATTTCCGTGCGCCCTTCTGCGTCACCACGTTCCCGGCACGAGCGCCGAAGTGCCGTGCTTTCCGTCGCGCGTGTCGGCCCCGCATCGACTGCTCACGCGCGAGGTGTGTTTTTTCCGCTTCGTTCCGGTGTCGCTGCCTCGGTTACCTCTCTTCGCTGTATTGCGAGCGTCTTGCACTCTGCCGCGTCGCGCACGCATCCCTCTCCAACACCCCCGCTGTGAGCCCTCGCGCCGCCATGTCATGCTGTGAGTTTCTCTCTCCTGTCAAGTCCCTCTCAGGCGTGAGTTCCTCACCTGCTCCTCCGTCCTCCACAATTCCTTTTCCGCTCCTCGTGCCCAATGCTGTGTGTAGCCCGTCGCTGGCGTCCGGCTGGCCGCTGCGCCCTGTCCTCTGTCGTTCGTACCTGTCTCTTCGCTTTTGGCCAGACGCACGTCATGGCGCTCACTCGTTGTCTGCGCCGTGGTTTTCTTCGTCCCTCTTGTAGCCTCGCCGTCGCGCACCGCGCCGCGGGCCGGTCACCATAATCCTCACGCAGCAAAACTCTGTGTTGGCAGCCTTGTATGCCTTCCCGCGTCTGTGTGCGTGTGCGGCGTCGTGCGGGCGTGCCCGTGCGCTCCCCGCACCGACGGTTGGTGATTTCCCTGTCCTTTGATCTGCGGTGGCGTCACGCCCTGTCGTCACCCCGTTCGAAGCGCCGTGGTCCGCTAAGTCAACCATTGTCTTTTCGCTTTGTGCCAGCGGCGACGCCATCGTTCGCGCACGCGCCGCTCTTCGGTCCCCGCCGGCGCCCCGCGCCTCGCGCTTCGCTTCCTGTTACTTGTGCTGTCCGTTCACGTTGCTGCGTTACGCATGGCTCGTTCGCGTGTCGATGGCGGCGCTGCGTCCCGGGTCGTCGTCGTCGCGCAAGCCTCACAGCGTCGTTCGCAGCCTGCGCCTGCGCCTCACCTCCGTTTCGCTGCGGCGAGCGTTGCGCGGAGCGAGGCGACCGAGTGGAAATGGCGGTCGCAGCTGCCTTGACAACGCAACTGCTCGGGGCTCGTGGGGGCCTTCGGAAAGCGATGGGCTGCGCCGACTGGGCTGTTCGGGGAAGCGGGGATGCAGGGTGGGGGCAACGGGCGGGGCGGGGGAGGCAGCGGGAGGGGCGGGGGAGGGGCGGAGGGGGAAGGAGCGGAAAAGGTGCCCGCTCAGTCGGCGAGGCAACACGCCGCTGCTCGGGTCAGGGCACTTGGCGCGCGGCTGGCGGCGCCTCGGCATTGAAAACGCGCGGCCACAGCGAGGGGGGGGGACGTTGCGTGGCTTTTTCGTCGCTTTTTTTAGAAAGCACGCAGAGGATGCGAGCATCGTTTTTGCTGGCTGTGGCTCTGGCAGCCGCGGGCACGGCGGTGCGCGACGGCAGCACCACAGCTGGGGACACCGTGATGGAATTTCGCGCACTCTGCCGGCTCGCGACAGCACTGGACGCTTTCAAGCACTTGGATGCATCGGCACTGTGGCGAGGCAAAGACCCGGTCACACAGATAGAGGGGGCTTTGCACAAGCTGGCTGGGGGGGGGGGGGAAAGGCCATGCGCACACCGCGCTAGGGCAATCATCGGTGGTCGGGCTCAACAGGACGACGGCCGAGATGGCGCGGATGACGCATGCGCCAAGGGAAGCAAAGGGCCGGAACGCACAGGGAACACCCCGGCCGACACACTGCTTTGCCAAGCGAAAGAGGCCAAAACACAAGCGGAGGAGCAAATCAACAAGGCAAAGCGTCTGGCACACGAAGCTTTGTGGGGCAAAGAAAGTGGGGCGGTGGGACAGGACACAATACAAACAAAAACCTGGGCAGACAGTCCGACAAGAAGTACACTAGCAGGCGTCGCGAAAGCAGACGCACACTGCGTCGCAAGCAACGTGCTCTGGCTCTGCATGGACAGCTCAAACACGAACACAGCCAACCCATGCTTCAAAAACGCTGCAGTTACAGCATTGGGCGAGCTTAGCAGTCACACGCATAGCGACTGCCACGGCACTCCAACCACCGCGCTCGCCGTATGGACAGCCCTCGCACCACTCTGCATCAACGAAACGGCCAAAGAGACAAGGCCAGCAGAAGAACTCGCCACACAAGCACTCGCAGCTGCCGAAAACGTCATCGCCAAAATACACGACATCAGCGCCGACGGGCAAAAATTCATTCTGGGACCACAAGGAAGGACAACCAGCACGTGCAACAAGGCCGGCAACGAGATCTGCATCAAGTTCGGCTCCGACAACAACAAGCTCAACGAAATCTACTGGCACGCACGCGTGCGCAGCATCGCCGCCGCCGTCAAACAGGCAAACACTCTCGCAGCCGAAGCACGAACCCTCGCAACGCACGCCAAACTCACCGCCGCACAGTGCTTAGCAACGGAGGAAGAAGCTAGCACAGGTAACAGCACCGAAACAAACGAAAAGAGTCAGACGAAGGAGGACCAAGAAGAAGACAACAGCGCCGGGGAGGCACAGCACGGAGGGCGAGCACGCCGCCACACAGAAAGCAACCAGGACGAAGCCAGGACAAGTGAGAAAGCAAAGGCACAGCCAGCAACCAGCCAGCACAGCGCAGCCACCGCGCACAGACAACGGCACGCGGAAGCAGCACTGGCCATCCTGGCCACAAGGCTCGCACGTTCAGCAAGGCACGAATAAAAACAACACACACAGCCTGGAAAAAACAAGAAAGGGTGAAAAGGCACAGCCAGAAAAAGTGCACACCAACCAAAGAAACACGCGCGAAAAGACACACAAAGAACAAAAGACTTGCACACGACAAAAACAATCAAACTGACACGCACAAACATATAAAGGGAAGAAACGCACAGGGCACGCCACGCATCAACACCACAGAACAGCAGTGACAAGGAACAAAAACACGCACAGTGAAGAAGGCCAACACAAGGCGGCAGGGGGGACGAGAAATCACATGAAGGGCGTGGCGGCAAAGAAAACAAAGCACCCAGCCACAGGGGCGACACAAGAACGCCACAGGTGTTTAAAGGAACAACGCGGGCACGTTGCAAACAGCTTCGGACACGCTGGCAGCCGCGAACGCCAGCAACGCACAGGCGCGAGAAGGCACTTTTGGCTGGCAACAAGCCGCGCGACACGCGCCGCAACACACCAAAGATAAAAGTGCACACAGGGAAAGGAAGCGTGCACTGACGGGACAACACGCCACGGGAAAACACACAGCGAATCAACAAACGCACAAACGAAAGGCGCGGCAAGCACACGGACAGGAAAGGCAGAACACCCCGCAAAATTTACAAGAGCCAAGGGCGCACAGGTCAGCAACGCGCACACTGACGCACACAAGCGACGCAAACACACACTAAGAAAACAGGACACGGACAAGTGAACAGACAGAACGCGCACGAAGCACACAACAAACACAGCCGGCAACACGCAAAAAAAAACACAGGCAGAGGCAGCAATGCGTGCAAGAAGACAGTCAGTGAATGCGTGCGTGACGCCGAGGAACACACCAACGCAAGAGTGCAACGCACTGCGGGACAACATCAAGCATGAACACAAAAGAACAGAGCACACAACAGCAGACAAAACAAAAGCAACACACAGAGGAAGAAAACAGCCCAAACACAGCCAACACGCAAGGCACACGGGAAAAAATGCGCGACTGCACAGACACCCCGGTGGCTCAAGGCAAACACAACACAGAAAAAAGCGAGACCACACACTGCACACCTCACACGCACGCCGTCGCAAACACACACGCAGAGGCCAAACACACAAGGAAGGACAAAAGGAAGACGCACCGACACAGCACACAGGGACGGACACAACGAAACATACGCGCAACAAGCTCGGCGACAAAACGCACGAGGCGCAAGGCGCGGGGCACACACCAAGAAGCTCGTCACCGGAAAAAGAAAAAGACACACGCATACAGAAAGAACAGGCGCGGAACACATGGGCACAGGGCCAGGCAAGGGGCCAAAAATAGGGAACACAAAGCCAACAACAAAAAAGGCACGCAAAAAGACGAGGGCACCAGAAAAGGAGGCAGTGACGTAAGGAGACAAACGACGCGCACTCAGACGAAATAGAGACCAAAACAAAGCCGGCAAAACAGAAAAGGGGGAAAGAGACAAACAAAAAGAAACGGACAAACACGCGCACACAACCATAAAGGGTGGCCAAGAAAACCGGACAAGAAAGTGCACAGCGAAAAGAAAAACAACCGCAGCGCAGAGAAATAAGGAAAAAAAGAGGAAGCACCAAAAACAGGAAAGGGTCGCGAGGGAAGAAGGAAAAAAAGCAAAAAAAGAAAGAAAGAAAGGCGCAGAAACAAACGAAGCAAAAAGGCAAGGCCACGAAAAAGAAAGTAAAATAGCTCGAAGGCACGCAAAGAAAGGAGAGCGAAAAGAAAACAAAAGAAAAAAAGGGAAGGAGGAAAAAAGGAAAGGGTGAAAGGAGAGGAAAAAGACGGAAAAAATAAAAAACACTGCGTGAGCATTTTTGTTGCAAAAGGCAAAAAAAATGCACAAGAAGGATAAATAAATAAAAGGCCACCTCACACCAAAAAAAAAATGGCAGACAAACACGAAACAACAAAAAGAAGTTTGTGAACAAAAAAAGCGAAAAAGCAAAAATAAAAATAAAGGAAAAGGCGAAGGAGGACGCCATTGACAAAGTAAAAAAAAAGAAGCTATTTTTTAAAAAAAAAACAGGTATTAAGAAATTTAAAAAAAAATTGGGACCGACGAAATAAAGAAAGAAAAAAAGAAATAAAAAAATAAAAATAAGCTTAAAAAAATAAAAACTCAAAGAAAAAAGATTACATTTAAAAAAAAAATTTCTTGGAAAAAAATGTTATGAATGAAAACAAAGATAATGATAAACAAATATTCTTCAGAAGAAAATTAAGACAAACCGGAAATATAAACAGAAAAAATTAAAAAAATTTAAAAAATTGGAAAAAAAAATTAGAAGAAAAAAAAAAAGAAAAAAAAAGGGGAAAATATATAAATATATGTTTTGTTTTTGTTTTTTTATCTAAAATTTTTCTCTTTGCCTTTTTGATGCTTTTAGAAACTAACAACGAAATGACTCGATCTTTCGCGTCTCTTTCAGAAGAGGAAAAATTAAAAGTGCAAAAAACTTAAAAGTGCATAAAACTTAAAAGTGCATAAAAATTAAAAATGCATAAAAATTAAAATTAAAGTAAATTTAAAAAAACAATTTTGGAATTTAGCTTTGTTTTTGTTTGCGAAAATAAAAAAAGAAAACAATGAAACAAAAAATAACAAATTTAAAAACTAAAATTTTTTAAATAAAAAATTCAAATAAAACTCCCTCATCAAAAAAATATTAAAAGCAAATTAATAAAAATAAAAAATAATAAAACAATTTAAATAAATTGTTCACACCTTTCGTTTAAAAAAAAATTAAATTAAAAGCAACACTCTTTATTTGTTAAAAAAAAAAATTTTCACCTTTTTTAAAAATTCATTCCTCTTTTTTCGTTCAATATCTTTTTTTGCGATTCTGTCTTGGTGACTTCATTCTTTCATCATTCTTCATAAAAAACAAAATTGCTCAATTTTTTCCATCGCCACAACATTAAAAATTAACAAAAATAAATTTCCTATTTTCGCGTCTTCAGGTTTCCTCCTTTGCAGTTTCGCTGCGAAATCCTTTTTTTTCTTCCGCTTTTTTCAGTCTTGCTACAATAAAATCGTCGCTAAAAAACTTCACCTTCTTTTTTTGCAAGACTCGCTTCTCCTGTGCCCCTCTCTTTCACCCCATCTCCCAACCTTATGGCCCTCACCTTCCTTCTTGCCTCCCCTCGTTTTTCCCTCATGACAAAAGCTCTTCGTGTTTGCGTCCAATGTCTTCCTCGCTTTTCTTTTGGCGCGTTAAAATTTTTCAGGGCTTTGCCCGACCTTTGTCTCGCTTGCTACGCAACCGCAATTTAAACCCATCTGCTTGCCAAAACGCCTTCTACTTCTCTGTTTTTTTTCCTGTTCTTTTGGCCCTGCGCCGCCTTTTCTCCGCGACTGCGTGGTGGTCTGTTCCTTCTCTCTAACGCGATTCCGAGCGCGCCCTTCTTCTTCCTTTCCCTTGTGTCCTCAAAAAAGCGCCGTTTTCTTTTTTTTGGCGATTTCTTCGCTTCGTCTACTTGTCTCTTCCAGTGTTTGCTGTCGTGTTTCTTCGTGGTGTGATTGCGTGCCGTTGCCTTTCCGTCCTGCGCATACCGCGCCGCTGCGCGCAATGCCGTCACCTGTCTGTCCCAAGCCTGTTGTGCGCCTTTCTTTGCCTGCGTTTTTCTTTGCTGCTTGCGCGTCCTTCACCGCGTGTCTTGCTTGCTCCTTCTGGGAGACTGGCCTTCTGGCGTCCGCGGGCGTCGTCGCCTTGCCCCTTCTTTCTGCGTTTTTCGCGCGTGCTGTTTCTGTCCTGGGCCGTCCTTCCTGACCCTTGTTCGTGCGCTCCCTGTGCCACGCCCTTTCTTTTTTTCCACACTCTCTTCGGGCGAAATGCGTTGTCCTTGCCCTTCCCTTTTTCCTGCCAATGCGTTACTTCTGCCCATGGGCGCCTTTCTTTTTCCCAACTTCATCTCTCTTCTGTCCCATGTTCCTAAAAACCACGTCTCTGTCCTCCCCTCCTTTTTCGGTCGAGCGCCACCATTGAAGCCGAGCCTTGCCTGCTTCCAAGTTCGCGACCACCCAAATCCTGTCCCCTTTCCAAATCCCTCGTTTTTGGCGTCGTGTCCGCGCCGTGCGGCATTTCTCTTCGCCCCTTTCTTTTCGTTCAGGCCCGGTTCCTCTCACCGAATTTCCTTCCACTCCCCGACGCTGTTGCTGTTTCGCCTCAGGCGTCATGCACACTTTTCGTTGCATGACGCCGTGTCACTTTTCTTGGCTCCGCGTTGCAATTGTCCCTCGATGAACTCGTTGTCCCTCGTCAAAGCGTTCAGGCGTGCACACCCGGCCCCCTGTCCGACCTTCAGCTTTCACTGCGCTTCTCACTGGCGCTGCGTCGCGTTTCGCTCTTCTTCCCCTTCCCTTTTCTTCGTTTCTTTCGCCGATATCTTTCCAAGCTCTTCTACGTGGCGTGCCCCCTTTGCAGGCCTCTTCTCTTTCCTGTGTCTGCGCTTCGTCTCCTTTCCTCGGTTCGTGTCCTTTCCAAAGCTCGGTGTCTGCTCGGTTCGTCTGTCCCGCTGCGTCCCCTCCTCCAGTCTCTCCCTGTGTCCCGTGCTCTGTCCCGTGTCGTCCAATCCATTAAACGGCGACTCGGCCTTTTCCCAAAACAGCCGAGGCGTTCTCCCCTTTCTTTTTCGCCCTCTAGTTCCCTCTCCTTGCTCCTGCGCACAAAAAATTTCTCCGTCTTCCCCTCAGCTCAAAAACACATTGCTGCTGGTCCTGTTTCTTGCTTTTATTCCTGCGCCCGGCCTGTCTCACCCTCGCTGCTGCGTCCCCCTTCTGGCCGCGTCACAAAGGTCGAGTTCGCTTCGCTTACCTGCCCCCGCTTTGCATGCAAGCCTTCTGTTCCAAGCCAGCCGCGCCTTGGTGGGCCCACCTGTGCCCTCCTGCCTCGGGCTTTCGCGAGTCTCTCCCCCAGTGCTGCGTGTGCCTCGTAAATCCGTCTCGAGTCCACTCCCCCTTTCCCCAACACCTGAAAGCCGCGACGCACACCGCCACGTCGCGTACCACGTCCAGCGTCCGTCCCAAGCCATGCCTCCCCGTCCCGCTTCCCTGTTCATCTGCGTCCCGATCTTTCCCCCTTCGTTCCTCCTCCCCCAATTTCCCCTCCGTCGGCCGCGCCTTGCCCCATTTTACGGAAACACAGTCCGACACAAAATTTCGCACCTTCCCCACCTAAAAATAGCCCGACCGCTTCCGGCGTTGCGTGTCACGGCCTTGCTCCCGCCGCGTTTGTCCCTCACAAAAAATTCGTGCTCCTCAGCATTGCTCTCCTTCAAACCAAATGAGAAGCAACAATTGCCACGAACACTCGCCGTGCGCGCCTTCGCCTCCGACCGCTGCAAATTTCTCATGCTGGTCGCTTCGTGCGTTCGTGCCTCGATCCAATATTTCCCACAAAATCCGTCTCAGCCCCGGCGCTGCCGAGTTTGTCTCGCCGCGCCCTCCTGCGTACGAAAATGTAGATGCGCAAAAGTGTTTCAACCCTTCCCGCCTCTAAGCGCGACCCCGCCCCTTTTGTCTCTCTGTGCTGTGCGCTGAGCCCCTTGTTCCGAAGCGCCGCGCCGGTCACTCTTTCCTCTCCTCTGCGGCAATTCCCCAAGTCTCTTCAGGCTCATCACCTCGTGTGCCCCTCGAGCTCTATCTTTGACTGTCCTTTCAACACCCTGCGTCTTGTCGCGTGCCTTCGCGCGCTATGTCACGTCCCTTTCGCGTCCAAGCCCCCCTCTCCACACGGCTACTGTCGAAGCGCGCCTTTCTCCTTTGGCTCCTCCCTACTTCGCCTCTGCCACGCACCTCGTGCTCTTCTCCGCCTACCCGCGTCGCTCCCTTTTTCTTATCTCTCCCTTCCACTTGCACATGCCGCTTGTCCGCTCTTGCCACGCGTTTTCATTCCCCTCACCCCGCTGTTTGGTCCGATTGTTTTTCGTTCCGTTGGCGTCCCCACGTCGACCAAATGCCTCCGACGCGGCTGGCGCATCCCTCCCTCCCTTTTTCAAACCCTTCACATTCGTCGTTTTTCCCCCTGTCGCTGCGGCCCCATACGCTGGCACGCACACGCCTTCCCTTTCACTCCTTTCCGCTCCATCCTTCGCGTCTGTGTTTTTACACCGCCGACAGGTGTACGCCTCTTCCTCTCTTTCCCACCGCCCGGTGGTCTCTACACGCCTCCACTTCGTGAGGATGCGTGTCTTCACACCCCCTCCTTCCTTGCCCGCCCAATCTCCTTCCCTGGTCCCTTTTGCACCTTCCCTTTTCTTCGCTGCGCTCTTTATCGCTGTCCTTCCACCGGCACTGTCTCCTTTCCTCGTTCCATTTTCCGTTTTCCCCCAAGGCCCTCGAATCCACCGTTCCAAGGCCTTGGCTTGCCAGTCCGCCAGCCGGTGCAGTCACACTCTCTCACCAAAGTCCTTCGCGTTCTGTGCCTTTCTGCGTCTTTCCTGTGCCTCAAGTCACTCTTTCCCTGTGGTCGGTCCTGTGCTTTTTTCGCTCCCCCTCGTTTTCCTCCCACCGCGGTGTCTGCCCCCGGCTACGGCTCCCCGCTCGTGCTCCAAACTGCGCTGCCCTCCGCGCCTGTGCCAAGCGTTCCCCTTGTTGCCACTTCGCTTTGCCTCCCCCGCATCGACGCTTCGCGCGCCTTCCTCCCCGTTTCTCCCGTTTGTCCCGGTGCTCCCCGATCCTCCCTCGCCGCTTTTTCTGTCGTTGCGCGACTCCTCGCACGTCCCTCGCCTCTGTCGAAGTCCCCGCCGCTCAATCGTTTTCCTTGCCGTTCCCAAACAAAAAATGGGCGCTGAGCTGCAACTCCCCTGTTGCCCGCCTCGCACGTCTCACTTCGCGGCTTCTGTTCCTTCCCTGCGCTTGTCCCCCATGTTCTGCGCACTGCGTCTCCTGAACGCTTTTACCCCTTGCGCGCTCCTCTGCGCCGCGCCAAAATTTCTTCTCTGGTCGTCCCCCCCTTTCCGCGTTCCTTCCTTACGCCGCTTTACCTCTGTGGTGTGTACCGCAGCTACCGCATTCTTTGTTTCGTCTCGCTGAACCTCGTGCGTCCTCGCGCTCGCTGCGATCCGTGTTTGCCTTGACCGTCCTTCCTGTCTCTTCTGCCGTTCCTCCACTGTCCTTTCCTTCTGCCCGCGTACACCAGCCCGTGCAGCGCGGCTCTTCTTTCCTCCTGTACTTCTTTGCGTCTCTCTCCTCCAACTCGTCAGCCCACCCTTTTCTCCTGCCCCACTCCTCCTCATCCTTTTCGCTCATTTTCCCCTGCGCACAAGCACCTGTCCCTTGCCCGTCCTGCGTGCTCTTGCGTCTTTTGCTTGTCGTCTACCCGTTGCTTCCCCCGCCAACAACTTCGCCTTCTTCTTACTTCCCCGCGTCCCATGCAGGTCTTTCTTCTTCGCCTGCCGCCTGCCGCTTGCGTCACCTGTCACGTGCTTCCTATTCAGTCCCAACGCATCCCTAACCACTTCGTGTCCCGCCACCTGCGCGCGCGTTCCCCTGTTCCTCTCTGCGTTAGCCTGCGTTCTTGTCTTCTTCACATGCCTCACTTGTGTCCTGGCGCGCCAGTCTCGTTGCCCACATGCTCGTGTCCTGCTGCGCTCCTCGTGTTTCGGCGCAGTGCGCGGTGTTCGCCTGGCATTTCCTGCGTTCGTTTGACTTCGTCTGGTCCACTGGCCCGCTCACCTGCTGGGAGCAGACTAAGTCCTTCCGCAGTCGGGCGACCGCGCTTTTTTGGCCCGCACTCTTCTCAGCGTCGCTTCCTACCCTGGTCCTCCGCGGACACCTCCTCTTCCGGCGTCGGTCTGTCCTTGTGCCTCGCCACACGTTCTCTACCCTCCTCGCCTCGTCTGACCTCTCCGACCCCGTGCCACTCCTCCTTTCCCTGTTGTCACCCTCCGGTCTGCCCTTACTTCCCGTTGCTCCCTGGACCCCGCGTGGTGCAGCTTTCCTAGTCCCGCTTTTTCGTTTCGGCCAACCCTCTGTGCCCGCATGTTCTCCCGTTCCTGATCCCTCTCACCGCCGCGCGCCTGGCCACACGCATTCCCCCCGTTGGCCTGCAAAACACCTGCACGTACCAGGTGCGTCCCGTCACCCACGCAAGTCGCCCCGTGTGTCTTTTCTGTCCTGCCGCGTCACAATCCTGCCAAGCAACCCCTCACTCCGACTTCTCTGTGCTTTGTTGCGGTGTTCCCCTGTTTCCCACTTCTCTGCCGCCAATTTCCGCTATCCTTTTCCCCCGCTTTCCGCCTTCCCACAACTCGGGCACCGCTTGCCTCTTCCCGTCAGCGGTCCAAAACCCCCAAAACCCGCTCGCCTTCCCTGTGTCCCCGAACTAATGCCCTTTCCCCCGTTGGCCTCTGTGTTCCATGAAGTCTCGCAAACGCCTAGCCCCTTTCCTCCCTTCTGGCTGCCTTCCCCCTTTTCCCCTCCTAATCCCCCGCCGAATCCCATGCGCCTTACTCTTCCTGGCCTTCCGTTCCACGCGTCCCGTGGCTCCGCTGCGAAGGAAACCACCTGTCGCCCCCACCTCGCGCCCGTCTCTTCTTTCAGTCACCTTTCCTTTTTCGTGCACTTCCCTCCAGCACCCCGTGCCCGCGGCCTTCTGTTCCTACACCTTTGTCGCAGAGCGGTCCACTTGTGTTGCTTCCCAGACGTCGCCGCTCCGGCTCGCACCGTCCTAGCATGTTGGGCACAACGGCTTCCGAGTGTGCCGATCACCGCCGTGTTGCCACCACCTTCGCCCTCGTCGCGTCGTCGGCCCCTATCATCATCTGTGGGCGTCCTCGCCCTGCGTTGCAAAAATGTCCTGTCGTTAGCGTGCCCGATTCCTTCTTGTCCTCCTCCCTTATGTGCGTGTCCTGCGCGGGCTCTCGCCACATCTTCCTCCGCATCGGGCTATGCGCGCAACGCCACTCCTGCTGCTGGTGCTGGTGTCGTGGTTCCCCTGGTTCGAATGAGCGGTCTTTTTGACGACCTCAAGCAGCAACCAGTTCGTCCTCGATACGTCTTGCGGGCGTTGCCAAGTTCGTTTCCTTTTTCGCCAGTCGCGTGACAGCTGTATCTCGCTTCCTCTTCCCCCCTTCCATGGCAAAAAAGGGCCGCCGTGCTTCCGCGTTCCCGCAACGTGCCAGTGGTGTTTGTCCTTTTGCTGTGCTCGGCGTCCGCGCTTTCACTTTCCTTGTATGGACCACGGTCACTCAAAGATGTCTTGTTGCGGCGTCTTCCCGCTATTCGCGCGACCCTTCTCCCACGTGTCCTCTGCACGCTCGTCGCGCCTTCTTTTCCTCACCTCTCCCTCCCTCGCTGCTAGCCGCTCCTCGCGTCTGTGAGCGCGTGCGCTTCGTCCTCCGGAGACAGTCTCCGAAAAAGGTGTTCCTTCCACCAATGTGTCGTACAGCACTCTCGCTCTTTATTCGAAGCTTCACCTTCCCAATGTGCGCGTCTCAGGGCGTTTCGATGCAGCTCTGTCCCCTCACCACGCGGCCTCATCGTCAACTGCAATTCTTCCATTGTCCCCCCAACCTGCGCGGTTGCGTTTCTATCTGCGTGCTTCGTTTGTTCGTTCGTTTGTCTCGTCCATTCACGCGAATTGATGTTGGCCCCCCGCCACCTGCACGCGTGATCCTCTTCAGGCCCACGGAGCGTCCACACATTTCGCGTCGCACCAGAATGCCGAATCCTTCCTCTACGGTCACCTCTCCGCGCCAAGGCCGTCTGCCCTAAAAATCCCTTTTTGCTCGCCCCGCGCTTCATTCCGCCCTAGCTGCAATCCTCAAGGCGGTCAATAAGGCCCACACCTGCGGCGCGCTATCCCCGGTTCTACCCGGGTTCTTCTACTCTGTCCTTCTGTCGTTAGTGCCTCCATTCCCTCGTCGTCCCGAAAAAACACCCCTCCGCCTCACAAGGTCAAGTCTTCCCTAGCCACCCGCCGTCGTCTTCCCCCGCTGTTTGCTGTGCGCTGTCGGTGCAAGTTTCACTGCTGTCGCCAGCGCGTCGCTCAGGTCTTCGCGTTGCGACGCGCCAGGCACCGCGGCATTTCCGTGCGTCCTTCTGCGTCACCACGTTCCCGGCACGAGCGCCGAAGCGCGGTGCTTTCCGTCGCGCGTGTCGGCCCCGCATCGACTGCTCACGCGCGAGGTGTGTTTTTTCCGCTTCGTTCCGGTGTCGCTGCCTCGGTTACCTCTCTTCGCTGTATTGCGAGCGTCTTGCATTCTGCCGCGTCGCGCACGCATCCCGCTCCAACGCCCCCGCTGTGAGCCCTCGCGCCGCCATGTCATGCTGTGAGTTTCTCTCTCCTGTCAAGTCCCTCTCAGGCGTGAGTTCCTCACCTGCGTCTCCGTCCTCCACAATTCCTTTTCCGCTCCTCGTGCCCAATGCTGTGCGTAGCCCGTCGCTGGTGTCCGGCTGGCCGCTGCACCCTGTCCTCTGTCGTTCGTACCTGTCTCTTCGCTTTTGGCCAGACGCACGTCATGGCGCTCACTCGTTGTCTGCGCCGTGGTTTTCTTCGTCCCTCTTGTAGCCTCGCCGTCGCGCACCGCGCCGCGGGCCGGTCACCAGCATCCTCACGCAGCAAAACTCTGTGTTGGCAGCCTTGTATGCCTTCCCGCGTGCGTGTGCGTGTGCGGCGTCGTGCGGGCGTGCCCGTGCGCTCCCCGCACCGACGGTTGGTGATGACCCCGTCCTTTGATCTGCGGTGGCGTCACGCCCTGTCGTCACCCCGTTCGAAGCGCCGTGGTCCGCTAAGTCAACCACTGTCTTTTCGCTTTGTGCCAGCGGCGACGCCATCGTTCGCGCACGCGCCGCTCTTCGGTCCCCGCCGGTGCCCCGCGCCTTGCGCTTCGCTTCCTGTTACTTGTGCTGTCCGTTCACGTTGCTGCGTTACGCATGGCTCGTTCGCGTGTCGACGGCGGCGGTGCGTCCCGGGTCGTCGTCGTCGCGCAAGCCTCACAGCGTCGTTCGCAGCCTGCGCCTGCGCCTCACCTCCGTCTCGCTGCGGCGAGCGTTGCGCGGAGCGAGGCGACCGAGTGGAAATGGCGGTCGCAGCTGCCTTGACAACGCAACTGCTCGGGGCTCGTGGGGGCCTTCGGAGAGCGATGGGCTGCGTCGACTGGGTTGTTCGGGGAAGCGGGGAAGCAGGGTGGGGGCAACGGGCGGGGCGGGGGAGGCAGCGGGAGGGGCGGGGGAGGGGCGGAGGGGGAAGGAGCGGGCAAGGTGCCGGGTCAGTCGGCGAGGCAACACGCCGCTGCTCGGGTCAGGGCACTTGGCGCGCGGCTGGCGGCGCCTCGGCATTGAAAGCGACCGGGCACAGCGAGGGGGGGGACGTTGCGTGGCTTTTTCGTCGCTTTTTTTTGAAAGCGCGCACAGGATGCGAGCAATGTTTTTTTTGGCTGTGGCTCTGGCAGCCGCGGGCGCGTTGGTGCGCGACGGTAGCGCCACAGCTGGGGACACCGTGAGGGAATTTCGCGCACTCTGCCGGCTCGCGACAGCACTGGACGCTTTCAAGCACTTGGATGCATCGGCACTTTGGCAAGGGCAAGACCCGGTCACACAGATAGAGGAGACTTTGCACAAGCTGTCTGCGGGGGGGGGGGGGGGGGGGGGGAAAGGCCATGCGCACGCCGCGCTAGGGCAATCATCGGTCGCCGCGCTCAACAGGAAGCAAGCCGAAGAGGAGGCGCGGATACGGGGGAAGCATGCACCAAGGGAGGCAAAGGGCCGGGACGCACAGGAACGGCCCCGGCCGACACACTGCTTTGCCAAGCGAAAGAGGCCAAAACACAAGCGGAGGCACAAATCAACAAGGCAAAGGTTCTGGCACACGAAGCTTTGTCGGGCAAAGAAAGTGGTACGGTGGACGAGGGCACACTACAACTGGGCACCTGGGCAGACAGTCCGGGCCCAAGCACACTAGCAGGCGTCACGAAGGCAGACGCACACTGCGTCGCAAGCAGCGTGCTCTGGCTCTGCATGGACGGCACAAACACGAACAAACCATGCTTCAAAAACGCTGGCGTTACCGCACTGAGCTCGCTTAGCAGTCACACGCATAGCAACTGCCACGGCACTACAGCCACCGCGCTGCAAGTGTGGACAGCCCTCAAGTCACTCTGCATCAACGAAACGGCCAAGGAGGCAAGGCCAGCAGAAGAACTCGCCACAACAGCACTCGCCGCTGCCGAAAACGTCATCGCCAAAATACACGACATCAGCGCCGACGGGCAAAAATTCATTCTGGGACCGCAAGGAAGCACCGCCTCATCGTGCAACAAGAACGGTAACGAGATCTGCATCAAGTTCGGCTCCGACAACAACAAGCTCAACGAAATCTACTGGCACGCACGCGTGCGCAGCATCGCCGCCGCCGTCAAGCACGCAAACACTCTCGCAGCCGAAGCACGCAACCTCGCAACGCACGCCAAGCTCACCGCCGCACAGTGCTTAGCAACGGAGGAAGAAAATAGCACAGGTAACAACACCGAAACACAGGAAAAGAGTCAGACGAAGGAGGACCAAGAAGCAGAAGGCAGCGCCAGCGAGCCACAGCACGGAGGGCGGGCACGTCGCCACACAGAAAGCAACAAGGACGAAGCCAGGACAAGTGAGAAAACAAAGGCACAGCCAGCAACCAGCCAGCACAGCGCAGCCACCGCGCACAGACAACGGCACGCGGAAGCAGCACTGGCCATCCTGGCCACAAGGCTCGCACGTTCAGCAAGGCACGAATAAAAACAACACACACAGCCTGGAAAAAACAAGAAAGGGTGAAAAGGCAAAGACAGAAAAAGTGCACACCACACAAAGAAACACACGCACGAACACACAAAGAAAACAAAAGACTTGCACACGACAAAAACAATCAAACTGACACGCACAAACATATAAAGGGAAGAAAACACAAGGCACACCACGCATCAACACCACAGAACAGCAGTGACAAGGACACAAAAACACGCACAGTGAAGAAGGCCAACACAAGGAGGAAGGGTGAAGAGAAACACATGAAGGGCGTGGCGGCAAAGAAAACAAAGCACCCGCCACAGGGGAGACACAAGAACGCCACAGGTGTTTAAAGGAACGACGCGGGCGCGTTGCAAACCGCTTCGGACACGCTGGCAGCCGCGAACGCCAGCAACGCACAGGCGCGAGAAGGCACTTTTGGCTAGCAACAAGCCGCGCGGCACGCGCCGCAACACAACAAAGATAAAAGTGCACACAGGGAAAGGAAGCGTGCACTGACGGGACAACACGCCACGGGAAAACACACAGCGAATCAACAAACGCACAAACGAAAGGGGCGGCAAGCACACGGACAGAAAAGGCAGAACACCCCGCAAAATTTACAAGAGCCAAGGGCGCACAGGTCAGCAACGCGCACACTGACGCACACAAGCGACGCAAACACACACTAAGAAAACAGGACACGGACAAGTGAACAGACAGAACGCGCACGCAGCACACAACAAACACAGCCGGCAACACGCAAAAAAAAACACAGGCAGAGGCAGCAATGCGTGCAAGAAGACAGTCAGTGAATGCGTGCGTGACGCCGAGGAACACACCAACGCAAGAGTGCAAGGCACTGCGGGACAACATCAAGCATGAACACAAAAGAACAGAGCACACAACAGCAGACAAAACAAAAGCAACACACAGAGGAAGAAAACAGCCCAAACACAGCCAACACGCAAGGCACACGGGAAAAAATGCGCGACTGCACAGACACCCCGGTGGCTCAAGGCAAACACAACACAGAAAAAAGCGAGACCACACACTGCACACCTCACACGCACGCCGTCGCAAACACACACGCAGAGGCCAAACACACAAGGAAGGACAAAAGGAAGACGCACCGACACAGCACACAGGGACGGACACAACGAAACATACGCGCAACAAGCTCGGCGACAAAACGCACGAGGCGCAAGGCGCGGGGCACACACCAAGAAGCTCGTCACCGGAAAAAGAAAAAGACACACGCATACAGAAAGAACAGCCGCGGAACACATGGGCACAGGGCCAGGCAAGGGGGCCAAAAATAGGGAACACAAAGCCAACAACAAAAGAGGCACGCAAAAAGACGAGGGCACCAGAAAAAGAGGCAGTGACGTAAGGAGACAAACGACGCGCACTCAGACGAAATAGAGACCAAAACAAAGCCGGCAAAACAGAAAAGGGGGAAAGAGACAAACAAAAAGAAACGGACAAACACGCGCACACAACCATAAAGGGTGGCCAAGAAAACCGAAAAAGAAAGTGCACAGCGAAAAGAACATCAACCGCAGCGCAGAGAAATAAGGAAAAAAAGAGGAAGCACCAAAAACAGGAAAGGGTCGCGAGGGAAGAAGGAAAAAAAGCAAAAAAAGAAAGAAAGAAAGGCGCAGAAACAAACGAAGCAAAAAGGCAAGGCCACGAAAAAGAAAGTAAAATAGCTCGAAGGCACGCAAAGAAAGGAGAGCGAAAAGAAAAGAAAGAAAAAAAGGGAAGGAGGAAAAAAGGAAAGGGTGAAAGGAAAGGAAAAAGACGGAAAAAATAAAAAACACTGCGTGAGCATTTTTGTTGCAAAAGGAAAAAAAAATGCACAAGAAGGATAAATAAATAAAAGGCCACCTCACACCAAAAAAAAAATGGCAAACAGACAAACACGAAACAACAAAAAGAAGTTTGTGAACAAAAAAAGCGAAAAAGCAAAAGTAAAAATGAAAATGAAAATAAAAAAAAAGGAAAAGGCGAAGGAGGACGCTATTGACAAAGTAAAAAAAAAGAAGCTAATTTTTAAAAAAAACACAGGTATTACGAAAATTAAAAAAAAAATTGGGACAAGAGGAATAAATAAAGAAGGAAAAAAAGGAAAAAAAGCGGAAATAAAAATAAGCTAAAAAAATAAAAACTCAAAGAAAAAAGATTACATTTAAAAAAATATTTCTTGGAAAAAAATGTTATGAATGAAAACAAAGATGCTGATAAACAAATATTCTTCAGGCGAAACTTAAGACAAACCGGAAATATAAACAGAAAATATTAAAAAAATTTAAAAAATTGGAAAAAAAAATTAGAAGAAAAAAAAAAAAAAAAAAAAGGGAAAAATATAAAAATATATAAATATATTTTTTGTTCCTGTTTTTTTATCTAAAATTTTTCTCTTTGCCTTTTTGATGCTTTTAGAAACTAAGCACGAAATGACTCGATCTTTCGCGTCTCTTTCAGAAGAGGAAAAGTGAGAAGTGCATAAAACTTAAAAGTGCATAAAAATTAAAAATGCATAAAAATTAAAATTAAAGTAAATTAAAAAAAAAATTTTGAATTTAGCTTTTTTTTTGTTTGCGAAAATAAAAAAAGCAAACAATGAACCAAAAAATAACAAATTTAAAAACTAAAATTTTTTAAATAAAAAATTCAAATACAACCCCCTCATCAAAAAAATATTAAAAGCAAATTAATAAAAATAAAAAATAATAAAACAATTTAAATAAATTGTTCACACCTTTCGTTTAAAAAAAAATTAAATTAAAAGCAACACTCTTTATTTGTTAAAAAAAAAAATTTTCACCTTTTTTAAAAATTCATTCCTCTTTTTTCGTTCAATATCTTTTTTTGCGATTCCGTCTTGGTGACTTCATTCTTTCATCATTCTTCATAAAAAACAAAATTGCTCAATTTTTTCCATCGCCACAACATTAAAAATTAACAAAAATAAATTTCGCGTCTTCAGGTTTCCTCCTTTGCAGTTTTGCTGCGACATCCTTTGCTTTCTTCCGCTTTTTTCAGTCTTGCTACAAGAAAATCTTCGCTAAAAAACTTCACCTTCTTTTTTTGCAAGACTCGCTTCTCCTGTGCCCGTCTCTTTCACCCCATTTCCCAACCTTATGGCCCTCACCTTCTTTCTTGCCTCCCCTTGTTTCACCCTCATGACAAAAGCTCTTCGTGTTTGCTTCCAATGTCTTCCTCGCTTTTCTTTTGGCGCGTTAAAATTTTTCAGGGCTTTGCCCGACCTTTGTCTCGCTTGGTACGGAAGCGCAATTTAAACCCATCTGCTTGCCAAAACCACCTCTACTTCTCTGTTTTTTTCCTGTTCCTTTGGCCCGGCGCTGCCGTTTCTCCGCGACTGCGTGTTGGTCTGTTCCTTCTCTCTAACGCGATTCCGAGCGCGCCCTTCTTCTTCCTTCCCCTTGTGTCCTCAAAAAAGCGCCGTTTTCTGCTTTTTGGCGATTTCTTCGCGTTGCCTTCTTGTCTCTTCCAGTGTTTGCTGTCGTGTTTCTTCGTGGTGTGATTGCGTGCCGTTGCATTTCCGTCCCGCGCATACCGCGCCGCTGCGCGCAATGCCGTCACCTGTCTGTCCCAAGCCTGTTGTGCGCCTTTCTTTGCCTGCGTTTTTCTTTGCCGCTTGCTCGTCCTTCACCGCGTGTCTTGCTTGCTCCTTCTGGGAGACTGGCCTTCTGGGCGTCCGCGGACGTCGTCGCCTTGTCCCTTCCTTCTGCGTTTTTCGCGCGCGCTGTTTCTGTCCTGGGCCGTCCTTCCTGACCCTTGTTCGTTCTCTCCCTGTGCCACGCCCTTTCTTTTTTTCCACACTCTCTTCGAACGAAATGCGTTGTCCTTGCCCTTCCCTTCCTGCCAATGCGTTACTTCTGCCCATGGCCCCTTTCTTCTTCCCAACTTCATCTCTCTTCTGTCCCATGTTCCTAAAAACCACGTCTCTGTCTTCCCGTCCTTTTGCGGCCGAGCGCCACCATTGAAGCCGAGCCTTGTCTGCTTCCAAGTTCGCGACCACCCAAATCCTGTTCTCTTTCCAAATCCCTCGTTTTCGGCGTCGTGTCCGCGCCGTGCGGCATTTCTCTTTTGCCCTTTCTTTTCGTCCAGGCCTGGCTCCTCTCACCGAATTCCCTTCCACTCCCCGACGCTGTTGCTGTGCCGCCTCAGCAGTCAAGCACACTTTTCGTTGCATGACGCCGTGTCACTTTTCTTGGCTCCGCGCTGCAATGGTCCCTCGTCAAAGCGTTCAGGCGTGCACACCCGGCCCCCTGTCCGACCTTCAGCCTTCACTGCGCTTCTCACTGGCGCTGCGTCGCGTTTCGCTCTTCTTCCCCTTCCCTTTTCTTCGTTTCTTTCGCCGATATCTTTCCAAGCTCTTCTACGTGGCGTGCCCCCTTTGCAGGCCTCTTCTCTTTCCTGTGTCTGCGCTTCGTCTCCTTTCCTCGGTTCGTGTCCTTTCCAAAGCTCGGTGTCTGCTCGGTTCGTCTATCCCGCTGCGTCCCCTCCTCCAGTCTCTCCCTGTGGCCCGTGCTCTGTCCCGGGTCGGCCAATTCCTTAAACGGCGACTCGTCCTTTTTCCAAAACAGCCGAGGCCTTCGCGCCTTTCCGCTTCGCCCTCTAGCTCCCTCTCCTTGCTCCTGCGCACAAAAAATTCCTCCGTCCTCCCCTCAGCTCAAAAACCCATGCCTGCTGTCCCTGTTTCTTGCTTTCAATCCTCCGCCCGGCCTGTCTCACACTCGCTGCTGCGTCCCCCTTCTGGCCGCGTCACAAAGTCCGAGTTCGCTTCGCTTACCTGCCCCCGCTTTGCATGCAAGCCTTCTGTTCCAAATCAGCCGCGTCCTGGTGGGCCCACCTGTTTCCTCCCGCCTCGGTCTTTCGCGAGTCTCTCCCCCAGTGCTTCGTGTGCCTCGTGAATCCGTCTCGAGTCCACACCCCCTTTCCCCAACACCTGAAACCCGCGACGCACACCGCCACGTCGCGTGGCGCGTCCAGCGTTCGTCCCAAGCCATGCCTCCCCGTCCCGCCTCCCTGCTCATCGCCGTCCCGATCTTTCCCCCTTCGTTCCTCCTTCCCCAATTTCCCCTCCGTCGGCCGCGCCTTGCCCCATTTTACGGAAACACAGTCCGACACAACATTTCGCACCTTCCCCACCTAAAAATAGCCTGACCGCTTCCGGCGTTGCGCGTCACGGCCTTGCTCCTTTCGCGTTGCTCCCTCACAGAAAATTCGTGCTCCTCAGCATTGTTGTCCTTCAAACCAAATGAGAAGCAACAATTGCCACGAACACTCGCCGTGCGCGCCAACGTCTCCGACCGCTGCAAATTTTTCATGCTGGTCGCCTCGACCGTCCGTGCCTCGCTCCAATATTTCCCACAAAATCCGTCTCAGCCCCGGCGCTGCCGAGGTTGTTGCGCCGCGCCCTCTTGCGTACGAAAATGTAGATGCGCAAAAGTGTTTCAACCCTTCCCCCCTCTAAGCGCGACCCCGTCCCTTTTGTCTCTCTGTGCTGTGCGCTGAGCCCCTTGTTCCGAAGCGCCGCGCCGGTTACTCTTTCCTCCCCTCTGCGGCACTCCCCCAAGTCTCTTCAGGCTCATCACCTCGTGTGCCCCTCGAGCTCTATCTTTGACTGTCCTTTCAACACCCTGTTTCTTGTAGCGTGCCTTCGCGCGCTATGTCACGTCCCTTTCGCGTCCAAGCCCCCCTCTCCACACGGCTACTGTCGAAGCGCGCCTTTCCCCTTTGGCTCCTCTCTACTTCGCCTCTGCCACGCACCTCGTGCTTTTCTCCGCCTACCCGCGTCTGTCCCTTTTTCTTATCTCTCCCTTCCACTCGCACATGCCGCTTGTCCGCTGTTTCCACGCGTTTTAATTCCCCTCACCTCGCTGTTTGGTCCGATTGTTTTTCGTTCCGTTGGCGTCCCCACGTCGACCAATCGCCTCCGACGCGGCTGGCGCATCCCTCCCTCCCTTTTTCAAACCCTTCACATTCGTCGTTTTTCCCCCTGTCGCTGCGCTCCCATACGCTGGCACGCACACGCCTTCCCTTTCACTCCTTTCCGCTCCATCCTTCGCGTCTGTGTTTTTTCACCGCCGACAGGTGTACGCCTCTTTCTCTCTTCCCCACTGCCCGGTGGTCTCTACACGCCTCCACTTCGTGAGGAAGCGTGTCTTCACACCCCCTCCTTCCTTGCCCAAGTTCCTTCCCTTCCCCCTTTTGCACCTTCCCTTTTCTTCGCTGCGCTCTTTATCGCTGTCCTTCCACCGGCACTGTCTCCTTGCCTCGTTCCATTTTCCGTTTTCCCCCAAGGCCCACGATTCCACCGTTCCAAGGCCTTGGCTTGCCAGTCCGCCAGCCGGTGCAGTCACACTCTCTCACCAAAGTCTTTCGTGCTCTGTGCCTTTCTGCGTCTTTCCTTTGCCTCAAGTCACTCTTTCCCTGTGGTCGGTCCTGTGCTTTTTTCGCTCCCCCTCGTTTCCCTCCCACCGCGGTGTCTGCCCCCGGCTACGGCTCCTCGCTCGTGCTCCAAACTGCGTTGCCCTCCGCGCCTGTGCCAAGCGTTCCCCTTGTTGCCACTTCGCTTTGCCTCCCCCGCCTCGACGCATCGCGCGCCTTCCTCCCCGGTTCCCCCGTTTGTCCCGGTGCTCCCCGAGCCCCCCTCGCCGCTTTTTCTGCCGTTGCGCGACTCCTCGCACGTCCCTCGCCTCTGTCGAAGTCCCCGCCGCTCAATCGTCTTCCTTGCTGTTCCCAAACAAAAAATGGGCGCTGAGCTGCAACTCCCCTGTTGCCCGCCTCGGACGTCTCACTTCGCGGCTTCTGCTCCTTCCCTGCGCTTGTCCCCCATGTTCTGCGCACTGCGTCTCCTGAACGCTTTTACCCCTTGCGCGCTCCTCTGCGCCGCGCCAAAATTTCTTCTCTGGTCGTCCCCCCCTTTCCGCGTTCCTTCCTTACGCCGCTTCACCTCTGTGGTGTGTGCCGCAGCTACCGCATTCCTTGTTTCGTCTCGCTGAACCTCGTGCGTCCTCGCGCTCGCTGCGATCCGTGTTTGCCTTGACCGTCCTTCCTGTCTCTTCTGCCGTTCCTCCACTGTCCTTCCCTTCTGCCCGCGTACACCAGCCCGTGCAGCGCGGCTCTTCTTTCCTCCTGTACTTCTTTGCGTCTCTCTCCTCCAACTCGTCAGGCCACCCTTTTCTCCTGCTCCACTCCTCCTCATCCTTTTCGCTCATTTCCCCCTGCGCACAAGCACCTGTTCTTTGCCCGTCCTGCGTCCTCTTGCTGCTTTTGCCTGTCGTCTACCCGTTGCTTCCCCAGCCAACAACTTCGCCTTCTTCTTTCTTCCCCGCGTCCCATGCAGGTCTTTCTTCTTCGCCTGCCGCCTGCCGCTTGCGTCACCTGTCACGTGCTTTCTATTCAGTCCCAATGTGTCCCTAACCACTTCGTGTCCCGCCACCTGCGCGCGCGCTCTTCTGTTCCTCTCTGCGTTAGCCTGCGGTCTTGTTTTCTTCACATGCCTCACTTGTGTCCTGGCGCGCCAGTCTCGTTGCCCACATGCTCGTGTCCTGCTGCGCTCCTCGTGTTTCGGCGCAGTGCGCGGTGTTCGCCTGGCATTTTCTTCGTTCGTTTGACTTCGTCTGGTCCACTGGCCCGCTCACCTGCTGGGAGCAGACTAAGTCGTTCCGCAGTGGGGCGGCCGCGCTTTTTTGTTCCGCACTCTTCTCAGTGGTGCTTCCTACCCGGGTCCTCCGCGGTCTCCTCCTCCTCCGGCGTCGGTCTGTCCTTGTGCCTCGCCACACGTTCTCTACCCTCCTCGCCTCGTCTGACCTCTCCGGCCCCGTGCCACGCCTCCTTTCCCTGTTGTCACCCTCCGGTCTGCCCTTACTTCTCGTTGCTCCCTGGACCACGCGTGGTGCAGCTTTCCTAGTCCCTCTTTTTCGTTTCGGCCAACCCTCTGTGCCCGCATGTTCTCCCGTTCCTGATCCCTCTCACCGGCGCGCTCCTGGCCACACGCTTCCCCCCCGTTGGCCTGCAAAACACCTGCACGTACCAGGTGCGTCCCGTCACCCACGCAAGTCGCCCCGTGTGTCTTTTCTGTCCTGCCGCGTCACAATCCTGCCAAGCAACCCCTCACTCCGACTTCTCTGTGCTTTGTTGCGGTGGCCCCCTCTTTCCCACTTCTCTGCCGCCAATTTCCGCTATCCTTTTCCCCCGCTTTCCGCCTTCCCACAACTCGGGCACCGCTGGCCTCTTCCCGTCAGCGGTCCAAAACCCCCAAAACCCGCTCGCCTTCCCTGTGTCCCCGAACTAATGCCCTTTCCCCCGTTGGCCTCTGTGTTCCATGTACTCTCGCAAACGCCTAGCCCCATTCCTCCCTTTTGGCTGCCTGCCCCCTTTTCCCCTCCTAATCCCCCGCCGATTCCCATGCGCCTTACTCATCCTGGCCTTCCGTTCCACGCGTCCCGTGGCTCCGCTGCGAAGGAAACCACCTGTCGCCCCCACCTCGCGCCCGTCTCTTCTTTCAGTCACCTTTCCTTTTTCGTGCACTTCCCTCCAGCACCCCGTGCCCGCGGCCTTCTGTTCCTACACCTTTGTCGCAGAGCGGTCCACTTGTGTTGTTTCCCATTCGTCGCCGCTCCGGCGTGCACCGTCCTAGCATGTTGGGCACAACGGCTTCCGAGTGTGCCGATCACCGCCGTGTTGCCACCACCTTCTTCCTCGTCGCGTCGTCGGCCCCTATCATCAGCTGTGGGCGTCCTCGCCCTGCGTTGCAAAAATGTCCTGTCGTTAGCGTGCCCGATTCCTGCGTGTCCTCCTCCCTCTTGTGCGTGTCCTGCGCGGGCTCTCGCCACATCTTCCTCCGCATCGGGCTATGCGCTTAACGCCACTCCTGCTGCGGTCGCTTGCGTCCCGTTCCCCTGGTTCGAATGAGCGGTCTGTTTGACGACCTCAAGCAGCAACCAGTTCGTCCTCGATACGTCTTGCGGGCGTTGCCAAGTTCGTTTCCTTTTTCGCCAGTCGCGTGACAGCTGTACCTCGCTTCCTCTTCCCCCCTTCCATGGCAAAAAAGGGCCGCCGCTTTTCCGCGTTCCCGCAACGTGCCAGTGGTGTTTGTCCTTTTGCTGTGCTCGGCGTCCGCGCTTTCACTTTCCTTGTATGGACCACGTTCACTCAAAGATGTCTTGTTGCGGCGTCTTCCCGCTATTCGCGCGACCCTTCTCCCACGTGTCCTCCGCACGCTCGTCGCGCCTTCTTTTCCTCACCTCTCCCTCCCTCGCTGCTGGACGCTCCTCGCGTCTGTGAGCGCGTGCGCTTCGTCCTCCGGAGACAGTCTCCGAAAAAGGTGTTCCTTCCACCAATGTGTCGTACAGCTCTCTCGCTCTTTATTCGAAGCTTCACCTTCCCAATGTGCGCGTCTCAGGGCGTTTCGATGCAGCTCTGTCCCCTCACCACGCGGCCCCATCGTCAACTGCAATTCTTCCAATGTCCCCCCAACCTGCGCGGTCGCGTTTCTATCTGCGTGCTTCGTTTGTTCGTTCCTTTGTCTCGTCCATTCACGCGCATTGATGTTGGCCCCCCGCCACCTGCACGCGCGATCCTCTTCAGGCCCACGGAGCGTCCACACATTTCGCGTCGCACCAGAATGCCGAATCCTTCCTCTACGGTTACCTCTCCGCGCCAAGGCCGTCTTTCCTAAAAATCCCTTTTTGCTCGCCCCGCGCTTCATTCCGCCCAAGCTGCCATCCTCAAGGCGGTCAATAAGGCCCACACTTGCGGCGTGCTATCCCCGGCTCTACCCGGGTTCTTCTACTCTGTTCTTCTGTCGTTAGTGCCTCCATTCCCTCGTCGACCCGAAAAAACACCCCTCCGCCTCCCAAGGTCAAGTCTGGCCTAGCCACCCGCCGCCGTCTCCCCCCGCTGTTTGCTGTGCGCTGTCGGTGCAAGTTTCACTGCTGACGCCAGCGCGTCGCTCAGGTCTTCGCGTTGCGACGCGCTAGGCACCGCGGCTTTTCCGTGCGTCCTTTTGCTTCACCACGTTCCCGGCACGAGCGCCGAAGTGCCGTGCTTTCCGTCGCGCGTGTCGGCCCCGCATCGACTGCTCACGCGCGAGGTGTGTTTTTTCCGCTTCGTTCCGGTGTCGCTGCCTCGGTTACCTCTCTTCGCTGTATTGCGAGCGTCTTGCACTCTGCCGCGTCGCGCACGCATCCCTCTCCAACGCCCCCGCTGTGCGTCCTCGCGCTGCCATGTCATGCTGTGAGTTTCTCTCTCCTGTCCAGTCCCTCTCAGGCGTGAGTTCCTCACCTGCGCCTTTGTCCTCCACAATTCCTTTTCCGCTCCTCGTGCCCAATGCTGTGCGTAGCCCGTCGCTGGCGTCCGGCTGGCCGCCGCACCCTGTCCTCTGTCGTTCGTACCTGTCACTGCGCTGCTGGCCAGACGCACGTCATGGCGCTCACTCGTTGTCTGCGCCGTGGTTTTCTTCGTCCCTCTTGTAGCCTCACCGTCGCGCACCGCGCCGCGGGCCGGTCACCATAATCCTCACGCAGCAAAACTCTGTGTTGGCAGCCCTGTATGCCTTCCCGCGTCTGTGTGCGTGTGCGGCGTCGTGCGGGCGTGCCCGTGCGCTCCCCGCACCGACGGTTGGCGATTTCCCTGTCCTTTGGTCTGGGGTGGCGTCACGCCCTGTCGGCACCCCGTTCGAAGCGCAGTGGTCCGCTAAGTCAACCACTGTCTTTTCGCTTTGTGCCAGCGGCACCGCCATCGTTCGCGCACGCGCCGCTCTTCGGTCCCCGCCGGCGCCCCGCGCCTCGCGCTTCGCTTCCTGTTACTTGTGCTGTCCGTTCACGTTGCTGCGTTACGCATGGCTCGTTCGCGTGTCGACGGCGGCGCTGCGTCCCGGGTCGTCGTCGTCGCGCAAGCCTCACAGCGTCGTTCGCAGCCTGCGCCTGCGCCTCACCTCCGTTTCGCTGCGGCGAGCGTTGCGCGGAGCGAGGCGACCGAGTGGAAATGGCGGTCGCAGCTGCCTTGACAACGCAACTGCTCGGGGCTCGTGGGGGCCTTCGGAGAGCGATGGGCTGCGTCGACTGGGTTGTTCGGGCAAGCGGGGAAGCAGGGTGGGGGCAACGGGCGGGGCGGGGGAGGCAGCGGGAGGGGCGGGGGAGGGGCGGAGGGGGAAGGAGCGGGCAAGGTGCCGGGTCAGTCGGCGAGGTGACACGCCGCTGCTCGGGCCAGGGCACTTGGCGCGCGGCTGGCGGCGCCTCGGCATTGAAAACGCGCGGCACAGCGAGGGGGGGTGGGAGTTGCGTGGCTTTTTCGTCGTTTTTTTTTGAAAGCGCGCAGAGGATGCGAGCATCGTTTTTTTTGGCTGTGGCACTGGCAGCCGCGGGCGCGTTGGTGCGCGACGGCAGCGCCGCAGCTGGGGAAATCGTGATGGAATCTCGCGCACTCTGCCGGCTCGCGACAGCACTGGACGCTTTCAAACACTTGGAAGCATCGGCACTTTGGGGAGGCAAAGACCCGGTCACACAGATAGAGGAGACTTTGAACAAGCTGGCTGCGGGGGGGGAGAGGCCATGCGCACACCGCGCTAGGGCAATCATCGGTGGTGGATTTCAACAGGAAGCAAGCCGAAGAGGAGGGGTTGCGGGGGAAGCATGCGCCAAGGGAAGCAAAGGGCCGGAACGACCAGGACAGGACCGGGCCGACACACTGCTTTGCCAAGCGAAAGAGGCCAGATCACAAGCGGAGGAGCAAATCGGCAAGGCAAAGCGTCTGGCGCACGAAGCTTTGTGGGGCAAAGAAAGTGGTAAGGTGAACGAGGGCCCACTACAACTGGGCACCTGGGCAGACAGTCCGACAAGAAGCACAATGCAAGGAGTCGCGAAAGCAGACGCACACTGCGTCGCAAGCAACGTGCTCTGGCTCTGCATGGACGGCACAAACACGCACACAGCCAGCCCATGCTTCAAAAACGCTGGCGTTACCGCACTGAGCTCACTGAGCAGTCACACGCATACCAACTGCCACGGCACTCCAGCCACCGCGCTCGCAGTATGGACAGCCCTCGCACCACTCTGCATCAACGCAACGGCCAAGGAGGCAAGGCCAGCAGAAGAACTCGCCACAACAGCACTCGCAGCTGCCGAAAACGTCATCGCCAAAATACACGACGTCAGCACCGACGGGACGAAATTCATTCTGGGACCGCAAGGAAGCACAGCCCCATCGCGCAACAAGGGAGCCAACGAAATCTGCATCAAGTTCGGGTCCGACAACAACAAGCTCAACGAAATCTACTGGCACGCACGCGTGCGCAGCATCGCCGCCGCCGTCAAACACGCAAACACTCTCGCAGCCGAAGCACGAACCCTCGCAACGCACGCCAGACTCACCGCCGCACACTGCTTAGCAACGGAGGAAGAAGCTAGCACAGGTAACAGCACCGAAACACACGAAAACAGTCAGACGAAGGAGGACCAAGAAGCAGACAACAGCGCCAGCGAGGCACAGCACGGAGGGCGGGCACGCCGCCACACAGAAAGCAACAAGGACGAAGCCAGGACAAGTGAGAAAACAAAGGCACAGCCAGCAACCAGCCAGCACAGCGCAGCCACCGCGCACAGACAACGGCACGCGGAAGCAGCACTGGCCATCCTGGCCACAAGGCTCGCACGTTCAGCAAGGCACGAATAAAAACAACACACACAGCCTGGAAAAAACAAGAAAGGGTGAAAAGGCACAGCCAGAAAAAGTGCACACCGCACAAAGAAACACACGCGAAAAGACAAAGAAAACAAAAGACTTGCACACGACAAAAACAATCAAACTGACACGCACAAACATATAAAGGGAAGAGAACACAAGGCACGCCACGCACCAACACCACAGAACAGCAGTGACAAGGAACAAAAACAGGCACAGTGAAGAAGGCCAACACAAGGCGGCAAGGGGGAAGAGAAACACATGAAGGGCGTGGCGGCAAAGAAAACAAAGCACCCGCCACAGGGGAGACACAAGAACGCCACAGGTGTTTAAAGGAACGACGCGGGCGCGTTGCAAACAGCTTCGGACACGCTGACAGCCACGCACGACAGCAACGCACAGGCGAGAGAAGGCACTTTTGGCTAGCAACAAGCCGCGAGGCACGCGCCGCAACACAACAAAGATAAAAGTGCACACAGGGAAAGGAAACGTGCACTGAGGGAACAACACGCCACGGGAAAACACACAGCGAATCAACAAACGCACAAACGAAAGGCGCGGCAAGCACACGGACAGAAAAGGCAGAACACCCCGCAAAATTTACAAGGGCCACGGGCGCACAGGTCAGCAAGGCGCACACTGACGCGCACAAGCGACGCAAACACACACTAAGACGCCAGGACACGGACAAGTGAACAGACAGAACGCGCACGAAGCACACAACAAACGCAGCCGGCAACACGCAAAAAACAACAGGCGGAGGCAGCAATGCGTGCAAGAAGACAATCAGTGAATGCGTGCGAGACGCCGAGGAACACCGACACAGGAGACCAGCGCACTGCGGGACAACATCAAGCATGAACACAAAAGAACAGAGCACACAACAGCAGACAAAACGGAAGCAACACACAGAGGAAGAAAACAGCGCAAACACAGCCAACACGCAAGGCACCACGGGAAAAAATGCGCGACTGCACAGACACCCCGGCCGCTCAAGGCAAACACAACACAGAAAAAAGCGAGCACACACACTGCACACCTCACACGCACGCCGTCGCAAACACACACGCGCAGGCCAAACACACAAGGAAGGACAAAAGGAAGACGCACCGACACAGCACACAGGGACGGACACAACGAAACATACGCACAACAAGCTCGGCGACAAAACGCACGAGGCGCAAGGCGCGGGGCACACACCAAGAAGCTCGTCACCGGAAAAAGAAAAAGACACACGCATACAGAAAGAACAGGCGCGGAACACAACGCCAGACAAGGGGCGAAAAATAGGGAACACAAAGCCAACAACAAAAAAGGCACGCAAAAAGACGAGGGCACCAGAAAAGGAGGCAGTGACGTAAGGAGACAAACGACGCGCACTCAGACGAAATAGAGACCAAAACAAAGCCGGCAAAACAGAAAAGGGGGAAAGAGGGAAACAAAAAGAAACGGACAAACACGCGCACACAACCATAAAGGGTGGCCAAGAAAACCGAAAAAGACAGTGCACAGCGAAAAGAAAAACAACCGCAGCGCAGAGAAATAAGGAAAAAAAGAGGAAGCGCCAAAAACAGGAAAGGGTCGCGAGGGAAGAAGCAAAACAAGCAAAAAAAGAAAGAAAGAAAGGCGCAGAAACAAACGAAGCAAAAAGGCAAGGCCGCGAAAAAGAAAGTAAAATAGCTCGAAGGCACGCAAAGAAAGGAGAGCGAAGAGAAAAGAAAGAAAAAAAGGGAAGGAGGCAGAAAGGAAAGGGTGAAAGGAGAGGAAAAAGACGGAAAAAATAAAAAACACTGCGTGAGCATTTTTGTTGCAAAAGGCAAAAAAAATGCACAAGAAGGATAAATAAATAAAAGGCCACCTCACACCAAAAAAAAAATGGCAAACACACGAACGAAACAACAAAAAAAAGTTTGTGAACAAAAAAAGCGAAAAAGCAAAAATAAAAATAAAAATAAAGGAAAAGGCGAAGGAGGACGCCATTGACAAAGTAAAAAAAAAGAAGCTATTTTTTAAAAAAAAACAGGTATTAAGAAATTTAAAAAAAAATTGGGACAAGAGGAATAAATAAAGAAGGAAAAAAAGGAAAAAAAGAAATAAAAAAATAAAAATAAGCTAAAAAATAAAAACTCAAAGAAAAAAGATTACATTTAAAAAAAAATTTCTTGGAAAAAAATGTTATGAATGAAAATAAAGATGCTGATAAACAAATATTCTTCAGAAGAAACTTAAGACAAAACGGAAATATAAACAGAAAAAATTAAAAAAAATTGGAAAGAAAAATTGGAAAGAAAAATTAAAAGAAAAAAAAATGGAAAAATTAGAAGGAAATAAATAAATAAATATATTTATATGTTTTGTTTTTTTATCTAAAATTTTTCTCTTTGCCTTTTTGATGCTTTTAGAAACTAAGCACGAAATGACTCGATCTTTCGCGTCTCTTTCAGAAGAGGAAAAATTAAAAGTGCAAAAAACTTAAAAATGAATAAAAATTAAAAATGCATAAAAATTAAAATTAAAGTAAATTTAAAAAAAAAATTTTTGAATTTAGCTTTGTTTTTGCTTGCGAAAATAAAGAAAGAAAACAATGAACCAAAAAATAACAAATTTAAAAACTAAAATTTTTTAAATAAAAAATTCAAATACAACTCCCTCATCAAAAAAATATTAAAAGCAACTAAAATAAAATTAAAATTAATAAAAATTTTAAATAAATTGTTCACACCTTTCCTTTAGAAAAAATTAAATTAAAAGCAACACTCTTTATTTGTTAAAAAAAAAATTTTCACCTTTTTTAAAAATTCATTCCTCTTTTTTCGTTCAATATCTTTTTTTGCGATTCTGTCTTGTTGACTTCATTCTTTCATCATTCTTCATAAAAAACAAAACTGCTCAATTTTTTCCATCGCCACAACATTAAAAATTAACAAAAATAAATTTCGCGTCTTCAGGTTTTCTCCTTTGCAGTTGCGTTGCGACATCCTTTTTTTTCTTCCGCTTTTTTCAGTCTTGCTACAAGAAAATCTTCGCTAAAAAACTTCACCTTCTTTTTTTGCAAGACTCGCTTCTCCTGTGCCCGTCTCTTTCACCCCATTTCCCAACCTTATGGCCCTCACCTTCCTTCTTTCCTCCCCTCGTTTCACCCTCATGACAAAAGCTCTTCGTGTTTGCTTCCAATGTCTTCCTCGCTTTTCTTTTGGCGCGTTAAAATTTTTCAGGGCTTTGCCCGACCTTTGTCTCGCTTGGTACGCAAGCGCAATTTAAACCCATCTGCTTGCCAAAACGCCTTCTACGTCTCTGTTTTTTTTCCTGTTCATCCGGCCCTGCGCTGCCGTTTCTCCGCGACTGCGTGGTGGTCTGTTCCTTCTCTCTAACGCGATTCTGAGCGCGCCCTTCTTCTTCCTTTCCCTTGTGTCCTCAAAAAAGCGCCGTTTTCTTTTTTTTGGCGATTTCTTCGCTTCGTCTTCTTGTCTCTTCCAGTGTTTGTTGTCGTGTTTCTGCGTGGTGTGATTGCGTGCCGTTGCCTTTCCGTCCTGCGCATACCTTGCCGCTGCGCGCAATGCCGTCACCTGTCTGTCCCAAGCCTGTTGTGCGCCTTTCTTTGCCTGCGTTTTTCTTTGCTGCTTGCGCGTCCTTCACCGCGTGTCTTGCCTGGTCCTTCTGGGAGACTGGCCTTTCGGGCGTCCTCTGGCGTCGTCGCCTTGCCCCTGTTTTCTGCGTTTTTCGCGCGCGCTGTTTCTGTCCTGGGCCGTCCTTCCTGACCCTTGTTCGTTCTCTCCCTGTGCCACGCCCTTTCTTTTTTTCCACACTCTCTTCGGGCGAAATGCGTTGTCCTTGCCCTTCCCTTCCTGCCAATGCGTTACTTCTGCCCATGGCCCCTTTCTTTTTCCCAACTTCATCTCTCTTCTGTCCCATGTTCCTAAAAACCACGTCTCTGTCCTCCCCTCCTTTTGCGGCCGAGTGCTCCCTTCGAAGCCGAGCCTTGCCGCCTCCCAAGTTCGCGACCACCCAAATCCTGTTCTCTTTCCAAATCCCTCCTTTTTGTCGTCGTGTCCGCGCCGTGCGGCATTTCTCTTTTGCCCTTTCTTTTCGTTCAGGCCTGGCTCCTCTCACCGAATTCCCTTCCACTCCCCGACGCTGTTGCTGTGCCGCCTCAGCAGTCAAGCACACTTTTCGTTGCATGACGCCGTGTCACTTTTCTTGGCTCCGCGTTGCAATTGTCCCTCGATGAACGCGTTGTCCCTCGTCAAAGCGTTCAGGCGCGCACACCCGTCCCCCTGTCCGACCTTCAGCCTTCACTGCGCTTCCCACTGGCGCGTCGTCGCGTTTTGCTCTTCTTCCCCTTCCCTTTTCTGCGTTTCTTTCGCCGATATCTTTCCAAGCTCTTCTACGTGGCGTGCCCCCTTTGCAGGCCCCTGGTCTTTCCGCTGTCTGCGCTTCGTCTCCTTTCCTCGGTGCGTGTTTTTTCTAAAGCTCGGTGCCTGCTCGGGTCGTTTGTCCCGTTGCGTTCCCTCCTCCAGAGTCTCTCCCTGTGTCCCGTGCTCTGTCCCGTGGCGGCCAATTCCTTAAACGGCGACTCGGCCTTTTCCCAAAACAGCCGAGGCCTTCTCGCGTTTCTTTTTCGCCCTCCAGTCTCCCTCCTTGCTCCTGCGCACAAAAAAATTCCTCCGTCCTCCCCGCAGCTCAGAGCCCCATGCCTGCTGGCCCTCTTTCTTGCATCTATTCCTGCGCCCGGCCGCCTTCGACCTCTGTCCTGCGTCCCCCTTCTGGCCGCGTCACAAAGTCCGAGTTCGCTTCGCTTACCTTCCCCCGCTTTGCATGCAAGCCTTCTGTTCCAAGCCAGCCGCGTCTTGGTGGGCCCACCTGTTTCCTCCCTGCTCGGTCTTTCGCGAGTCTCTCCCCCAGTGCTTCGTGTGCCTCGTGAATCCGTCTCGAGTCCACACCCCCTTTCCCCAACACCTGAAAGCCAAGACGCACACCGCCACGTCGCGTACCGCGTCCAGCGTCCGTCCCAAGCCATGCCTCCCCGTCCCGTCTCCCTGTTCATCTGCGTCCCGATCTTTCCCCCTCCGTCGCCCCTCCCCCAATTTCCCCTCCGTCGGCCGCGCCTTGCCCCATTTTACGGAAACACAGTCCGACACAAAATTTCGCACTTTCCCCACCTAAAAATAGCCTGACCGCTTCCGGCGCTGCGTGTCACGGCCTTGCTCCCGCCGCGTTACTCCCTCACAAAAAATTCGTGCTCCTCAGCATTGCTCTCCTTCAAACCAAATGCGAAGCAACAATTGCCACGAACACTCGCTGTGCGCGCCTTCGCCTCCGACCGCTGCCAATTTCTCATGCTTTTCGCTTCGGCCGTCCGTGCCTCGTTCCATTTTTTCCCACAAAATCCGTCTCAGCCCCGGCTGTGCCGAGTTTGTCTCGCCGCGCCCTCTTGCGTACGAAAATGTAGATGCGCAAAAGTGCTTCACCCCTTCCCGCCTCTAAGCGCGACCCCGTCCCTTTTGTCTCTCTGCGCTGTGCGCTGGGCCCCTTGTTCCGAAGCGCCGCGCCGGTTACTCGTTCCTCTCCTCTGCGGCACTCCCCCAAGTCTCTTCAGGCTCATCACCTCGTGTGCCCCTCGAGCTCTATCTTTGACTGTCCTTTCAACACCCTGCGTCTTGTAGCGTGCCTTCGCGCGCTATGTCACGTCCCTTTCGCGTCCAAGCCCCCCTTTCCACACGGCTACTGTCGAAGCGCGCCTTTCCCCTTTGGCTCCTCCCTACTTCGCCTCTGCCACGCACCTCGTGCTCCTCTCCGCCTACCCGCGCCTCGCCCTGTTTCTTATCTCTTTCTTTCACTCGCACATGCCGCCTGTCCGCTCTTTCCACGCGTTTTCATTCCCCTCACCCCGCTGTTTGGTCCGATTGTTCTTCGTTCCGTTGGCGTCCCCACGTCGACCAAATGCCTCCGACGCGGCTGGCGCATCCCTCCTTCCCTTTTGCAAACCCTTCACATTCGTCGTTGCCCCCCCTGTCGCTGCGCTCCCATACGCTGGCACGCACGCGCCTTCCCTTTCACTCCTTTCCGCTCCATCCTTCGCGTCTGTGTTTTTACACCGCCGGCAGGTGTACGCCTCTTCCTCTCTTCCCCACCGCCCGGTGGTCTCTACACGCCTCCACTTCGTGAGGAAGCGTGTCTTCACACCCCCTCCTTCCTTGCCCTCCCAATCTCCTTCCCTGGTCCCTTTTGCACCTTCCCTTTTCTTCGCTTTGCTCTTTACCGCTGTCCTTCCACCGTCACTGTCTCCTTCTCTCCTTCCATTTTCCGTCTTCCCCCAAGGCCCACGAAGGCCCCGTTCCAAGGCCTTGGCTTGCCAGTCCGCCAGCCGGTGCAGTCACACTCTCTCACCAAAGTCTTTCGTGCTCTGTGCCTTTCTGCGTCCTCCCTTTGCCTCAAGTCACTCTTTCCCTGTGGTCGGTCCTGTGCTTTTTTCGCTCCCCCTCGTTTCCCTCCCACCGCGGTGTCTGCCCCCGGCCACGGCTCCTCGCTCGTGCTCCAAACTGCGTTGCCCTCCGCGCCTGTGCCAAGCGTTCCCCTTGTTGCCACTTCGCTTTGCCTCCCCCGCCTCGACGCATCGCGCGCCTTCCTCCCCGGTTCCCCCGTTTGTCCCGGTTGTCCCCGAGCCCCCTCGCCGCTTTTTCTGCCGTTGCGCGACTCCTCGCACGTCCCTCGCCTCTGTCGAAGTCCCCGCCGCTCAATCGTCTTCCTTGCTGTTCCCAAACAAAAAATGGGCGCTGAGCTGCAACTCCCCTGTTGCCCGCCTCGGACGTCTCACTTCGCGGCTTCTGTTCCTTCCCTGCGCTTGTCCCCCATGTTCTGCGCACTGCGTCTCCTGAACGCTTTTACCCCTTGCGCGCTCCTCTGCGCCGCGCCAAAATTTCTTCTCTGGTCGTCCCCCCCTTTCCGCGTTCCTTCCTTACGCCGCTTCACCTCTGTGGTGTGTGCCGCAGCTACCGCATTCCTTGTTTCGTCTCGCTGAACCTCGTGCGTCCTCGCGCTCGCTGCGATCCGTGTTTGCCTTGACCGTCCTTCCTGTCTCCTTTGCCGTTCCTCCACTGTCCTTCCCTTCTCCCCGCGTACACCAGGCCGTGCAGCGCGGCTCTTCTTCCCTCCTGTACTTCTTTGCGTCTCTCTCCTCCAACTCGTCAGGCCACCCTTTTCTCCTGCTCCACTCCTCCTCATCCTTTTCGCTCATTTCCCCCTGCGCACAAGCACCTGTTCTTTGCCCGTCCTGCGTGCTCTTGCTGCTTTTGCCTGTCGTCTACCCGTTGCTTCCCCAGCCAACAACTTCGCCTTCTTCTTTCTTCCCCGCGTCCCATGCAGGTCTTTCTTCTTCGCCTGCCGCCTGCCGCTTGCGTCACCTGTCACGTGCTTTCTATTCAGTCCCAATGTGTCCCTAACCACTTCGTGTCCCGCCACCTGCGCGCGCGTTCCCCTGTTCCTCTCTGCGTTAGCCTGCGGTCTTGTTTTCTTCACATGCCTCACTTGTGTCCTGGCGCGCCAGTCTCGTTGCCCACATGCTCGTGTCCTGCTGCGCTCCTCGTGTTTTGTCGCAGTGCGCGGTGTTCGCCTGGCATTTTCTTCGTTCGTTTGACTTCGTCTGGTCCACTGGCCCGCTCACCTGCTGGGAGCAGACTAAGTCGTTCCGCAGTGGGGCGGCCGCGCTTTTTTGTTCCGCACTCTTCTCAGTGGCGCTTCCTACCCGGGTCCTCCGCGGTCTCCTCCTCCTCCGGCGTCGGTCTGTCCTTGTGCCTCGCCACACGTTCTCTACCCTCCTCGCCTCGTCTGACCTCTCCGGCCCCGTGCCACGCCTCCTTTCCCTGTTGTCACCCTCCGGTCTGCCCGCACTTCCCTTTGTCCCCTGGACCCCTCGTGGTGCATCTTTCCTAGTCCCGCTTTTTCGTTTTGGCCAACCCTCTGTCCCCGCATGTTCTCCCGTTCCTGATCCCTCTCACCGGCGCGCGCCTGGCCACACGCATTCCCCCCGTTGGCCTGCAAAACACCTGCACGTACCAGGTGCGTCCCGTCACCCACGCAAGTCGCCCCGTGTGTCTTTTCTGTTCTGCCGCGTCACAATCCTGCCAAGCAACCCCTCACTCCGACTTCTCTGTGCTTTGTTGCGGTGGCCCCCTCTTTCCCACTTCTCCGCCGCCAATTTCCGCTATCCTTTTCCCCCGCTTTCCGCCTTCCCACAACTCGGGCACCGCTGGCCTCTTCCCGTCAGCGGTCCAAAACCCCCAAAACCCGCTCGCCTTCCCTGTGTCCCCGAACTAATGCCCTTTCCCCCGTTGGCCTCTGTGTTCCATGTACTCTCGCAAACGCCTAGCCCCATTCCTCCCTTTTGGCTGCCTGCCCCCTTTTCCCCTCCTAATCCCCCGCCGATTCCCATGCGCCTTACTCTTCCTGGCCTTCCGTTCCACGCGTCCCGTGGCTCCGTTGCGAAGGAAACCACCTTCCGCCCCCTCCTCGCGCCCGACTCTTCTTTCAGTCACCTTTCCTTTTTCGTGCACTTCCCTCCAGCACCCCGTGCCCGCGGCCTTCTGGTCCTACACCTTTGTCGCAGAGCGGTCCACTTGTGTTGTTTCCCATTCGTCGCCGCTCCGGCGTGCACCGTCCTAGCATGTTGGGCACAACGGCTTCCGAGTGTGCCGATCACCGCCGTGTCTCCACCACCTCCGCCCTCGTCGCGTCGTCGGCCCCTATCATCAGCTGTGGGCGTCCTCGCCCTGCGTTGCAAAAATGTCCTGTCGTTAGCGTGCCCGATTCCCGCGGCTCGTCCTCCCTCTTGTGCGTGTCCTGCGCGGGCTCTCGCCACATCTTCCTCCGCATCGGGCTATGCGCTTAACGCCACTCCTGCTGCGGTCGCTTGCGTCCCGTTCCCCTGGTTCGAATGAGCGGTTTGTTTGACGATCTCAAGCAGCAACCAGTTCGTCCTCGATACGTCTTGCGGGCGTTGCCAAGTTCGTTTCCTTTTTCGCCAGTCGCGTGACAGCTGTACCTCGCTTCCTCTTCCCCCCTTCCATGGCAAAAAAGGGCCGCCGCTTTTCCGCGTTCCCGCAACGTGCCAGTGGTGTTTGTCCTTTTGCTGTGCTCGGCGTCCGCGCTTTCACTTTCCTTGTATGGACCACGTTCACTCAAAGATGTCTTGTTGCGGCGTCTTCCCGCTATTCGCGCGACCCTTCTCCCACGTGTCCTCCGCACGCTCGTCGCGCCTTCTTTTCCTCACCTCTCCCTCCCTCGCTGCTGGACGCTCCTCGCGTCTGTGAGCGCGTGCGCTTCGTCCTCCGGAGACAGTCTCCGAAAAAGGTGTTCCTTCCACCAATGTGGCGTACAGCTCTCTCGCTCTTTATTCGAAGCTTCACCTTCCCAATGTGCGCGTCTCAGGGCGTTTCGATGCAGCTCTGTCCCCTCACCACGCGGCCCCATCGTCAACTGCAATTCTTCCAATGTCCCCCCAACCTGCGCGGTTGCGTTTCTATCTGCGTGCTTCGTTTGTTCGTTCCTTTGTCTCGTCCATTCACGCGCATTGATGTTGGCCCCCCGCCACCTGCACGCGCGATCCTCTTCAGGCCCACGGAGCGTCCACACATTTCGCGTCGCACCAGAATGCCGAATCCTTCCTCTACGGTTACCTCTCCGCGCCAAGGCCGTCTTTCCTAAAAATCCCTTTTTGCTCGCCCCGCGCTTCATTCCGCCCAAGCTGCAATCCTCAAGGCGGTCAATAAGGCCCACACTTGCGGCGTGCTATCCCCGGTTCTACCCGGGTTCTTCTACTCTGTTCTTCTGTCGTTAGTGCCTCCATTCCCTCGTCGACCCGAAAAAACACCCCTCCGCCTCCCAAGGTCAAGTCTGGCCTAGCCACCCGCCGCCGTCTCCCCCCGCTGTTTGCTGTGCGCTGTCGGTGCAAGTTTCACTGCTGACGCCAGCGCGTCGCTCAGGTCTTCGCGTTGCGACGCGCTAGGCACCGCGGCTTTTCCCCGCGTCCTTTTGCTTCACCACGTTCCCGGCACGAGCGCCGAAGCGCCGCGCTTTCCGTCGCGCGTGTCGGCCCCGCATCGACTGCTCACGCGCGAGGTGTGTTTTTTCCGCTTCGTTCCGGTGTCGCTGCCTCGGTTACCTCTCTTCGCTGTATTGCGAGCGTCTTGCACTCTGCCGCGTCGCGCACGCATCCCGCTCCAACGCCCCCGCTGTGCGTCCTCGCGCTGCCGTGTCATGCTGTGAGTTTCTCTCTCCTGTCCAGTCCCTCTCAGGCGTGAGTTCCTCACCTGCGCCTTTGTCCTCCACAATTCCTTTTCCGCTCCTCGTGCCCAATGCTGTGCGTAGCCCGTCGCTGGCGTCCGGCTGGCCGCCGCACCCTGTCCTCTGTCGTTCGTACCTGTCACTGCGCTGCTGGCCAGACGCACTGCATGGCGCTCACTCGTTGTCTGCGCCGTGGTTTTCTTCGTCCCTCTTGTAGCCTCACCGTCGCGCACCGCGCCGCGGGCCGGTCACCAGAATCCTCGCGCAGCAAAACTCTGTGTTGGCAGCCCTGTATGCCTTCCCGCGTCTGTGTGCGTGTGCGGCGTCGTGCGGGCGTGCCCGTGCGCTCCCCGCACCGACGGTTGGCGATTTCCCTGTCCTTTGGTCTGGGGTGGCGTCACGCCCTGTCGTCACCCCGTTCGAAGCGCAGTGGTCCGCTAAGTCAACCACTGTTTTTTCGCGTTGTGCCAGCGGCACCGCCATCGTTCGCGCACGCGCCGCCCTTCGGTCCCCGCCGGCGCCCCGCGCCTCGCGCTTCGCTTCCTGTTACTTGTGCTGTCCGTTCACGTTGCTGCGTTACGCATGGCTCGTTCGCGTGTCGACGGCGGCGCTGCGTCCCGGGTCGTCGTCGTCGCGCAAGCCTCACAGCGTCGTTCGCAGCCTGCGCCTGCGCCTCACCTCCGTTTCGCTGCGGCGAGCGTTGCGCGGAGCGAGGCGACCGAGTGGAAATGGCGGTCGCAGCTGCCTTGACAACGCAACTGCTCGGGGCCCGTGGGGGCCTTCGGAGAGCGATGGGCTGCGTCGACTGGGTTGTTCGGGCAAGCGGGGAAGCAGGGTGGGGGCAACGGGCGGGGCGGGGGAGGCAGCGGGAGGGGCGGGGGAGGGGCGGAGGGGGAAGGAGCGGGCAAGGTGCCGGGTCAGTCGGCGAGGTGACACGCCGCTGCTCGGGCCAGGGCACTTGGCGCGCGGCTGGCGGCGCCTCGGCATTGAAAACGCGCGGCACAGCGAGGGGGGGTGGGAGTTGCGTGGCTTTTTCGTCGTTTTTTTTTGAAAGCGCGCAGAGGATGCGAGCATCGTTTTTTTTGGCTGTGGCACTGGCAGCCGCGGGCGCGTTGGTGCGCGACGGCAGCGCCGCAGCTGGGGAAATCGTGATGGAATCTCGCGCACTCTGCCGGCTCGCGACAGCACTGGACGCTTTCAAACACTTGGAAGCATCGGCACTTTGGGGAGGCAAAGACCCGGTCACACAGATAGAGGAGACTTTGAACAAGCTGGCTGCGGGGGGGGAGAAGCCATGCGCACACCGCGCTAGGGCAATCATCGGTGGTGGATTTCAACAGGAAGCAAGCGGAAGAGGAGGGGTTGCGGGGGAAGCATGCGCCAAGGGAAGCAAAGGGCCGGAACGACCAGGACAGCAACAGGGTGGCACACTGCTTTGCCAAGCGAAAGAGGCCAAAGCCGAAGCGGAGCAGCGGATCAAAAAGGCAAAGCGTCTGGCACACGAAGCTTTGTGGGGCAAAGAAAGTGGTAAGGTGGACGAGGGCACACTACAAACAAAAACCTGGGCAGACAGTCCGAGCGCAAGCACACTAGCAGGCGTCACGAAAGCAGACGCACACTGCGTCGCAAGCAACGTGCTCTGGCTCTGCATGGACAGCGCAGCCACGCACACAGCCAACCCATGCTTCAAAAACACTGGCGTTACCGCACTGGGCTCACTGAGCAGTCACACGCATAACAACTGCCACGGCACTCCAGCCACCGCGCTCGCAGTATGGACAGCCCTCGCACCACTCTGCATCAACGCAACGGCCAAGGAGGCAAGGCCAGCAGAAGAACTCGCCACAACAGCACTCGCAGCTGCCGAAAACGTCATCTCCCAAATACACGACGTCAGCACCGACGGGACGAAATTCATTCTGGGACCGCAAGGAAGCACAGCCCCATCGCGCAACAAGGGAGCCAACGAGATCTGCATCAAGTTCGGGTCCGACAACAACAAGCTCAACGAAATCTACTGGCACGCACGCGTGCGCAGCATCGCCGCCGCCGTCAAGCACGCAAACACTCTCGCAGCCGAAGCACGAACCCTCGCAACGCACGCCAGACTCACCGCCGCACACTGCTTAGCAACGGAGGAAGAAGCTAGCACAGGTAACAGCACCGAAACACACGAAAACAGTCAGACGAAGGAGGACCAAGAAGCAGACAACAGCGCCAGCGAGGCACAGCACGGAGGGCGGGCACGCCGCCACACAGAAAGCAACAAGGACGAAGCCAGGACAAGTGAGAAAACAAAGGCACAGCCAGCAACCAGCCAGCACAGCGCAGCCACCGCGCACAGACAACAGCACGCGGAAGCAGCACTGGCCATCCTGGCCACAAGGCTCGCACGTTCAGCAAGGCACGAATAAAAACAACACACACAGCCTGGAAAAAACAAGAAAGGGTGAAAAGGCACAGCCAGAAAAAGTGCACACCGCACAAAGAAACACACGCGAAAAGACAAAGAAAACAAAAGACTTGCACACGACAAAAACAATCAAACTGACACGCACAAACATATAAAGGGAAGAGAACACAAGGCACGCCACGCACCAACACCACAGAACAGCAGTGACAAGGAACAAAAACAGGCACAGTGAAGAAGGCCAACACAAGGCGGCAAGGGGGAAGAGAAACACATGAAGGGCGTGGCGGCAAAGAAAACAGAGCACCCGCCACAGGGGAGACACAAGAACGCCACAGGTGTTTAAAGGAACGACGCGGGCGCGTTGCAAACAGCTTCGGACACGCTGACAGCCACGCACGACAGCAACGCACAGGCGAGAGAAGGCACTTTTGGCTAGCAACAAGCCGCGAGGCACGCGCCGCAACACAACAAAGATAAAAGTGCACACAGGGAAAGGAAGCGTGCACTGAGGGAACAACACGCCACGGGAAAACACACAGCGAATCAACAAACGCACAAACGAAAGGCGCGGCAAGCACACGGACAGGAAAGGCAGAACACCCCGCAAAATTTACAAAGGGCGCGGGCGCACAGGTCAGCAACGCGCACACTGACGCGCACAAGCGACGCAAACACACACTAAGACGCCAGGACACGGACAAGTGAACAGACAGAACGCGCACGAAGCACACAACAAACGCAGCCGGCAACACGCAAAAAAAAACAGGCAGAGGCAGCAATGCGTGCAAGAAGAAAGTCAGTGAATGCGTGCGAGACGCCGAGGAACACCGACGCAAGAGAGCAACGCACTGCGGGACAACATCAAGCATGAACACAAAAGAACAGAGCACACAACAGCAGACAAAACGGAAGCAACACACAGAGGAAGAAAACAGCGCAAACACAGCCAACACGCAAGGCACACGGGAAAAAATGCGCGACTGCACAGACACCCCGGCCGCTCAAGGCAAACACAACACAGAAAAAAGCGAGCACACACACTGCACACCTCACACGCACGCCGTCGCAAACACACACGCGCAGGCCAAACACACAATGAAGGACAAAAGGAAGACGCACCGACACAGCACACAGGGACGGACACAACGAAACATACGCACAACAAGCTCGGCGACAAAACGCACGAGGCGCAAGGCGCGGGGCACACACCAAGAAGCTCGTCACCGGAAAAAGAAAAAGACACACGCATACAGAAAGAACAGGCGCGCAACACAACGCCAGACAAGGGGCCAAAAATAGGGAACACAAAGCCAACAACAAAAAAGGCACGCAAAAAGACGAGGGCACCAGAAAAGGAGGCAGTGACGTAAGGAGACAAACGACGCGCACTCAGACGAAATAGAGACCAAAACAAAGCCGGCAAAACAGAAAAGGGGGAAAGAGGGAAACAAAAAGAAACGGACAAACACGCGCACACAACCATAAAGGGTGGCCAAGAAAACCGAAAAAGACAGTGCACAGCGAAAAGAAAAACAACCGCAGCGCAGAGAAATAAGGAAAAAAAGAGGAAGCGCCAAAAACAGGAAAGGGTCGCGAGGGAAGAAGCAAAAAAAGCAAAAAAAGAAAGAAAGAAAGGCGCAGAAACAAACGAAGCAAAAAGGCAAGGCCACGAAAAAGAAAGTAAAATAGCTAGAAGGCACACAAAGAAAGGAGAGCGAAGAGAAAAGAAAGAAAAAAAGGGAAGGAGGCAGAAAGGAAAGGGTGAAAGGAGAGGAAAAAGACGGAAAAAATAAAAAACACTGCGTGAGCATTTTTGTTGCAAAAGGCAAAAAAAATGCACAAGAAGGATAAATAAATAAAAGGCCACCTCACACCAAAAAAAAAATGGCAAACACACGAACGAAACAACAAAAAGAAGTTTGTGAACAAAAAAAGCGAAAAAGCAAAAATAAAAATAAAGGAAAAGGCGAAGGAGGACGCCATTGACAAAGTAAAAAAAAAGAAGCTATTTTTTAAAAAAAAAACAGGTATTAAGAAATTTAAAAAAAAATTGGGACAAGAGGAATAAATAAAGAAGGAAAAAAAGGAAAAAAAGAAATAAAAAAATAAAAATAAGCTAAAAAATAAAAACTCAAAGAAAAAAGATTACATTTAAAAAAAAATTTCTTGGAAAAAAATGTTATGAATGAAAACAAAGATGCTGATAAACAAATATTCTTCAGAAGAAACTTAAGACAAAACGGAAATATAAACAGAAAAAATTAAAAAAATTGGAAAGAAAAATTGGAAAGAAAAATTAAAAGAAAAAAAAATGGAAAAATTAGAAGGAAATAAATAAATAAATATATTTATATGTTTTGTTTTTTTATCTAAAATTTTTCTCTTTGCCTTTTTGATGCTTTTAGAAACTAAGCACGAAATGGCTCGAGCCTTCGCGTCTCTTTCAGAAGAGGAAAAATTAAAAGTGCAAAAAACTTAAAAATGAATAAAAATTAAAAATGCATAAAAATTAAAATTAAAATAAATTTAAAAAAAAAATTTTTGAATTTAGCTTTGTTTTTGCTTGCGAAAATAAAGAAAGAAAACAATGAACCAAAAAATAACAAATTTAAAAACTAAAATTTTTTAAATAAAAAATTCAAATACAACTCCCTCATCAAAAAAATATTAAAAGCAACTAAAATAAAATTAAAATTAATAAAAATTTTAAATAAATTGTTCACACCTTTCCTTTAGAAAAAATTAAATTAAAAGCAACACTCTTTATTTGTTAAAAAAAAAATTTTCACCTTTTTTAAAAATTCATTCCTCTTTTTTCGTTCAATATCTTTTTTTGCGATTCTGTCTTGGTGACTTCATTCTTTCATCATTCTTCATAAAAAACAAAATTGCTCAATTTTTTCCATCGCCAAAACATTAAAAATTAAAAAAAATAAATTTCCTATTTTCGCGTCTTCAGGTTTTCTCCTTTGCAGTTTTGCTGCGACATCCTTTGCTTTCTTCCGCTTTTTTCAGTCTTGCTACAAGAAAATCTTCGCTAAAAAACTTCACCTTCTTTTTTTGCAAGACTCGCTTCTCCTGTGCCCCTCTCTTTCACCCCATCTCCCAACCTTATGGCCCTCACCTTCCGTCTTTCCTCCCCTTGTTTCACCCTCATGACAAAAGCTCTTCGTGTTTTCTTCCAATGGCTTCCTCGCTTTTCTTTTGGCGCGTTAAAATTTTTCAGGGCTTTGCCCGACCTTTGTCTCGCTTGGTACGCAAGCGCAATTTAAACCCATCTGCTTGCCAAAACGCCCTCTACGTCTCTGTTTTTTTTCCTGTTCCTTTGGCCCCGCGCTGCCGTTTCTCCGCGACTGCGCGGTGGTCTGTTCCTTCTCTCTAACGCGATTCTGAGCGCGCCCTTCTTCTTCCTTTCCCTTGTGGCCTCAAAAAAGCGCCGTTTTCTTTTTTTTGGCGATTTCTTCGCTGCGTCTTCTTGTCCCTTCCAGTGTTTGTTGTCGTGTTTCTGCGTGGTGTGATTGCGTGCCGTTGCCTTTCCGTCCTGCGCATGCCGCGCCGCTGCGCGCAATGCCGTCACCTGTCTGTCCCAAGCCTGTTGTGCGCCTTTCTTTGTCTGCGTTTTTCTTTGCTGCTTGGTCGTCCTTCACCGCGTGTCTCGCTTGCTCCTTCTGGGAGACTGGCCTTCTGGGCGTCCTCTGGCGTCGTCGCCTTGCCCCTTCTTTCTGCGTTTTTCGCGCGTGCTGTTTCTGTCCTAGGCCGTCCTTCCTGACCATTGTTCGTTCTCTCCCTGTACCACGCCCTTTCTTTTTTTCCACACTCTCTTCGGGCGAAATGCGTTGTCCTTGCCCTTCCCTTCCTGCCAATGCGTTACTTCTGCCCATGGTCCCTTTCTTCTTCCCAACTTCATCTCTCTTCTGTCCCATGTTCCTAAAAACCACGTCTCTGTCCTCCCCTCCTTTTGCGGTCGAGCGCTCCCTTCGAAGCCGAGCCTTGCCGCCTCCCAAGTTCGCGACCACCCAAATCCTGTTCTCTTTCCAAATCCCTCCTTTTTGTCGTCGTGTCCGCGCCGTGCGTCATTTCTCTTCGGCCCTTTCTTTCCGTTCAGGCCTGGTTCCTCTCACCGAATTCCCTTCCACTCCCCGACGCTGTTGCTGTGCCGCCTCAGCAGTCAAGCACACTTTTCGTTGCATGACGCCGTGTCACTTTGCTTGGCTCCGCGCTGCAATGGTCCCTCGATGAACCCGCCGTCCCTCGTCAAAGCGTTCAGGCGTGCACACCCGGCCCCCTGTCCGACCTTCAGCCTTCACTGCGCTTCCCACTGGCGCGTCGTCGCGTTCTGCTCTTCTCCCCCTTCCCTTTTCCGCGTTTCTTTCGTCGATATCTTTCCAAGCTCTTCTACGTGGCGCGCCCCCTTTGCAGGCCTCTTCTCTTTCCGCTGTCTGTGCTTCGTCTCCTTTCCTCGGTTCGTGTCCTTTCTAAAGCTCGGTGCCTGCTTGGTTCGTTTGTCCCGTTGCGTTCCCTCCTCCAGAGTCTCTCCCTGTGTCCCGTGCTCTGTCCCGTGGTGGCCAATTCCTTAAACGGCGACTCGGCCTTTTTCCAAGACAGCCGAGGCCTTCTCGCCTTTCTTTTTCGCCCTCCAGTCCCGTCTCCTTGCTCCTGCGCAAAAACAAATTCCTCCGTCCTCCCCGCAGCTCAAAATCCCATTGCTGCCGGTCCTGTTTCGCGCTTTCAATCCTGCGCCCTGCCTGCTTCCCCCTCGTTCCTGCGTCCCCCTTCTGGCCGAGTCACAAAGTCCGAGTTCGCTTCGCTTACCTTCCCCCGCTTTGCATGCAAGCCTTCTGTTCCAAGCCAGCCGCGTCTTGGTGGGCCCACCTGTTTCCTCCCTGCTCGGTCTTTCGCGAGTCTCTCCCCCAGTGCTTCGTGTGCCTCGTGAATCCGTCTCGAGTCCACACCCCCTTTCCCCAACACCTGAAAGCCAAGACGCACACCGCCACGTCGCATACCGCGTCCAGCGTCCGTCCCAAGCCATGCCTCCCCGTCCCGCCTCCCTGCTCATCTGCGTCCCGATCTTTCCCCCTCCGTCGCCCCTCCCCCAATTTCCCCTCCGTCGGCCGCGCCTTGCCCCATTTTACGGAAACACAGTCCGACACAAAATTTCGCACTTTCCCCACCTAAAAATAGCCTGACCGCTTCCGGCGCTGCGTGTCACGGCCTTGCTCCCGCCGCGTTACTCCCTCACAAAAAATTCGTGCTCCTCAGCATTGCTCTCCTTCAAACCAAATGAGAAGCAACAATTGCCACGAACACTCGCCGTGCGCGCCTTCGCCTCCGACCGCTGCCAATTTCTCATGCTTTTCGCTTCGGCCGTCCGTGCCTCGTTCCAATATTTCCCACAAAATCCGTCTCAGCCCCGGCTGTGCCGAGTTTGTCTCGCCGCGCCCTCTTGCGTACGAAAATGTAGATGCGCAAAAGTGCTTCACCCCTTCCCCCCTCTAAGCGCGACCCCGTCCCTTTTGTCTCTCTGCGCTGTGCGCTGGGCCCTTGTTCCGAAGCGCCGCGCCGGTTACTCTTTCCTCCCCTCTGCGGCACTCCCCCAAGTCTCTTCAGGCTCATCACCTCGTGTGCCCCTCGAGCTCTATCTTCGACTGTCCTTTCAACACCCTGCGTCTTGTAGCGTGCCTTCGCGCGCTATGTCACGTCCCTTTCGCGTCCAAGCCCCCCTTTCCACACGGCTACTGTCGAAGCGCGCCTTTCTCTTTTGGCTCCTCCCTACTTCGCCTCTGCCACGCACCTCGTGCTCCTCTCCGCCTACCCGCGCCTCGCCCTGTTTCTTATCTCTCCCTTCCACTTGCACATGCCGCTTGTCCGCTCTTTCCACGCGTTTTCATTCCCCTCACCCCGCTGTTTGGTCCGATTGTTCTTCGTTCCGTTGGCGTCCCCACGTCGACCAAATGCCTCCGACGCGGCTGGCGCATCCCTCCTTCCCTTTTGCAAACCCTTCACATTCGTCGTTGCCCCCCCTGTCGCTGCGCTCCCATACGCTGGCACGCACGCGCCTTCCCTTTCACTCCTTTCCGCTCCATCCTTCGCGTCTGTGTTTTTACACCGCCGGCAGGTGTACGCCTCTTCCTCTCTTCCCCACCGCCCGGTGGTCTCTACACGCCTCCACTTCGTGAGGATGCGTGTCTTCACACCCCCTCCTTCCTTGCCCTCCCAATCTCCTTCCCTGGTCCCTTTTGCACCTTCCCTTTTCTTCGCTTTGCTCTTTACCGCTGTCCTTCCACCGGCACTCTTCCCTTTTCTCCTTCCATTTTCCGTCTTCCCCCAAGGCCCACGAAGGCCCCGTTCCAAGGCCTTGGCTTGCCAGTCCGCCAGCCGGTGCAGTCACACTCTCTCACCAAAGTCCTTCGCGATCTGTGCCTTTCTGCGTCTTCCCTTTGCCTCAAGTCACTCTTTCCCTGTGGTCGGTCCTGTGCTTTTTTCGCTCCCCCTCGTTTTCCTCCCACCGCGGTGACCTCCCCCGGCCACGGCTCCCCGCTCGTGTTCCAAACTGCGTTGCCCTCCGCGCCTGTGCCAAGCGTTCCCCTTGTTGCCACTTCGCTTTGCCTCCCCCGCCTCGACGCATCGCCTGGCCTCCTCCCCGGTTCCCCCGTTTGTCCCGGTGCTCCCAGATCCCCCCTCGCCGTTTCTTCTGTCGTTCCGCGACTCCTCGCATGTCCCTCGCCTCTGTCGAAGTCCCCGCCGCTCAATCGTTTTCCTTGCCGTTCCCAAACAAAAAATGGGCGCTGAGCTGCAACTCCCCTGTTGCCCGCCTCGCACGTCTCACTTCGCGGCTTCTGTTCCTTCCCTGCGCTTGTCCCCCATGTTCTGCGCACTGCGTCTCCTGAACGCTTTTACCCCTTGCGCGCTCCTCTGCGCCGCGCCAAAATTTCTTCTCTGGTCGTCCCCCCCTTTCCGCGTTCCTTCCTTACGCCGCTTTACCTCTGTGGTGTGTGCCGCACCTACCGCATTCTTCGTTTCGTCTCGCTGAACCTCGTGCGTCCTCGCGCCCGCTGCGATCCGTGTTTGCCTTGACTGTCTCTTCTGTCTCTTTTGCCGTTCCTCCACTGTCCTTCCCTTCTGCCCTCGTACACCCGCCCGTGCAGCGCGGCTCTTCTTTCCTCCTGTACTTCTCTGCGGCTCTCCCCTCCAACTCGTCAGGCCACCCTTTTCACCTGCTCCACTCCTCCTCATCCTTTGCGCTCAGTTCCCCCTGCCCACAAGCACCTTTTCTTTGCCTGTCCTGCGCCCTCTTGCGTCTTTTGCCTGTCGTCTACCCTCTGCTTCCCCAGCCAACAACTTCGCCTTCTTCTTACTTCCCCGCCTCCCATGCAGGTCTTTCTTCTTCGCCTGCCGCCCGCTCTTTGCGTCACCTGTCACGTGCTTTCTATTCAGTCCCAATGTATCCCTAACCACTTCGAGTCCCGCCACCTGCTCGCGCGCTCCCCTGTTCCTCTCTGCGTTAGCCTGCGTTCTTGTCTTCTTCACATGCCTCACTTGTGTCCTGGCGCGCCAGTCTCGTTGCCCACATGCTCGTGTCCTGCTGCGCTCCTCGTTTTCCGTTGCAGTGCGCGGTGTTCGCCTGGCATTTTCTTCGTTCGTTTGACTTCGTCTGGTCCACTGGCCCGCTCACCTGCTGGGAGCAGACTAAGTCCTTCCGCAGTTGGGCGGCCGCGCTTTTTTGGCCCGCACTCTTCTCAGCGGCGCTTCCTACCCTGGCCCTCCGCGGACACCTCCTCCTCCGGCGTCGGTCTGTCCTTGTGCCTCACCACACGTTCGCTAGCCTCCTCGCCTCGTCTGACCTCTCCGGCCCCGTGCCACTCCTCCTTTCCCTGTTGTCACCCTCCGGTCTGCCCGCACTTCCCGTTGCTCCCTGGACCCCTCGTGGTGCAGCTTTCCTAGTTCCGCTTTTTCGTTTTGGCCAACCCTCTGTGCCCGCATGTTCTCCCGTTCCTGATCCCTCTCACCGCCGCGCGCCTGGCCACACGCATTCCCCCCGTTGGCCTGCAAAAAACATGCACGTACCAGGTGCGTCCCGTCACCCACGCAAGTCGCCCCGTGTGTCTTTTCTGTTCTGCCGCGTCACAATCCTGCCAAGCAACCCCTCACTCCGACTTCTCTGTGCTTTGTTGCGGTGTTCCCCTCTTTCCCACTTCTCTGCCGCCAATTTCCGCTATCCTTTTCCCCCGCTTTCCGCCTTCCCACAACTCGGGCACCGCCTGCCTCTTCCCGTCAGCGGTCCAAAACCCCCAAAACCCGCTCGCCTTCCCTGTGTCCCCGAACTAATGCCCTTTCCCCCGTTGGCCTCTGTGTGCCCTGAAGTCTCGCAAACGCCTAGCCCCATTCCTCCCTTCTGGCTGCCTTCCCCCTTTTCCCCTCCTAATCCCCCGCCGAATCCCATGCGCCTTACTCTTCCTGGCCTTCCGTTCCACGCGACCCGAGGCTCCGCTGCGAAGGAAACCACTTGTCGCCCCCACCTCGCGCCCGACTCTTCTTTCAGTTACCTTTCCTTTTTCGTGCACTTCCCTCCAGCACCCCGTGCCCGCGGCCTTCTGTTCCTACACCTTTGTCGCAGAGCGGTCCACTTGTGTTGCTTCCCAGACGTCGCCGCTCCGGCGTGCACCGTCCTAGCATGTTGGGCACAACGGCTTCCGAGTGTGCCGATCACCGCCGTGTTGCCACCACCTTCTTCCTCGTCGCGTCGTCGGCCCCTATCATCAGCTGTGGGCGTCCTCGCCCTGCGTTGCAAAAATGTCCTGTCGTTAGCGTGCCCGATTCCTGCGTGTCCTCCTCCCTCATGTGCGTGTCCTGCGCGGGCTCTCGCCACATCTTCCTCCGCATCGGGCTATGCGCGCAACGCCACTCCTGCTGCTGGTGCTTGTGTCCCGTTCCCCTTGTTCGAATGAGCGGTCTTTTTGACGACCTCAAGCAGCAACCAGTTCGTCCTCGATACGTCTTGCGGGCGTTGCCAAGTTCGTTTCCTTTTTCGCCAGTCGCGTGACAGCTGTATCTCGCTTCTTCTTCCCCCATTCCATGGCAAAAAAGGGCTGACGTGCTTCCGCGTTCCCGCAACGTGCCAGTGGTGTTTGTCCTTTTGCTGTGCTCTTCGTCCGCGCTTTCACTTTCCTTGTATGGACCACGGTCACTCAAAGATGTCTTGTTGCGGCGTCTTCCCGCTATTCGCGCGACCCTTCTCCCACGTGTCCTCTGCACGCTCGTCGCGCCTTCTTTTCCTCACCTCTCCCTCCCTCGCTGCTGGACGCTCCTCGCGTCTGTGAGCGCGTGCGCTTCGTCCTCCGGAGACAGTCTCCGAAAAAGGTGTTCCTTCCACCAATGTGGCGTACAGCACTCTCGCTCTTTATTCGAAGCGTCACCTTCCCAATGTGCGCGTCTCAGGGCGTTTCGATGCAGCTCTGTCCCCTCACCACGCGGCCTCATCGTCAACTGCAATTCTTCCAATGTCCCCCCAACCTGCGCGGTTGCGTTTCTATCTGCGTGCTTCGTTTGCTCGTTCGTTTGTGTCGTCCATTCACGCGAATTGATGTTGGCCCCCCGCCACCTGCACGCGCGATCCTCTTCAGGCCCACGGAGCGTCCACACATTTCGCGTCGCACCAGAATGCCGAATCCTTCCTCTACGGTCACCTCTCCGCGCCAAGGCCGTCTGCCCTAAAAATCCCTTTTTGCTCGCCCCGCGCTTCATTCCGCCCTAGCTGCAATCCTCAAGGCGGTCAATAAGGCCCACACCTGCGGCGCGCTATCCCCGGTTGTACCCGGGTTCTTCTACTCTGTCCTTCTGTCGCTAGTGCCTCCATTCCCTCGTCGTCCCGAAAAAACACCCCTCCGCCTCACAAGGTCAAGTCTTCCCTAGCCACCCGCCGTCGTCTTCCCCCGCTGTTTGCTGTGCGCTGTCGGTGCAAGTTTCACTGCTGACGCCAGCGCGTCGCTCAGCTCTTCGCGTTGCGACGCGCCAGGCACCGCGGCATTTCCGTGCGCCCTTCTGCTTCACCACGTTCCCGGCACGAGCGCCGAAGTGCCGCGCTTTCCGTCGCGCGTGTCGGTCCCGCATCGACTGCTCACGCGCGAGGTGTGTTTTTTCCGCTTCGTTCCGGTGTCGCTGCCTCGGTTACCTCTCTTCGCTGTATGGCGAGCGTCTTGCACTCTGCCGCGTCGCGCACGCATCCCTCTCCAACGCCCCCGCTGTGCGTCCTCGCGCTGCCATGTCATGCTGTGAGTTTCTCTCTCCTGTCCAGTCCCTCTCAGGCGTGAGTTCCTCACCTGCGCCTTTGTCCTCCACAATTCCTTTTCCGCTCCTCGTGCCCAATGCTGTGTGTAGCCCGTCGCTGGCGTCCGGCTGGCCGCTGCACCCTGTCCTCTGTCGTTCGTACCTGTCTCTTCGCTTCTGGCCAGACGCACTGCATGGCGCTCACTCGTTGTCTGCGCCGTGGTTTTCTTCGTCCCTCTTGTAGCCTCACCGTCGCGCACCGCGCCGCGGGCCGGTCACCATAATCCTCACGCAGCAAAACTCTGTGTTGGCAGCCTTGTATGCCTTCCCGCGTCTGTGTGCGTGTGCGGCGTCGTGCGGGCGTGCCCGTGCGCTCCCCGCACCGACGGTTGGTGATTTCCTGTCCTCTGATCTGCGGTGGCGTCACGCCCTGTCGTCACCCCGTTCGAAGCGCAGTGGTCCGCTAAGTCAACCACTCTCTTTTCGCTTTGTGCCAGCGGCGACGCCATCGTCCGCGCACGCGCCGCTCTTCGGTCCCCGCCGGCGCCCCGCGCCTCGCGCTTCGCTTCCTGTTACTTGTGCTGTCCGTTCACGTTGCTGCGTTACGCATGGCTCGTTCGCGTGTCGACGGCGGCGCTGCGTCCCGGGTCGTCGTCGTCGCGCAAGCCTCACAGCGTCGTTCGCAGCCTGCGCCTGCGCCTCACCTCCGTTTCGCTGCGGCGAGCGTTGCGCGGAGCGAGGCGACCGAGTGGAAATGGCGGTCGCAGCTGCCTTGACAACGCAACTAATCGGGGCTCGTGGGGGCCTTCGGAAAGCGATGGGCTGCGTCGACTGGGTTGTTCGGGCAAGCGGGGATGCAGGGTGGGGCCAACGGGCGGGGCGGGGGAGGCAGCGGGAGGGGCGGGGGAGGGGCGGAGGGGGAAGGAGCGGGCAAGGTGCCGGGTCAGTCGGCGAGGTGACACGCCGCTGCTCGGGTCAGGGCACTTGGCGCGCGGCTGGCGGCGCCTCGGCATTGAAAGCGCGCGGGCACAGCGAGGGGGGGTGGGACGTTGCGTGGCAATTTTGTCGCTTTGGTTTTAGAAAGCACGCACAGGATGCAAGCAATGTTTTTTTTGGCTGTGGCACTGGCAGCCGCGGGCGCGTTGGTGCGCGACGGCAGCGCCGCAGCTGGGGACACCGTGAGGGAATTTCGCGCACTCTGCCGGCTCGCGACAGCACTGGACGCTTTCAAACACTTTGAGGCATCGGCACTGTGGGGAGGCAAAGACCCGGTCACACAGATAGAGGGGACTTTGCACAAGCTGGCTGGGGGGGGGGGGGGGAACCATGCGCACACCGCGCTAGGGCAATCATCGGTGGTCGGGCTCAGCAGGAAGCAAGCGGAAGAGGAGGGGTTGCGGGGGAAGCATGCGCCAAGGGAAGCAAAGGGCCGGGAGACACAGGACAGGACCAGGCCGACACACTGCTTTGCCAAGCGAAAGAAGCCAAAACACAAGCGGAGGAGAAAATCAAAAAGGCAAAGCGTCTGGCACACGAAGCTTTGTGGGGGAAGGAAAGTGGGGGAGTGGAGGAGGGCACACTACAACTGGGCACCTGGGCAGACAGTCCGGGCCCAAGCACACTAGCAGGCGTCACGAAGGCAGACGCACACTGCGTCGCAAGCAACGTGCTCTGGCTCTGCATGGACGGCGCAGCCACGCACACAGCCAACCCATGCTTCAAAAACACTGGAGTTACAGCATTGAGCTCACTCAGCAGTCACACGCATAGCGCCTGCCACACCACTCCAACCACCGCACTGCAAGTGTGGACAGCTCTCGCACCACTCTGCATCAACGAAACGGACAAAGAGACAAGGCCAGCAGAAGAACTCGCCACAACAGCACTCGCCGCTGCCGAAAACGTCATCTCCCAAATACACGACGTCAGCAACAACGGGCAAAAATTCATTCTGGGACCACAAGACAGCACAGCCTCATCGTGCAACAAGGGAGCCAACGAAATCTGCATCAAGTTCAGCTCCGCCAGCAACAAGCTCAACGAAATCTACTGGCACGCACGCGTGCGCAGCATCGCCGCCGCCGTCAAACAGGCAAACACTCTCGCAGCCGAAGCACGAACCCTCGCAACGCACGCCAAGCTCAGCGCCGCACAGTGCTTAGCAACGGAGGAAGAAAATAGCACAGGTAACAACAACGAAACACACGAAAACAGTCAGCAGAAAGAGGACCAAGAAGCAGACAACAGCGCCAACGAGGCACAGCACGGAGGGCGAGCACGTCGCCACACAGAAAGCAACAAGGACGAAGCCAGGACAAGTGAGAAAACAAAGGCACAGCCAGCAACCAGCCAGAACAGCGCGGCCACCGCGCACAGAAAACGGCACGCGGAAGCAGCACTGGCCATCCTGGCCACAAGGCTCGCACGTTCAGCAAGGCACAAATAAAAACAACACACACAGCCTGGAAAAAACAAGAAAGGGTGAAAAGGCAAAGCCAGAAAAAAGTGCACACCGCACAAAGAAACACACGCGAAAAGAGACACAAAGAAAACAAAAGACTTGCACACGACAAAAACAATCAAACTGACACGCACAAACATATAAAGGGAAGAAAACACAAGGCACGCCACGCACCAACACCACAGAGCAGCAGTGACAAGGACACAAAAACACGCACAGTGAAGAAGGCCAACACAAGGAGGCAGGGGGGACGAGAAATCACATGAAGGGCGTGGCGGCAAAGAAAACAAAGCACCCGCCACAGGGGAGACACAAGAACGCCACAGGTGTTTAAAGGAACGACGCGGGCACGTTGCAAACCGCTTCGGACACGCTGGCAGCCGCGAACGCCAGCAACGCACAGGCGCGAGAAGGCACTTTTGGCTGGCAACAAGCCGCGAGGCACGCGCCGCAACACACAAAAGATAAAAGTGCACACAGGGAAAGGAAGCGTGCACTGAGGGAACAACACGCCACGGGAAAACACACAGCGAATCAACAAACGCACAAACGAAAGGCGCGGCAAGCACACGGACAGAAAAGGCAGAACACCCCGCAAAATTTACAAGGGGCGCGGGCGCACAGGTCAGCAAGGCGCACACTGACGCGCACAAGCGAAGCAAACACACACTAAGACAACAGGACACGGACAAGTGAACGGACAGAACGCGCACGAAGCACACAACAAACACAGCCGGCAACACGCAAAAAACAACAGGCAGAGGCAGCAATGCGTGCAAGAACACAATCAGTGAAAGCGTGACGCCGAGGAACACACACGCAAGAGACCAGCGCACTGCGGGACAACATCAAGCATGAACACAAAAGAACAGAGCACACAACAGCAGACAAAACAAAAGCAACACACAGAGGAAGAAAACAGCCCAAACACAGCCAACACGCAAGGCACACGGGAAAAAATGCGCGACTGCACAGGCACCCCGGTGGCTCAAGGCAAACACAACACAGAAAAAAGCGAGACCACACACTGCACACCTCACACGCACGCCGTCGCAAACACACACGCAGGCCAAACACACAAGGAAGGACAAAAGGAAGACGCACCGACACAGCACACAGGGACGGACACAACGAAACATACGCACAACAAGCTCGGCGACAAAACGCAGCAAGCGCAAGGCGCGGGGCACACACCAAGAATCGTCACCGGAAAAAGAAAAAGACACACGCATACAGAAAGAACAGCCGCGGAACACAACGCCAGACAAGGGGCCAAAAATAGGGAACACAAAGCCAACAACAAAAAATGCACGCAAAAAGACGAGGGCCCCAGAAAAGGAGGCAGTGACGTAAGGAGAAAAACGACGCGCACTCAGACGAAATAGAGACCAAAACAAAGCCGGCAAAACAGAAAAGGGGGAAAGAGACAAACAAAAAGAAACGGACAAACACGCGCACACAACCATAAAGGGTGGCCAAGAAAACCGAAAAAGAAAGTGCACAGCGAAAAGAACATCAACCGCAGCGCAGAGAAATAAGGAAAAAAGAGGAAGCACCAAAAACAGGAAAGGGTCGCGAGGGAAGAGGGAAAAAAAGCAAAAAAAGAAAAAAAGAAAGAAAGGCGCAGAAACAAACGAAGCAAAAAGGCAAGGCCACGAAAAAGAAAGTGAAATAGCTCGAAGGCACGCAAAGAAAGGAGAGCGAAGAGAAAAGAAAGAAAAAAAGGGAAGGAGGCAGAAAGGAAAGGGTGAAAGGAGAGGAAAAAGACGGAAAAAATAAAAAACACTGCGTGAGCATTTTTGTTGCAAAAGGCAGAAAAAGTGCACAAGAAAAATAAATAAATAAAAGGCCACCTCACACCAAAAAAAAAATGGCAAACACACGAACGAAACAACAAAAAGAAGTTTGTGATCAAAAAAAGCGAAAATAAAAATAAAAATAAAGAAGAAGGCGAAGGAGGACGCCATTGACAAAGTAAAAAAAAGAGGCTAATTTTTAAAAAAAAACAGGTATTAAGAAAATTAAAAAAAAATTGGGACAAGAGGAATAAATAAAGAAGGAAAAAAAGGAAAAAAAGCGGAAATAAAAATAAGCTAAAAAATAAAAACTCAAAGAAAAAAGATTACATTTAAAAAAAAAATTTCTTGGAAAGAAATATTATGAATGAAAACAAAGATGATGATAAACAAATATTCTTCAGAAGAAACTTAAGACAAACTGGAAATATAAACAGAAAAAATTAAAAAAATTAAAAAAAATTGGGCGAAAAGGAGAAAAAAAATTGGAAAAAAAAAAGGAAAAAGGGGGAAGTAAAAATATATAAATATATTTTTATGTTTTGTTTTTTATCTAAAATTTTTCTCTTTGCCTTTTTGATGCTTTTAGAAACTAAGCACGAAATGACTCGATCTTTCTCGTCTCTTTCAGAAGAGGAAAAGTGAAAAGTGCATAAAACTTAAAAGTAAATAGAAATTAAAAATGCATAAAAATTAAAATTAAAGTAAATTTAAAAAAAAAATTTTGGAATTTAGCTTTGTTTTTGCTTGCGAAAATAAAGCTAAAGAAAACAATAAAACAAAAAATAACAAATTTAAAAACTAAAATTTTTTAAAAAAAAATTCAAATACAACTCCCTCATCAAAAAAATATTAAAAGCAAATAAAATAAAAATAAAAAATTAATAAAACAATTTAAATAAATTGTTCACACCTTTCCTTTAGAAAAAAATAAATTAAAAGCAACATTCTTTATTTGTTAAAAAAAAAATTTTCACCTTTTTTAAAAATTCATTCCTCTTTTTTCGTTCAATATCTTTTTTTGCGATTCTGTCTTGTTGACTTCATTCTTTCATCATTCTTCATAAAAAACAAAATTGCTCAATTTTTTCCATCGCCACAACATTAAAAATTAAAAAAAATAAATTTCTCGTCTTCAGGTTTCCTCCTTTGCAGTTGCGCTGCGACATCCTTTTTTTTCTTCCGCTTTTTTCAGTCTTGCTACAAGAAAATCTTCGCTAAAAAACTTCACCTTCTTTCTTTGCAAGACTCGCTTCTCCTGTGCCCCTCTCTTTCACCCCATCCCCCAACCTTATGGCCCTCACCTTCCTTCTTTCCTCCCCTCGTTTTTCCCTCATGACAAAAGCTCTTCGTGTTTGCGTCCAATGTCTTCCTCGCTTTTCTTTTGGCGCGTTAAAATTTTTCAGGGCTTTGCCCGACCTTTGTCTCGCTTGCTTCGCAACCGCAATTTAAACCCATCTGCTTGCCAAAACGCCTTCTACGTCTCTGTTTTTTTTCCTGTTCCTTTGGCCCCGCGCCGCCTTTTCTCCGCGACTGCGTGGTGGTCTGTTCCTTCTCTCTAACGCGATTCCGAGCGCGCCCTTCTTCTTCCTTCCCCTTGTGGCCTCAAAAAAGCGCCGTTTTCTTTTTTTTGGCGATTCCTCCTCTGCGTCGTCTTCTTGTCTCTTCCAGTGCTTGCTGTTGTGTTTCTGCGTGGTGTGATTCTGCGCCGTTGCATTTCCGTCCTGCGCATGCCGCGCCGCTGCGCGTAATGCCGTCACCTGTCTGTCCCAAGCCTGTTGTGCGCCTTTCTTTGTCTGCGTTTTTCTTTGCTGCTTGCTCGTCCTTCACCGCGTGTCTTGCTTGCTCCTTCTGGGAGACTGGCCTTCTGGGCGTCCTCTGGCGTCGTCGCCTTGCCCCTGCTTTCTGCGTTTTTCGCGCGCGCTGTTTCTGTCGTAGGCCGTCCTTCCTGACCCTTGTTCGTTCTCTCCCTGTGCCACGCCCTTTCTTTTTTTCCACACTCTCTTCGGGCGAAATGCGTTGTCCTTGCCCTTCCCTTCCTGCCAATGCGTTACTTCTGCCCATGGGCGCCTTTCTTTTTCCCAACTTCATCTCTCTTCTGTCCCATGTTCCTAAAAACCACGTCTCTGTCCTCCCCTCCTTTTGCGGTCGAGCGCTACCTTCGAAGCCGAGCCTTGCCGCCTTCCAAGTTCGCGACCACCCAAATCCTGTTCTCTTTCCAAATCCCTCCTTTTTGTCGTCGCGTCCGCGGCGTGCGGCATTTCTCTTCGGCCCTTTCTTTTCGTCCAGGCCCGGTTCCTCTCACCGAATTTCCTTCCACTCCCCGACGCCGTTGCTGTGCCGCCTCAGGCGTCATGCACACTTTTCGTTGCATGACGCCGTGTCACTTTGCTTGGCTCCGCGTTGCAATTGTCCCTCGATGAACGCGTTGTCCCTCGTCAAAGCGTTCAGGCGTGCACACCCGTGTCCCTGTCCGACCTTCAGCCTTCACTGCGCTTCCCACTGGCGCGTCGTCGCGTTTTGCTCTTCTTCCCTTTCCCTTTTCTTCGTTTCTTTCGCCGATATCTTTCCAAGCTCTTCTACGTGGCCTGCCCCCTTTGCAGGCCTCTTCTCTTTCCTGTGTCTGCGCTTCGTCTCCTTTCCTCGGTGCGTGTCCTTTCCAAAGCTCGGTGTCTGCTCGGTTCGTCTATCCCGCTGCGTCCCCTCCTCCAGAGTCTCTCCCTGTGCCCCGTGCTCTGTCCCGTGTCGTCCAATTCCTTAAACGGCGACTCGGCCTTTTTCCAAGACAGCCTAGGCCTTCTCCCCTTTCTTTTTCGCCCTCCAGTTCCCGTCTCCTTGCTCCTGCGCACAAAAAATTTCCTCCGTTCTCCCCTCAGCTCAAAAACCCATTGCTGCTGGCCCTGTTTCTTGCTTTTATTCCTCCGCCCGGCCGCTCTCGACCTCTGTCCTGCGTCCCCCGTCCGGCCGCGTCACAAAGTCCGAGTTCGCTCCGCTTACCCGCCCCCGCTTTGCATGCAAGCCTTCTGTTCCAAACCAGCCGCGTCTTGGCGGGCCCACCTGTGCCCTCCTGCCTCGGCCTTTCGCGAGTCTTTCCCCCAGTGCTTCGTGTGCCTCGTGAATCCGTCTCGAGTCCACACCCCCTTTCCCCAACACCTGAAAGCCGCGACGCACACCGCCACGTCGCATACCGCGTCCAGCGTTCGTCCCAAGCCATGCCTCCCCGTCCCGTCTCCCTGTTCATCGCCGTCCCGATCTTTCCCCCTTCGTTCCTCCTTCCCCAATTTCCCTTCCGTCCTGCGCGCCTTGCCCCATTTTACGGAAACACAGTCCGACACAAAATTTCGCACCTTCCCCACCTAAAAATAGCCTGACCGCTTCCGGCGTTGCGCGTCACGGCCTTGCCCCCGTCGCGTTGCTCCCTCACAAAAAATTCGTGCTCCTCAGCATTGCTCTCCTTCAAACCAAATGAGAAGCAACAATTGCCACGAACACTCGCCGTGCGCGCCTTCGCCTCCGACTGCTACCAATTTCTCATGCTTTTCGCTTCGTGCGTCCGTGCCTCGTTCCAATATTTCCAACAAAATCCGTCTCAGCCCCGTCGCTGCCGAGTTTGTCTCGCCGCGCCCTCTTGCGTACGAAAATGTAGAGGCGCAAAAGTGTTTCACCCCTTCCCCCCTCTAAGCGCGACCCCGCCCCTTCTGTCTCTCTGTGCTGTTTGCCAGCCCCTTGCTCCGAAGCGCCGCGCCGGTTACTCTTTCCTCCCCTCTGCGGCACTCCCCCAAGTCTCTTCAGGTTCATCACCTCGTGTGCCCCTCGAGCTCTATCGCTGACTGTCCTTTCAACACCCTGTTTCTTGTCGCGTGCCTTCGCGCGCTATGTCACGTCCCTTTCGCGTCCAAGCCCCCCTCTCCACACGGCTACTGTCGAAGCGCGCCTTTCTCCTTTGGCTCCTCCCTACTTCGCCTCTGCCACGCACCTCGTGCTCTTCTCCGCCTACCCGCGTCTGTCCCTTTTTCTTATCTCTCCCTTCCACTTGCACATGCCGCTTGTCCGCTCTTTCCACGCGTTTTCATTCCCCTCACCCCGCTGTTTGCTCCGACCGTTCTTCGTTCCGTTGGCGTCCCCACGTCGACCAAATGCCTCCGACGCGGCTGGCGCATCCCTCCCTCCCTTTTTCAAACCCTTCACATTCGTCGTTGCCCCCCCTGTCGCTGCGCTCCCATACGCTGGCACGCACACGCCTTCCCTTTCACTCCTTTCCGCTCCATCCTTCGCGTCTGTGTTTTTACACCGCCGACAGGTGTACTCCTCTTTCTCTCTTCCCCACCGCCCGGTGGTCTCTACACGCCTCCACTTCGTGAGGATGCGTGTCTTCACACCCCCTCCTTCCTTGCCCGCCCAATCTCCTTCCCTTGGTCCCTTTTGCACCTTCCCTTTTCTTCGCTTTGCTCTTTACCGCTGTCCTTCCACCGGCACTGTCTCCTTTCCTCGTTTCATTTTCTGTGTTCTCCCAAGGCCCTCGAATCCACCGTTCCAAGGCCTTGGCTTGCCAGTCCGCCAGCCGGTGCAGTCACACTCTCTCACCAAAGTCTTTCGCGTTCTGTGCCTTTCTGCGTCCTCCCTTTGCCTCAAGTCACTCTTTCTCTGTGGTCGGTCCTGTGCTTTTTTCGGTCCCCCTCGTTTCCCTCCCACCGCGGTGTCTGCCCCCGGCCACGGCTCCCCGCTCGTGTTCCAAACTGCGTTGCCCTCCGCGCCTGTGCCAAGCGTTCCCCTTGTTGCCACTTCGCTTTGCCTCCCCCGCCTCGACGCATCGCCTGGCTTCCTCCCCGGTCCCCCCGTTTGTCCCGGTGCTCCCCGATCCCCCCTCGCCGCTTTTTCTGTCGTTGCGCGACTGCTCGCACGTCCCTCGCCTCTGTTGAAGTCCCCGCCGCTCAATCGTCTTCCTTGCCGTTCCCAAACAAAAAATGGGCGCTGAGCTGCAACTGCCCTGTTGCCCGCCTCGCACGTCTCACTTCGCGGCTTCTGTTCCTTCCCTGCGCTTGTCCCCCATGCTCTGCGCACTGCGTTCCCTGAACGCTTTTACCCCTTGCGCGCTCCTCTGCGCCGCGCCAAAATTTCTTCTCTGGTCGTCCCCCCCTTTCCGCGTTCCTTCCTTACGCCGCTTTACCTCTGTGTTGTGTACCGCAGCTACCGCATTCTTCGTTTCGTCTCGCTGAACCTCGTGCCTCCTCGCGCCCGCTGCGATCCGTGTTTGCCTTGACCGTCTCTCCTGTCTCCTTTGCCGTTCCTCCACTGTCCTGCCCCTCTGCCCGCGTACACCAGCCCGTGCAGCGCGGCTCTTCTTCCCTCCTGTACTTCTTTGCGTCTCTCCCCTCCAACGCGTCAGGCCACCCTTTTCTCCTGCTCCACTCCTCCTCATCCTTTGCGCTCAGTTCCCCCTGCGCACAAGCACCTTTTCTTTGTCCGTCCTGCGTCCTCGCGCGTCTTTTGCTTGTCGTCTACCCGTTACTGCCCCAGCCAACAACTTCGCCTTCTTCTTACTTCCCCGCGTCCCATGCAGGTCTTTCTTCTTCGTCTGCCGCCTGCCGCTTGCGTCACCTGTCACGTGCTTCCTATTCAGTCCCAATGTGTCCCTAACCACTTCGTGTCCCGCCACCTGCGCGCGCGTTCCCCTGTCGCTCTCTGCGTTAGCCTCCGGTCGCGTCTTCTTCACATGCCTCACTTGTGTCCTGGCGCGCCAGTCTCGTTGCCCACATGCTCGTGTCCTGCTGCGCTCCTCGTGTTTCGGCGCAGTGCGCGGTGTTCGCCTGGCATTTTCTTCGTTCGTTTGACTTCGTCTGGTCCACTGGCCCGCTCACCTGCTGGGTGCAGACTAAGTCGTTCCGCAGTTGGGCGGCCGCGCTTTTTTGGCCCGCACTCTTCCCAGTGGCGCTTCCTGCCCGGGTCCTCCGCGGACACCTCCTCCTCCGGCGTCGGTCTGTCCTTGTGCCTCGCCACACGTTCTCTACCCTCCTCGCCTCGTCTGTCTCCTCCGACCCCGTGCCACTCCTCCTTTCCCTGTTGTCACTCTTCGTTGCTCCCGCACTTCCCTTTGCTCCCTGGACCCCTCGTGGTCCATCTTTCCTAGTCCCGCTTTTTCGTTTTGGCCAACCCTCTGTGCCCGCATGTTCTCCCGTTCCTGATCCCTCTCACCGGCGCGCGCCTGGCCACACGCATTCCCCCCCTTGGCCTGCAAAAAACCTGCACGTACCAGGTGCGTCCCGTCACCCACGCAAGTCGCCCCGTGTGTCTTTTCTGTTCTGCCGCGTCACAATCCTGCCAAGCAACCCCTCACTCCGACTTCTCTGTGCTTTGTTGCGGTGGCCCCCTGTTTCCCACTTCTCTGCCGCCAATTTCCGCTATCCTTTTCCCCCGCTTTCCTCCTTCCCACAACTCGGGCCCCGCTTGCGTCTTCCCGTCAGCGGTCCAAAACCCCCAAAACCCGCTCGCCTTCCCTGTGTCCCCGAACTAATGCCCTTTCCCCCGTTGGCCTCTGTGTTCCCTGAAGTCTCGCAAACGCCTAGCCCCATTCCTCCCTTCTGGCTGCCTTCCCCCTTCGCCCCTCCTATTCCCCCGCCGAATCCCATGCGCCTTACTCTTCCTGGCCTTCCGTTCCACGCGACCCGAGGCTCCGCTGCGAAGGAAACCACCTTCCGCCCCCTCCTCGCGCCCGACTCTTCTTTCAGTCACCTTTCCTTTTTCGTGCACTTCTCTCCAGCACCCCGTGCCCGCGGCCTTCTTTTCCCACACCTTTGTCGCAGAGCGGTCCTCTTGTGTTGTTGCCCATTCTCCGCCGCTCCGGCGTGCACCGTCCTAGCATCTTGGGCACAACGTCTTCCGAGTGTGCCGATCACCGCCGTGTTGCCACCACCTTCTTCCGCGTCGCGTCGTCGGCCCCTATCATCAGCTGTGGTCGTCCTCGCCCTGCGTTGCAAAAATGTCCTGTCGTTAGCGTGCCCGATTCCTTCGTGTCCTCCTCGCTCATGACAGTGTCCTGCGCGGGCCCTCGCCACATCTTCCTCCGCATCGGGCTATGCGCGCAACGCCACTCCTGCTGCTGGTGCTGGTGTCGTGTCCCCCTGGTTCGAATGAGCGGTCTTTTTGACGACCTCAAGCAGCAACCAGTTCGTCCTCGATACGTCTTGCGGGCGTTGCCAAGTTCGTTTCCTTTTTCGCCAGTCGCGTGACAGCTGTATCTCTGTTCCTCTTCCCCCATTCCATGGCAAAAAAGGGCCGCCGTGCTTCCGCGTTCCCGCAACGTGCCAGTGGTGTTTGTCCTTTTGCTGTGCCCGGCGTCCGCGCTTTCACTTTCCTTGTATGGACCACGTTCACTCAAAGACGTCTTGTTGCGGCGTCTTCCCGCTATTCGCGCGACCCTTCTCCCACGTGTCCTCTGCACGCTCGTCGCGCCTTCTTTTCCTCACCTCTCCCTCCCTCGCTGCTAGCCGCTCCTCGCGTCTGTGAGCGCGTGCGCTTCGTCCTCCGGAGACAGTCTCCGAAAAAGGTGTTCCTTCCACCAATGTGGCGTACAGCACTCTCGCTCTTTATTCGAAGCTTCACCTTCCCAATGTGCGCGTCTCAGGGCGTTTCGATGCAGCTCTGTCCCCTCACCACGCGGCCTCATCGTCAACTGCAATTCTTCCAATGTCCCCCCAACCTTCGCGGTTGCGTTTCTATCTGCGTGCTTCGCCTGTTCGTTCGTTTGTCTCGTCCATTCACGCGAATTGATGTTGGCCCCCCGCCACCTGCGCGCGTGATCCTCTTCAGGCCCACGGAGCGTCCACACATTTCGCGTCGCACCAGAATGCCGAATCCTTCCTCTACGGTCACCTCTCCGCGCCAAGGCCGTCTGCCCTAAAAATCCCTTTTTGCTCGCCCCGCGGTTCATTCCGCCCTAGCTGCAATCCTCAAGGCGGTCAATAAGGCCCACACCTGCGGCGCGCTATCCCCGGTTCCACCCAGGTTCTTCTACTCTGTCCTTCTGTCGTTAGTGCCTCCATTCCCTCGTCGACCCGAAAAAACACCCCTCCGCCTCCCAAGGCCAAGTCTTCCCTAGCCACCCGCCGCCGTCTTCCCCCGCTGTTTGCTGTGCGCTGTCGGTGCAAGTTTCACTGCTGTCGCCATTGCGCCGCTCAGGTCTTCGCGTTGCGACGCGCTAGGCACCACGGCTTTTCCGTGCGCCTGTCTGCGTCACCACGTTCCCGGCACGAGCGCCGAAGTGCCGCGCTTTCCGTCGCGCGTGTCGGCCCCGCATCGACTGCTCACGCGCGAGGTGTGTTTTTTCCGCTTCGTTCCGGTGTCGCTGCCTCGGTCACCTCTTTTCGCTGTATTGCGAGCGTCTTGCACTCTGCCGCGTCGCGCACTTATCCCTCTCCAACGCCCCCGCTGTGCGTCCTCGCGCCGCCATGTCATGCTGTGAGTTTCTCTCTCCTGTCAAGTCCCTGCCAGGTGTGAGTTCCTCACCTGCGCCTTTGTCCTCCACAATTCCTTTTCTGCTCCTCGTGCCCATCGTTGTGCGTAGCCCGTCGCTGGCGTCCGGCTGGCCGCTGCACCCTGTCCTCTGTCGTTCGTACCTGTCACTGCGCTTTTGGCCAGACGCACGTCATGGCGCTCACTCGTTGTCTGCGCCGTGGTTTTCTTCGTTCCTCTTGTAGCCTCGCCGCTGCGCACCGCGCCGCGGGCCGGTCACCAGAATCCTCACGCCGCAAAACTCTGTGTTGGCAGCCTTGCATGCCTTCCCGCGTGCGTGTGCGTGTGCGGCGTCGTGCGGGCGTGCCCGTGCGCTCCCCGCACCGACGGTTGGCGATTTCCCTGTCCTTTGGTCTGGGGTGGCGTCACGCCCTGTCGGCACCCCGTTCGAAGCGCAGTGGTCCGCTAAGTCAACCACTGTCTTTTCGCTTTGTGCCAGCGGCACCGCCATCGTTCGCGCACGCGCCGCTCTTCGGTCCCCGCCGGCGCCCCGCGCCTCGCGCTTCGCGTCCTGTTACTTGTGCTGTCCGTTCACGTTGCTGCGTTACGCATGGCTCGTTCGCGTGTCGACGGCGGCGCTGCGTCCCGGGTCGTCGTCGTCGCGCAAGCCTCACAGCGTCGTTCGCAGCCTGCGCCTGCGCCTCACCTCCGTTTCGCTGCGGCGAGCGTTGCGCGGAGCGCGACGACCGAGTGGAAATGGCGGTCGCAGCTGCCTTGACAACGCAACTGCTCGGGGCTTGTGGGGGCCTTCGGAGAGCGATGGGCTGCGTCGACTGGGTTGTTCGGGCAAGCGGGGATGCAGGGTGGGGGCAACGGGCGGGGCGGGGGAGGCAGCGGGAGGGGCGGGGGAGGGGCGGAGGGGGAAGGAGCGGGCAAGGTGCCGGGTCAGTCGGCGAGGCAACACGCCGCTGCTCGGGCCAGGGCACTTGGCGCGCGGCCGGCGGCGCCTCGGCATTGAAAACGCGCGGGCACAGCGAGGGGGGGGGACGTTGCGTGGCTTTTTTGTCGCTTTTTTTTAGAAAGCGCGTAGAGGATGCGAGCAATGTTTTTGCTGGCTGTGGCACTGAAAGACGCGGGAACGTTGGTGCGCGACGGCAGCGCCACACCTGGGGACACCGTGAGGGAATTTCGCGCACTCTGCCGGCTCGCGACAGCACTGGAGGCTTTCAGGCACTTGGCAGCATCGGCACTGTGGGGAGGGCGAGACCCGGTTACACAGATAGAGGAGACTTTGCACAAGCTGCATGGGGGGGGGGGGGGGAAGGCCATGCGCACACCGCGCTAGAGCAATCATCGGTCGCCGCGCTCAACAGGAAGGCAGCGGAAGAGGAGGGGTTGCGGGGGAAGCATGCGCCAAGGGAAGCAAAGGGCCGGGACAAACAGGAACAACCCCGGCCGACACACTGCTTTGCCAAGCGAAAGAGGCCAAAACACAAGCGGAGGAGCAAATCAAAAAGGCAAAGGTTCTGGCACACGAAGCTTTGTGGGGGAAAGAAAGTGGTACGGTGGACGAGGGCACACTACAACTGGGCACCTGGGCAGACAGTCCGAGCGCAAGCACACTAGCAGGCGTCACGAAAGCAGACGAACACTGCGTCGCAAGCAACGTGCTCTGGCTCTGCATGGACGGCACAAACACGAACAAACCATGCTTCAAAAACGCTGGCGTTACCGCACTGGGCTCACTCAGCAGTCACACGCATAGCAACTGCCACGGCACTCCAGCCACCGCGCTCGCCGTATGGGAAGCCCTCGCACCACTCTGCATCAACGAAACGGACAAGGAGACAAGGCCAGCGGAAGAACTCGCCACAACAGCACTCGCAGCTGCCGAAAACGTCATCGCCAAAATACACGACATCAGCACCGACGGGCAAAAATTCATTCTGGGACCACAGGGAAGCACAGCCTCATCGCGCAACAAGGGAGCCAACGAAATCTGCATCAAGTTCGGCTCCGCCAGCAACAAGCTCAACGAAATCTACTGGCACGCACGCGTGCGCAGCATCGCCGCTGACGTCAAACAGCCAAACACTCTCGCCGCCGGCGGACGCAACCTCGCAACGCACGCCAGACTCACCGCCGCAGAGTGCTTAGCAACGGAGGAAGAAGCTAGCACAGGCAACAGCACCGAAACACAGGAAAAGAGTCAGACGAAGGAGGACCAAGAAGCAGACAACAGCGCCAGCGAGCCACAGCACGGAGGGCGGGCACGCCGCCACACAGAAAGCAACAAGGACGAAGCCAGGACAAGTGAGAAAACAAAGGCGCAGCCAGCAACCAGCCAGCACAGCGCAGCCACCGCGCACAGACAACAGCACGCGGAAGCAGCACTGGCCATCCTGGCCACAAGGCTCGCACGTTCAGCAAGGCACGAATAAAAACAACACACACAGCCTGGAAAAAACAAGAAAGGGTGAAAAGGCACAGACAGAAAAAGTGCACACCGCACAAAGAAACACGCACGAAAAGACACAAAGAAAACAGCAGACTTGCACACGACAAAAACAATCAAACTGACACGCACAAACATATAAAGGGTAAAGAACACAAGGCACACCACGCACCAACACCACAGAACAGCAGTGACAAGGACACAAAAACACGCACAGTGAAGAAGGCCAACACAAGGCGGCAAGGGGGAAGAGAAACACATGAAGGGCGTGGCGGCAAAGAAAACAAAGCACCCAGCCACAGGGGAGACACAAGAACGCCACAGGTGTTTAAAGGAACGACGCGGGCACGTTGCAAACAGCTTCGGACACGCTGACAGCCACGTACGACAGCAACGCACAGGCGCGAGAGGGCACTTTTGGCTAGCAACAAGCCGCAGGGCACGCGCCGCAACACACCAAAGATAAAAGTGCACACAGGGAAAGGAAGCGTGCACTGAGGGAACAACACGCCACGGGAAAACACACAGCGAATCAACAAACGCACAAACGAAAGGCGCGGCAAGCACACGGACAGGAAAGGCAGAACACCCCGCAAAATTTACAAAGGGCGCGGGCGCACAGGTCAGCAACGCGCACACTGACGCGCACAAGCGACGCAAACACACACTAAGACAACAGGACACGGACACGTGAACGGAGAGAACGCGCACGCAGCACACAACAAACGCAGTCGGCAACACGCAAAAAACAACAGGCAGAGGCAGCAATGCGTGCAAGAAGACAGTCAGTGAATGCGTGCGAGACGCCGAGGAACACACCAACGCAAGAGTGCAACGCACTGCGGGACAACATCAAGCATGAACACAAAAGAACAGAGCACACAACAGCAGACAAAACGGAAGCAACACACAGAGGAAGAAAACAGCGCAAACACAGCCAACACGCAAGGCGAACGGGAAAAAATGCGCGACTGCACAGACACCCCAGTGGCTCAAGGCAAACACAACACAGAAAAAAGCGAGACCACACACTGCGCACCTCACACGCACGCCGTCGCAAACACACACGCGCAGGCCAAACACACAAGGAAGGACAAAAGGAAGACGCACCAACACAGCACACAGGGACGGACACAACGAAACATACGCACAACAAGCTCGGCGACAAAACGCAGCAAGCGCAAGGCGCGGGGCACACACCAAGAAGCTCGTCACCGGAAAAAGAAAAAGACACACGCATACAGAAAGAACAGCCGCGGAACACAACGCCAGACAAGGGGCCAAAAATAGGGAACACAAAGCCAACAACAAAAAAGGCACGCAAAAAGACGAGGGCACCAGAAAAGGAGGCAGTGACGTAAGGAGACAAACGACGCGCACTCAGACGAAATAGAGACCAAAACAAAGCCGGCAAAACAGAAAAGGGGGAAAGAGACAAACAAAAAGAAACGGACAAACACGCGCAAACAACCATAAAGGGTGGCCAAGAAAACCGAAAAAGAAAGTGCACAGCGAAAAGAAAAACAACCGCAGCGCAGAGAAATAACGAAAAAAAGAGGAAGCACCAAAAACAGGAAAGGGTCGCGAGGGAAAGCAAGCAAAAAAAGAAAAAAAGAAAGAAAGGCGCAGAAACAAACGAAGCAAAAAGGCAAGGCCACGAAAAAGAAAGTGAAATAGCTCGAAGGCACGCAAAGAAAGGAGAGCGAAAAGAAAAGAAAGAAAAAAAGGGAAGGAGGAAGAAAGGGGAGGGTGAAAGGAAAAGAAAAAGACGGAAAAAATAAAAAACACTGCTTGAGCATTTTTGTTGCAAAAGGCAGAAAAAATGCACAAGAAAAATAAATAAATAAAAGGCCACCTCACACCAAAAAAAAAAATGGCAAACACACGAACGAAACAACAAAAAGAAGTTTGTGATCAAAAAAAGCGAAAATAAAAATAAAAAAAAAGGAAAAGGCGAAGGAGGCTTGTATTGACAAAGTAAAAAAAAAAAAGGTAGTTTTTAAAAAAAACGAGGTATTAAGAAAATTAAAAAAAAATTGGGACAAGAGGAATAAATAAAGAAGGAAAAAAAGGAAAAAAAGCGGAAATAAAAATAAGCTAAAAAATAAAAACTCAAAGAAAAAAGATTACATTTAAAAAAAAAATTTCTTGGAAAGAAATATTATGAATGAAAACAAAGATGATGATAAACAAATATTCTTCAGAAGAAACTTAAGACAAACCGGAAATATAAACAGAAAAAATTAAAAAAATTAAAAAAAATTGGGCGAAAAGGAGAAAAAAAATTGAAAGAAAAAAAGGAAAAAGGGGGAAGTAAAAATATATAAATATATTTTTATGTTTTGTTTTTTATCTAAAATTTTTCTCTTTGCCTTTTTGATGCTTTTAGAAACTAAGCACGAAATGACTCGATCTTTCGCGTCTCTTTCAGAAGAGGAAAAGTGAAAAGTGCATAAAACTTAAAAGTAAATAAAAATTAAAAATGCATAAAAATTAAAATTAAAGTAAATTAAAAAAAAAAATTTTGGAATTTAGCTTTGTTTTTGTTTGCGAAAATAAAAAAAGAAAACAATAAAACAAAAAATAACAAATTTAAAAACTAAAATTTTTTAAAAAAAAATTCAAATACAACTCCCTCATCAAAAAAATATTAAAAGCAAATAAAATAAAAATAAAAAATTAATAAAACAATTTAAATAAATTGTTCACACCTTTCCTTTAGAAAAAAATAAATTAAAAGCAGTACTCTTTATTTGTTAAAAAAAAAATTTTCACCTTTTTTAAAAATTCATTCCTCTTTTTTCGTTCAATATCTTTTTTTGCGATTCTGTCTTGTTGACTTCATTCTCTCATCATTCTTCATAAAAAACAAAATTGCTCAATTTTTTCCATCGCCACAACATTAAAAATTAACAAAAATAAATTTCCTATTTTCGCGTCTTCAGGTTTCCTCCTTTGCAGTTGCGCTGCGACATCCTTTTCTTTCTTCCGCTTTTTTCAGTCTTGCTACAAGAAAATCTTCCTAAAAAACTTCACCTTCTTTCTTTGCAAGACTCGCTTCTCCTTTTTCCCTCTCTTTCACCCCATCTCCCAACCTTATGGCCCTCACCTTCTTTCTTGCCTCCCCTCGTTTTTCCCTCATGACAAAAGCTCTTCGTGTTTGCGTCCAATGTCTTCCTCGCTTTCTTTTTGGCGCGTTAAAATTTTTCAGGGCTTTGCCCGACCTTTGTCTCGCTTGCTTCGCAACCGCAATTTAAACCCATCTGTCTGCCAAAACGCCTTCTACTCCTCTGTTTTTTTTTCCTTTTCTTCCGGCCCTGCGCCGCCGTTTCTCCGCGACTGCGTGGTGGCCTGTTCCTTCTCTCTAACGCGATTCCGAGCGCGCCCTTCTTCTTCCTTTCCCTTGTGGCCTCAAAAAAGCGCCGTTTTCTTTTTTTTGGCGATTCCTCCTCTGCGTCGTCTACTTGTCTCTTCCAGTGTTTGTTGTTGTGTTTCTGCGTGTTGTGATTCTGCGCCGTTGCATTTCCGTCCTGCGCATGCCGCGCCGCTGCGCGTAATGCCGTCACCTGTCTGTCCCGAGCCTGTTGTGCGCCTTTCTTTGCCTGCTGTCTTTCTTTGCTGCTTGCTCGTCCTTCACCGCGTGTCTTGCTTGCTCCTTCTGGGAGACTGGCCTTCTGGGCGTCCTCGGGCGTCGTCGCCTTGCCCCTGCTTTCTGCGTTTTTCGCGCGCGCTGTTTCTGTCCTGGGCCGTCCTTCCTGACCCTTGTTCGTTCTCTCCCTGTGCCACGCCCTTTCTTTTTTTCCACACTCTCTTCGGGCGAAATGCGTTGTCCTTGCCCTTCCCTTCCTGCCAATGCGTTACTTCTGCCCATGGCCCCTTTCTTTTTCCCAACTTCATCTCTCTTCTGTCCCATGTTCCTAAAAACCACGTCTCTGTCCTCCCCTCCTTTTGCGGTCGAGCGCCACCATTGAAGCCGAGCCTTGCCGCCTTCCAAGTTCGCGACCACCCAAATCCTGTTCTCTTTCCAAATCCCTCGTTTTCGTCGTCGCGTCCGCGGCGTGCGGCATCCCTCTTCGGCCCTTTCTTTTCTGCCAGGCCCGGTTCCTCTCACCGAATTTCCTTCCACTCCCCGACGCTGTTGCTGTTTCGCCTCAGGCGTCATGCACACTTTTCGTTGCACGACGCCGTGTCACTGTGCTTGGCTCCGCGCTGCAATCTGCCCTCGATGAACTCGTTGTCCCTCGTCAAAGCGTTCAGGCGTGCACACCCGGCCCCCTGTCCGACCTTCAGCCTTCACTGCGCTTCCCACTGGCGCGTCGTCGCGTTTTGTCGCCTTCCCCTCTTTCCTTTTCTCCGTTTCTTTCGCCGATATCTTTCCAAACTCTTCTACGTGGCGTGCCCCCTTTGCAGGCCCGCGCTCTTTCCGCTGGCTGCGCTTCGTCTCCTTTCCTCGGTTCGTGCCCTTTCCAAAGCTCGGCGTGTGCTCGGTTCGTCTATCCCGCTGCGTCCCCTCCTCCAGAGTCTCTCCCTTTGCCCCGTGCTCTGGCCCGTGTCGTCCAATTCCTTAAACGGCGACTCGTCCTTTTTCCAAAACAGCCGAGGCCTTCTCGCCTTTCTTTTTCGCCCTCCAGTCCCGTCTCCTTGCTCCTGCGCACAACAAATTCATCCGTCCTCCCCGCAGCTCAAAAACCCATTGCTGCTGGCCCTCTTTCTTGCTTTTATTCGTCCGCCCGGCCGCTCTCACCCTCGTTCCTGCGTCCCCCATCTGGCCGAGTCACAAAGGTCGAGTTCGCTTCGCTTACCTTCCCCCGCTTTGCATGTAAGCCTTCTGTTCCAAGCCAGCCGCGTCTTGGTGGGCCCACTTGTTTCCTCCTGCCTCGGTCTTTCGCGAGTCTCTCCCCCAGTGCTTCGTGCGCCTCGTGAATCCGTCTCGGGTCCACACCCCTTTCCCCAACACCTGAAACCCGCGACGCACACCGCCACGTCGCGTGGCGCGTCCAGCGTCCGTCCCAAGCCATGCCTCCCCGTCCCGCCTCCCTGCTCATCGCCGTCCCGATCTTTCCCCCTTCGTTCCTCCTTCCCCAATTTCCCCTCCGTCGGCCGCGCCTTGCCCCATTTTACGGAAACACAGTCCGACACAAAATTTCGCACCTTCCCCACCTAAAAATAGCCTGACCGCTTCCGGCGTTGCGCGTCACGGCCTTGCTCCCTTCGCGTTACTCCCTCACAAAAAATTCGTGCTCCTCAGCATCGTTCTCCTTCAAACCAAATGAGAAGCAACAATTTCCACGAACACTCGCCGTGCGCGCCTTCGCCTCCGACCTCTACCAATTTCTCATGCTGGTCGCTTCGTGCGTTCGTGCCTCGCTCCAATATTTCCCACAAAATCCGTCTCAGCCCCGGCTGTGCCGAGTTTGTTTCGCTCCGCCCTCTTGCGTACGAAAATGTAGATGCGCAAAAGTGTTTCACCCCTTCCCCCCTCTAAGCGCGACCCCGTCCCTTTTGTCTCTCTGTGCTGTGCGCTGCGCCCCTTGCTCCGAAGCGCCGCGCCGGTTACTCTTTCCTCTCCTCTGCGGCACTCCCCCAAGTCTCTTCAGGTTCATCACCTCGTGTGCCCCTCGAGCTCTATCTTTGACTGTCCTTTCAACACCCTGCGTCTTGTCGCGTGTCTTCGCGCGCTATGTCACGTTCCTTTCGCGTCCAAGCCCCCCTCTCCACACGGCTACTGTCGAAGCGCGCCTTTCTCTTGTGGCTCCTCTCTACTTCGCCTCTGCCACGCACCTCGTGCTCTTCTCCGCCTACCCGCGTCGCTCCCTGTTTCTTATCTCTCCCTTCCACTTGCCCATGCCGCTTGTCCGCTCTTTCCACGCGTTTTCATTCCCCTCACCCCGCTGCTCGCTCCGACTGTGTTTCGTTCCGTTGGCGTCCCCACGTCGACCAAATGCCTCCGACGCGGCTGGCGCATCCCTTGTTCCCTTTTTCAAACCCTTCACATTCGTCGTTGCTCCCCCTGTCGCTGCGCTCCCATACGCTGGCACGCACACGCTCTCCCTTTCACTCCTTTCCGCTCCATCCTTCGCGTCTGTGTTTTTCCACCGCCGACAGGTGTACGTCTCTTCCTCTCTTCCCCACCGCCCGGTGGTCTCTACACGCCTCCACTTCGTGAGGATGCGTGTCTTCACACCCCCCTCCTTCCTTGCTTGCCCAAGTTCCTTCCCTGGTCCCTTTCGCACCTTCCCTTTTCTTCGCTTTGCTCTTTATCGCTGTCCTTCCACCGGCACTCTCTCCTTTCCTCCTTCCATTTTCCGTCTTCCCCCAAGGCCCACGAATTCCCCGTTCCAAGGCCTTGGCTTGCCAGTCCGCCAGCCGGTGCAGTCACACTCTCTCACCAAAGTCCTTCGCGTTCTGTGCCTTTCTGCGTCTTCCCTTTGCCTCAAGTCACTCTTTCCCTGTGGTCGGTCCTGTGCTTTTTTCGGTTCCCCTCGTTTCCCTCCCACCGCGGTGTCCGCTCCCGGCTACGGCTCCCCGCTCGTGCTCCAAACTGCGTTGCCCTCCGCGCCTGTGCCAAGCGTTCCTCTTGTTGCCACTTCGCTTTGCCTCCCCCGCCTCGACGCATCGCCTGGCTTCCTCCCCGGTTCCCCCGTTTGTCCCGGTGCCCCCCGAGCCCCCCTCGCCGCTTTTTCTGTCGTTGCGCGACTCCTCGCACGTCCCTCGCCTCTGTCGAAGTCCCCGCCGCTCAATCGTCTTCCTTGCCGTTCCCAAACAAAAAATGGGCGCTGAGCTGCAACTCCCCTGTTGCCCGCCTCGCACGTCTCACTTCGCGGCTTCTGTTCCTTCCCTGCGCTTGTCCCCCATGCTCTGCGCACTGCGTTCCCTGAACGCTTTTACCCCTTGAGCGCTCCTCTGCGCCGCGCCAAAATTTCTTCTCTGTGCCCCCCCCCTTTCCGCGTTCCTTCCTTACGCCGCTTTTCCTCTGTGGTGTGTGCCGCAGCTACCGCATTCTTTGTTTCGTCTCGCTGAACCTCGTGCGTCCTCGCGCCCGCTGCGATCCGTGTTTGCCTTGACCGTCTCTCCTGTCTCTTCTGCCGTTCCTCCACTGTCCTTCCCTTCTGCCCTCGTACAACCGCCCGTGCAGCGCGGCTCTTCTTCCCTCCTGTACTTCTTTGCGTCTCTCTCCTCCAACTCGTCAGCCCACCCTTTTCTCCTGCTCCACTCCTCCTCATCCTTTGCGCTCATTTCCCCCTGCGCACAAGCACCTTTTCTTTGCCTGTCCTGCGTCCTCGCGCGTCTTTTGCTTGTCGTCTACCCGTTGCTTCCCCAGCCAACAACTTCGCCTTCTTCTTACTTCCCCGCGTCCCATGCAGGTCCTTCGTCGCCCGCCTGCCGCTCGCGTCACCTGTCACGCGCTTTCTATTCAGTCCCAATGTGTCCCTAACCACTTCGAGTCCCGCCACCTGCGCGCGCGCTCCCCTGTTCCTCTCTGCGTTAGCCTGCGGTCTTGTCTTCTTCACATGCCTCACTTGTGTCCTGGCGCGCCAGTCTCGTTGCCCACATGCTCGTGTCCTGCTGCGCTCCTCGTGTTCCGGCGCAGTGCGCGGTGTTCGCCTGGCATTTTCTTCGTTCGTTTGACTTCGTCTGGTCCACTGGCCCGCTCACCTGCTGGGAGCAGACTAAGTCCTTCCGCAGTTGGGCGGCCGCGCTTGTTTGGCCCGCACTCTTCTCAGTGGCGCTTCCTACCCTGGTCCTCCGCGGACACTTCCTCCTCCGGCGTCGGTCTGTCCTTGTGCCTCGCCACACGTTCTCTACCCTCCTCGCTTCGTCTGACCTCTCCGACCCCGTGCCACTTCTCCTTTCCCTGTTGTCACCCTCCGGTCTGCCCGCACTTCCCTTTGTCCCCTGGACCCCTCGTGGTGCATCTTTCCTAGTCCCGCTTTTTCGTTTTGGCCAACCCTCTGTGCCCGCATGTTCTCCCGTTCCTGATCCCTCTCACCGCCGCGCGCCTGGCCACACGCATTCCCCCCGTTGGCCTGCAAAAAACCTGCACGTACCAGGTGCGTCCCGTCACCCACGCAAGTCGCCCCGTGTTGCTCTTTTGTCCTGCCGCGTCACAATCCTGCCAAGCAACCCCTCACTCCGACTTCTCTGTGCTTTGTTGCGGTGGCCCCCTCTTTCCCACGTCTCTGCCGCCAATTTCCTGTATCCTTTTCCCCCTCTTTCCGCCTTCCCACAACTCGGGCACCGCCTGCCTCTTCCCGTCAGCGGTCCAAAACCCCCAAAACCCGCTCGCCTTCCCGCTGTCCCCGAACTAATGCCCTTTCCCCCGTTGGCCTCTGTGTTCCCTGAAGTCTCGCAAACGCCTAGCCCCTTTCCTCCCTTCTGGCTGCCTTCCCCCTTTTCCCCTCCTAATCCCCCGCCGAATCCCATGCGCCTTACTCTTCCTGGCCTTCCGTTCCACGCGACCCGAGGCTCCGCTGCGAAGGAAACCACCTGTCGCCCCCACTTCGCGCCCGTCTCTTCTTTCAGTCACCTTTCCTTTTTCGTGCACTTCCCTCCAGCACCCCGTGCCCGCGGCCTTCTGTTCCTACACCTTTGTCGCAGAGCGGTCCACTTGTGTTGCTTCCCAGACGTCGCCGCTCCGGCGTGCACCGTCCTAGCATGTTGGGCACAACGGCTTCCGAGTGTGCCGATCACCGCCGTGTTGCCACCACCTTCTTCCTCGTCGCGTCGTCGGCCCCTATCATCAGCTGTGGGCGTCCTCGCCCTGCGTTGCAAAAATGTCCTGTCGTTAGCGTGCCCGATTCCTGCGTGTCCTCCTCCCTCATGTGCGTGTCCTGCGCGGGCTCTCGCCACATCTTCCTCCGCATCGGGCTATGCGCGCAACGCCACTCCTGCTGCTGGTGCTTGTGTCCCGTTCCCCTGGTTCGAATGAGCGGTCTTTTTGACGACCTCAAGCAGCAACCAGTTCGTCCTCGATACGTCTTGCGGGCGTTGCCAAGTTCGTTTCCTTTTTCGCCAGTCGCGTGACAGCTGTATCCCGCTTCCTCTTCCCCCATTCCATGGCAAAAAAGGGCTGACGTGCTTCCGCGTTCCCGCAACGTGCCAGCTGTGTTTGTCCTTTTGCTGTGCTCGGCGTCCGCGCTTTCACTTTCCTTGTATGGACCACGGTCACTCAAAGATGTCTTGTTGCGGCGTCTTCCCGCTATTCGCGCGACCCTTCTCCCACGTGTCCTCCGCACGCTCGTCGCGCCTTCCTTTCCTCACCTCTCCCTCCCTCGCTGCTGGACGCTCCTCGCGTCTGTGAGCGCGTGCGCTTCGTCCTCCGGAGACAGTCTCCGAAAAAGGTGTTCCTTCCACCAATGTGGCGTACAGCACTCTCCCTCTTTATTCGAAGCTTCACCTTCCCAATGTGCGCGTCTCAGGGCGTTTCGATGCAGCTCTGTCCCCTCACCACGCGGCCTCATCGTCAACTGCAATTCTTCCAATGTCCCCCCAACCTGCGCGGTTGCGTTTCTATCTGCGTGCTTCGTTTGTTCGTTCGTTTGTCTCGTCCATTCACGCGCATTGATGTTGGCCCCCCGCCACCTGCACGCGTGATCCTCTTCAGGCCCACGGAGCGTCCACACATTTCGCGTCGCACCAGAATGCCGAATCCTTCCTCTACGGTCACCTCTCCGCGCCAAGGTCGTCTGCCCTAAAAATCCCTTTTTGCTCGCCCCGCGCTTCATTCCGCCCTAGCTGCAATCCTCAAGGCGGTCAATAAGGCCCACACCTGCGGCGCGCTATCCCCGGTTCCACCCAGGTTCTTCTACTCTGTCCTTCTGTCGTTAGTGCCTCCATTCCCTCGTCGACCCGAAAAAACACCCCTCCGCCTCACAAGGTCAAGTCTTCCCTAGCCACCCGCCGTCGTCTTTCCCCGCTGTTTGCTGTGCGCTGTCGGTGCAAGTTTCACTGCTGACGCCAGCGCGTCGCTCAGGTCTTCGCGTTGCGACGCGCCAGGCACCGCGGCATTTCCGTGCGCCCTTCTGCGTCACCACGTTCCCGGCACGAGCGCCGAAGTGCCGTGCTTTCCGTCGCGCGTGTCGGCCCCGCATCGACTGCTCACGCGCGAGGTGTGTTTTTTCCGCTTCGTTCCGGTGTCGCTGCCTCGGTTACCTCTCTTCGCTGTATTGCGAGCGTCTTGCATTCTGCCGCGTCGCGCACTCATCCCGCTCCAACGCCCCCGCTGTGAGCCCTCGCGCCGCCATGTCATGCTGTGAGTTTCTCTCTCCTGTCAAGTCCCTCTCAGGCGTGAGTTCCTCACCTGCGTCTCCGTCCTCCACAATTCCTTTTCCGCTCCTCGTGCCCAATGCTGTGCGTAGCCCGTCGCTGGCGTCCGGCTGGCCGCCGCACCCTGTCCTCTGTCGTTCGTACCTGTCACTGCGCTGCTGGCCAGACGCACTGCATGGCGCTCACTCGTTGTCTGCGCCGTGGTTTTCTTCGTCACCCTTGTAGGCTCACCGTCGCGCACCGCGCCGCGGGCCGGTCACCAGAATCCTCGCGCCGCAAAACTCTGTGTTGGCAGCCTTGTATGCCTTCCCGCGTCTGTGTGCGTGTGCGGCGTCGTGCGGGCGTGCCCGTGCGCTCCCCGCACCGACGGTTGGTGATTTCCCTGTCCTTTGATCTGCGGTGGCGTCACGCCCTGTTGTCACCCCGTTCGAAGCGCCGTGGTCCGCTACGTCAACCACTCTCTTTTCGCTTTGTGCCAGCGGCACCGCCATCGTTCGCGCACGCGCCGCTCTTCGGTCCCCGCCGGCGCCCCGCGCCTCGCGCTTCGCTTCCTGTTACTTGTGCTGTCCGTTCACGTTGCTGCGTTACGCATGGCTCGTTCGCGTGTCGACGGCGGCGCTGCGTCCCGGGTCGTCGTCGTCGCGCAAGCCTCACAGCGTCGTTCGCAGCCTGCGCCTGCGCCTCACCTCCGTTTCGCTGCGGCGAGCGTTGCGCGGAGCGAGACGACCGAGTGGAAATGGCGGTCGCAGCTGCCTTGACAACGCAACTGCTCGGGGCTCGTGGGGGCCTTCGGAGAGCGATGGGCTGCGTCGACTGGGTTGTTCGGGCAAGCGGGGAAGCAGGGTGGGGGCAACGGGCGGGGCGGGGCAGGCGGCGGGAGCACGGTCGGGGGAGGGGCGGAGGGGGAAGGAGCGGGCGAGGTGCCGGCTCAGTCGGCGAGGTGACACGCCGCTGCTCGGGTCAGGGCACTTGGCGCGCGGCCGGCGGCGCCTCGGCATTGAAAGCGAGCGGGCACAGCGAGGGGGGGTGGGACGTTGCGTGGCTTTTTTGTCGCTTTTTTTAGAAAGCGCGCACAGGATGCAAGCATCGTTTTTTTTGGCTGTGGCACTGGCAGCCGCGGGCGCGTTGGTGCGCGACGGCAGCGCCGCAGCTGGGGACACCGTGATGGAATTTCGCGCACTCTGCCGGCTCGCGACAGCACTGGACGCTTTCAAACACTTGGAAGCATCGGCACTTTGGCGAGGGCAAGGCCCGGTCACACAGATAGAGGGGACTTTGAACAAGCTGCATGGGGGGGGGGGGGGAAAGGCCATGCGCACACCAAGCTAGGGCGTTCATCGGTGGTCGAGCTCAGCAGGAGGCAAGCCGAAGAGGATGAGGGGTTGCGGGGGAAGCATGCGCCAAGGGAAGCAAAGGGCCGGGACGCACAGGACAGGACCGGGTCGACACACTGCTTTGCCAAGCTAAAGAGGCCAAAACACAAGCGGAGGAGCAAATCAACAAGGAAAAGCGTCTGGCACACGAAGCTTTGTGGGGCAAGGAAAGTGGGGAAGTGGAGGCAGCCACACTACAAACGGGGACCTGGGCAGACAGTCCGAGTCCAAGCACACTAGCAGGCGTCACAGAAGCACGCGCACACTGCGTCGCAAGCAACGTGCTCTGGCTCTGCATGGACACCTCGCGAACAGACACGGCCAACCCATGCTTCAAAAACACTGGCGTTACCGCATTGAGCTCACTGAGCAGTCACGCGCATACCAACTGCCACGGCACTCCAGCCACCGCGCTCGCAGTATGGGAAGCCCTCGCACCACTCTGCATCAACGAAACGGCCAAAGAGACAAGGCCAGCAGAAGAACTCGCCACAACAGCACTCGCCGCTGCCGAAAACGTCATCGCCAAAATACACGACGTCAGCACCGACGGGCAAAAATTCATTCTGGGGCCACAGGGAAGCACAGCCTCATCGCGCAACAAGGGAGCCAACGAAATCTGCATCAAGTTCGGCTCCGACAACAACAAACTCAAAGAAATCTACTGGCACGCACGCGTGCGCAGCATCGCCGCCGCCGTCAAACAGGCAAACACTCTCGCCGCCGAAGCACGCACCCTCGCAACGCACGCCAGACTCACCGCCGCACAGTGCTTAGCAACGGAGGAAGAAGCTAGCACAAGTAACGGAACCGAAACACACGAAAAGAGTCAGACGAAAGAGGACCAAGAAGCAGACAACAGCGCCAGCGAGCCACAGCACGGAGGGCGGGCACGCCGCCACACAGATCGCAACAAGGACGAAGCCAGGACAAGTGAGCAAACAAAGGCACAGCCAGCAACCAGCCAGCACAGCGCAGCCACCGCGCACAGACAACGGCACGCGGAAGCAGCACTGGCCATCCTGGCCACGCGGCTCGCACGTTCAGCAAGGCACGAATAAAAACAACACACACAGCCTGGAAAAAACAAGAAAGGGTGAAAAGGCAAAGCCAGAAAAAAGTGCACACCGCACAAAGAAACACACGCACGAACACACACAAAGAAAACAGCAGACTTGCACACGACAAAAACAATCAAACTGACACGCACAAACATATAAAGGGAAGAACACACAGGGCACACCACGCACCAACACCACAGAACAGCAGTGACAAGGACACAAAAACACGCACAGTGAAGAAGGCCAACACAAGGCGGCAAGGGGGAAGAGAAACACATGAAGGGCGTGGCGGCAAAGAAAACAAAGCACCCAGCCACAGGGAAGACACAAGAACGCCACAGGTGTTTAAAGGAACGACGCGGGCACGTTGCAAACAGCTTCGGACACGCTGACAGCCACGCACGACAGCAACGCACAGGCGAGAGAAGGCACTTTTGGCTAGCAACAAGCCGCAGGGCACGCGCCGCAACACAACAAAGATAAAAGTGCACACAGGGAAAGGAAGCGTGCACTGAGGGAACAACACGCCACGGGAAAACACACAGCGAATCAACAAACGCACAAACGAAAGGCGCGGCAAGCACACGGACAGAAAAGGAAGAACACCCCGCAAAATTTACAAGGGCCACGGGCGCACAGGTCAGCAACGCGCACACTGACGCACACAAGCGACGCAAACACACACTAAGAAAACAGGACACGGACAAGTGAACGGACAGAACGCGCACGCAGCACACAACAAACACAGCCGGCAACACGCAAAAAACAACAGGCAGAGGCAGCAATGCGTGCAAGAAGACAATCAGTGAATGCGTGCGAGACGCCGAGGAACACAACGCGCGAAACCAACGCACTGCGGGACAACATCAAGCATGAACACAAAAGAACAGAGCACACAACAGCAGACAAAACAAAAGCAACACACAGAGGAAGAAAACAGCGCAAACACAGCCAACACGCAAGGCGAACGGGAAAAAATGCGCGACTGCACAAACGCCGCGGTCGCTCAAAACAAACACACCACAGAAAAAAGCGAGCCCACACACTGCGCACCTCACACGCACGCCGTCGCAAACACACACGCGCAGGCCAAACACACAAGGAAGGACAAAAGGAAGACGCACCGACACAGCGCACAGGGACGGACACAACGAAACATACGCACAACAAGCTCGGCGACAAAACGCACGAAGCGCAAGGCGCGGGGCACACACCAAGAAGCTCGTCACCGGAAAAAGAAAAAGACACACGCATACAGAAAGAACAGCCGCGCAACGCATGGGCACAGGGCCAGGGGGCAAAAATAGGGAACACAAAGCCAACAACAAAAAATGCACGCAAAAAGACGAGGGCCCCAGAAAAGGAGGCAGTGACGTAAGGAGACAAACGACGCGCACTCAGACGAAATAGAGACCAAAACAAAGCCGGCAAAACAGAAAAGGGGGAAAGAGACAAACAAAAAGAAACGGACAAACACGCGCACACAACCATAAAGGGTGGCCAAGAAAACCGAAAAAGAAAGTGCACAGCGAAAAGAAAAACAACCGCAGCGCAGAGAAATAAGGAAAAAAAGAGGAAGCGCCAAAAACAGGAAAGGGTCGCGAGGGAAGAAGCAAAACAAGCAAAAAAAGAAAGAAAGAAAGGAGCAGAAACAAACGAAGCAAAAAGGCAAGGCCGCGAAAAAGAAAGTAAAATAGCTAGAAGGCACGCAAAGAAAGGAGAGCGAAAAGAAAAGAAAGAAAAAAAGGGAAGGAGCAGGAAAGGGGAGGGTGAAAGGAAAGGAAAAAGACGGAAAAAATAAAAAACACTGCGTGACAATTTATGTTGCAAAAGGCAAAAAAATGCACAAGAAGGATAAATAAATAAAAGGCCACCTCACACCCAAAAAAAAAATGGCAAACAGACACGAGCGAAGCAACAAAAAGAAGTTTGTGAACAAAAAAAGCGAAAAAGCAAAAATAAAAATAAAAATAAAGGAAAAGGCGAAGGAGGCTGCCATTGACAGGGTAAAAAAAAGAAGCTAATTTTTAAAAAAAAAACAGGTATTAAGAAAATTAACAAAAAATTGGGACAAGAGGAATAAAGAAGGAAAAAAAGGAAAAAAAGCGGAAATAAAAATAAGCTAAAAAAATAAAAACTCAAAGAAAAAAGATTACATTTAAAAAAAAAATTTCTTGGAAAGAAATATTATGAATGAAAACAAAGATGCTGATAAACAAATATTCTTCAGAAGAAACTTAAGACAAAACGGAAATATAAACAGAAAATATAAAAAAATTAAAAAAAATTGGAAAGAAAAATTAAAAGAAAAAAAAAGGGAAAAATAAGAAGAAAATAAGTAAATAAATATATTTATATGTTTTGTTTTTTTATCTAAAATTTTTCTCTTTGCCTTTTTGATGCTTTTAGAAACTAAGCACGAAATGACTCGATCTTTCGCGTCTCTTTCAGAAGAGGAAAAGTGAAAAGTGCAAAAAACATAAAAATAAATAAAAATTAAAAGTGCATAAAAATTAAAATTAAAGTAAATTTAAAAAAAAAAATTTTGGAATTTAGCTTTGTTTTTGTTTGCGAAAATAAAGCTAAAGAAAACAATGAACCAAAAAATAACAAATTTAAAAACTAAAATTTTTTAAATAAAAAATTCAAATACAACTCCCTCATCAAAAAAATATTAAAAGCAACTAAAAATAAAAAATAAAACAATTTAAATAAATTGTTCACACCTTTCCTTTAGAAAAAATTAAATTAAAAGCAACATTCTTTATTTGTTAAAAAAAATTTTCACCTTTTTTAAAAATTCATTCCTCTTTTTTCGTTCAATATCTTTTTTTGCGATTCTGTCTTGTTGACTTCATTCTTTCATCATTCTTCATAAAAAACAAAACTGCTCAATTTTTTCCATCGCCACAACATTAAAAATTAACAAAAATAAATTTCGCGTCTTCAGGTTTTCTCCTTTGCAGTTGCGCTGCGACATCCTTTTTTTTCTTCCGCTTTTTTCAGTTTTGCTACAAGAAAATCTTCCTAAAAAACTTCACCTTCTTTCTTTGCAAGACTCGCTTCTCCTGTGCCCCTCTCTTTCACCCCATCTCCCAACCTTATGGCCCTCACCTTCCTTCTTTCCTCCCCTCGTTTCACCCTCATGACAAAAGCTCTTCGTGTTTGCTTCCAATGTCTTTCTCGCTTTCTTTTTGGCGCGTTAAAATTTTTCAGGGCTTTGCCCGACCTTTGTCTCGCTTGCTTCGCAACCGCAATTTAAACCCATCGGCTTGCCAAAACGCCCTCTACGTCTCTGTTTTTTTTCCTTTTCTTTTGGCCCTGCGCCGCCGTTTCTCCGCGACTGCGTGGTGGCCTGTTCCTTCATTCTCTCTAACGCGATTCCGAGCGCGCCCTTCTTCTTCCTTTCCCTTGTGGCCTCAAAAAAGCGCCGTTTTCTTTTTTTTGGCGATTTCTCCTCCGCGTTGCCTTCTTGTCTCTTCCAGTGTTTGCTGTTGTGTTTCTGCGTGGTGTGATTGCGTGCCGTTGCCTTTCCGTCCCGCGCATACCTTGCCGCTGCGCGCAATGCCGTCACCTGTCTGTCCCGAGCCTGTTGTGCGCCTTTCTTTGCCTGCGTTTTTCTTTGCTGCTTGCGCGTCCTTCACCGCGTGTCTTGCTTGTTCCTTCTTGGAGACTGGCCTTTCGGGCGTCCGCGGGCGTCGTCGCCTTGCCCCTGCTTTCTGCGTTTTTCGCGCGTGCTGTGTCTGTCGTAGGCCGTCCTTCCTGACCCTTGTTCGTTCTCTCCCTGTGCCACGCCCTTTCTTTTTTTCCACACTCTCCTCGGACGAAATGCGTTGTCCTTGCCCTTCCCTTCCTGCCAATGCGTTACTTCTGCCCATGGCCCCTTTCTTTTTCCCAACTTCATCTCTCTTCTGTCCCATGTTCCTAAAAACCACGTCTCTGTCCTCCCTTCCTTTTGCGGTCGAGCGCCACCTTCGAAGCCGAGCCTTGCCGCCTTCCAAGTTCGCGACCACCCAAATCCTGTTCTCTTTCCAAATCCCTCGTTTTTGTCGTCGCGTCCGCGGCGTGCGGCATTTCTCTTCGGCCCTTTCTTTTCGTCCAGGCCCGGTTCCTCTCACCGAATTTCTTTCCACTCCCCGACGCTGACGCTGTTTCGCCTCAGGTGCCATGCACACTTTTCGTTGCATGACGCCGTGTCACTTTGCTTGGCTCCGCGCTGCAATTGTCCCTCGATGAACGCGTTGTCCCTCGTCAAAGCGTTCAGGCGTGCACACCCGTCCCCCTGTCCGACCTTCAGCCTTCACTCCGCTTCTCACTGGAGCGTCTTCGCGTTTTGCTCTTCTTCCCCTTCCCTTTTCTTCGTTTCTTTCGCCGATATCTTTCCAAACTCTTCTACGTGGCGTGCCCCCTTTGCAGGCCCGCGCTCTTTCCGCTGGCTGCGCTTCGTCTCCTTTCCTCGGTGCGTGCCCTTTCCAAAGCTCGGTGTCTGCTCGGTTCGTCTATCCCGCTGCGTCCCCTCCTCCAGAGTCTCTCCCTGTGCCCCGTGCTCTGTCCCGTGTCGTCCAATTCCTTAAACGGCGACTCGGCCTTTTTCCAAGACAGCCGAGGCCTTCCCGCGTTTCTTTTTCGCCCTCCAGTCCCGTCTCCTTGCTCCTGCGCACAAAAAATTTCCTCCGTCCTCCCCTCAGCTCAAAAACCCATTGCTGCTGGCCCTGTTTCTTGCTTTTATTCGTCCGCCTGGCCGCTCTCACCCTCTGTGCTGCGTCCCCCTTCCGGCCGCGTCACAAAGTCCGAGTTCGCTTCGCTTACCCGCCCCCGCTTTGCATGCAAGCCTTCTGTTCCAAGCCAGCCGCGTCTTGGTGGGCCCACCTGTGCCCTCCTGCCTCGGTCTTTCGCGAGTCTTTCCCCCAGTGCTTCGTGTGCCTCGTGAATCCGTCTCGAGTCGACACCCCCTCTCCCCAACACCTGAAAGCCAAGACGCACACCGCCACGTCGCATACCGCGTCCAGCGTTCGTCCCAAGCCATGCCTCCCCGTCCCGTCTCCCTGTTCATCTGCGTCCCGATCTTTCCCCCTTCGTTCCTCCTTCCCCAATTTCCCCTCCGTCCGCCGCGCCTTGCCCCATTTTACGGAAACACAGTCCGACACAACATTTCGCACCTTCCCCACCTAAAAATAGCCTGACCGTTTCCGGCGTTGCGCGTCACGGCCTTGCCCCCTTCGCGTTGCTCCCTCACAAAAAATTCGTGCTCCTCAGCATCGCTCTCCTTTAAACCAAATGCGAAGCAACAATTGCCACGAACACTCGCCGTGCGCGCCTTCGCCTCCGACCGCTACCAATTTCTCATGCTGTTCGCTTCGACCGTCCGTGCCTCGTTCCAATATTTCCAACAAAATCCGTCTCAGCCCCGGCGCTGCCGAGTTTGTCTCGCCGCGCCCTCCCGCGTACGAAAATGTAGGCGCGCAAAAGTGTTTCACCCCTTCCCCCCTCTAAGCGCGACCCCGTCCCTTTTGTCTCTCTGTGCTGTGCGCTGCGCCCCTTGCTCCGAAGCGCCGCGCCGGTTACTCTTTCCTCTCCTCTGCGGCACTCCCCCAAGTCTCTTCAGGTTCATCACCTCGTGTGCCCCTCGAGCTCTATCTTTGACTGTCCTTTCAACACCCTGCGTCTTGTCGCGTGCCTTCGCGCGCTATGTCACGTCCCTTTCGCGTCCAAGCCCCCCCTCTCCACACGGCTACTGTCGAAGCGCGCCTTTCTCCTTTGGCTCCTCCCTACTTCGCCTCTGCCACGCACCTCGTGCTCTTCTCCGCCTACCCGCGTCGCGCCCTGTTTCTTATCTCTTTCTTCCACTTGCACATGCCGCTTGTCCGCTCTTTCCACGCGTTTTCATTCCCCTCACCCCGCTGTTTGGTCCGATTGTTCTTCGTTCCGTTGGCGTCCCCACGTCGACCAAATGCCTCCGACGCGGCTGGCGCATCCCTCCCTCCCTTTTTCAAACCCTTCACATTCGTCGTTGCCCCCCCTGTCGCTGCGCTCCCATACGCTGGCACGCACACGCCTTCCCTTTCACTCCTTTCCGCTCCATCCTTCGCGTCTGTGTTTTTACACCGCCGACAGGTGTACTCCTCTTTCTCTCTTCCCCACCGCCCGGTGGTCTCTACACGCCTCCACTTCGTGAGGATGCGTGTCTTCACACCCCCGCCGTCCTTGCCCGCCCAATCTCCTTCCCTGGTCCCTTTCGCACCTTCCCTTTTCTTCGCTGCTCTCGTTACCGCTGTCCTTCCACCGGCACTGTCTCCTTTCCTCCTTCCATTTTCCGTTTTCTCCCAAGGCCCTCGAATCCACCGTTCCAAGGCCTTGGCTTGCCAGTCCGCCAGCCGGTGCAGTCACACTCTCTCACCAAAGTCTTTCGCGTTCTGTGCCTTTCTGCGTCCTCCCTTTGCCTCAAGTCACTCTTTCCCTGTGGTCGGTCCTGTGCTTTTTTCGGTCCCCCTCGTTTCCCTCCCACCGCGGTGTCCGCCCCCGGCTACGGCTCCCCGCTCGTGCTCCAAACTGCGTTGCCCTCCGCGCCTGTGCCAAGCGTTCCCCTTGTTGCCACTTCGCTTTGCTTCCCCCGCCTCGATGCATCGCCTGGCTTCCTCCCCGGTTCCCCCGTTTGTCCCGGTGCTCCCCGAGCCCCCCTCGCCGCTTTTTCTGTCGTTGCGCGACTCCTCGCACGTCCCTCGCCTCTGTCGAAGTCCCCGCCGCTCAATCGTCTTCCTTGCCGTTCCCAAACAAAAAATGGGCGCTGAGCTGCAACTGCCCTGTTGCCCGCCTCGCACGTCTCACTTCGCGGCTTCTGTTCCTTCCCTGCGCTTGTCCCCCATGTTCTGCGCACTGCGTTCCCTGAACGCTTTTACCCCTTGCGCGCTCCTCTGCGCCGCGCCAAAATTTCTTCTCTGGTCGTCCCCCCCTTTCCGCGTTCCTTTCTTACGCCGCTTTTCCTCTGTGGTGTGTGCCGCAGCTACCGCATTCTTTGTTTCGTCTCGCTGAACCTCGTGCGTCCGCGCGCCCGCTGCGATCCGTGTTTGCCTTGACCGTCTTTCCTGTCTCCTTTGCCGTTCCTCCACTGTCCTTCCCTTCTGCCCGCGTACACCAGCCCGTGCAGCGCGGCTCTTCTTCCCTCCTGTACTTCTTTGCGTCTCTCTCCTCCAACTCGTCAGCCCACCCTTTTCTCCTGCTCCACTCCTCCTCATCCTTTGCGCTCATTTCCCCCTGCTCACAAGCACCTTTTCTTTGCCCGTCCTGCGTCCTCTTGCGTCTTTTGCCTGTCGTCTACCCGTTGCTTCCCCAGCCAACAACTTCGCCTTCTTCTTACTTCCCCGCGTCCCATGCAGGTCTTTCTTCTTCGTCGCTCGCCTGCCGCTTGCTTCACCTGTCACGTGCTTCCTATTCAGTCCCAATGTGTCCCTAACCACTTCGTGTCCCTCCACCTGCTCGCGCGCTCCCCTGTTCCTCTCTGCGTTAGCCTGCGGTCGCGTCTTCTTCACATGCCTCACTTGTGTCCTGGCGCGCCAGTCTCGTTGCCCACATGCTCGTGTTCTGCTGCGCTCCTCGTGTTTCGGCGCAGTGCGCGGTGTTCGCCTGGTATTTCCTGCGTTCGTTTGACTTCGTCTGGTCCACTGGCCCGCTCACCTGCTGGGAGCAGACTAAGTCCTTCCGCAGTTGGGCGGCCGCGCTTGTTTGGCCCGCACTCTTCTCAGTGGCGCTTCCTACCCGGGTCCTCCGCGGACACCTCCTCCTCCGGCGTCGGCCTGTCCTTGTGCCTCGCCACACGTTCTCTACCCTCCTCGCTTCGTCTGACCTCTCTGACCCTGTGCCACTCCTCCTTTCCCTGTTGTCACCCTCCGGTCTGCCCGCACTTCCCGTTGTCCCCTGGACCCCTCGTGGTGCAGCTTTCCTAGTCCCGCTTTTTCGTTTTGGCCAACCCTCTGTGCCCGCATGTTCTCCCGTCCCTGATCCCTCTCACCGCCGCGCGCCTGGCCACACGCATTCTCCGCCCGTTGGCCTGCAAAACACATGCACGTACCAGATGCGTCCCGTCACCCACGCAAGTCGCCCCGTGTTGCTCTTTTGTCCTGCCGCGTCACAATCCTGCCAAGCAACCCCTCACTCCGACTTCTCTGTGCTTTGCTGCGGTGTTCCCCTGTTTCCCACTTCTCTGCCGCCAATTTCCTGTATCCTTTTCCCCCGCTTTCCGCCTTCCCACAACTCGGGCACCGCTCGCCTCTTCCCGTCAGCGGTCCAAAACCCCCAAAACCCGCTCGCCTTCCCGCTGTCCCCGAACTAATGCCCTTTCCCCCGTTGGCCTCTGTGTTCCCTGAAGTCTCGCAAACGCCTAGCCCCTTTCCTCCCTTCTGGCTGCCTTCCCCCTTTTCCCCTCCTAATCCCCCGCCGAATCCCATGCGCCTTACTCTTCCTGGCCTTCCGTTCCACGCGTCCCGAGGCTCCGCTGCGAAGGAAACCACCTTCCGCCCCCTCCTCGCGCCCGACTCTTCTTTCAGTCACCTTTCCTTTTTCGTGCACTTCCCTCCAGCACCCCGTGCCCGCGGCCTTCTGTTCCTACACCTTTGTCGCAGAGCGGTCCACTTGTGTTGTTTCCCAGACGTCGCCGCTCCGGCTCGCACCGTCCTAGCATGTTGGGCACAACGGCTTCCGAGTGTGCCGATCACCACCGTGTTGCCACCACCTTCTTCCTCGTCGCGTCGTCGGCCCCTATCATCAGCTGTGTCCGTCCTCGCCCTGCGTTGCAAAAATGTCCTGTCGTTAGCGTGCCCGATTCCTGCGTGTCCTCCTCCCTCATGTGCGTGTCCTGCGCGGGCTCTCGCCACAGCTTCCTCCGCACCGGGCTATGCGCGCAACGCCACTCCTGCTGCTGGTGCTTGTGTCCCGTTCCCCTGGTTCGAATGAGCGGTCTTTTTGACGACCTCAAGCAGCAACCAGTTCGTCCTCGATACGTCTTGCGGGCGTTGCCAAGTTCGTTTCCTTTTTCGCCAGTCGCGTGACAGCTGTATCCCGCTTCCTCTTCCCCCATTCCATGGCAAAAAAGGGCCGCCGTGCTTCCCCGTTCCCGCAACGTGCCAGCTGTGTTTGTCCTTTTGCTGTGCTCGGCGTCCGCGCTTTCACTTTCCTTGTATGGACCACGTTCACTCAAAGATGTCTTGTTGCGGCGTCCTCCCGCTATTCGCGCGACCCTTCTCCCACGTGCCCTCCGCACGCTCGTCGCGCCTTCCTTTCCTCACCTCTCCCTCCCTCGCTGCTAGCCGCTCCTCGCGTCTGTGAGCGCGTGCGCTTCGTTCTCCGGAGACAGTCTCCGAAAAAGGTGTTCCTTCCACCAATGTGGCGTACAGCACTCTCGCTCTTTATTCGAAGCGTCACCTTCCCAATGTGCGCGTCTCAGGGCGTTTCGATGCAGCTCTGTCCCCTCACCACGCGGCCTCATCGTCAACTGCAATTCTTCCAATGTCCCCCCAACCTTCGCGGTTGCGTTTCTATCTGCGTGCTTCGTTTGTTCGTTCGTTTGTCTTGTCCATTCACGCGAATTGACGTCGGCCCCTCGCCACCTGCACGCGTGATCCTCTTCAGGCCCACGGAGCGTCCACACATTTCGCGTCGCACCAGAATGCCGAATCCTTCCTCTACGGTCACCTCTCCGCGCCAAGGCCGTCTGCCCTAAAAATCCCTTTTTGCTCGCCCCGCGCTTCATTCCGCCCTAGCTGCAATCCTCAAGGCGGTCAATAAGGCCCACACCTGCGGCGTGCTATCCCCGGTTCCACCCGGGTTCTTCTACTCTGTCCTTCTGTCGTTAGTGCCTCCATTCCCTCGTCGACCCGAAAAAACACCCCTCCGCCTCCCAAGGTCAAGTCTTCCCTAGCCACCCGCCGTCGTCTTCCCCCGCTGTTTGCTGTGCGCTGTCGGTGCAAGTTTCACTGCTGACGCCAGCGCGTCGCTCAGGTCTTCGCGTTGCGACGCGCCAGGCACCGCGGCTTTTCCGTGCGCCCTTCTGCGTCACCACGTTCCCGGCACGAGCGCCGAAGTGCCGTGCTTTCCGTCGCGCGTGTCGGCCCCGCATCGACTGCTCACGCGCGAGGTGTGTTTTTTCCGCTTCGTTCCGGTGTCGCTGCCTCGGTTACCTCTCTTCGCTGTATTGCGAGCGTCTTGCATTCTGCCGCGTCGCGCACTCATCCCGCTCCAACGCCCCCGCTGTGAGCCCTCGCGCCGCCATGTCATGCTGTGAGTTTCTCTCTCCTGTCAAGTCCCTCTCAGGCGTGAGTTCCTCACCTGCGTCTCCGTCCTCCACAATTCCTTTTCCGCTCCTCGTGCCCAATGCTGTGTGTAGCCCGTCGCTGGCGTCCGGCTGGCCGCTGCACCCTGTCCTCTGTCGTTCGTACCTGTCACTGCGCTTCTGGCCAGACGCACGTCATGGCGCTCACTCGTTGTCTGCGCCGTGGTTTTCTTCGTCCCTCTTGTAGCCTCGCCGTCGCGCACCGCGCCGCGGGCCGGTCACCAGAATCCTCACGCCGCAAAACTCTGTGTTGGCAGCCTTGTATGCCTTCCCGCGTGCGTGTGCGTGTGCGGCGTCGTGCGGGCGTGCCCGTGCGCTCCCCGCACCGACGGTTGGTGATTTCCCTGTCCTTTGATCTGCGGTGGCGTCACGCCCTGTCGTCACCCCGTTCGAAGCGCCGTGGTCCGCTAAGTCAACCACTCTCTTTTCGCTTTGTGCCAGCGGCACCGCCATCGTTCGCGCACGCGCCGCTCTTCGGTCCCCGCCGGCGCCCCGCGCCTCGCGCTTCGCTTCCTGTTACTTGTGCTGTCCGTTCACGTTGCTGCGTTACGCATGGCTCGTTCGCGTGTCGACGGCGGCGCTGCGTCCCGGGTCGTCGTCGTCGCGCAAGCCTCACAGCGTCGTTCGCAGCCTGCGCCTGCGCCTCACCTCCGTTTCGCTGCGGCGAGCGTTGCGCGGAGCGAGGCGACCGAGTGGAAATGGCGGTCGCAGCTGCCTTGACAACGCAACTGCTCGGGGCTCGTGGGGGCCTTCGGAGAGCGATGGGCTGCGTCGACTGGGTTGTTCGGGCAAGCGGGGAAGCAGGGTGGGGGCAACGGGCGGGGCGGGGCAGGCGGCGGGAGCACGGTCGGGGGAGGGGCGGAGGGGGAAGGAGCGGGCGAGGTGCCGGCTCAGTCGGCGAGGTGACACGCCGCTGCTCGGGTCAGGGCACTTGGCGCGCGGCTGGCGGCGCCTCGGCATTGAAAGCGAGCGGGCACAGCGAGGGGGGGTGGGACGTTGCATGGCAATTTTGTCGCTTTTTTTTAGAAAGCGCGCACAAGATGCAAGCAATGTTTTTGCTGGCTGTGGCACTGGCAGCCGCGGGAACGGCGGTGCGCGACGGCAGCGCCACAGCTGGGGACACCGTGATGGAATTTCGCGCACTCTGCCGGCTCGCGACAGCACTGGACGCTTTCAAGCACTTGGAGGCATCGGCACTTTGGCGAGGGCAAGGCCCGGTCACACAGATAGAGGGGACTTTGCACAAGCTGGCCGGGGGGGGGGGGGGAAAGGCCATGCGCACGCCGCGCTAGGGCAATCATCGGTGGCCGGGCTCAACAGGAAGGCAGCGGAAGAGGAGGGGTTGCGGGGGAAGCATGCGCCAAGGGAAGCAAAGGGCCGGGACAAACAGGACAGGACCGGGTCGACACACTGCTTTGCCAAGCTAAAGAGGCCAAAACACAAGCGGAGGCACAAATCAAAAAGGCAAAGCTTCTGGCACACGAAGCTTTGTGGGGGAAAGAAAGTGGTACGGTGGACGAGGGCACACTACAAACAAAAACCTGGGCAGACAGTCCGAGTCCAAGCAGCCTAGCAGGCGTCGCAAAAGCAGACGCACACTGCGTCGCAAGCAACGTGCTCTGGCTCTGCATGGACGGCACAAACACGAACACGGCCAACCCATGCTTCAAAAACGCTGGCGTTACCGCATTGGGCTCACTGAACGACCACACGCATAGCGACTGCCACGTCACTCCAGCCACCGCACTGCAAGTGTGGACAGCCCTCGCACCACTCCGCATCAACGCAACGGCCAAAGAGACAAGGCCAGCGGAAGAACTCGCCACAACAGCACTCGCCGCTGCCGAAAACGTCATCGCCAAAATACACGACGTCAGCGCCAACGGGCAAAAATTCATTCTGGGACCACAAGGAAGCACAGCCTCATCGTGCAACAAGGGAATGAACGAAATCTGCATCAAGTTCAGCTCCGCCAGCAACAAACTCAACGAAATCTACTGGCACGCACGCGTGCGCAGCATCGCCGCTGCCGTCAAACAGGCAAACACTCTCGCCGCCGAAGCACGAACCCTCGCAACGCACGCCAGACTCAGCGCCGCACAGTGCTTAGCAACGGAGGACGAAAATAGCACAGGTAACAGCAAAGAAACAAACGAAAAGAGTCAGACGAAGGAGGACCAAGAAGCAGAAGGCAGCGACAGCGAGGCACAGCACGGAGGGCGAGCACGCCGCCACACAGAAAGCAACAAGGGAGAAGCCAGGACAAGTGAGAAAACAAAGGCACAGCCAGCAACCAGCCAGAACAGCGCAGCCACCGCGCACAGACAACGGCACGCGGAAGCAGCACTGGCCATCCTGGCCACGCGGCTCGCACGTTCAGCAAGGCACGAATAAAAACAACACACACAGCCTGGAAAAAACAAGAAAGGGTGAAAAGGCACAGACAGAAAAAGTGCACACCGCACAAAGAAACACGCGCGAAAAGACAAAGAAAACAAAAGACTTGCACACGACAAAAACAATCAAACTGACACGCACAAACATATAAAGGGTAAAGAACACAAGGCACACCACGCACCAACACCACAGAACAGCAGTGACAAGGACACAAAAACACGCACAGTGAAGCAAGCCAACACAAGGAGGCAGGGTGAAGAGAAACACATGAAGGGCGTGGCGGCAAAGAAAACAAAGCACCCAGCCACAGGGGAGACACAAGAACGCCACAGGTGTTTAAAGGAACGACGCGGGCGCGTTGCAAACCGCTTCGGACACGCTGACAGCCACGCACGACAGCAACGCACAGGCGCGAGAAGGCACTTTTGGCTAGCAACAAGCCGCGCGGCACGCGCCGCAACACAACAAAGATAAAAGTGCACACAGGGAAAGGAAGCGTGCACTGAGGGGAACAACACGCCACGGGAAAACACACAGCGAATCAACAAACGCACAAACGAAAGGCGCGGCAAGCACACGGACAGAAAAGGAAGAACACCCCGCAAAATTTACAAGGGCCACGGGCGCACAGGTCAGCAACGCGCACACTGACGCACACAAGCGACGCAAACACACACTAAGACGCCAGGACACGGACACGTGAACGGACAGAACGCGCACGCAGCACACAACAAACACAGCCGGCAACACGCAAAAAAAAACAGGCAGAGGCAGCAATGCGTGCAAGAACACAGTCAGTGAATGCGTGCGAGACGCCGAGGAACACCGACGCGCGAAACCAACGCACTGCGGGACAACATCAAGCATGAACACAAAAGAACAGAGCACACAACAGCAAACAAAACAAAAAGAACGCAAAGAGGAAGAAAACAGCACAAGCACGGCCAACACGCAAGGCACCTGGGAAAAAATGCGCGACTGCACAGACACCCCGGTGGCTCAAGGCAAACACAACACAGAAAAAAGCGAGACCACACACTGCGCACCTCACACGCACGCCGTCGCAAACACACACGCAGAGGCCAAACACACAAGGAAGGACAAAAGGAAGACGCACCGACACAGCACACAGGGACGGACACAACGAAACATACGCACAACAAGCTCGGCGACAAAACGCACGAGGCGCAAGGCGCGGGGCACACACCAAGAAGCTCGTCACCGGAAAAAGAAAAAGACACACGCATACAGAAAGAACAGCCGCGCAACACAACGCCAGACAAGGGGCCAAAATAGGGAACACAAAGCCAACAACAAAAAAGGCACGCAAAAAGACGAGGGCACCAGAAAAGGAGGCAGTGACGTAAGGAGACAAACGACGCGCACTCAGACGAAATAGAGACCAAAACAAAGCCGGCAAAACAGAAAAGGGGGAAAGAGACAAACAAAAAGAAACGGACAAACACGCGCACACAACCATAAAGGGTGGCCAAGAAAACCGAAAAAGACAGTGCACAGCGAAAAGAAAAACAACCGCAGCGCAGAGAAATAAGGAAAAAAAGAGGAAGCACCAAAAACAGGAAAGGGTCGCGAGGGAAGAGGGAAAAAAAGCAAAAAAAGAAAGAAAGAAAGGAGCAGAAACAAACGAAGCAAAAAGGCAAGGCCGCGAAAAAGAAAGTGAAATAGCTCGAAGGCACGCAAAGAAAGGAGAGCGAAAAGAAAAGAAAGAAAAAAAGGGAAGGAGGAAGAAAGGGGAGGGTGAAAGGAGAGGAAAAAGACGGAAAAAATAAAAAACACTGCGTGAGCATTTTTGTTGCAAAAGGCAGAAAAAGTGCACAAGAAGGATAAATAAATAAAAGGCCACCTCACACCAAAAAAAAAATGGCAAACACACGAACGAAGCAACAAAAAGAAGTTTGTGAACAAAAAAAGCGAAAAAGCAAAAATAAAAATAAAAATAAAGGAAAAGGCGAAGGAGGACGCCATTGACAAAGTAAAAAAAAGAGGCTAATTTTTAAAAAAAAGCAGGTATTAAGAAATTTAAAAAAAAATTGGGACAAGAGGAATAAAGAAGGAAAAAAAGGAAAAAAAGCGGAAATAAAAATAAGCTAAAAAAATAAAAACTCAAAGAAAAAAGGATACATTTAAAAAAAAATTTCTTGGAAAAAATATTATGAATGAAAACAAAGATTGTGATAAACAAATATTCTTCAGAAGAAACTTAAGACAAACCGGAAATATAAACAGAAAAAATTTAAAAAATTTAAAAAATTGGAAAGAAAAATTAAAAGAAAAAAAAATGGAAAAATAAGAAGGAAATAAGTAAATAAATATATTTATATGTTTTGTTTTTTTATCTAAAATTTTTCTCTTTGCCTTTTTGATTCTTTTAGAAACTAAGCACGAAATGACTCGATCTTTCTCGTCTCTTTCAGAAGAGGAAAAGTGAAAAGTGCAAAAAACTTAAAAGTGCATAAAAATTTAAATTAAAAATGCATAAAAATTAAAATTAAAGTAAATTTAAAAAAACAATTTTGGAATTTAGCTTTGTTTTTGTTTGCGAAAATAAAACCAAAAAACAATGAAACAAAAAATAACAAATTTAAAAACTAAAATTTTTTAAATAAAAAATTCAAATACAACTCCCTCATCAAAAAAATATTAAAAGCAAATAAAAATAAAAAATAATAAAAAAATTTAAATAAATTGTTCACGGCTTTCCTTTAAAAAAAAATAAATTAAAAGCAACATTCTTTATTTGTTAAAAAAAATTTTCACCTTTTTTAAAAATTCATTCCTCTTTTTTCGTTCAATATCTTTTTTTGCGATTCTGTCTTCTTGACTTCATTCTTTCATCATTCTTCATAAAAAACAAAACTGCTCAATTTTTTCCATCGCCACAACATTAAAAATTAAAAAAAATAAATTTCTCGTCTTCAGGTTTTCTCCTTTGCACTTGCGCTGCGACATCCTTTTTTTTCTTCCGCTTTTTTCAGTCTTGCTACAAGAAAATCTTCGCTAAAAAACTTCACCTTCTTTTTTTGCAAGACTCGCTTCTCCTTTTTCCCTCTTGTTCACTCCATCCCCCAACCTTATCGCCCTCACCTTCCTTCGCTCCTCCCCTCGTTTTTCCCTCATGACAAAAGCTCTTCGTGTTTGCTTCCAATGTCTTCCTCGCTTTCTTTTTGGCGCGTTAAAATTTTTCATGGCTTTGCCCGACCTTTGTCTCGTTTGCTACGCAAGCGCAATTTAAACCCATCTGCTTGCCAAAACGCCTTCTACTCCTCTGTTTTTTTTCCTGTTCTTTTGGCCCTGCGCCGCCTTTTCTCCGCGACTGCGTGGTGGTCTGTTCATTCTCTCTAACGCGATTCCGAGCGCGCCCTTCTTCTTCCTTTCCCTTGTGGCCTCAAAAAAGCGCCGTTTTCTTTTTTTTGGCGATTTCTCCTTCGCGTTGCCTTCTTGTCTCTTCCAGTGTTTGTTGTTGTGTTTCTGCGTGGTGTGATTGCGTGCCGTTGCCTTTCCGTCCCGCGCATACCCCGCCGCTGCGCGCAATGCCGTCACCTGTCTGTCCCAATTCTGTTGTGCGCCTTTCTTTGTCTGCGTTTTTCTTTGCTGCTTGGTCGTCCTTCACCGCGTGTCTTGCTTGCTCCTTCTGGGAGACTGGCCTTTCTGGCGTCCTCGGGCGTCGTCGCCTTGCCCCTTCTTTCTGCGTTTTTCGCGCGTGCTGTTTCTGTCGTAGGCCGTCCTTCCTGACCCTTCTTCGTGCTCTCCCTGTGCCACGCCCTTTCTTTTTTTCCACACTCTCCTCGGGCGAAATGCGTTGTCCTTGGTCTGCCCTTTTTCCTGCCAATGCGTTACTTCTGCCCATGGCCCCTTTCTTTTTCCCAACTTCATCTCTCTTCCGTCCCATGTTCCTAAAAACCACGTCTCTGTCCTCCCCTCCTTTTGCGGCCGAGTGCTACCTTCGAAGCCGAGCCTTGCCGCCTTCCAATTGCGCGACCACCCAAATCCTGTCCCCTTTCCAAATCCCTCGTTTTTGTCGTCGTGTCCGCGCCGTGCGGCATTTCTCTTCTGTCCTTTCTTTTCGTTCAGGCCCGGTTCCTCTCACCGAATTCCCTTCCACTCCCCGACGCCGTTGCTGTTTCGCCTCAGGTGTCATGCACACTTTTCGTTGCATGACGCCGTGTCACTTTGCTTGGCTCCGCGCTGCAATTGTCCCTCGATGAACGCGTTGTCCCTCGTCAAAGCGTTCAGGCGCGCACACCCGGCTCCCTGTCCGACCTTCAGCCTTCACTGCGTTTCCCACTGGCGCGTCTTCGCGTTTTGCTCTTCGTCCTCTTCCCTTTTCCGCGTTTCTTTCGTCGATATCTTTCCAAGCTCTTCTACGTGGCGTGCCCCCTTTGCAGGCCCCTGCTCTTTCCTGTGTCTGCCGTTCGTCTCCTTTCCTCGGTTCGTGCCCTTTCCAAAGCTCGGTGTCTGCTCGGTTCGTCTATCCCGCTGCGTCCCCTCCTCCAGAGTCTCTCCCTCTGCCCCGTGCTCTGTCCCGTGGCGTCCAATTCCTTAAACGGCGACTCGGCCTTTTCCCAAAACAGCCGAGGCCTTCTCGCCTTTCTTTTTCGCCCTCCAGTTCCCTCTCCTTGCTCCTGCGCACAAAAAATTTCTCCGTCCTCCCCTCAGCTCAGAGCCCCATGCCTGCTGGCCCTCTTTCTTGCTTTTATTCCTGCGCCCGGCCTGTCTCACCCTCGCTGCTGCGTCCCCCTTCTGGTCTCGTCACAAAGGTCGAGTTCGCTTCGCTTACCTTTCCCCGCTTTGCATGCAAGCCTTCTGTTCCAAGCCAGCCGCGTCTTGGTGGGCCCACCTGTTTCCTCCTGCCTCGGTCTTTCGCGAGTCTTTCCCCCAGTGCTAAGTGTGCCTCGTGAATCCGTCTCGAGTCCACACCCCCTTTCCCCAACACCTGAAACCCGCGACGCACACCGCCACGTCGCATACCGCGTCCAGCGTTCGTCCCAAGCCATGCCTCCCCGTCCCGCCTCCCTGTTCATCTCCGTCCCGATCTTTCCCCCTTCGTCGCTCCTTCCCCAATTTCCCCTCCGTCGGCCGCGCCTTGCCCCATTTTACGGAAACACAGTCCGACACAACATTTCGCACCTTCCCCACCTAAAAATAGCCTGACCGCTTCCGGCGTTGCGCGTCACGGCCTTGCCCCCGTCGCGTTGCTCCCTCACAAAAAATTCGTGCTCCTCAGCATCGTTCTCCTTCAAACCAAATGAGAAGCAACAATTGCCACGAACACTCGCCGTGCGCGCCTTCGCCTCCGACCGCTACCAAGATCTCATGCTGTGCGCTTCGGCCGTCCGTGCCTCGCTCCATTTTTTCCCACAAAATCCGTCTCAGCCCCGGCTGTGCCGAGTTTGTTTCGCCGCGCCCTCCTGCGTACGAAAATGTAGATGCGCAAAAGTGTTCCACCCCTTCCCCCCTCTAAGCGCGACCCCGTCCCTTTTGTCTCTCTGCGCTGTTTGCCAGCCCCTTGCTCCGAAGCGCCGCGCCGGTTACTCTTTCCTCTCCTCTGCGGCACTCCCCCAAGTCTCTTCAGGCTCATCACCTCGTGTGCCCCTCGAGCTCTATCTTTGACTGTCCTTTCAACACCCTGCGTCTTCTAGCGTGCCTTCGCGCGCTATGTCACGTCCCTTTCGCGTCCAAGCCCCCCTCTCCACACGGCTACTGTCGAAGCGCGCCTTTCTCTTGTGGCTCCGCCCTACTTCGCCTCTGCCACGCTCCTCGTGCTCTTCTCCGCCTACCCGCGTCGCGCCCTTTTTCTTATCTCTCCCTTCCACTTGCACATGCCGCTTGTCCGCTCTTTCCACGCGTTTTCATTCCCCTCACCCCGTTGTTTGCTCCGATTGTTCTTCGTTCCGTTGGCCTCCCCACGTCGACCAAATGCCTCCGACGCGGCTGGCGCATCCCTCCCTCCCTTTTTCAAACCCTTCACATTCGTCGTTTCCCCCCCTGTCGCTGCGCCCCCATACGCTGGCACGCACGCGCCTTCCCTTTCACTCCTTTCCTGGCCATCCTTCGCGTCTGTGTTTTTCCACCGCCGACAGGTGTACGCCTCTTTCTCTCTTCCCCACTGCCCGGTGGTCTCTACACGCCTCCACTTCGTGAGGAAGCGTGTCTTCACACCCCCTCCTTCCTTGCTTGTCCAATTTCCTTCCCTGGTCCCTTTCGCACCTTCCCTTTTCTTCGCTGCGCTCTTTATCGCTGTCCTTCCACCGGCACTGTCCCCTTTCCTCCTTCCTTTTTCCGTTCTCTCCCAAGGCCCTCGAATCCCTCGTTCCAAGGCCTTGGCTTGCCAGTCCGCCAGCCGGTGCAGTCACACTCTCTCACCAAAGTCTTTCGCGTTCTGTGCCTTTCTGCGTCTTCCCTTTGCCTCAAGTCACTCTTTCCCTGTGGTCGGTCCTGTGCTTTTTTCGCTCCCCCGCGTTTTCCTCCCACCGCGGTGACCTCCCCCGGCTACGGCTCCCCGCTCGTGCTCCAAACTGCGTTGCCCTCCGCGCCTGTGCCAAGCGTTCCCCTTGTTGCCACTTCGCTTTGCCTCCCCCGCCTCGATGCATCGCCTGCCTTCCTCCCCGGTTCCCCCGTTTGTCCCGGTGCTCCCAGATCCCCCCTCGCCGCTTTTTCTGTCGTTGCGCGACTCCTCGCACGTCCCTCGCCTCTGTCGAAGTCCCCGCCGCTCAATCGTCTTCCTTGCTGTTCCCAAACAAAAAATGGGCGCTGAGCTGCAACTGCCCTGTTGCCCGCCTCGCACGTCTCACTTCGCGGCTTCTGTTCCTTCCCTGCGCTTGTCCCCCATGCTCTGCGCACTGCGTCTCCTGAACGCTTTTACCCCTTGCGCGCTCCTCTGCGCCGCGCCAAAATTTCTTCTCTGTGCCCCCCCCTTTCCGCGTTCCTTCCTTACGCCGCTTTTCCTCTGTGGTGTGTGCCGCAGCTACCGCATCCTGTGTTTCGTCTCGCTGAACCTCGTGCGTCCTCGCGCCCGCTGCGATCCGTGTTTGCCTTGACCGTCCTTCCTGTCTCTTCTGCCGTTCCTCCACTGTCCTTCCCTTCTGCCCGCGTACACCAACCCGTGCAGCGCGGCTCTTCTTCCCTCCTGTACTTCTTTGCGTCTCTCTCCTCCAACTCGTCAGGCCACCCTTTTCTCCTGCTCCACTCCTCCTCATCCTTTGCGCTCATTTCCCCCTGCGCACAAGCACCTTTTCTTTGCCTGTCCTGCGCCCTCTTGCGTCTTTTGCCTGTCTGCTACCCGTTGCTTCCCCAGCCAACAACTTCGCCTTCTTCTTACTTCCCCGCGTCCCATGCAGCTCTTTCTTCTTCGTCGCTCGCCCGCCCTTCGCGTCACCTGTCACGTGCTTCCTATTCAGTCCCAACGCATCCCTAACCACTTCGAGTCCCTCCACCTGCTCGCGCGTTCCCCTGTTCCTCTCTGCGTTAGCCTGCGTTCTTGTCTTCTTCACATGCCTCACTTGTGTCCTGGCGCGCCAGTCTCGTTGCCCACATGCTCGTGTTCTGCTGCGCTCCTCTCGTTTCGGCGCAGTGCGCGGTGTTCGCCTGGTATTTCCTGCGTTCGTTTGACTTCGTCTGGTCCACTGGCCCGCTCACCTGCTGGGAGCAGACTAAGTCCTTCCGCAGTTGGGCGTCCGCGCTTTTTTGGCCCGCACTCTTCTCAGTGGCTGTTCCTACCCTGGTCCCTCGCGGACACCTCCTCCTCCGGCGTCGGTCTGTCCTTGTGCCTCGCCACACGTTCTCTACCCTCCTCGCCTCGTCTGACCTCTCCGGCCCTGTGCCACTCCTCCTTTCCCTGTTGTCACCCTCCGGTGCGCCCGCACTTCCCGTTGTCCCCTGGACCCCTCGTGGTGCAGCTTTCCTAGTCCCGCTTTTTCGTTTTGGCCAACCCTCTGTGCCCGCATGTTCTCCCGTCCCTGATCCCTCTCACCGGCGCGCGCCTGGCCACACGCATTCCCCCCGTTGGCCTGCAAAACACACGCACGTACCAGGTGCGTCCCGTCACCCACGCAAGTCGCCCCGTGTTGCGCTTTTGTCCTGCCGCGTCACAATCCTGCCAAGCAACCCCTCACTCCGACTTCTCTTCGCTTTGTTGCGGTGCCCCCTGTTTCCCACTTTTCTGCTGCCAATTTCCTGTACCCTTTTCCCCCTCTTTCCGCCTTCCCACAACTCGGGCACCGCTCGCCTCTTCACGTCAGCGGTCCAAAACCCCCAAAACCCGCTCGCCTTCCCTCCGTCCCCGAACTAATGCCCTTTCCCCCGTTGGCCTCTGTGCGCCCTGAAGTCTCGCAAACGCCTAGTCGCTTTCCTCCCTTCTGGCTGCCTGCCCCCTTTTCCCCTCCTAATCCCCCGCCGAATCCCATGCGCCTTACTCTTCCTGGCCTTCCGTTCCACGCGTCCCGTGGCTCCGCTGCGAAGGAAACCACCTTCCGCCCCCTCCTCGCGCCCGACTCTTCTTTCAGTCACCTTTCCTTTTTCGTGCACTTCCCTCCAGCTCCCCTCGCACGCGGCCTTCTGTTCCTACACCTTTGTCGCAGAGCGGTCCACTTGTGTTGTTTCCCATTCGTCGCCGCTCCGGCTCGCACCGTCCTAGCATGTTGGGCACAACGGCTTCCGAGTGCTCCGATCACCGCCGTGTTGCCACCACCTTCGCCCTCGTCGCGTCGTCGGCCCCTATCATCAGCTGTGGGCGTCCTCGCCCTGCGTTGCAAAAATGTCCTGTCGTTAGCGTGCCCGATTCCTGCGTGTCCTCCTCCCTCATGTGCGTGTCCTGCGCGGGCTCTCGCCACATCTTCCTCCGCATCGGGCTATGCGCGCAACGCCACTCCTGCTGCTGGTGCTTGTGTCCCGTTCCCCTGGTTCGAATGAGCGGTCTTTTCGACGACCTCAAGCAGCAACCAGTTCGTCCTCGATACTGCTTGCGGGCGTTGCCAAGTTCGTTTCCTTTTTCGCCAGTCGCGTGACAGCTGTATCTCGCTTCCTCTTCCCCCATTTCATGGCAAAAAAGGGCCGCCGTGCTTCCGCGTTCCCGCAACGTGCCAGCTGTGTTTGTCCTTTTGCTGTGCTCTGCGTCCGCGCTTTCACTTTCCTTGTATGGACCACGGTCACTCAAAGATGTCTTGTTGCGGCGTCCTCCCGCTATTCGCGCGACCCTTCTCCCACGTGCCCTCCGCACGCTCGTCGCGCCTTCCTTTCCTCACCTCTTCCTCCCTCGCTGCTAGCCGCTCCTCGCGTCTGTGAGCGCGTGCGCTTCGTCCTCCGGAGACAGTCTCCGAAAAAGGTGTCTCTTCCACCAATGTGGCGTACAGCACTCTCGCTCTTTATTCGAAGCTTCACCTCTCCAATGTGCGCGTCTCAGGGCGTTTCGATGCAGCTCTGTCCCCTCACCACGCGGCCTCATCGTCAACTGCAATTCTTCCAATGTCCCCCCAACCTGCGCGGTTGCGTTTCTATCTGCGTGCATCGTTTGTTCGTTCTTTCGTGTCGTCCATTCACGCGAATTGATGTTGGCCCCTCGCCACCTGCACGCGTGATCCTCTTCAGGCCCACGGAGTGTCCACACATTTCGCGTCGCACCAGAATGCCGAATCCTTCCTCTACGGTCACCTCTCCGCGCCAAGGCCGTCTGCCCTAAAAATCCCTTTTTGCTCGCCCCGCGCTTCATTCCGCCCTAGCTGCAATCCTCAAGGCGGTCAATAAGGCCAACACCTGCGGCGCGCTATCCCCGGTTCTACCCGGGTTCTTCTACTCTGTCCTTCTGTCGTTAGTGCCTCCATTCCCTCGTCGTCCCGAAAAAACACCCCTCCGCCTCCCAAGGTCAAGTCTTCCCTAGCCACCCGCCGTCGTCTTCCCCCGCTGTTTGCTGTGCGCTGTCGGTGCAAGTTTCACTGCTGACGCCAGCGCGTCGCTCAGGTCTTCGCGTTGCGACGCGCCAGGCACCGCGGCATTTCCGTGCGCCCTTCTGCGTCACCACGTTCCCGGCACGAGCGCCGAAGCGCCGCGCTTTCCGTCGCGCGTGTCGGCCCCGCATCGACTGCTCACCAGCGAGGTGTGTTTTTTCCGCTTCGTTCCGGTGTCTTCGCCTCGGTTACCTCTCTTCGCTGTATGGCGAGCGTCTTGCACTCTGCCGCGTCGCGCACGCATTCCTCTCCAACGCCCCAGCCGTGCGTCCTCGCGCCGCCATGTCATGCTGTGAGTTTCTCTCTCCTGTCAAGTCCCTCTCAGGCGTGAGTTCCTCACCTGCGTCTTTGTCCTCCACAATTCCTTTTCCGCTCCTCGTTCCCAATGCTGTGTGTAGCCCGTCTGCGGCTTCCGGCTGGCCGCTGCACCCTGTCCTCTGTCGTTCGTACCTGTCACTCCGCTGCTGGCCAGACGCACGTCATGGCGCTCACTCGTTGTCTGCGCCGTGGTTTTCTTCGTTCCTCTTGTAGCCTCGCCGTCGCGCACCGCGCCGCGGGCCGGTCACCAGAATCCTCACGCAGCAAAACTCTGTGTTGGCAGCCTTGTATGCCTTCCCGCGTCTGTGTGCGTGTGCGGCGTCGTGCGGGCGTGCCCGTGCGCTCCCCGCACCGACGGTTGGTGATGACCCTGTCCTTTGGTCTGCGGTGGCGTCACGCCCTGTTGTCACCCCGTTCGAAGCGCCGTGGTCCGCTAAGTCAACCATTGTCTTTGCGCTTTGTGCCAGCGGCACCGCCATCGTTCGCGCACGCGCCGCCCTTCGGTCCCCGCCGGCGCCCCGCGCCTCGCGCTTCGCTTCCTGTTACTTGTGCTGTCCGTTCACGTTGCTGCGTTACGCATGGCTCGTTCGCGTGTCGACGGCGGCGCTGCGTCCCGGGTCGTCGTCGTCGCGCAAGCCTCACAGCGTCGTTCGCAGCCTGCGCCTGCGCCTCACCTCCGTTTCGCTGCGGCGAGCGTTGCGCGGAGCGAGGCGACCGAGTGGAAATGGCGGTCGCAGCTGCCTTGACAACGCAACTGCTCGGGGCTCGTGGGGGCCTTCGGAGAGCGATGGGCTGCGTCGACTGGGTTGTTGGGGCAAGCGGGGATGCAGGGTGGGGGCAACGGGCGGGGCGGGGGAGGCAGCGGGAGGGGCGGGGGAGGGGCGGAGGGGGAAGGAGCGGGCGAGGTGCCGGCTCAGTCGGCGAGGCAACACGCCGCTGCTCGGGCCAGGGCACTTGGCACGCGGCTGGCGGCGCCTCTGCATTGAAAGCGAGCGGGCACAGCGAGGGGGGGGGGACGTTGCGTGGCTTTTTCGTCGTTTTTTTTAGAAAGCGAGTAGAGGATGCAAGCAATGTTTTTGCTGGCTGTGGCTCTGGCAGCCGCGGGCACGTTGGTGCGCGACGGCACCGCCACAGCTGGGGAAACCGTGATGGAATTTCGCGCACTCTGCCGGCTCGCGACAGCACTGGAGGCTTTCAAACACTTTGAGGCATCGGCACTTTGGCGAGGGCGAGACCCGGTTACACAGATAGAGGAGACTTTGCACAAGCTGGCTGGGGGGGGGGGGGGGGGAAAGGCCATGCGCACGCCGCGCTAGGGCGTTCATCGGTGGCCGCGCTCAACAGGAGGCAAGCGGAAGAGGAGGGGTTCCGGGGGAAGCATGCGCCAAGGGAAGCAAAGGGCCGGGACAAACAGGACAGGACCAGGACAACACCCTGCTTTGCCAAGCGAAAGAGGCCAGATCACAAGCGGAGGAGCAAATCAAAAACGCAAAGCGTCTGGCACACGAAGCTTTGTGGGGGAAGGAAAGTGGTACGGTGGACGAGGGCACACTACAAACAAAAACCTGGGCAGACAGTCCGAGTCCAAGCAGCCTAGCAGGCGTCACGAAAGCAGACGCACACTGCGTCGCAAGCAACGTGCTCTGGCTCTGCATGGACGGCACAAACACGAACACAGCCAACCCATGCTTCAAAAACGCTGGCGTTACCGCACTGAGCTCACTGAGCAGTCACACGCATAACAACTGCCACGGCACTCCAGCCGACGCGCTCGCAGTATGACAAGCTCTCACACCACTCTGCATCAACGAAACGGCCAAAGAGACAAGGCCAGCAGAAGAACTCGCCACAACAGCACTCGCCGCTGCCGAAAACGTCATCGCCAAAATACACGACGTCACAACCGACGGGACGAAATTCATTCTGGGACCACAAGGAAGCACAGCCTCATCGTGCAACAAGCGCGCCAGCGAAATCTGCATCAAGTTCAGCTCAGCCAGCAACAAGCTCAAAGAAATCTACTGGCACGCACGCGTGCGCAGCATCGCCGCCGCCGTCAAACACGCAGAGACTCTCGCCGCCGAAGCACGCAACCTCGCAACGCACGCCAGACTCACCGCCGCACAGTGCTTAGCAACGGAGGAAGAAAATAGCACGAGTAACAGCAACGAAACACACGAAAACAGTCAGCAGAAAGAGGACCAAGAAGCAGACAACAGCGCCAACGAGGCACAGCACGGAGGGCGAGCACGCCGCCACACAGAAAGCAACAAGGACGAAGCCAGGACAAGTGAGAAAACAAAGGCACAGCCAGCAACCAGCCAGCACAGCGCAGCCACCGCGCACAGACAACAGCACGCGGAAGCAGCACTGGCCATCCTGGCCACAAGGCTCGCACGTTCAGCAAGGCACAAATAAAAACAACACACACAGCCTGGAAAAAACAAGAAAGGGTGAAAAGGCACAGACAGAAAAAGTGCACACCAACCAAAGAAACACACGCACGAACACACAAAGAAAACAAAAGACTTGCACACGACAAAAACAATCAAACTGACACGCACAAACATATAAAGGGAAGAAAACACAAGGCACACCACGCACCAACACCACAGAACAGCAGTGACAAGGACACAAAAACACGCACAGTGAAGCAGGCCAACACAAGGAGGCAGGGTGAAGAGAAACACGTGAAGGGCGTGGCGGCAAAGAAAACAAAGCACCCAGCCACAGGGGCGACACAAGAACGCCACAGGTGTTTAAAGGAACGACGCGGGCACGTTGCAAACAGCTTCGGACACGCTGACAGCCACGCACGACAGCAACGCACAGGCGCGAGAAGGCACTTTTGGCTGGCAACAAGCCGCGCGGCAAGCGCCGCAACACACCAAAGATGAAGGTGCACACAGGGAAAGGAAACGTGCACTGAGGGGAACAACACGCCACGGGAAAACACACAGCGAATCAACAAACGCACAAACGAAAGGCGCGGCAAGCACACGGACAGAAAAGGCAGAACACCCCGCAAAATTTACAAGGGAAGCGGGCGCACAGGTCAGCAAGGCGCACACTGACGCACACAAGCGACGCAAACACACACTAAGACGCCAGGACACGGACACGTGAACAGAGAGAACGCGCACGAAGCACACAACAAACGCAGCCGGCAACACGCAAAAAAAAACAGGCGGAGGCAGCAATGCGTGCAAGAAGACAGTCAGTGAATGCGTGCGAGACGCCGAGGAACACCGACGCAAGAGAGCAACGCACTGCGGGACAACATCAAGCATGAACACAAAAGAACAGAGCACACAACAGCAGGGAAAACAAAAGCAACACACAGAGGAAGAAAACAGCGCAAACACAGCCAACACGCAAGGCACCACGGGAAAAAATGCGCGACTGCACAGACACCCCGGTGGCTCAAGGCAAACACAACACAGAAAAAAGCGAGCCGACACACTGCACACCTCACACGCACGCCGTCGCAAACACACACGCCCAGGCCAAACACACAAGGAAGGACAAAAGGAAGACGCACCGACACAGCACACAGGGACGGACACAACGAAACATACGCACAACAAGCTCGGCGACAAAACGCAGCAAGCGCAAGGCGCGGGGCACACACCAAGAAGCTCGTCACCGGAAAAAGAAAGAGACACATGCATACAGAAAGAACAGCCGCGGAACACAACGCCAGACAAGGGGCCAAAAATAGGGAACACAAAGCCAACAACAAAAAAGGCACGCAAAAAGACGAGGGCACCAGAAAAGGAGGCAGTGACGTAAGGAGACAAACGACGCGCACTCAGACGAAATAGAAGCCAAAACAAAGCCGGCAAAACAGAAAAGGGGGAAAGAGACAACCAAAAAGAAACGGACAAACACGCGCAAACAACCAACAAGGGTGGCCAAGAAAACCGGACAAGAAAGTGCACAGCGAAAAGAAAAACAACCGAAGCGCAGAGAAATAAGGAAAAAAAGAGGAAGCACCAAAAACAGGAAAGGGTCGAGAGGAAAAAAAGCAAAACAAGAAAGAAAGAAAGAAAGAAAGAAAGGCGCAGAAACAAACGAAGCAAAAAGGGAAGGCCACGAAAAAGAAAGTAAAATAGCTCGAAGGCACGCAAAGAAAGGAGAGCGAAAAGAAAAGAAAGAAAAAAAGGGAAGGAGGAGGAGTGGAAAGGGTGAAAGGAAAGGAAAAAGACGGAAAAAATAAAACACACTGCGTGAGCATTTTTGTTGCAAAAGGCAGAAAAAATGCACAAGAAGGATAAATAAATAAAAGGCCACCTCACACCAAAAAAAAAATGGCAAACAGACACACACGAAACAACAAAAAGAAGTTTGTGAACAAAAAAAGCGAAAAAGCGCAAATAAAAATAAAAAAAAAGGAAAAGGCGAAGGAGGACGCTATTGACGGAGTAAAAATCAAGTAGCTAATTTTTAAAAAAAAACAGGTATTAAGAAATTTAAAAAAAAATTGGGACAAGAGGAATAAATAAGGAAAAAAGGAAAAAAAGCGGAAATAAAAATAAGCTAAAAAATAAAAACTCAAAGAAAAAAGATTACATTTAAAAAAAAATTTCTTGGAAAAAAATGTTATGAAAGAAAACAAAGATGCTGATAAACAAATATTCTTCAGAAGAAACTTAAGACAAACCGGAAATATAAACAGAAAAAATTTAAAAAATTAAAAAAATTGGAAAAAAAATTAGAAAAAAAAAAGAAAAAAAAAAAAAGGGGAAAATATATAAATATATGTGATGTTTTTTTATCTAAAATTTTTCTCTTTGCCTTTTTGATTCTTTTAGAAACTAAGCACGAAATGACTCGATCTTTCGCGTCTCTTTCAGAAGAGGCCAAGTGAAAAAAAATTAAAAATGCATAAAAATTAAAGATGCATAAAAATTAAAATTAAAGTAAATTTAAAAAAAAAATTTTGAATTTAGCTTTGTTTTTGTTTGCGAAAATAAAAAAAGAAAACAATGAACCAAAAAATAACAAATTTAAAAACTAAAATTTTTTAAATAAAAAATTCAAATACAACTCCCTCATCAAAAAAATATTAAAAGCAAATAAAAATAAAAAATAATAAAACAATTTAAATAAATTGTTCACACCTTTCCTTTAAAAAAAAATTAAATTAAAAGCAACCCTCTTTATTTGTTAAAAAAAATTTTCACCTTTTTTAAAAATTCATTCATCTTTTTTCGTTCAATATCTTTTTTTGCGATTCTGTCTTGTTGACTTCATTCTCTCACCATTCTTCATAAAAAACAAAACTGCTCAATTTTTTCCATCGCCAAAACATTAAAAATTAACAAAAATAAATTTCCTATTTTCGCGTCTTCAGGTTTCCTCCTTTGCAGTTGCGCTGCGACATCCTTTTTTTTTTTCCGCTTTTTTCAGTCTCGCTACAATAAAATCTTCGCTAAAAAACTTCACCTTCTTTTTTTGCAAGACTCGCGTCTCCTTTTTCCCTCTCTTTCACCCCATCTCCCAACCTTATGTCCCTCACCTTCCTTCTTTCCTCCCCTCGTTCCACCCTCATGACAAAAGCTCTTCGTGTTTGCTTCCAATGTCTTTCTCGCTTTTCTTTTGTCGCGTTAAAATTTTTCAGGGCTTTGCCCGACCTTTGTCTCGCTTGCTACGCAAGCGCAATTTAAACCCATCTGCTTGCCAAAACCACTTCTACTCCTCTGTTTTTTTTCCTGTTCTTTTGGCCCTGCGCTGCCGTTTCTCCGCGACTGCGTGGTGGCCTGTTCCTTCATTCTCTCTAACGCGATTCCGAGCGCGCCATTCTTCTTCCTTCCCCTTGTGGCCTCAAAAAAGCGCCGTTTTCTTTTTTTTGGCGATTGTTCCTCCGCGTTGCCTTCTTGTCTCTTCCAGTGTTTGTTGTTTCGGCTCTGCGTGGTGTGATTGCGTGCCGTTGCAATTCCGTCCTGCGCATACCTTGCCGCTGCGCGCAATGCCGTCACCTGTCTGTCCCGAGCCTGCTGCGCGCCTTTCTTTGTCTGCGTTTTTCTTTGCTGCTTGCGCGTCCTTCACCGCGTGTCTTTCTTGCTCCTTCTGGGAGACTGGCCTTTCTGGGGTCCGCCGGCGTCGTCGCCTTGCCCCTGTTTTCTGCGTTTTTCGCGCGTGCTGTGTCTGTCGTAGGCCGTCCTTCCTGACCCTTGTCTGTGCGCTCCCTGTGCCACGCCCTTTCTCCTTTTCCACACTCTCTTCGAACGAAATGCGTTGTCCTTTCTCTTCCCTTCCTCCTGCCAATGCTGTACTTCTGCCCATGGCCCCTTTCTTTTTCCCAACTTCATCTCTCTTCTGTCCCATGTTCCTAAAAACCACGTCTCTGTCCTCCCCTCCTTTTGCGGTCGAGCGCCACCTTCGAAGCCGAGCCTTGTCTGCTGCCAAGTTCGCGACCACCCAAATCCTGTCCCCTTTCCAAATCCCTCGTTTTTGTCGCCGCGTCCGCTCCGTGCGGCATTTCTCTTCGGCCCTTTCTTTTCGTTCAGGCCCGGTTCCTCTCACCGAATTCCCTTCCACTCCCCGACGCCGTTGCTGTTTCGCCTCAGGTGTCATGCACACTTTTCGTTGCATGACGCCGTGTCACTTTGCTTGGCTCCGCGTTTCAATTGTCCCTCGATGAACTCGTTGTCCCGCGTCAAAGCGTTCAGGCGTGCACACCCGGCCCCCTGTCCGACATTCAGCTTTCACTGCGCTTCCCACTGGCGCGTCTTCGCGTTTTGCTCTTCGTCCCTTTCCCTTTTCTTCGTTTCTTTCGCCGATATCTTTCCAAGTGCTTCTACGTGGCGTGCCCCCTTTGCAGGCCTCTTCTCTTTCCTGTGTCTGCGCTTCGTCTCCTGTCCTCGGTGCGTGCCCTTTCCAAAGCTCGGTGTCTGCTTGGTTCGTCTGCCCCGCTGCGTCCCCTCCTCCAGAGTCTCTCCCTTTGCCCCGTGCTCCGTCCCGTGGCGTCCAATTCCTTAAACGGCGACTCGGCCTTTTCCCAAAACAGCCGAGGCCTTCCCGCGTTTCTTTTTCGCCCTCTAGTTCCCTCTCCTCGCTCCTGCGCACAAAAAATTTCCTCCGTTCTCCCCTCAGCTCAAAAACCCATTGCTGCTGGCCCTGTTTCTTGCTTTCAATCCTGCTGTCGGCCGCTCTCACCCTCGCTGCTGCGTCCCCCTTCTGGCCGAGTCACAAAGTCCGAGTTCGCTTCGCTTATCTGTCCCCGCTTTGCATGCAAGCCTTCTGTTCCAAGCCAGCCGCGTGTTGGTGGGCCCACCTGTTTGCTCTCGGCGCGGTCTTTCGCGAGTCTTTCCTCCAGTGCTTCGTGTGCCTCGTGAATCCGTCTCGAGTCCACACCCCCTCTCCCCAACACCTGCAACCCGCGACGCACACCGCCACGTCGCGTGGCGCGTCCAGCGTTCGTCCCAAGCCATGCCTCCCCGTCCCGCCTCCCTGTTCATCTCCGTCCCGATCTTTCCCCCTTCGTTCCTCCTTCCCCAATTTCCCCTCCGTCGGCCGCGCCTCGCCCCATTTTACGGAAACACAGTCCGACACAAAATTTCGCACCTTCCCCACCTAAAAATAGCCTGACCGCTGCCGGCGTTGCGCGTCACGGCCTTGCTCCCGTCGCGTTGCTCCCTCACAAAAAATTCGTGCTCCTCAGCATCGTTCTCCTTCAAACCAAATGAGAAGCAACAATTGCCACGAACACTCGCCGTGCGCGCCTTCGCCTCCGACCGCTACCAATTTCTCATGCTGTTCGCTTCGTGCGTCCGTGCCTCGTTCCATTTTTTCCCACAAAATCCGTCTCAGCCCCGGCGCTGCCGAGTTCGTTGCGCCGCGCCCTCTTGCGTACGAAAATGTAGAGGCGCAAAAGTGTTTCAACCCTTCCCCCCTCTAAGCGCGACCCCGTCCCTTTTGTCTCTCTGTGCTGTGCGCTGAGCCCCTTGCTCCGAAGCCCCGCGCCGGTTACTCTTTCCTCTCCTCTGCGGCAGTCCCCCAAGTCTCTTCAGGTTCATCACCTCGTGTGCCCCTCGAGCTCTATCTTTGACTGTCCTTTCAACTTCCTGTTTCTTGTCGCGTGCCTTCGCGCGCTATGTCACGTCCCTTTCGCGTCCAAGCCCCCCTTTCCACACGGCTACTGTCGAAGCGCGCCTTTCTCCTTTGGCTCCTCCCTACTTCGCCTCTGCCACTTACCTCTTGCTCTTCTCCGCCTACCCGCGTCTGTCCCTGTTTCTTATCTCTCCCTTCCACTTGCACTCGCCGCTTGTCCGCTCTTTCCACGCGTTTTCATTCCCCTCACCCCGCTGTTTGGTCCGACTGCTTTTCGTTCTGTTGGCGTTCCCACGTCGACCAAATGCCTCCGACGCGGCTGGCGCATTCGTCCCTCCCTTTTTCAAACCCTTCACATTCGTCGTTGCTCCCCCTGTCGCTGCGCTCCCATACGCTGGCACGCACGCGCCTTCCCTTTCACTCCGTTCCGCTCCATCCTTCGCTGCTGCGTTTTTACACCGCCGACAGGTGTACGCCTCTTTCTCTCTTCCCCACTGCCCGCTGGTCTCTACACGCCTCCACTTCGTGAGGATGCGTGTCTTCACACCCCCTCCTTCCTTGCCCGCCCAAGTTCCTTCCCTGGTCCCTTTCGCACCTTCCCTTTTCTTCGCTTTGCTCTCGCCACCACTGTCCTTCCACCGGCACTGTCTCCTTTCCTCCTCCCATTTTCCGTTCTCCTCCAAGGCCCTCGAATCCCTCGTTCCAAGGCCTTGGCTTGCCAGTCCGCCATGCGGTGCAGTCACACTCTCTCACCAAAGTCTTTCGCGCTCTGTGCCTTTCTGCGTCTTTCCTTTGCCTCAAGTCACTCTTTCTTCGTGGTCGTTCCTGTGCTTTTTTCGGCCCCCCTCGTTTCCCTCCCACCGTGGTGTCTGCCCCCGGCCACGGCTCCCCGCTCGTGCTCCAAACTGCGTTGCCCTCCGCGCCTGTGCCAAGCGTTCCCCTTGTTGCCACTTCGCTTTGCCTCCCCCGCCTCGATGCATCGCCTGGCTTCCTCCCCGGTTCCCCCGTTTGTCCCGGTTGTCCCCGAGTCCCCCTCGCCGCCTCTTCTGTCGTTCCGCGACTCCTCGCATGTCCCTCGCCTCTGTCGAAGTCCCCGCCGCTCAATCGTCTTCCTTGCCGTTCCCAAACAAAAAATGGGCGCTGAGCTGCAACTCCCCTGTTGCCCGCCTCGGACGTCTCACTTCGCGCCTTCTGTTCCTTCCCTGCGCTTGTCCCCCATGTTCTGCGCACTGCGTCTCCTGAACGCTTTTACCCCTTGCGCGCTCCTCTGCGCCGCGCCAAAATTTCTTCTCTGGTCCCCCCCCCTTTCCGCGTTCCTTCCTTACGCCGCTTTTCCTCTGTGGTGTTTGCCGCAGCTACCGCATTCTTCGTTTCGTCTCGCTGAACCTCGTGCGTCCTCGCGCTCGCTGCGATCCGTGTTTGCCTTGACTGTCTCTCCTGTCTCTTCTGCCGTTCCTCCACTGTCCTTCCCTTCTGCCCTCCTACACCAGCCCGTCCAGCGCGGCTCTTCTTCCCTCCTGTACTTCTTTGCGTCTCTCTCCTCCAACTCGTCAGCCCACCCTTTTCTCCTGCTCCATGCCTCCTCATCCTTTGCGCTCATGTCCCCCTGCTCACAAGCACCTTCTCCTTGCCTGTCCTGCGTCCTCTTGCGTCTTTTGCCTGTCGTCTACCCGTTGCTTCCCCAGCCGACAACTTCGCCTTCTTCTCACTTCCCCGCGTCCCATGCAGGTCTTTCCTCTTCGCCTGCCGCCTGCCGCTTGCTTCACCCGTCACTCGCTTTCTATTCAGTCCCAATGTGCCCCTAACCACTTCGAGTCCCGCCACCTGCGCGCGCGGCCCCCTGTTCCTCTCTGCGTTAGCTTGCGTTCTTGTCCTCTTCACATGCCTCACTTGTGTCCTGGCGCGCCAGTCTCGTTGCCCACATGCTCGTGTCCTGCTGCGCTCCTCTCGTTTCGGCGCAGTGCGCGGTGTTCGCCTGGTTTTTCCTGCGTTCGTGTGACTTCGTCTGGTCCACTGGCCCGCTCACCTGCTGGGAGCAGACTAAGTCCTTCCGCAGTGGGGCGCCCGCGCTTTGTTGGCCCGCACTCTTCTCAGTGGCGCTTCCCACCCTGGTCCTCCGCGGACACCTCCTCCTCCGGCGTCGGTCTGTCCTTGTGCCTCGCCACACGTTCTCTACCCTCCTCGCCTCGTCTGACCTCTCTGACCCTGTGCCACTCCTCCTCTCCCTGTGCTCACCCCCCGGTCTGCCCGCACGTCCGCTTGTCCCCTGGACCCCGCGTGGTGCATCCTTCCTAGTCCCGCTTTTTCGTTTTGGCCAACCCTCTGTGCCCGCATGCTCTCCCGTTCCTGATCCCTCTCACCGGCTTGCGCCTGGCCACACGCATTCCCCCCGTTGGCCTGCAAAACACCTGCACGTACCAGGTGCGTCCGTTCACCCACGCAATGCGCCCCGTGTTGCCCTTTCGTTCTGCCGCGTCACAATCCTGCCAAGCAACCCCTCACTCCGACTTCTCTGTGCTTTGTTGCGGTGTTCCCCTGTTTCCCACTTCTCTGCCGCCAATTTCCGCTATCCGTTTCCCCCGCTTTCCGCCTTCCCACAACTCGGGCACCGCTTGCCTCTTCCCGTCAGCGTTCCAAAACCCCCAAAACCCGCTCGCCTTCCCTGTGTCCCCGAACTAATGCCCTTTCCCCCGTTGGCCTCTGTGTTCCCTGAAGTCTCGCAAACGCCTAGCCCCATTCCTCCCTTCTGGCTCCCTGCCCCCTTTTCCCCTCCTAATCCCCCGCCGAATCCCATGCGCCTTACTCTTCCTGGCCTTCCGTTCCACGCGTCCCGTGGCTCCGCTGCGAAGGAAACCACCTTCCGCCCCCTCCTCGCGCCCGACTCTTCTTTCAGTCACCTTTCCTTTTTCGTGCACTTCCCTCCAGCATGTCTCGCACGCGGCCTTCTGTTCCTACACCTTTGTCGCAGAGCGGTCCACTTGTGTTGTTTCCCATTCGTCTCCGCTCCGGCTCGCACCGTCCTAGCATGTTGGGCACAACGGCGTCCGAGTGTGCCGATCACCGCCGTGTTGCCACCACCTTCGCCCTCGTCGCGTCGCTGGCCCCTATCATCAGCTGTGGGCGTCCTCGCCCTGCGTTGCAAAAATGTCCTGTCGTTAGCGTGCCCGATTCCTGCGTGTCCTCCTCCCTCATGTCTGTGTCCTGCGGGGGCTCTCGCCACATCTTCCTCCGCATCGGGCTATGCGCGCAACGCCACTCCCGCTGCGCGTGCTGGTGTCGTGTTCCCCTTGTTCGAATGAGCGGTCTTTTTGACGACCTCAATCAGCAACCAGTTCGTCCTCGATACGTCTTGCGGGCGTTGCCAAGTTCGTTTCCTTTTTCGCCAGTCGCGTGACAGCTGTATCTCGCTTCCTCTTCCCCCATTTCATGGCAAAAAAGGGCCGCCGTGCTTCCGCGTTCCCGCAACGTGCCAGCTGTGTTTGTCCTTCCGCTGTGCTCGGCGTCCGCGCTCTCACTTTCCTTGTATGGACCACGTTCACTCAAAGATGTCTTGTTGCGGCGTCTTCCCGCTATTCGCGCGACCCTTCTCCCACGTGTCCTCCGCACGCTCGTCGCGTCTTCCTTTCCTCACCTCGTCCTCTCTCGCTGCTAGCCGCTCCTCGCGTCTTCGAGCGCGTGCGCTTCGTCCTCCGGAGACAGTCTCCGAAAAAGGTGTCTCTTCCACCAATGCGGCGTTCAGCACCCTCGCTCTTTATTCGAAGCTTCACCTTCCCAATGTGCGCGTCTCAGGGCGTTTCGATGCATGTCTGTCCCCTCACCACGCGTCCTCATCGTCAACTGCAATTCTTCCAATGTCCCCCCAACCTGCGCGGGTGCGTTTCTATCTGCGTGCTTCGTTTGTTCGTTCTGTTGTCTTGTCCATTCACGCGAATTGTCGTTTCCCCCCCGCCACCTGCACGCGTGATCCTCTTCAGGCCCACGGAGCGTCCACACATTTCGCGTCGCACTAGAATGCCGGATCCTTTCTCTACGGTCACCACTCCGCGCCAAGGCCGTCTGCCCTAAAAATCCCGTTTTGCTCGCCCCCCGCTTCATTCCGCCCTAGCTGCTATCCTCAAGGCGGTCAATAAGGCCCACACCTGCGGCGCGCTATCCCCGGTTCTACCCGGGTTCTTCTACTCTGTCCTTCTGTCGTTAGTGCCTCCATTCCCTCGTCGACCCGAAAAAACACCCCTCCGCCTCCCAAGGTCAAGTCTTCCCTAGCCACCCCCCGTCGTCTTTCCCCGCTGTTTGCTGTGCGCTGTCGGTGCAAGTTTCACTGCTGACGCCAGCGCGTCGCTCAGGTCTTCGCGTTGCGACGCGCCAGGCACCGCGGCATTTCCGTGCGCCCTTCTGCGTCACCACGTTCCCGGCACGAGCGCCGAAGCGCCGCGCTCTCCGTCGCGCGTGTCGGCCCCGCATCGACTGCTCACGCGCGAGGTGTGTTTTTTCCGCTTCGTTCCGGTGTCTTCGCCTCGGTTACCTCTCTTCGCTGTATGGCGAGCGTCTTGTACTCTGCCGCGTCGCGCACGCATTCCTCTCCAACGCCCCAGCCGTGCGTCCTCGCGCCGCCATGTCATGCTGTGAGTTTCTCTCTCCTGTCAAGTCCCTCTCAGGCGTGAGTTCCTCACCTGCGTCTCCGTCCTCCACAATTCCTTTTCCGCTCCTCGTTCCCAATGCTGTGTGTAGCCCGTCTGCGGCTTCCGGCTGGCCGCTGCACTCTGTCCTCTGTCGTTCGTACCTGTCACTGCGCTTCTGGCCAGACGCACTGCATGGCGCTCACTCGTTGTCTGCGCCGTGGTTTTCTTCGTTCCTCTTGTAGCCTCGCCATCGCGCACCGCGCCGCGAGCCGGTTACCAGAATCCTCGCGCCGCAAAACTCTGTGTTGGCAGCCTTGTATGCCTTCCCGCGTCTGTGTGCGTGTGCGGCGTTGTGCGGGCGTGCCCGTGCGCTCCCCGCACCGACGGTTGGAGATTTCCCTGTCCTTTGATCTGCGGTGGCGTCACGCCCTGTTGTCACCCCGTTCGAAGCGCCGTGGTCCGCTAAGTCAACCATTGTCTTTTCGCTTTGTGCCAGCGGCACGGCCATCGTTCGCGCACGCGCCGCCCTTCGGTCCCCGCCGGCGCCCCGCGCCTCGCGCTTCGCTTCCTGTTACTTGTGCTGTCCGTTCACGTTGCTGCGTTACGCATGGCTCGTTCGCGTGTCGACGGCGGCGCTGCGTCCCGGGTCGTCGTCGTCGCGCAAGCCTCACAGCGTCGTTCGCAGCCTGCGCCTGCGCGTCTCCTCCGTTTCGCTGCGGCGAGCGTTGCGCGGAGCGAGGCGACCGAGTGGAAATGGCGGTCGCAGCTGCCTTGACAACGCAACTGCTCGGGACTCGTGGGGGCCTTCGGAGAGCGATGGGCTGCGTCGACTGGGCTGTTGGGGCAAGCGGGGATGCAGGGTGGGGGCAACGGGCGGGGCGGGGGAGGCAGCGGGAGGGGCGGGGGAGGGGCGGAGGGGGAAGGAGCGGGCGAGGTGCCGGGTCAGTCGGCGAGGCAACACGCCGCTGCTCGGGCCAGGGCACTTGGCGCGCGGCTGGCGGCGCCTCGGCATTGAAAACGCGCGGGCACAGCGAGGGGGGGGGGGACGTTGCGTGGCTTTTTTGTCGTTTTTTTTTAGAAAGCACGTAGAGGATGCAAGCAATGTTTTTTTTGGCTGTGGCACTGGCAGCCGCGGGCACGGCGGTGCGCGACGGCAGCTGCGCATGTGGGGAAACCTTGATGGAATTTCGCGCACTCTTGCGGCGTGCGACAGCACTGGACGCTTTCAAGCACTTGGAGGCATCGGCACTGTGGCGAGGGCAAGACCCGGTTAAACAGATAGAGGAGACTTTGAACAAGCTGGCTGCGGGGGGGGAGAAGCCATGCGCACGCCGCGCTAGGGCATTCATCGGTGGCCGCGCTCAACAGGAAGGCAGCGAAGGAGGAGGGGTTACGGGGGAAGCATAGGACAGGGGGCCCACAGGAGCGGACCACACAGGACAGGACCGGGTGGACACACTGCTTTGCCAAGCGAAAGAGGCCAAAACGAAAGCGGAGGAGCAAATCAACAAGGCAAAGCGTCTGGCACACGAAGCTTTGTGGGGCGAGGAAAGTGGGGAGGTGAACGAGGGCACACTGCAACTGGGCACCTGGGCAGACAGTCCGAACGCAGAAAGCCTGGCAGGCGTCGCGAAGGCAGACGCACACTGCGTCGCAAGCAACGTGCTCTGGCTCTGCATGGACGGCACAAACACCGACACAGCCAACCCCTGCTTCAAAAACGCTGCAGTTGCCGCACTGGGCAAACTCACAAGTCACAAGCATACCGACTGCCACGGCACTCCAGCCGACGCGCTCGCAGTATGGACAGCCCTAGCACCACTCTGCATCAACGCAACGGACAAGGAGGAAAGGCCAGCGGAAGAACTCGCCACAACAGCACTCGCCGCTGCCGAAAACGTCATCGACAAAATACACGACGTCAGCGACAACGGGCAAAAATTCATTCTGGGACCACAGGGAACCACAGCCTCATCGTGCGACAAGGGAGCCAAAGAAATCTGCATCAAGTTCAGCTCAGCCAGCAACAAGCTCAAAGAAATCTACTGGCACGCACGCGTGCGCAGCATCACCGCTGCCGTCAAACACGCAAACACTCTCGCCGCCGAAGCACGCACCCTCGCAACGCACGCCAGACTCACCGCCGCACAGTGCTTAGCAACGGAGGAAGAAGCTAGCACAGGCGCCAGCAACGAGTCACACGAAAACAGTCAGACGAAAGAGGACCAAGAAGCAGACAACAGCGCCAACGAGGCACAGCACGGAGGGCGAGCACGCCGCCACACAGAAAGCAACAAGGACGAAGCCAGGACAAGTGAGAAAACAAAGGCACAGCCAGCAACCAGCCAGAACAGCGCAGCCACCGCGCACAGACAACAGCACGCGGAAGCAGCACTGGCCATCCTGGCCACAAGGCTCGCACGTTCAGCAAGGCACAAATAAAAACAACACACACAGCCTGGAAACAGCAAGAAAGGGTGAAAAGGCAAACACAGAAAAAAGTGCACACCGCACAAAGAAACACACGCGAAAAGACACACAACGAAAACAAAAGACTTGCACACGACAAAAACAATCAAACTGACACGCGCAAACATATAAAGGGAAAAGAACACACAGGGCACACCACGCATCAACACCACAGAACAGCAGTGACCAAGGAACAAAAACACGCACAGTGAAGCAGGCCAGCACAAGGAGGCAAGGGGGAAGAGAAACACATGAAGGGCGTGGCGGCAAAGAAAACAAAGCACCCAGCCACAGGGGGGACACAAGAACGCCACAGGTGTTTAAAGGAACGACGCGGGCACGTTGCAAACAGCTTCGGACACGCTGGCAGCCGCGAACGCCAGCAACGCACAGGCGCGAGAGGGCACTTTTGGCTGGCAACAAGCCGCAGGGCACGCGCCGCAACACAACAAAGATAAAAGTGCACACAGGGAAGGGACTCGTGCACTGAGGGAACAACACGCCACGGGAAAACACACAGCGAATCAACAAACGCACAAACGAAAGGCGCGGCAAGCACAAGGACAGAAAAGGCAGAACACCCCGCAAAATTTACAAGGGACGCGGGCGCACAGGTCAGCAAGGCGCACACTGACGCACACAAGCGACGCAAACACACACTAAGACAACAGGACACGGACAAGTGAACAAACAGAGCGCGCACGCAGCACACAACAAACACAGCCGGCAACACGCACAACCAAACAGGCAGAGGCAGCAATGCGTGCAAGAAGACAATCAGTGAAAGCGTGCGAGACGCCGAGGAACACACACGCAAGAGACCAGCGCACTGCGGGACAACATCAAGCATGAACACAAAAGAACAGAGCACACAACAGCAGACAAAACAAAAGCAACACACAGAGGAAGAAAACAGCACAAGCACAGCCAAACCGCAAGGCACACGGGAAAAAATGCGCGACTGCACAGACACCCCGGTGGCTCAAGGCAAACACAACACAGAAAAAAGCGAGACCACACACTGCACACCTCACACGCACGCCGTCGCAAACACACACGCGCAGGCCAAACACACAAGGAAGGACAAAAGGAAGACGCACCGACACAGCACACAGGGACGGACACAACGAAACATACGCACAACAAGCTCGGCGACAAAACGCACGAGGCGCAAGGCGCGGGGCACACACCAAGAAGCTCGTCACCGGAAAAAGAAAAAGACACACGCATACAGAAAGAACAGCCGCGGAACACAACGCCAGACAAGGGGCCAAAAATAGGGAAGACAAAGCCAACAACAAAAAAGGCACGCAAAAAGACGAGGGCTCCAGAAAAGGAGACAGTGACGTAAGGAGACAAACGACGCGCACTCAGACGAAATAGAAGCCAAAACAAAGCCGGCAAAACAGAAAAGGGGGAAAGAGACAGACAAAAAGAAACGGACAAACACGCGCACACAACCATAAAGGGTGGCCAAGAAAACCGAAAAAGAAAGTGCACAGCGAAAAGAAAAACAACCGAAGCGCAGAGAAGTAGCGAAAAAAAGAGGAAGCACCAAAAACAAGAAAGGGTCGCGAGGAAAAAAAGCAAAACAAAGCAAAAAAAGAAAGAAAGAAAGAAAGGCGCAGAAACAAACGAAGCAAAAAGGAAAGGCCACGAAAAAGAAAGTGAAATAGCTAGAAGGCACACAAAGAAAGGAGAGCGAAAAGAAAAGAAAAGAAAAAAAGGGAAGGAGGAAGAAAGGGGAGGGTGAAAGGAAAAGAAAAAGACGGAAAAAATAAAAAACACTGCGTGAGCATTTTTGTTGCAAAAGGCAAAAAAAATGCACAAGAACGATAAATAAATAAAAGGCCACCTCACACCAAAAAAAAAATGGCAAACAGACACACACGAAACAACAAAGATAAGTTTGTGAACAAAAAAAGCGAAAAAGCAAAAATAAAAATAAAGAAGAAGGCGAAGGAGGACGCTATTGACAAAGTAAAAAAAAAGTAGCTAATTTTTAAAAAAAAACAGGTATTAAGAAATTTAAAAAAAATTGGGACACGAGGAATAAATAAAGAAGGAAAAAAAGGAAAAAAAGAAATAAAAAAATAAAAATAAGCTAAAAAATAAAAACTCAAAGAAAAAAGATTACATTTAAAAAAAAATTTCTTGGAAAAAAATATTATGAATGAAAACAAAGATGCTGATAAACAAATATTCTTCAGAAGAAACTTAAGACAAACTGTAAGCATAAACAGAAAAAATTAAAAAAATTAAAAAAATTGGAAAGAAAAATTAGAAGAAAAAAAATGGGAAAAAAAAAAAAAGGGGAAAATATATAAATATATGTGCTTGTTTTTGTTTTTTATCTAAAAATGGTGTCTTTGCCTTTTTGAAGCTTTTAGAAACTAAGCACGAAATGACTCTATTTTTCGCGTCTCTTTCAGAAGAGGAAAAGTGAAGAAAAATTAAAAATGCATAAAAATTAAAATTAAAGTAAATTTAAAAAAAAAAATTTTGGAATTTAGCTTTGTTTCTGTTTGCGAAAATAAAGCTAAAGAAAACAATGAAACAAAAAATAACAAATTTAAAAACTAAAATTTTTTAAATAAAAAATTCAAATACAACTCCCTCATCAAAAAAATATTAAAAGCAAATAAAAATAAAAAATAATAAAACAATTTAAATAAATTGTTCACACCTTGCGTTTAAAAAAAAATTAAATTAAAACAAACATTCTCTATTTATTAAAAAAAATTTTCACCTTTTTTAAAAATTCATTCCTCTTTTTTCGTTCAATATCTTTCTTTGCGATTCCGTCTTGTTGACTTCATTCTTTCATCATTCTTCATAAAAAACAAAACTGCTCAATTTTTTCCATTGCCAAAACATTAAAAATTAACAAAAATAAATTTCCTATTTTCGCGTCTTCAGGTTTTCTCCTTTGCAGTTGCGCTGCGACATCCTTTTTTTTCTTCCGCTTTTTTCAGTCTTGCTACAATAAAATCTTCGCTAAAAAACTTCACCTTCTTTTTTTGCAAGACTCGCTTCTCCTTTGCCCCTCTCTTTCACCCCATCCCCCAACCTTATGGCCTCCACCTTCCTTCTTTCCTCCCCTCGTTTCACCCTCATGACAAAAGCTCTTCGTGTTTGCTTCCAATGTCTTCCTCGCTTTTCTTTTGGCGCGTTAAAATTTTTCAGGGCTTTGCCCGACCTGTTTCTCGCTTGCTACGCAAGCGCAATTTAAACCCATCGGCTTGCCAAAACGCCCTCTACTTCTCTGTTTTTTTTCCTGGTTTTTTTGTGCCTGCGCCGCCTTTTCTCCGCGACTGCGTGTTGGTCTGTTCCTTCTTTCTCTCTAACGCGATTCCGATCCTGCCCTTCTTCTTCCATTCCCTTGTGGCCTCAAAAAAGCGCCGTTTTCTTTTTTTTGGCGATTCTTCCTTCGAGTTGCCTTCTTGTCTCTTCCAGTGTTTGTTGTCGTGTTTCTGCGTGGTGTGATTCTGCGCCGTTGCCTTTCCGTCCCGCGCATACCTTGCCGCTGCGCGCAATGCCGTCACCTGTCTGTCCCAATTCTGTTGTTCCCCTTTCTTTGCCTGCGTTTTTCTTTGCTGCTTGCGCGTCCTTCACCGCGTGTCTTGCTTGGTCCTTCTGGGAGACTGGCCTTTCGGGCGTCCTCTGGCGTCGTCGCCTTGGCCCTTCTTTCTGCGTTTTTCGCGCGTGCTGTTTCTGTCCTGGGCCGTCCTTCCTGACCCTTCTTCGTTCTCTCCCTGTGCCACTTCCTTTCTTTTTTTCCACACTCTCTTCGAACGAAATGCGTTGTCCTTTCTCTGCCCTTCCCCTCCTGCCAATGCGTTACTTCTGCCCATGGTGCCCTTTCTTTTTCCCAACTTCATCTCTCTTCCGTCCCATTTTCCTAAAAACCACGTCTCTGTCCTCCCCTCCTTATGCGGTCGAGTGCCACCATTGAAGCCGAGCCTTGTCTGCTCCCAAGTTCGCGACTACCCAAATCCTGTCCCCTTTCCAAATCCCTCCTTTTCGGCGTCGTGTCCGCGGCGTGCGGCATTTCTCTTCGGCCCTTTCTTTTCGTTCAGGCCCGGTTCCTCTCACCGAATTCCCTTCCATTCCCCGACGCTGACGCTGTTTCGCCTCAGGTGTCATGCACACTTTTCGTTGCATGACGCCGTGTCACTTTTCTTGGCTCCGCGTTGCAATTTGCCCTCGATGAACGCGTTGTCCCTCGTCAAAGCGTTCAGGCGTGCACACTTGGCCCCCTGTTCGACCTTCAGCCTTCACTGCGCTTCCCACTGGAGCGTCTTCGCGCTGTGCTCTTCTTCCCCTTCCCTTTTCTGCGTTTCTTTCGCCGATATCTTTCCAAGCTGTTCTACGTGGCGTGCCCCCTTTGCAGGCCTCTGCTCTTTCCGCTGTCTGCTGTTTGTCTCCTGTCCTCGGTGCGTGCCCTTTCCAAAGCTCGGTGTCTGCTTGGTTCCCCTGCCCCGCTGCGTCCCCTCTTCCAGAGTCTCTCCCTGTGGCCCGTGCTCTGTCCCGTGGCGTCCAATTCCTTAAACGGCGACTCGGCCTTTTCCCAAAACAGCCGAGGCCTTCCCGCGTTTCTTTTTCGCCCTCCAGTTCCCGTCTCCTTGCTCCTGCGCACAACAAATTTCTCCGTCCTCCCCTCAGCTCAAAAACCCATGCCTGCTGGCCCTGTTTCTTGCTTTTATTCGTCCGCCCGGCCGCTCTCACCCTCTGTGCTGCGTCCCCCTTCCGGCCGAGTCACAAATCCCGAGTTCGCTTCGCTTATCTTTCCCCGCTTTGCATGCAAGCCTTCTGTTCCAAGCCAGCCGCGTCTTGGTGGGCCCTCCTGTTTCCTCTCGGCGCGGTCTTTCGCGAGTCTTTCCTCCAGTGCTTCGTGTGCCGCGTGAATCCGTCTCGAGTCCACACCCCCTCTCCCCAACACCTGCAACCCGCGACGCACACCGCCACGTCGCGTGGCGCGTCCAGCGTCCGTCCCAAGCCATGCCTCCCCGTCCCGCTTCCCTGTTCATCTGCGTCCCGATCTTTCCCCCTTCGTCGCTTCTTCCCCAATGTCCCCTCCGTCGGCCGCGCCTTGCCCCATTTTACGGAAACACAGTCCGACACAAAATTTCGCCTCTTCCCCACCTAAAAATAGCCTGACCGCTTCCGTCGTTGCGCGTCACGGCCTTGCCCCCGTCGCGTTGCTCCCTCACAAAAAATTCGTGCTCCTCAGCATCGCTCTCCTTCAAACCAAATGAGAAGCAACAATTGCCACGAACACTCGCCGTGCGCGCCTTCGCCTCCTACCGCTACCAATTTCTCATGCTGTGCGCTTTGACCGTCCGTGCCTCGTTCCATTTTTTCCCACAAAATCCGTCTCAGCCCCGGCGCTGCCGAGGTCGTTTCGCCGCGCCCTCTTGTGTACGAAAATGTAGAGGCGCAAAAGTGTTTCAACCCTTCCACCCTCTAAGCGCGACCCCGTCCCTTTTGTCTCTCTGTGCTGTGCGCTGAGCCCCTTGCTCCGAAGCGCCGCGCCGGTTACTCTTTCCTCTCCTCTGCGGCACTCCCCCAAGTCTCTTCAGGTTCATCACCTCGTGTGCCCCTCGAGCTCTATCTTTGACTGTCCTTTCAACTTCTTGTTTCTTGTCGCGTGCCTTCGCGCGCTATGTCACGTCCCTTTCGCGTCCAAGCCCCCCTCTCCACACGGCTACTGTCGAAGCGCGCCTTTCTCCTTTGGCTCCTCCCTACTTCGCCTCTTCCACGCACCTCGTGCTCTTCTCCGCCTACCCTCGTCGCTCCCTGTTTCTTATCTCTCCCTTCCACTTGCACATGCCGCTTGTCCGCTCTTTCCACGCGTTTTCATTCCCCTCACCCCGCTGTTTGGTCCGATTGTTTTTCGTTCTGTCGGCGTTCCCACGTCGACCAAATGCCTCCGACGCGTGTGGCGCATTCGTCCCTCCCTTTTTCAAACCCTTCACATTCGTCGTTGCTCCCCCTGGCGCTGCGCTCCCATACGCTGGCACGCACGCGCCTTCCCTTTCACTCCGTTCCGCTCCATCCTTCGCTGCTGTGTTTTTACACCGCCGACAGGTGTACGTCTCTTCCTCTCTTCCCCACTGCCCGCTGGTCTCTACACGCCTCCACTTCGTGAGGATGCGTGTCTTCAAACCCCCCTCCTTCCTTGCCCGCCCAAGTTCCTTCCCTGGTCCCTTTCGCACCTTCCCTCTTCTTCTTTGCTCTCGCCACCACTGTCCTTCCACCGGCACTGTCTCCTTTCCTCCTTCCATTTTCCGTTTTCTCCCAAGGCCCTCGAATCCCTCGTTCCAAGGCCTTGGCTTGCCAGTCCGCCAGCCGGTGCAGTCACACTCTCTCACCAAAGTCTTTCGCGCTCTGTGCCTTTCTTCGTCTTCCCTTTGCCTCAAGTCACTCTTTCCCTGTGGTCGGTCCTGTGCTTTTTTCGGCCCCCCTCGTTTCCCTCCCACCGCGGTGACCTCCCCCGGCTACTTCTCCCCGCTCGTGCTCCAAACTGCGTTGCCCTCCGCGCCTGTGCCAAGCGTTCCCCTTGTTGCCACTTCGCTTTGCCTCCCCCGCCTCGATGCATCGCCTGGCTTCCTCTCTGGTCGCCCCGTTTGTCCCGGTGTTCCCCGAGTCCCCCTCGCCGCTTCTTCTGTCGTTCCGCGACTCCTCGCATGTCCCTCGCCTCTGTCGAAGTCCCCGCCGCTCAATCGTCTTCCTTGCCGTTCCCAAACAAAAAATGGGCGCTGAGCTGCAACTCCCCTGTTGCCCGCCTCGGACGTCTCACTTCGCGGCTTCTGTTCCTTCCCTGCTCTTGTCCCCCATGTTCTGCGCACTGCGTCTCCTGAACGCTTTTACCCCTTGCGCGCTCCTCTGCGCCGCGCCAAAATTTCTTCTCTGGTCCCCCCCCCTTTCCGCGTTCCTTCCTTACGCCGCTTTACCTCTGTGGTGTTTGCCGCAGCTACCGCATCCTGTGTTTCGTCTCGCTGAACCTCGTGCGTCCTCGCGCTCGCTGCGATCCGTGTTTGCCTTGACCGTCTCTCCTGTCTCTTCTGCCGTTCCTCCACTGTCCTTCCCTTCTGCCCTCCTACACCAGCCCGTGCAGCGCGGCTCTTCTTCCCTCCTGTACTTCTTTGCGTCTCTCTCCTCCAACTCGTCAGCCCACCCTTTTCTCCTGCTCCACTCCTCCTCATCCTTTGCGCTCATTTCCCCCTGCTCACAAGCACCTTCTCCTTGCCTGTCCTGCGTCCTCTTGCGTCTTTTGCCTGTTGTCTACCCGTTGCTTCCCCAGCCGTCAACTTCGCCTTCTTCTTACTGCCCCGCGTCCCATGCAGGTCTTTCTTCTTCGTCTGCCGCCCGCTCTTTGCTTCACCTGTCACGCGCTTTCTATTCAGTCCCAATGTGTCCCTAACCACTTCGAGTCCCGCCACCTGTGCGCGCGGCCCCCTGTTCCTCTCTGCGTTAGCCTGCGTTCTTGTCTTCTTCACATGCCTCACTTGTGTCCGGGCGCGCCAATCTCGTTGCCCACATGCTCGTGTCCTGCTGCGCTCCTCTCGTTTCGGCGCAGTGCGCGGTGTTCGCCTGGTATTTCCTGCGTTCGTGTGACTTCGTCTGGTCCACTGGCCCGCTCACCTGCTGGGTGCAGACTAAGTTCTTCCGCAGTTGGGCGGCCGCGCTTTGTTGGCCCGCACTCTTCTCAGTGGCGCTTCCCACCCTGGCCCTCCGCGGACACCTCCTCCTCCGGCGTCGGTCTGTCCTTGTGCCTCGCCACACGTTCTCTACCCTCCTCGCCTCGTCTGACCTCTCTGACCCTGTGCCACCCCTCCTCTCCCTGTTGTCACCCTCCGGTCTGCCCGCACGTCCGCTTGTCCCCTGGACCCCGCGTGGTACATCCTTCCTAGTCCCGCTTTTTCGTTTTGGCCAACCCTCTGTGCCCGCATGTTCTCCCGTTCCTGATCCCTCTCACCGGCGCGCGCCTGGCCACACGCATTCCCCCCGTTGGCCTGCAAAACACCTGCACGTACCAGGTGCGTCCGTTCACCCACGCAAGTCGCCCCGTGTTGCTCTTCTGTTCTGCCGCGTCACAATCCTGCCAAGCAACCCCTCACTCCGACTTCTCTGTGCTTTGTTGCGGTGTTCCCCTGTTTCCCACTTCTCTGCCGCCAATTTCCGCTATCCGTTTCCCCCGTTCTGCGCCTTCCCACAACTCGGGCACCGCTTGCCTCTTCCCGTCAGCGGTCCAAAACCCCCAAAACCCGCTCGCCTTCCCGCTGTCCCCGAACTAATGCCCTTTCCCCCGTTGGCCTCTGTGTTCCCTGAAGTCTCGCAAACGCCTAGCCCCATTCCTCCCTTCTGGCTCCCTGCCCCCTTTTCCCCTCCTAATCCCCCGCCGAATCCCATGCGCCTTACTCATCCTGGCCTTCCGTTCCACGCGTCCCGTGGCTCCGCTGCGAAGGAAACCACCTTCCGCCCCCTCCTCGCGCCCGACTCTTCTTTCAGTCACCTTTCCTTTTTCGTGCACTTCCCTCCAGCATGTCTCGCACGCGGCCTTCTGTTCCTACACCTTTGTCGCAGAGCGGTCCACTTGTGTTGTTTCCCATTCGTCGCCGCTCCGGCTCGCACCGTCCTAGCATGTTGGGCACAACGGCGTCCGAGTGTGCCGATCACCGCCGTGTTGCCACCACCTTCGCCCTCGTCGCGTCGTCGGCCCCTATCATCAGCTGTGGGCGTCCTCGCCCTGCGTTGCAAAAATGTCCTGTCGTTAGCGTGCCCGATTCCTGCGTGTCCTCCTCCCTCATGTGCGTGTCCTGCGCGGGCTCTCGCCACATCTTCCTCCGCATCGGGCTATGCGCGCAACGCCACTCCTGCTGCTCGTGCTGGTGTCGTGTTCCCCTTGTTCGAATGAGCGGTCTTTTTGACGACCTCAATCAGCAACCAGTTCGTCCTCGATACGTCTTGCGGGCGTTGCCAAGTTCGTTTCCTTTTTCGCCAGTCGCGTGACAGCTGTATCTCGCTTCCTCTTCCCCCATTTCATGGCAAAAAAGGGCCGCCGTGCTTCCGCGTTCCCGCAACGTGCCAGCTGTGTTTGTCCTTTTGCTGTGCTCTTCGTCCGCGCTTTCACTTTCCTTGTATGGACCACGGTCACTCAAAGATGTCTTGTTGCGGCGTCTTCCCGCTATTCGCGCGACCCTTCTCCCACGTGTCCTCCGCACGCTCGTCGCGCCTTCCTTTCCTCACCTCTTCCTCCCTCGCTGCTAGCCGCTCCTCGCGTCTGTGAGCGCGTGCGCTTCGTCCTCCGGAGACAGTCTCCGAAAAAGGTGTCTCTTCCACCAATGTGGCGTACAGCACTCTCGCTCTTTATTCGAAGCTTCACCTTCCCAATGTGCGCGTCTCAGGGCGTTTCGATGCAGCTCTGTCCCCTCACCACGCGGCCTCATCGTCAACTGCAATTCTTCCAATGTCCCCCCAACCTGCGCGGTTGCGTTTCTATCTGCGTGCTTCGTTTGTTCGTTCGTTTGTCTTGTCCATTCACGCGAATTGATGTTGGCCCCTCGCCACCTGCACGCGTGATCCTCTTCAGGCCCACGGAGCGTCCACACATTTCGCGTCGCACCAGAATGCCGAATCCTTCCTCTACGGTCACCTCTCCGCGCCAAGGCCGTCTGCCCTAAAAATCCCTTTTTGCTCGCCCCGCGCTTCATTCCGCCCTAGCTGCAATCCTCAAGGCGGTCAATAAGGCCCACACCTGCGGCGCGCTATCCCCGGTTCTACCCGGGTTCTTCTACTCTGTCCTTCTGTCGTTAGTGCCTCCATTCCCTCGTCGTCCCGAAAAAACACCCCTCCGCCTCCCAAGGTCAAGTCTTCCCTAGCCACCCGCCGTCGTCTTCCCCCGCTGTTTGCTGTGCGCTGTCGGTGCAAGTTTCACTGCTGACGCCAGCGCGTCGCTCAGGTCTTCGCGTTGCGACGCGCCAGGCACCGCGGCATTTCCGTGCGCCCTTCTGCGTCACCACGTTCCCGGCACGAGCGCCGAAGCGCCGCGCTCTCCGTCGCGCGTGTCGGCCCCGCATCGACTGCTCACGCGCGAGGTGTGTTTTTTCCGCTTCGTTCCGGTGTCTTCGCCTCGGTTACCTCTCTTCGCTGTATGGCGAGCGTCTTGCACTCTGCCGCGTCGCGCACGCATTCCTCTCCAACGCCCCAGCTGTGCGTCCTCGCGCCGCCATGTCATGCTGTGAGTTTCTCTCTCCTGTCAAGTCCCTCTCAGGCGTGAGTTCCTCACCTGCGTCTCCGTCCTCCACAATTCCTTTTCCGCTCCTCGTTCCCAATGCTGTGTGTAGCCCGTCTGCGGCTTCCGGCTGGCCGCTGCTCCCTGTCCTCTTGCGTTCGTACCTGTCACTGCGCTGCTGGCCAGACGCACGTCATGGCGCTCACTCGTTGTCTGCGCCGTGGTTTTCTTCGTTCCTCTTGTAGCCTCGCCGTCGCGCACCGCGCCGCGGGCCGGTCACCAGAATCCTCACGCAGCAAAACTCTGTGTTGGCAGCCTTGTATGCCTTCCCGCGTCTGTGTGCGTGTGCGGCGTTGTGCGGGCGTGCCCGTGCGCTCCCCGCACCGACGGTTGGCGATTTCCCTGTCCTTTGATCTGCGGTGGCGTCACGCCCTGTTGTCACCCCGTTCGAAGCGCCGTGGTCCGCTAAGTCAACCATTGTCTTTTCGCTTTGTGCCAGCGGCACCGCCATCGTTCGCGCACGCGCCGCCCTTCGGTCCCCGCCGGCGCCCCGCGCCTCGCGCTTCGCTTCCTGTTACTTGTGCTGTCCGTTCACGTTGCTGCGTTACGCATGGCTCGTTCGCGTGTCGACGGCGGCGCTGCGTCCCGGGTCGTCGTCGTCGCGCAAGCCTCACAGCGTCGTTCGCAGCCTGCGCCTGCGCCTCACCTCCGTTTCGCTGCGGCGAGCGTTGCGCGGAGCGAGGCGACCGAGTGGAAATGGCGGTCGCAGCTGCCTTGACAACGCAACTGCTCGGGGCTCGTGGGGGCCTTCGGAGAGCGATGGGCTGCGTCGACTGGGCTGTTTGGGCAAGCGGGGATGCAGGGTGGGGCCAACGGGCGGGGCGGGGGAGGCAGCGGGAGGGGCGGGGGAGGGGCGGAGGGGGAAGGAGCGGGCGAGGTGCCGGGTCAGTCGGCGAGGTGACACGCCGCTGCTCGGGCCAGGGCACTTGGCAGGCGGCTGGCGACGCCTCTGCATTGAAAACGAGCGGCCACAGCGAGGGGGGGGGGACGTTGCGTGTTCTTTTTCGTCGTTTTTTTTTGAAAGCACGTCGAGGATGCGAGCAATGTTTTTTCTGGCTGTGTTACTGGCAGCCGCGGGAACGTTGGTGCGCGACGGCGGCGCCGCAGCTGGGGACACCGTGATGGAATTTCGCGCACTCTGCCGGCTCGCGACAGCACTGGACGCTTTCAGGCACTTGGAGGCATCGGCACTGTGGGGAGAGCAAGACCCGGTTACACAGATAGAGGGGACTTTGAACAAGCTGGCTGGGGGGGGACAAAGGCCATGCGCACACCGCGCTAGGGCGTTCATCGGTGGCCGCGATCAACAGGAGGCAAGCGGAAGAGGAGGGATTGCGGGCCGGGAATGCGCCAAGGGAGGCAAAGGGCCGGGCGACACAGGACAGGACCAGGACAACACACTGCTTTGCCAAGCGAATGAGGCCAAAACGAAAGCGGAGGAGCAAATCAACAAGGCAAAGCGTCTGGCACACGAAGCTTTGTGGGGCAAGGATGAGGGAAAGGTGGAACAGGACACACTACAACTAGAAACCTGGGCAGACAGTCCAGCAAGAAGTACACTAGAAGGCGTCACGAAAGCAGACAAACACTGCGTCGCAAGCAACGTGCTCTGGCTCTGCATGGACAGCGCAGCCACGCACACAGCCAACCCATGCTTCAAAAACACTGGCGTTACCGCATTGGGCAAACTGAGAAGTCACGGACATAACGCCTGCCACACCACTCCAGCCACCGCACTGGAAGTGTGGGAAGCCCTGCAACCACTCTGCATCAACGAAACGGCCGAAGAAGCAAGGCCAGCGGAAGAACTCGCCACAACAGCACTCGCCGCTGCCGAAAACGTCATCGCCAAAATACACGACGTCAGCAACAACGGGGACGGCTTCATTCTGGGACCAGAAGACAGCACAGCCAACACGTGCAACAAGGACGGTAACGAGATCTGCATCAAGTTCGGGTCCAACAGCAGAAAGCTCAAAGAAATCTACTGGCACAAACGAGTGCGCAGCATCACCGCTGCCGTCAAACACGCAAACACTCTCGCAGCCGAAGCGCGCACCCTCGCGACGCACGCCAGACTCACCGCCGCACAGTGCTTAGCAACGGAGGAAGAAGCTAGCACAAGTAACAACAACGAAACAAACGAAAACAGTCAGACGAAGGGGGACCAAGAAGCAGACAACAGCGCCAACGAGCCACAGCACGGAGGGCGAGCACGCCGCCACACAGAAAGCAACAAGGGAGAAGCCAGGACAAGTGAGAAAACAAAGGAACAGCCAGCAACCAGCCAGAACAGCGCAGCCACCGCGCACAGACAACGGCACGCGGAAGCAGCACTGGCCATCCTGGCCACAAGGCTCGCACGTTCAGCAAGGCACGAATAAAAACAACACACACAGCCTGGAAAAAACAAGAAGGGGTGAAAAGGCACAGACAGAAAAAGTGCACACCAACCAAAGAAACACACGCACGAAAAGAGACACAAAGAAAACAAAAGACTTGCACACGACAAAAACAATCAAACTGACACGCACAAACATATAAAGGGAAAAGAACACACAGGGCACACCACGCATCAACACCACAGAACAGCAGTGACCAAGGACACAAAAACACGCACAGTGAAACAGGCCAGCACAAGGAGGCAGGGTGAAGAGAAATCACATGAAGGGCGTGGCGGCAAAGAAAACAAAGCACCCAGCCACAGGGGAGACACAAGAACGCCACAGGTGTTTAAAGGAACGACGCGGGCGAGTTGCAAACAGCTTCGGACACGCTGGCAGCCACGCACGACAGCAACGCACAGGCGCGAGAAGGCACTTTTGGCTGGCAACAAGCCGCGCGACACGCGCCGCAACACACCAAAGATGAAGGTGCACACAGGGAAAGGAAGCGTGCACTGAGGGGAACAACACGCCACGGGAAAACACACAGCGAATCAACAAACGCACAAACGAAAGGCGCGGAAAGCACACGGACAGAAAAGGCAGAACACCCCGCAAAATTTACAAGGGGCGCGGGCGCACAGGTCAGCAACGCGCACACTGACGCACACAAGCGACGCAAACACACACTAAGAAAACAGGACACGGACACGTGAACGGACAGAACGCGCACGAAGCACACAACAAACACAGCCGGCAACACGCAAAAAAAAACAGGCGGAGGCAGCAATGCGTGCAAGAAGACAGTCAGTGAATGCGTGCGAGACGCCGAGGAACACCGACGCAGAAGAGTGCAACGCACTGCGGGACAACATCAAGCATGAACACAAAAGAACAGACAACACAACAGCAGACAAAACAAAAGCAACACGCAGAGGAAGAAAACAGCACAAGCACAGCCAAACCGCAAGGCAGACGGGAAAAAATGCGCGACTGCACAGACACCCCGGTGGCTCAAGGCAAACACAACACAGAAAAAAGCGAGCCCACACACTGCACACCTCACACGCACGCCGTCGCAAAACCACACGCGCAGAGGCCAAACACACAAGGAAGGACAAAAGGAAGACGCACCGACACAGCGCACAGGGACGGACACAACGAAACATACGCACAACAGGCTCGGCGACAAAACGCAGCAAGCGCAAGGCGCGGGGCACACACCAAGAAGCTCGTCACCGGAAAAAGAAAAAGACACACGCATACAGAAAGAACAGCCGCGGAACACAACGCCAGACAAGGGGCCAAAAATAGGGAACACAAAGCCAACAACAAAAGAGGCACGCAAAAGGACGAGGGCTCCAGAAAAGGAGGCAGTGACGTAAGGAGACAAACGACGCGCACTCAGACGAAATAGAAGCCAAAACAAAGCCGGCAAAACAGAAAAGGGGGAAAGAGACAGACAAAAAGAAACGGACAAACACGCGCAAACAACCAAAAAGGGTGGCCATGAAAACCGAAAAAGAAAGTGCACAGCGAAAAGAAAAACAACCGAAGCGCAGAGAAGTAGCGAAAAAAAGAGGAAGCACCAAAAACAGGAAAGGGTCGCGAGGGAAGAGGGAAAAAAAGCAAAAAAAGAAAAAAAGAAAGAAAGGCGCAGAAACAAACGAAGCAAAAAGGCAAGGCCACGAAAAAGAAAGTGAAATAGCTCGAAGGCACGCAAAGAAAGGAGAGCGAAGAGAAAAGAAAAGAAAAAAAGGGAAGGAGGAAGAAAGGGGAAAGTGAAAGGAAGAGAAAAAGACGGAAAAAATAAAAAACACTGCATGAGCATTTTTGTTGCAAAAGGCAAAAAAAATGCACAAGAAGGATAAATAAATAAAAGGCCACCTCACACCAAAAAAAAAATGGCAAACACACGAACGAAACAACAAAAAGAAGTTTGTGAACAAAAAAAGCGAAAAAGCAAAAATAAAAATAAAGGAAAAGGCGAAGGAGGACGCCATTGACAAAGTAAAAAAAAAGAAGCTATTTTTTAAAAAAAAAACAGGTATTAAGAAATTTAAAAAAAAATTGGGACAAGAGGAATAAATAAGGAAAAAAGGAAAAAAAGCGGAAATAAAAATAAGCTAAAAAATAAGAACTCAAAGAAAAAAGATTACATTTAAAAAAAAATTTCTTGGAAAAAAATGTTATGAAAGAAAACAAAGATGCTGATAAACAAATATTCTTCAGAAGAAACTTAAGACAAACCGGAAATATAAACAGAAAAAATTAAAAAAATTAAAAAAAATTGGGCGAAAAGGAGAAAAAAAAAAGAACGAAAAAAAAAAGGGGAAAATATATAAATATATGTGATGTTTTTTTATCTAAAATTTTTCTCTTTGCCTTTTTGATTCTTTTAGAAACTAAGCACGAAATGACTCGATCTTTCGCGTCTCTTTCAGAAGAGGAAAAGTGAAAAAAAATTAAAAATGCATAAAAATTAAAAATGCATAAAAATTAAAATTAAAGTAAATTTTAAATAAAAAATTTTGGAATTTAGCTTTGTTTTTGTTTGCGAAAATAAAAAAGAAAACAATGAACCAAAAAATAACAAATTTAAAAACTAAAATTTTTTAAATAAAAAATTCAAATACAACTCCCTCATCAAAAAAATATTAAAAGCAAATAAAAATAAAAAACAATAAAACAATTTAAATAAATTGTTCACACCTTTCCTTTAAAAAAAAATTAAATTAAAAGCAACACTCTTTATTTATTAAAAAAAAAATTTTCACCTTTTTTAAAAATTCATTCATCTTTTTTCGTTCAATAGCTTTTTTTTCGATTCTGTCTTGTTGACTTCATTCTTTCATCATTCTTCATAAAAAACAAAACTGCTCAATTTTTTCCATCGCCAAGCCATTAAAAATTAACAAAAATAAATTTCCTATTTTCGCGTCTTCAGGTTTCCTCCTTTGCAGTTGCGCTGCGACATCCTTTTTTTCTTCCGCTTTTTTCAGTCTTGCTACAATAAAATCTTCGCTAAAAAACTTCACCTTCTTTTTTTGCAAGACTCGCTTCTCCTGTGCCCCTCTCTTTCACCCCATCTCCCAACCTTATGGCCCTCACCTTCCTTCTTTCCTCCCCTCGTTCCACCCTCATGACAAAAGCTCTTCGTGTTTGCTTCCAATGTCTTTCTCGCTTTTCTTTTGTCGCGTTAAAATTTTTCAGGGCTTTGCCCGACCTTTGTCTCGCTTGCTACGCAAGCGCAATTTAAACCCATCTGCTTGCCAAAACCACTTCTACTCCTCTGTTTTTTTTCCTGTTCTTTTGGCCCTGCGCTGCCGTTTCTCCGCGACTGCGTGGTGGCCTGTTCCTTCATTCTCTCTAACGCGATTCCGAGCGCGCCATTCTTCTTCCTTCCCCTTGTGGCCTCAAAAAAGCGCCGTTTTCTTTTTTTTGGCGATTTCTCCTCCGCGTTGCCTTCTTGTCTCTTCCAGTGTTTGTTGTTTCGGCTCTGCGTGGTGTGATTGCGTGCCGTTGCATTTCCGTCCTGCGCATACCTTGCCGCTGCGCGCAATGCCGTCACCTGTCTGTCCCGAGCCTGCTGTGCGCCTTTCTTTGTCTGCGTTTTTCTTTGCTGCTTGCGCGTCCTTCACCGCGTGTCTTTCTTGCTCCTTCTGGGAGACTGGCCTTTCTGGGGTCCGCCGGCGTCGTCGCCTTGCCCCTGTTTTCTGCGTTTTTCGCGCGTGCTGTGTCTGTCGTAGGCCGTCCTTCCTGACCCTTGTTCGTGCGCTCCCTGTGCCACGCCCTTTCTCCTTTTCCACACTCTCTTCGAACGAAATGCGTTGTCCTTTCTCTTCCCTTCTTCCTGCCAATGCGTTACTTCTGCCCATGGCCCCTTTCTTTTTCCCAACTTCATCTCTCTTCTGTCCCATGTTCCTAAAAACCACGTCTCTGTCCTCCCCTCCTTTTGCGGTCGAGCGCCACCTTCGAAGCCGAGCCTTGTCTGCTGCCAAGTTCGCGACCACCCAAATCCTGTCCCCTTTCCAAATCCCTCGTTTTTGTCGCCGCGTCCGCTCCGTGCGGCATTTCTCTTCGGCCCTTTCTTTTCGTTCGGGCCCGGTTCCTCTCACCGAATTCCCTTCCACTCCCCGACGCCGTTGCTGTGGCGCCTCAGGTGTCATGCACACTTTTCGTTGCATGACGCCGTGTCACTTTGCTTGGCTCCGCGTTTCAATTGTCCCTCGATGAACTCGTTGTCCCTCGTCAAAGCGTTCAGGCGTGCACACCCGGCCCCCTGTCCGACATTCAGCCTTCACTGCGCTTCCCACTGGATCGTCTTCGCGTTGTTGTCTTCTTCCCCTTTCCTTTTCTGCTTTTCTTTCGCCGATATCTTTCCAAGCTCTTCTACGTGGCCTGCCCCCTTTGCAGGCCTCTGCTCTTTCCGCTGTCTGCGCTTCGTCTCCTGTCCTCGGTGCGTGCCCTTTCCAAAGCTCGGTGTCTGCTTGGTTCGTCTGCCCCGCTGCGTCCCCTCCTCCAGAGTCTCTCCCTTTGCTCCGTGCTCTGTCCCGTGGCGTCCAATTCCTTAAACGGCGACTCGGCCTTTTCCCAAAACAGCCGAGGCCTTCCCGCGTTTCTTAGCCGCCCTTTAGTTCCCTCTCCTCGCTCCTGCGCACAAAAAATTTCCTCCGTTCTCCCCTCAGCTCAAAAACCCATTGCTGCCGGCCCTGTTTCTTGCTTTCAATCCTGCGCTCCGCCGCTCTCACCCTCGCTGCTGCGTCCCCCTTCTGGCCGAGTCACAAATCCCGAGTTCGCTTCGCTTATCTGTCCCCGCTTTGCATGCAAGCCTTCTGTTCCAAGCCAGCCGCGTGTTGGTGGGCCCACCTGTTTGCTCTCGGCGCGGTCTTTCGCGAGTCTTTCCTCCAGTGCTTCGTGTGCCTCGTGAATCCGTCTCGAGTCCTTACCCCCTCTCCCCAACACCTGCAACCCGCGACGCGCACCGCCACGTCGCGTGGCGCGTCCAGCGTTCGTCCCAAGCCATGCCTCCCCGTCCCGCCTCCCTGTTCATCTCCGTCCCGATCTTTCCCCCTTCGTTCCTCTTTCCCCAATACCCCCTCCGTCGTCCGCGTCTTGCCCCATTTTACGGAAACACAGTCCGACACAAAATTTCGCACCTTCCCCACCTAAAAATAGCCTGACCGCTTCCGGCGTTTTGCGTCACGGCCTTGTTCCCGTCGCGTTGCTCCCTCACAAAAAATTCGTGCTCCTCAGCATTGCTCCCCTTCAAACCAAATGAGAAGCAACAATTGCCACGAACACTCGCCGTGCGCGCCTCCGCCTCCGACCGCTACCAATTTCTCATGCTTTTCGCTTCGTGCGTCCGTGCCTCGTTCCATTTTTTCCCACAAAATCCGTCTCAGCCCCGGCGCTGCCGAGTTCGTTGCGCCTTGCCCTCTTGCGTACGAAAATGTAGAGGCGCAAAAGTGTTTCAATCCTTCCCCCCTCTAAGCGCGACCCCGTCCCTTTTGTCTCTCTGTGCTGTGCGCTGAGCCCCTTGCTCCGAAGCCCCGCGCCGGTTACTCTTTCCTCTCCTCTGCGGCAGTCCCCCAAGTCTCTTCAGGTTCATCACCTCGTGTGCCCCTCGAGCTCTATCTTTGACTGTCCTTTCAACTTCCTGTTTCTTGTCGCGTGCCTTCGCGCGCTATGTCACGTCCCTTTCGCGTCCAAGCCCCCCTTTCCACACGGCTACTGTCGAAGCGCGCCTTTCTCCTGTGGCTCCTCCCTACTTCGCCTCTTCCACGCACCTCTTGCTCTTCTCCGCCTACCCTCGTCGCTCCCTGTTTCTTATCTCTCCCTTCCACTTGCACATGCCGCTTGTCCGCTCTTTCCACGCGTTTTCATTCCCCTCACCCCGCTGTTTGGTCCGACTGTTTTTCGTTCTGTTGGCGTTCCCACGTCGACCAAATGCCTCCGACGCGGCTGGCGCATTCGTCCCTCCCTTTTTCAAACCCTTCACATTCGTCGTTGCTCCCCCTGTCGCTGCGCTCCCATACGCTGGCACGCACGCGCCTTCCCTTTCACTCCGTTCCGCTCCATCCTTCGCGTCTGCGTTTTTACACCGCCGACAGGTGTACGCCTCTTTCTCTCTTCCCCACTGCCCGCTGGTCTCCACACGCCTCCACTTCGTGAGGATGCGTGTCTTCACACCCCCTCCTTCCTTGCCCGCCCAAGTTCCTTCCCTGGTCCCTTTCGCACCTTCCCTTTTCTTCCCTGCTCTCGCCACCACTTTCCTTCCACCGGCACTGTCTCCTGTCCTCCTCCCATTTTCCGTTCTCCTCCAAGGCCCTCGAATCCCTCGTTCCAAGGCCTTGGCTTGCCAGTCCGCCATGCGGTGCAGTCACACTCTCTCACCAAAGTCTTTCGCGCTCTGTGCCTTTCTGCGTCTTTCCTTTGCCTCAAGTCACTCTTTCTCTGTGGTCGGTCCTGTGCTTTTTTCGCTCCCCCTCGTTTCCCTCCCACCGTGGTGTCTGCCCCCGGCTACGGCTCCCCGCTCGTGCTCCAAACTGCGTTGCCCTCCGCGCCTGTGCCAAGCGTTCCCCTTGTTGCCACTTCGCTCTGCCTCCCCCGCCTCGATGCATCGCCTGGCTTCCTCCCCGGTTCCCCCGTTTGTCCCGGTTGTCCCCGAGTCCCCCTCGCCGCTTCTTCTGTCGTTCCGCGACTCCTCGCATGTCCCTCGCCTCGGTCGAAGTCCCCGCCGCTCAATCGTCTCCCTTGCCGTTCCCAAACAAAAAATGGGCGCTGAGCTGCAACTCCCCTGTTGCCCGCCTCGGACGTCTCACTCCGCGGCTTCTGTTCCTTCCCTGTTCTTGTCCCCCATGTTCTGCGCACTGCGTCTCCTGAACGCTTTTACCCCTTGCGCGCTCCTCTGCGCCGCGCCAAAATTTCTTCTCTGGTCCCCCCCCCTTTCCGCGTTCCGTCCTTACGCCGCTTTTCCTCTGTGGTGTTTGCCGCAGCTACCGCATCCTGTGTTTCTTCTCGCTGAACCTCGTGCGTCCTCTGGCTCGCTGCGATCCGTGTTTGCCTTGACTGTCTCTCCTGTCTCTTCTGCCGTTCCTCCACTGTTCTTCCCTTCTGCCCTCCTACACCACACCGTGCAGCGCGGCTCTTCTTCCCTCCTGTACTTCTTTGCTGCTCTCTCCTCCAACTCTTCAGCCCACCCTTTTCTCCTGATCCACTCCTCCTCATCCTTTGCGCTCATTTCCCCCTGCTTACAAGCACCTTCTCCTTGCCTGTCCTGCTTCCTCTTGCGTCTTTTGCCTGTCGTCTACCCGTTGCTTCCCCAGCCGACAACTTCGCCTTCTTCTTACTTCCCCGCGTCCCATGCAGGTCTTTCTTCTTCGTCTGCCGCCCGCTCTTTGCTTCACCTGTCACGCGCTTTCTATTCAGTCCCAATGTGCCCCTAACCACTTCGAGTCCCAACACCTGCGCGCGCGGCCCCCTGTTCCTCTCTGCGTTAGCCTGCGTTCTTGTCTTCTTCACATGCCTCACTTGTGTCCTGGCGCGCCAGTCTCGTTGCCCACATGCTCGTGTCCTGCTGCGCTCCTCTCGTTTCGGCGCAGTGCGCGGTGTTCGCCTGGTATTTCCTGCGTTCGTTTGACTTCGGTTGGTCCACTGGCCCGCTCACCTGCTGGGAGCAAACTAAGTTCTTCCGCAGTTGGGCGGCCTCGCTTTGTTGGCCCGCACTCTTCTCAGTGGCGCTTCCCACCCTGGTCCTCCGCGGACACCTCCTCCTCCGGCGTCGGTCTGTCCTTGTGCCTCGCCACACGTTCTCTACCCTCCTCGCCTCGTCTGACCTCTCTGACCCTGTGCCACCCCTCCTCTCCCTGTTGTCACCCTCCGGTCTGCCCGCACGTCCGCTTGTCCCCTGGACCCCGCGTGGTGCATCCTTCCTAGTCCCGCTTTTTCGTTTTGGCCAACCCTCTGTGCCCGCATGTTCTCCCGTTCCTGATCCCTCTCACCGGCTTGCGCCTGGCCACACGCATTCCCCCCGTTGGCCTGCAAAACACCTGCACGTACCAGGTGCGTCCGTTCACCCACGCAAGTCGCCCCGTGTTGCTCTTCTGTTCTGCCGCGTCACAATCCTGCCAAGCAACCCCTCACTCCGACTTCTCTGTGCTTTGTTGCGGTGTTCCCCTGTTTCCCACTTCTCTGCCGCCAATTTCCGCTATCCGTTTCCCCCGCTTCCCGCCTTCCCACAACTCGGGCACCGCTTGCCTCCCCCCGTCAGCGGTCCAAAACCCCCAAAACCCGCTCGCCTTCCCGCTGTCCCCGAACTAATGCCCTTTCCCCCGTTGGCCTCTGTGTTCCCTGAAGTCTCGCAAACGCCTAGCCCCATTCCTCCCTTCTGGCTCCCTGCCCCCTTTTCCCCTCCTAATCCCCCGCCGAATCCCATGCGCCTTACTCTTCCTGGCCTTCCGTTCCACGCGTCCCGTGGCTCCGCTGCGAAGGAAACCACCTTCCGCCCCCTCCTCGCGCCCGACTCTTCTTTCAGTCACCTTTCCTTTTTCGTGCACTTCCCTCCAGCTCCCCTCGCACGCGGCCTTCTGTTCCTCCACCTTTGTCGCAGAGCGGTCCACTTGTGTTGTTTCCCATTCGTCTCCGCTCCGGCTCGCACCGTCCTAGCATGTTGGGCACAACGGCGTCCGAGTGTGCCGATCACCGCCGTGTTGCCACCACCTTCGCCCTCGTCGCGTCGTCGGCCCCTATCATCAGCTGTGGTCGTCCTCGCCCTGCGTTGCAAAAATGTCCTGTCGTTAGCGTGCCCGATTCCTGCGTCTCCTCCTCCCTCATGTCTGTGTTCTACGCGGGCTCTCGCCACAACTTCGTTCGCATCGGGCTATGCGCGCAACGCCACTCCCGCTGCGCGTGCTGGTGTCGTGTTCCCCTTGTTCGAATGAGCGGTCTTTTTGACGACCTCAATCAGCAACCAGTCCGTCCTCGATACGTCTTGCGGGCGTTGCCAAGTTCGTTTCCTTTTTCGCCAGTCACGTGACAGCTGTATCTCGCTTCCTCTTCCCCCATTTCATGGCAAAAAAGGGCCGCCGTGCTTCCGCGTTCCCGCAACGTGCCAGCTGTGTTTGTCCTTGCGCTGTGCTCTTCGTCCGCGCTCTCACTTTCCTTGTATGGACCACGTTCACTCAAAGATGTCTTGTTGCGGCGTCCTCCCGCTATTCGCGCGACCCTTCTCCCACTCGTCCTCCGCACGCTCGTCGCGCCTTCCTTTCCTCACCTCTTCCTCCCTCTCTGCTAGCCGCTCCTCGCGTCTGTGAGCGCGTGCGCTTCGTCCTCCGGAAACAGTCTCCGAAAAAGGTGTCTCTTCCACCAATGTGGCGTTCAGCACTCTCGCTCTTTATTCGAAGCTTCACCTTCCCAATGTGCGCGTCTCAGGGCGTTTCGATGCATGTCTGTCTCCTCACCACGCGGCCTCATCGTCAACTGCAATTCTTCCAATGTCCCCCCAACCTGCGCGGTTGCGTTTCTATCTGCGTGCCGCGTTTGTTCGTTCCTTTGTCTTGTCCATTCACGCGCATTGATGTTTCCCCCTCGCCACCTGCACGCGTGATCCTCTTCAGGCCCACGGAGCGTCCACACATTTCGCGTCGCACCAGAATGCCGGATCCTTCCTCTACGGTCACCTCTCCGCGCCAAGGCCGTCTGCCCTAAAAATCCCTTTTCGCTCGCCCCGCGCTTCATTCCGTCCTACCTGCAATCCCCAAGGCGGTCAATAAGGCCCACACCTGCGGCGCGCGATCCCCGGTTCTTCCCGGGTTCTTCTACTCTGTCCTTCTGTCGTTAGTTTCTCCATTCCCTCGTCGTCCCGAAAAAACACCCCTCCGCCTCCCAAGGTCAAGTCTTCCCTAGCCACCCGCCGTCGTCTTTCCCCGCTGTTTGCTGTGCGCTGTCGGTGCAAGTTTCACTGCTGACGCCAGCGCGTCGCTCAGGTCTTCGCGTCGCGACGCGCCAGGCACCGCGGCATTTCCGTGCGCCCTTCTGCGTCACCACGTTCCCGGCACGAGCGCCGAAGCGCCGCGCTCTCCGTCGCGCGTGTCGGCCCCGCATCGACTGCTCACGCGCGAGGTGTGTTTTTTCCGCTTCGTTCCGGTGTCTTCGCCTCGGTTACCTCTCTTCGCTGTATGGCGAGCGTCTTGCACTCTGCCGCGTCGCGCACGCATTCCTCTCCAACGCCCCAGCTGTGCGTCCTCGCGCCGCCATGTCATGCTGTGAGTTTCTCTCTCCTGTCAAGTCCCTCTCAGGCGTGAGTTCCTCACCTGCGTCTCCGTCCTCCACAATTCCTTTTCCGCTCCTCGTTCCCAATGCTGTGTGTAGCCCGTCTGCGGCTTCCGGCTGGCCGCTGCTCCCTGTCCTCTGTCGTTCGTACCTGTCACTGCGCTTCTGGCCAGACGCACGTCATGGCGCTCACTCGTTGTCTGCGCCGTGGTTTTCTTCGTTCCTCTTGTAGCCTCGCCGTCGCGCACCGCGCCGCGAGCCGGTTACCAGAATCCTCGCGCCGCAAAACTCTGTGTTGGCAGCCTTGTATGCCTTCCCGCGTCTGTGTGCGTGTGCGGCGTTGTGCGGGCGTGCCCGTGCGCTCCCCGCACCGACGGTTGGCGATTTCCCTGTCCTTTGATCTGCGGTGGCGTCACGCCCTGTTGTCACCCCGTTCGAAGCGCCGTGGTCCGCTAAGTCAACCATTGTCTTTTCGCTTTGTGCCAGCGGCACCGCCATCGTTCGCGCACGCGCCGCCCTTCGGTCCCCGCCGGCGCCCCGCGCCTCGCGCTTCGCTTCCTGTTACTTGTGCTGTCCGTTCACGTTGCTGCGTTACGCACGGCTCGTTCGCGTGTCGACGGCGGCGCTGCGTCCCGGGTCGTCGTCGTCGCGCAAGCCTCACAGCGTCGTTCGCAGCCTGCGCCTGCGCCTCACCTCCGTTTCGCTGCGGCGAGCGTTGCGCGGAGCGAGGCGACCGAGTGGAAATGGCGGTCGCAGCTGCCTTGACAACGCAACTGCTCGGGGCTCGTGGGGGCCTTCGGAGAGCGATGGGCTGCGTCGACTGGGCTGTTGGGGCAAGCGGGGATGCAGGGTGGGGGCAACGGGCGGGGCGGGGGAGGCAGCGGGAGGGGCGGGGGAGGGGTGGAGGGGGAAGGAGCGGGCGAGGTGCCGGGTCAGTCGGCGAGGCAACACGCCGCTGCTCGGGCCAGGGCACTTGGCACGCGGCTGGCGGAGCCTCGGCATTGAAAACGCGCGGGCACAGCGAGGGGGGGGGGACGTTGCGTGGCTTTTTTGTCGTTTTTTTTTAGAAAGCACGTAGAGGATGCAAGCAATGTTTTTTTTGGCTGTGGCACTGGCAGCCGCGGGCACGGCGGTGCGCGACGGCAGCTGCGCATGTGGGGAAACCGTGATGGAATTTCGCGCACTCTTGCGGCTCGCGACAGCACTGGACGCTTTCAAGCACTTGGAGGCATCGGCACTGTGGCGAGGGCAAGACCCGGTTAAACAGATAGAGGAGACTTTGAACAAGCTGGCTGCGGGGGGGGAGAAGCCATGCGCACGCCGCGCTAGGGCATTCATCGGTGGCCGCGCTCAACAGGAAGGCAGGGAAGGAGGAGGGGTTACGGGGGAAGCATGCGACAGGGGGCCCACAGGAGCGGACCACACAGGACAGGACCGGGTGGACACACTGCTTTGCCAAGCGAAAGAGGCCAAAACACAAGCGGAGGAGCAAATCAACAAGGCAAAGGTTCTGGCACACGAAGCTTTGTGGGGCGAGGAAAGTGGGGAGGTGAACGCGGGCACACTGCAACTGGGCACCTGGGCAGACAGTCCGAACGCAGAAAGCCTGGCAGGCGTCGCGAAGGCAGACGCACACTGCGTCGCAAGCAACGTGCTCTGGCTCTGCAAGGACGGCACAAACACCGACACAGCCAACCCCTGCTTCAAAAACGCTGCAGTTGCCGCACTGGGCAAACTCACAAGTCACAAGCATACCGACTGCCACGGCACTCCAACCGCCGCGCTCGCAGTATGGACAGCCCTAGCACCACTCTGCATCAACGCAACGGACAAGGAGGAAAGGCCAGCGGAAGAACTCGCCACAACAGCACTCGCCGCTGCCGAAAACGTCATCGCCAAAATACACGACGTCAGCGACAACGGGCAAAAATTCATTCTGGGACCACAGGGAAACACAGCCTCATCGTGCGACAAGGGAGCCAAAGAAATCTGCATCAAGTTCGGCTCCGACAACAACAAGCTCAAAGGAATCTACTGGCACGCACGCGTGCGCAGCATCACCGCTGCCGTCAAACACGCAAACACTCTCGCCGCCGAAGCACGCACCCTCGCAACGCACGCCAGACTCACCGCCGCACAGTGCTTAGCAACGGAGGCAGAAGCTAGCACAGGCGCCAGCAACGAGTCACACGAAAACAGTCAGACGAAAGAGGACCAAGAAGCAGACAACAGCGCCAACGAGGCACAGCACGGAGGGCGAGCACGCCGCCACACAGAAAGCAACCAGGACGAAGCCAGGACAAGTGAGAAAACAAAGGCACAGCCAAGAACCAGCCAAAACAGCGCAGCCACCCCGCACAGACAACAGCACGCGGAAGCAGCACTGGCCATCCTGGCCACAAGGCTCGCACGTTCAGCAAGGCACAAATAAAAACAACACACACAGCCTGGAAACAGCAAGAAAGGGTGAAAAGGCAAACACAGAAAAAAGTGCACACCGACCAAAGAAACGCACGCAAAAAGACACACAACGAAAACAAAAGACTTGCACACGACAAAAACGCTCAAACTGACACGCGCAAACATATAAAGGGAAAAGAACACACAGGGCACACCACGCATCAACACCACAGAACAGCAGTGACCAAGGAACAAAAACACGCACAGTGAAGCAGGCCAGCACAAGGAGGCAAGGGGGAAGAGAAACACATGAAGGGCGTGGCGGCAAAGAAAACAAAGCACCCAGCCACAGGGGAGACACAAGAACGCCACAGGTGTTTAAAGGAACGACGCGGGCACGTTGCAAACAGCTTCGGACACGCTGGCAGCCGCGAAACCCAGCAACGCACAGGCGCGAGAGGGCACTTTTGGCTAGCAACAAGCCGCAGGGCACGCGCCGCAACACAACAAAGATAAAAGTGCACACAGGGAAGGGACTCGTGCACTGAGGGAACAACACGCCACGGGAAAACACACAGCGAATCAACAAACGCACAAGAGAAAGGACAGGCAAGCACAAGGACAGAAAAGGCAGAACACCCCGCAAAATTTACAAGGGGCGCGGGCGCACAGGTCAGCAAGGCGCACACTGACGCACACAAGCGACGCAGCCACACACTAAGACAACAGGACACGGACAAGTGAACAGACAGAGCGCGCACGCAGCACACAACAAACACAGCCGGCAACACGCACAACCAAACAGGCAGAGGCAGCAATGCGTGCAAGAAGACAATCAGTGAAAGCGTGCGAGACGCCGAGGAACACACACGCAAGAGACCAGCGCACTGCGGGACAACATCAAGCATGAACACAAAAGAACAGAGCAAACAACAGCAGACAAAACAAAAGCAACACACAGAGGAAGAAAACAGCACAAGCACAGCCAAACCGCAAGGCAGACGGGAAAAAATGCGCGACTGCACAGACACCCCGGTGGCTCAAGGCAAACACAACACAGAAAAAAGCGAGACCACACACTGCACACCTCACACGCACGCCGTCGCAAACACACACGCGACGGCCAAACACACAAGGAAGGACAAAAGGAAGACACACCGACACAGCGCACAGGGACGGACGAAACGAAACATACGCACAACAAGCTCGGAGACAAAACGCACGAAGCGCAAGGAGCGGGGCACACACCAAGAAGCTCGTCACCGGAAAAAGAAAAAGACACACGCATACAGAAAGAACAGCCGCGGAACACAACGCCAGACAAGGGGCCAAAAATAGGGAACACAAAGCCAACAACAAAAAAGGCACGCAAAAAGACGAGGGCTCCAGAAAAGGAGGCAGTGACGTAAGGAGACAAACAACGCGCACTCAGACGAAATAGAAGCCAAAACTAAGCCGGCAAAACAGAAAAGGGGGAAAGAGACAGACAAAAAGAAACGGACAAACACGCGCACACAACCATAAAGGGTGGCCATGAAAACCGAAAAAGAAAGTGCACAGCGAAAAGAAAAACAACCGAAGCGCAGAGAAGTAGCGAAAAAAAGAGGAAGCACCAAAAACAAGAAAGGGTCGCGAGGAAAAAAAGCAAAACAAGAAAGAAAGAAAGAAAGAAAGAAAGGCGCAGAAACAAACGAAGCAAAAAGGAAAGGCCGCGAAAAACAAAGTGAAATAGCTAGAAGGCACACAAAGAAAGGAGGGGGAAAAGAAAAGGCAAGAAAAAAAGGGAAGGAGGAAGAAAGGGGAGGGTGGAAGGAAAAGAAAAAGACGGAAAAAATAAAAAACACTTCGTGAGCATTTTTGTTGCAAAAGGCAAAAAAAATGCACAATAACGCTAAATAAATAAAAGGCCACCTCACACCAAAAAAAAAATGGCAAACAGACTTACACGAAACGACAAAGATAAGTTTGTGAGCAAAAAAAGCGGAAAAGCAAAAATAAACATAAAGAAGAAGACGAAGGAGGACGCTATTGACAAAGTAAGAAAGCAGTAGCTAATTTTTAAAAAAAAACAGGTATTAAGAAAATTTAAAAAAAATTGGGGAACGAGGAATAAGGAAAAAAGGAAAAAAAGGAAAAAAAGAAATAAAAAATAAAAATAAGCTAAAAAATAAAACTCAAAGAAAAAAGATTACATTTAAAAAAAGTTTCTTGGAAAAAAATATTATGAATGAAAACAAAGATGCTGATAAACAAATATTCTTCAGAAGAAACTTAAGACAAACTGTAAGTATAAACAGAAAAAATTAAAAAAATTAAAAAAATTGGAAAGAAAAATTAGAAGAAGCAAAATGGGAAAAAAAAAAAAGGGGAAAATATAAAAATATATGTTTTTGTTTTTGTTTTTTATCTAAAATTTTTGTCTTTGCCTTTTTGAAGCTTTTAGAAACTAAGCACGAAATGACTCTATTTTTCTCGTCTCTTTCAGAAGAGGAAAAGTGAAGAAAAATTAAAAATTCATAAAAATTAAAATTAAAGTAAATTTAAAAAAAAAAATTTTGGATCTTAGCTTTATTTCTGTTTGCGAAAATAAAGCTAAAGAAAACAATGAAACAAAAAATAACAAATTTAAAAACTAAAATTTTTTAAATAAAAAATTCAAATACTACTCCCTCATCAAAAAAATATTAAAAGCAAATAAAAATAAAAAATAATAAAACAATTTAAATAAATTGTTCACGGCTGCCCTTTAAAAAAAAATTAAATTAAAAGCAACATTCTCTATTTATTAAAAAAAATTTTCACCTTTTTTAAAAATTCATTCCCCTTTTTTCGCGCAATATCTTTCTTTGCGATTCCTGCTTGTTGTCTTCATTCTTTCATCATTCTTCATAAAAAACAAAACTGCTCAATTTTTTGCCTTCCGAAAACATTAAAAATTAACAAAAATAAATTTCGCGTTTTCAGTGTTTCCCCTTTTCAGTTGCGGATTTTTTGCGACATCCTTTTTTTCTTCCGCTTTTTTCAGTCTTGCTACAATAAAATCTTCGCTGAAAAACTCCTCCTTCTTTTTTTGCAAGACTCGCTTCTCCTTTGCCCCTCTCTTTCACCCCATTTCCCAACCTTATGGCCTCCACCTTCCTTCTTTCCGCCCCTCGTTTCACCCTCATGACAAAAGCTCTTCGTGTGTGCTTCCAATGGCTTCCTCGCTTTCTTGCGGCGCCTTAAAATTTTTCAGGGCTTTGCCCGACCTGTTTCTCGCTTGGTACGCAAGCGCAATTTAAACCCATCGGCTTGCCAAAACGCCCTCTACTTCTCTGTTTTTTTTCCTGGTTCTTTTGGCCCTGCGCTGCCGTTTCTCCGCGACTGCGTGGTGGTCTGTTCCTTCTTTCTCTCTAACGCGATTCTGATCCTGCCCTTCTTCTTCCATACCCTTGTGGCCTCAAAAAAGCGCCGTTTTCTTTTTTTTGGCGATTCTTCCTTCGAGTTGCCTTCTTGTCTCTTCCAGTGTTTGTTGTCGTGTTTTTGCCTGGTGTGATTCTGCGCCGTTGCCTTTCCGTCCCGCGCATACCTTGCCGCTGCGCGCAATGCCGTCACCTGTCTGTCCCAATTCTGTTGTGCCCCTTTCTTTGCCTGCGTTTTTCTCCGCTGCTTGCGCGTCCTTCACCGCGTGTCTTGCTTGGTCCTTCTGGGAGACTGGCCCTTCGGGCCCCCTCTGGCGTCGTTGCCTTGGCCCGTCTTTCTGCGTTTTGTGCGCGTGCTGTTTCTGTCCTGGGCCGTCCTTCCTGACCCCTGTCCGTTCTCTCCCTGTGCCACTTCCTCTCTTTTTCTCCACACTCTCTTCGGGCGAAATGCGTTGTCCTTGCCCTTCCCTTCCTGCCAATGCGTTACTTCTGCCCATGGTGCCCTTTCTTTTTCCCTACTTCATCTCTCTTCTGTCCCATGTTCCTAAAAACCACGTCTCTGTCCTCCCCTCCTTTCGCGGTCGAGTGCCACCTTCGAAGCCGAGCCTCGCCGCCTTCCAAGTTCGCGACCACCCATTTCCTGTTCTCTTTCCAAATCCCTCCTTTTCGGCGTCGTGTCCGCTCCGTGCGGCATTTCTCTTCGGCCCTTTCTTTTCTGTCAGGCCCGGTTCCTCTCACCGAATTCCCTTCCACTCCCCGACGCTCTTGCTGTTTCGCCTCAGCAGTCATGCACACATTTCGTTGCATGACGCCGTGTCACTTTGCTTGTGTCCGCGTTGCAATGCGTTCTCGATGAACGCGTTGTCCCGCGTCAAAGCGGTCAGGCGTGCACACCCGGCCTCCTGTCCGACATTCAGCCTTCACTGCGCTTCCCACTGGATCGTCTTCGCGTTGTTGTCTTCTTCCCCTTTCCTTTTCTGCTTTTCTTTCGCCGATATCTTTCCAAGCTCTTCTACGTGGCCTGCCCCCTTTGCAGGCCTCTTGTCTTTCCGCTGTCTGCTGTTCGTCTCCTGTCCTCGGTGCGTGCCCTTTCCAAAGCTCGGTGTCTTCTTGGTTCCCCTGCCCCGCTGCCTCCCCTCTTCCAGAGTCTCTCCCGCTGCCCCGTGCTCTGTCCCTTGGCGTCCAATTCCTTAAACGGCGACTCGGCCTTGTCCCAAAACAGCCGAGGCCTCCCCGCGTTTCTTTTTCTCCCTCTAGTGCCCTTTCCTCGCTCCAGCGCACAAAAAATTTCCTCCGTTCTCCCCTTAGCTCAAAAACCCATTGCTTCTGTCCCTGTTTTTTGCTTTCAATCCTGCGCTCGGCCTGCTTCACCCTCTGTCCTGCGTCCCCCTTCTGCCCGAGTCACAAATCCCGAGTCCGCTTCGCTTATCTTGCCTCGCTTTGCATGCAAGCCTTCTGTTCCAATCCAGCCGCGTGTTGGTGGGCCCACCTGTTTCCTCTCGGCTCGGTCTTTCGCGAGTCTTTCCTCCAGTGCTTCGTGTCTCCCGTGAATCCGTCTCGAGTCCTTACCCCCTCTCCTCAACACCTGCAACCCGCGACGCACACCGCCACGTCGCGTGGCGCGTCCAGCGTTCGTCCCAAGCCATGCGGCCCCGTCCCGCCTCCCCGTTCATCTCCGTCCCGATCTTTCCCCCTTCGTTCCCCCTTCCCCAATTTCCCTTCCGTCCTGCTGGCCTTGCCCCATTTTACGGAAACACAGTCCGACACAACATTTCGCACCTCGCCCACCTAAAAATAGCCTGACCGCTTCCGGCGTTGCACGTCACGGCCTTTGTCCCGTCGCGTTGCTTCCTCACAAAAAATTCGTGCTCCTCAGCATCGTTCTCCTTCAAACCAAATGAGAAGCAACAATTGCCACGAACACTCGCCGTGCGCGCCTGCGCCTCCGACCGCTTCCAATTTCTCATGCTGTTTGCTTCGGCCGTCCGTGCCTCGTTCCATTTTTTCCCACAAAAGCCGTCTCAGCCCCGTCGCTGCCGAGTTCGTTTCGCCGCGCCCTCTTGCGTACGAAAATGTAGAGTCGCAAAAGTGTTTCAATCCTTCCCCCCTCTAAGCGCGACCCCTGCCCTCTTGCCTCTCTGTGCTGTGCGCTGAGCCCCTTGCTCCGAAGCGCCGCGCCGGTTACTCTTTCCTCTCCTCTGCGGCAGTCCCCCAAGTCTCTTCAGGTTCATCACCTCGTGTGCCCCTCGAGCTCTATCTCTGACTGTCCTTTCAACTTCCTGTTTCTTGTCTCGTGCCTTCGCGCGCTATGTCACGTCCCTTTCGCGTCCAAGCCCCCCTTTCCACACGGCTACTGTCGAATCGCGCCTTTCTCTTGTGGCTGCTCCCTACTTCGCCTCTTCTACGCACCTCTTGATCTTCTCCGCCTACCCTCGTCGCTCCCTGTTTCTTATCTCTCCCTTCCACTTGCACATGCTGCTTGTCCGCTCTTTCCACGCGTTTTCATTCCCCTCACCCCGCTGTTTGGTCCGATTGTTTTTCTTTCTGTTGGCGTTTTCACGTCGACCAAATGCCTCCGACGCGTGTGGCGCATTCGTCCCTCCCTTTTTCAAACCCTTCACATCCGTCGTTGCTCCCCCTGTCGCTGCGCTCCCATACGCTGGCACGCACTCGCCTTCCCTTTCACTCCTGTCCTGTCCATCCTTCGCGTCTGCGTTTTTACACCGCCGACAGGTGTACGCCTCTTTCTCTCTTCCCCCTTGCCCGCTGGTCTCCACACGCCTCCACTTCGTGAGGATGCGTGTCTTCAAACCCCCCTCCTTCCTTGCCCGCCCAAGTTCCTTCCCTGTTCCCTTTCGCACCTGTCCTCTTCTTCCTTGCTCTCGCCACCACCGTCCTTCCACCGGCACTGTCTCCTTTCCTCCTTCCATTTTCCGTTTTCTCCCAAGGCCCTCGAATCCCTCGTTCCAAGGCCTTGGCTTGCCAGTCCGCCAGCCGGTGCAGTCACACTCTCTCACCAAAGTCCTTCGCGCTCTGTGCCTTTCTGCGTTCTCCCTGCGCCCCAAGTCACGCTTTCCCTGTGGTCGGTCCTGTGCTTTTTTCGGTCCCCCTCGTTTCCCTCCCACCTTTGTGTCTTTCCCCGGCTACTTCTCCCCGCTCGTGCGCCAAACTTCGTTGCCCTCCGCGCCTGTGCCAAGCTTCCCCCTTGTTGCCACTTCGCTTTGCCTCCCCCGCCTCGATGCATCGCCTGGCTTCCTCCCCGGTTCCCCCTGTCGTCCGGGTGCCCCCGAGTCCCCCTCGCCGCTTCTTTTGTCGTTCCGCGACTCCTCGCATGTTCCTCTCCTCTGTCGAAGTTCCCGCCGCTCAATCGTCTTCCTTGCCCATCCCAAACAAAAAATGGGCGCTGAGCTGCAACTTTCCTGTTCTCCGCCTCGGACGTCTCACTTCGCGGCTTCTGTTCCTTCCCTGCGCTTGTCCCCCATTTTCTGCGCACTGCGTCTCCTGAACGCTTTTACCCCTTGCGCGCTCCTCTGCTCCGCGCCAAAATTTCTTTTCTGGGCCCCCCCCGACCCGCGTTCCTTCCTTACGCCGCCTTTCCGCTCTGGTGTTTGCCGCAGCTACCGCACCCTGTGTTTCGTTTCGCTGAACCTCGTGCGTCCTCGCGTCCGTTGCGATCCGTGTTTGCCTTGACCGTCCTTCCTGTTTCTTCTGCCGTTCCTCCACTGTTCATTCCTTCTGCCCTCCTACACCAGCCCGTGCAGCTCGGCTCTTCTTCCCTCCTGTACTTCTTTGCGTCTCTCTCCTCCAACTCGTCAGCCCACCCTTTTCTCCTGCTCCACTCCTTCTCATCCTTTGCGCTCATTTCCCCTTGCTCACAAGCCCACCTCCTTTCCTTTCCTGCTGCCTCTTGCGTCTTTTGCCTGTCGTCTACCCGTTGCTTCCCCAGCCGTCAACTTCGCCTTCTTCTTACTTTCCCGCGTCCCATGCAGGTCTTTCCTCTTCGTCTGCCGCCCGCTCTTTGCTTCACCTGTCACGCGCTTTCTATTCAGTCCCAATGTGTCCCTAACCACTTCGAGTCCCAACACCTGCGCGCGCGGCCCCCTGTTCTTCTCTGCGTTAGCCTGCGTTCTTGTCTTCTTCACATGCCTCACTTGTGTCCCGTCGCGCCAGTCTCGTCGCCCACATTGTCGTGTCCTGCTGCGCTCCTCTCTTTTCGTCGCAGTGCTCGGTGCTCGCCTGTTATCTCCTCCGTTCGTTTGACTTCGTCTGGTCCACTGGCCCGCTCACCTGCTGGGAGCAAACTAAGTTCTTCCGCAGTTGGGCGGCCTCGCTTTGTTGTCCCGCACTCTCTTCAGTGGCGCTTCCCACCCTGGCCCTCCGCGGTCACCTCCTCCTCCGGCGTCGCTCTGTCCTTGTCCCTCGCCACACGTTCTCTACCCTCCTCGCCTCGTCTGACCTCTCTGACCCTGTGCCACTCCTTCTCTCCCTGTCGTCACCCTCCGGTCTATCCGCACGTCCGCTTGTCCCCTGGACCCCTCGTGGTGCATCCTTCCTAGTCCCGCTTTTTCGTTTTGGCCAACCCTCTGTGCCCGCATGTTCTCCCGTTCCTGATCCCTCTCATCGGCGCGCGCCTGGCCACACGCATTCCTCCCTGTGGCCTGCAAAACACCTGCACGTACCAGGTGCGTCCGTTCACCCACGCAATGCGCCCCGTGTTGCTCTTCTGTTCTGCCGCGTCACAATCCTGCCTAGCAACCCCTCACTCCGACTTCTCTGTTCTTTGCTGCGGTGTTCCCCTGTTTCCCACTTCTCCTGCGCCAATTTCCGCTATCCGTTCTCCCTGCTTCCCGCCTTCCCACAACTCGGGCACCGCTTGCCTCTTCCCTTCAGCGGCCCAAAACCCCCAAAACCCGCTCGCCTTCCCGCTGTCCCTCCGTTCCCGTACTAATGCCCTTTCCCCCGTTGGCCTCTGTGATCCCTGAAGTCTCGCAAACGCCTAGCCCCATTCTTCCCTTCTGGCTCCCTGCCCCCTTTTCCCCTCCTAATCCCCCGCCGAATCCCATGCGCCTTACTCATCCTGGCCTTCCGTTCCACGCTTCCCGTGTCTCCGCTGCGAAGGAAACCACCTTCCGCCCCCTCCTCGCGCCCGACTCTTCTTTCAGTCACCTTTCCTTTTTCGTGCACTTCCCTCCAGCATGTCTCGCACGCGGCCTTCTGTTCCTACACCTTTGTCGCAGAGCGGGCCACTTGTGTTGTTTCCCATTCGTCTCCGCTCCGGCTCTCACCGTCCTAGCATGTTGGGCACAACGGCGTCCGAGTGTGCCGAGCACCGCCGTGTTGCCACCACCTTCCCCCTCGTCGCGTCGTCGTCCCCTATCATCAGCTGTGGGCGTCCTCGCCCTGCGTTGCAAAAATGTCCTGTCGTTAGCGTGCCCGATCCCCTGCGTGTCCGTTTCCCCTCATGTTCGTGTCCTGCGCGGGCTCTCGCCACATCTTCCTCCGCATCGGGCTATGCTGGCAACGCCAATCCCGCTGCTCGTGTTGGTGTCGTGTTCCCCTTGTTCGAATGAGCGGTCTTTTTGACGACCTCAATCAGCAACCAGTCCGCCCTCGATACGTCTTTCGGGCGTCGCCAAGTCCGTTTCCTTTTTCTGCAGTCGCGTGACAGCCGTATCTCGCTTCCTCTTCCCCCATTTCATGGCAAAAAAGGGCCTCTGTGCTTCCGCGTAGCCTGAACGTGCCAGTGGTGTTTGTCCTTTTGCTGTGCTCTTCGTCCGCGCTCTCATCTTCCTTGTATGGATCACGGTCACTCAAAGATGTCTTGTTGCGGCGTCTTCCCGCTATTCGCTCGACCCTTCTCCCACGTGTCCGCCGCACGCTCGTCGCGCCTTCCTTTCCTCACCTCTTCCTCCCTCGCTGCTATCTGCTTCTCGGGTCTGTGAGCGCGTGCGCTTCGTCCTCCGGAGACAGTCTCCGAAAAAGTTGTTCCTTCCACCAACGTGGCGTACAGTCCTCTCGCTCTTTATTCGAAGCTTCACCTTCCCAATGGGCGCTTCTCAGGTCGTTTCTATGCATTCCTGTCCCCTCACTACATGGCCTCATCGTCAACTGCAATTCTTCCAATGTCCCCCCAACCTGCGCGGATGCGTTTCTATCTGCGTGCTTCGTTTGTCCTGTCGTTTCTTTGTCCATTCACGCGAATTGATGTTTCCCCCTCGCCACCTGCACGCGTGATCCTCTTCAGGCCCACGGAGCGTCCACACATTTCGCGTCGCACCAGAATGCCGAATCCTTCCTCTACGGTCACCTCTCCGCGCCAAGGCCGTCTGCCCTAAAAATCCCTTTTTGCTCTCCCCCCGCTTCATTCCGCCCTAGCTGCTATCCTCAAGGCGGTCAATAAGGCCCACACCTGCGGCGCGCTATCCCCGCTCCCACCCGGGTTCTTCTACTCTGTCCTTCTGTCGTTAGTGCCTCCATTCCCTCGTCGTCCCGAAAAAACACCCCTCCGCCTCCCAAGGTCAAGTCTTCCCTAGCCACCCGCCGTCGCTTTCCCCCGCTGTTTGCTGTGCGCCGTCGGTGCAAGTTTCACTGCTGACGTCATCGCGTCGCTCAGTGCTTCGCGTTGCGACGCGCCAGGCACCGCGGCATTTCCGTGCCCCCTTCTGCGTCACCACGTTCCCGGCACGAGCGCCGAAGCGCCGCGCTTTCCGTCGCGCGTGTCGTCCCCGCATCGACTGCTCACCAGCGTGGTGTGTTCTTTCCGCCTCGTTCCGGTGTCTTCGCCTCGGTTACCTCTCTTCGCTGTATGGCGAGCGTCTTGCACTCTGCCGCGTCGCGCATGCATTCCTCTCCAACGCCCCCGCTGTGCGTCCTCGCGCCGCCATGTCACGCTGTGAGTTTCTCTCTCCTGTCAAGTCCCTCTCAGGCGTGCGGCCCTCACCTGCGTCCTTGTCCTCCACAATTCCTTTTCCGCTCCTCGTTCCCAATTGTGTGTGTAGCCCGTCTGCGGCGCCCGGCTGGCCGCTGCACCCTGCTCTCTGTCGTTCGTACCTTTCACTGCGCTTCTGGCCAGACTCACGTCATGGCGCTCACTCGTTGTCTGCGCCGTGGTTTTCTTCGTTCCTCTTGTAGCCTCGCCGTCGCGCACCGCTGCGCGAGCCGGTCACCAGAATCCTCGCGCCGCAAAACTCTGTCTTGCTAGCCTTGTATGCCTTCCCGCGTCTGTGTGCGTGTGCGGCGTTGTGCGGGCGTGCCCGTGCGCTCCCCGCACCGTTGTCCGGCGATTTCCCTGTCCTTTGATCTGCGGTGGCGTCACGCCCTGTTGTCACCCCGTTCGAAGGGCCGTGGTCCGCTAAGTCAACCATTGTCTTTTCGCTTTGTGCCAGCGGCACCGCCATCGTTCGCGCACGCGCCGCCCTTCGGTCCCCGCCGGCGCCCCGCGCCTCGCGCTTCGCTTCCTGTTACTTGTGCTGTCCGTTCACGTTGCTGCGTTACGCATGGCTCGCTCGCGTGTCGACGGCGGCGCTGCGTCCCGGGCCGTCGTCGTCGCGCAAGCCTCACAGCGTCGTTCGCAGCCTGCGCCTGCGCCTCACCTCCGTTTCGCTTCGGCGAGCGTTGCGCGGAGCGAGGCGACCGAGTGGAAATGGCGGTCGCAGCTGCCTTGACAACGAAACTGCCCGGGACTCGTGGGGGCCTTCGGAGAGCGTCGGGCTGCGTCGACTGGGCTGTTGGGGCAACTGGGGATGCAGGGTGGGGGCAACGGGCGGGGCGGTGGAGAGAGCGGGAGGGGCGGGGGAGGGGCGGAGGGGGAAGGAGCGGGCGAGCTGCCCTCTCAGTCGGCGAGGCAACACGACTCTGGTCGGGCCAGGGCACTTGGCACGCGGCTGGCGCTGCCTCGGCATTGAAAACGAGCGGGCACAGCGAGGGGGGGGGGGACGTTGCGTGTTCTTTTTGTCGTTTTTTTTAGAAAGCACGTCGAGGATGCAAGCAATGTTTTTTTTGGCTGTGTTACTGGCAGCCGCGGGCACGGTGGTGCGCGACGGCAACGCCGCAGCTGGGGAAACCGTGATGGAATTTCGCGCACTCTGCAGGCTCGCGACAGAACTGGACGCTTTCAGGCACTTGAACGCATCGGCACTTTGGGGAGGCAAAGACCCGGTTACACAGATAGAGGAAACTTTGAACAATGTGGCTGGGGGGGGGGGGGGGAAAGGCCATGCGGACGCCGCGCTAGGGCAATCATCGGTGGCTTCGCTCAACAGGCAGGCAGCGAAGGGGGAGGCGGCGTTACGGGGGAAGCATGCGCCAAGGGAAGCAAAGGGCCGGGCCAACCAGGGACGGCCCCGTTCGGACCACTACTTTGCCAAGCGAATGAGGCCAAAGGCCAAGCGGAGGCAGAAATCAATAAGGCAAAGCTTCTGTGACACGAAGCTTTGTGGGGGAAGGAAAGTGGTACGGTGGACGAGGGCACACTGCAACTAGAAACCTGGGCAGACAGTCCGAGCGCAAGCAGCCTAGCAGGCGTCGCAAAAGCAGACGCACACTTTGTCGCAAGCAACGTGTTTTGGGTCTGCATGGACGGCACAAACACGCACACAGCCAACCCATGCTTCAAAAACGCTGCAGTTACCGCACTGGGCTCACTGAGCAGTCACACGCATAACAACTGCCACAGCACTCCAGCCGACGCGCTCGCAGTATGGGAAGCTCTCACACCACTCTGCATCAACGAAACGGCCAAGGAGACAAGGCCAGCGGAAGAACTCGCCACAACAGCACTCGCAGCTGCCGAAAACGTCATCGCCAAAATACACGACGTCAGAACCGACGGGACGAAATTCATTCTGGGACCGCAAGAAAGCACAGCCTCATCGTGCAACAAGGGCAGCAACGAAATCTGCATCAAGTTCGGGTCCGCCAGCAACAAGCTCAAAGAAATCTACTGGCACGCACGCGTGCGCAGCATCGCCGCTGCCGTCAAACACGCAAACACTCTCGGGGCCGAAGCACGCACCCTCGCAACGCACGCCAAACTCACCGCCGCACACTGCTTAGCAACGGAGGCAGAAGCTAGCACAGGCGCCAGCAACGAAACACACGAAAACAGTCCGACGAAGGAGGACCAAGAAGCAGACAACAGCGCCAACGAGGCACAGCACGGAGGGCGAGCACGCCGCCACACAGAAAGCAACAAGGACGAAGCCAGGACAAGTGAGAAAACAAAGGCACAGCGAGCAACCAGCCAGCACAGCGCGGCCACCGCGCACAGACAACAGCACGCGGAAGCAGCACTGGCCATCCTGGCCGCAAGGCTCGCACGTTCAGCAAGGCACGAATAAAAACAACACACACAGCCTGGAAAAAACAAGAAAGGGTGAAAAGGCACAGACAGAAAAAAGTGCACACCGCACAAAGAAACACACGCGAAAAGACACACAACGAAAACAAAAGACTTGCACACGACAAAAACAATCAAACTGACACGCGCAAACATATAAAGGGAAAAGAACACACGGGGCACACCACGCATCAACACCACAGAACAGCAGTGACCAAGGAACAAAAACACGCACAGTGAAGAAGGCCAGCACAAGGAGGCAAGGGGGAAGAGAAACACATGAAGGGCGTGGCGGCAAAGAAAACAAAGCACCCAGCCACAGGGGAGACACAAGAACGCCACAGGTGTTTAAAGGAACGACGCGGGCACGTTGCAAACAGCTTCGGACACGCTGGCAGCCGCGAACGCCAGCAACGCACAGGCGCGAGAGGACACTTTTGGCTAGCAACAAGCCGCAGGGCACGCGCCGCAACACACCAAAGATGAAGGTGCACACAGGGAAAGGGAGCGTGCACTGAGGGAACAACACGCCACGGGAAAACACACAGCGAATCAACAAACGCACAAACGAAAGGCGCGGCAAGCACACGGACAGAAAAGGCAGAACACCCCGCAAAATTTACAAGGGGCGCGGGCGCACAGGTCAGCAAGGCGCACACTGACGCACACAAGCGACGCAAACACACACTAAGACAACAGGAAACGGACAAGTGAACAGACAGAACGCGCACGCAGCACACAACAAACGCAGCCGGCAACACGCACACCCAAACAGGCAGAGGCAGCAATGCGTGCAAGAAGACAGGCAGTGAATGCGTGCGAGACGCCGAGGAACACCGACGCAAGAGACCAGCGCACTGCGGGACAACATCAAGCATGAACACAAAAGAACAGACAACACAACAGCAGACAAAACCAAAGCAACACACAGAAGAAGAAAACAGCACAAGCACAGCCAAACCGCAAGGCACACGGGAAAAAATGCGCGACTGCACAGACACCCCGGTGGCTCAAGGCAAACACAACACAGAAAAAAGCGAGACCACACACTGCACACCTCACACGCACGCCGTCGCAAACACACACGCGCAGGCCAAACACACAAGGAAGGACAAAAGGAAGACGCACCGCCACAGCACACAGGGACGGACACAACGAAACATACGCACAACAAGCTCGGCGACAAAACGCACGAGGCGCAAGCAGCGGGGCACACACCAAGAAGCTCGTCACCGGAAAAAGAAAAAGACACACGCATACAGAAAGAACAGCCGCGGAACACAACGCCAGACAAGGGGCCAAAAATAGGGAACACAAAGCCAACAACAAAAAAGAGCACCCAAAAAGACGAGGGCTCCAGAAAAGGAGGCAGTGACGTAAGGAGACAAACGGACCGCACTCAGACGAAATAGAAGCCAAAACAAAGCCGGCAAAACAGAAAAGGGGGAAAGAGACAGACAAAAAGAAACGGACAAACACGCGCACACAACCAAAAAGGGTGGCCAAGAAAACCGAAAAAGAAAGTGCACAGCGAAAAGAAAAACAACCGAAGCGCAGAGAAGTAGCGAAAAAAAGAGGAAGCACCAAAAACAAGAAAGGGTCGCGAGGGAAGAAGGAAAAAAAGCAAAAAAAGAAAGAACGAAAGAAAGAAAGAAAGGCGCAGAAACAAAGGAAGCAAAAAGTAAAGGCCACGAAAAACAAAGTGAAATAGCTCGAAGGCACACAAAGAAAGGAGAGCGAAAAGAAAAGAAAAGAAAAAAAGGGAAGGAGGAAGAAAGGGGAGGGTGAAAGGAAAAGAAAAAGACGGAAAAAATAAAAAACACTGCGTGAGCATTTTTGTTGCAAAAGGCAAAAAAAATGCACAATAAGGATAAATAAATAAAAGGCCACCTCACACCAGAAAAAAAATGGCAGACAAACACGAAACAGGAAAGATACGTTTGTGAACAAAAAAAGCGAAAAAGCAAAAATAAAAATAAAAAAAAAGGAAAAGGCGAAGGAGGACGCTATTGACAAAGTAAAAAAAAGTAGCTAATTTTTAAAAAAAAACAGGTATTAAGAAAATTTAAAAAAAATTGGGACAAGAGGATTAAATAAAGAAGGAAAAAAAGGAAAAAAAGCGGCAAAAAAAATAAGCTAAAAATAAAAACTCAAAGAAAAAAGATTACATTTAAAAAAAAATTTCTTGGAAAAAAATGTTATGAATGAAAACAAAGATAATGATAATCAAAAATTCTTCAGAAGAAACTTAAGACAAACTGTAAGCATAAACAAAAAAAATTAAAAAATTAAAAAAATTGGAAAGAAAAATTAGAAAAAAAAAAAAGGGGAAAATATATAAATATATGTTTTTGTTCTTGTTTTTTATCTAAAATTTTTCTCTGTGCCTTTTTGAAGCTTTTAGAAACTAAGCACGAAATGACTCTATCCTTCCTGGCTCCTTCAGAAGAGGAAAAGTTAAAAGTTCATAAAATTTAAAATTAAACTAAATTTAAAAAAAAAAATTGTGGAATTTAGCTTTGTTTTTGTTTGCGAAAATAAAAAAAAAAAACAATGAAACAAAAAATAACAAATTTAAAAACTAAAATTTTTTAAATAAAAAATTCCAATACAACTCCCTCATCAAAAAAATATTAAAAGCAAATTAATAAAAATAAAAAATAATAAAACAATTTAAATAAATTTTTCATACCTTTCCTTTTAAAAAAAATTAAATTAAAAGCAACATTCTCTATTTATTAAAAAAAATTTTCACCTTTTTTAAAAATTCATTCATCTTTTTTCGTTCAATATCTTTCTTTGCGATTCCGTCTTGGTGACTTCATTCTTTCATCATTCTTCATAAAAAACAAAACTGTTCAATTGCTTCCATCGCTACAACATTAAAAATTAACAAAAATAAATTTCGCGTTTTCAGGTTTTCTCCTTTGCAGTTGCGATTTTTTGTGACATCCTTTTTTTTCTTCCGCTTTTTTCAGTCTTCTTACAATAAAATCTTCGCTAAAAAACTTCACCTTCTTTTTTTGCAAGACTCGCTTCTCCTTTGCCCCTCTCTTTCACCCCATTTCCCAACCTTTTGGCCCTCACCTTCTTTCTTGCCTCCCCTCGTTTTACCCTCATGACAAAAGCTCTTTGTGTTTGCTTCCAATGTCTTCCTCGCCTTTTTTTTTGCGTGTTAAAATTTTTCAGGGCTTTGCCCGACCTGTTTCTCGCTTGCTACGCAAGCGCAATTTAAACCCATCGGCTTGCCAAAACGCCCTCTACTTCTCTGTTCTTTTTCCTGGCTCTTTTGGCCCTGCGCGGCCGTTTCTCCGCGACTGCGTGTTGGTTCGTTCCTTCTTTCTCTCTAACGCGATTCCGAGCCCGCCCTTCTTCTTCCTTGCCCTTGTGGCCTCAAAAAAGCGCCGTTTTCTTTTTTTTGGCGATTCTTCCTTCGAGTTGCCTTCTTGTCTCTTCCAGTGTTTGTTGTCGTGTTTTTGCGTGGTGTGATTCTGCGCCGTTGCCTTTCCGTCCCGCGCATACCTTGCCGCTGCGCGCAATGCCGTCACCTGTCTGTCCCAATTCTGTTGTGCGCCTTTCTTTGCCTGCGTTTTTCTCCGCTGCTTGCGCGTCCTTCACCGCTTGTCTTTCTTGGTCCTTCTGGGAGACTGGCCTTTCGGGCGTCCTCTGGCGTCGTCGCCTTGGCCCTTCTTTCTTCGTTTTTCGCGCGTGCTGTTTCTGTCCTGGGCCTTCCTTCCTGACCCTCGTTCGTTCTTTCCCTGTGCCACTTCCTTTCTTTTTTTCCACACTCTCTTCGGGCGAAATGCGTTGTCCTTGCCCTTCCCTTCCTGTCAATGCGTTACTTCTGCCCATGGTGCCCTTTCTTTTTCCCAACTTCATCTCTCTTCTGTCCCATGTTCCTAAAAACCACGTCTCTGTCCTCCCCTCCTTTTGCGGTCGAGTGCCACCAGCGAAGCCGAGCCTTGCCGCTTTCCAAGTTCGCGACCACCCATATCCTGTCCTCTTTCCAAATCCCTCCTTTTCGTCGTCGTGTCCGCTCCGTGCGTCATTTCTCTTCGGCCCTTCCTTTTCGTTCAGGCCCGTTTCCTCTCACCGAATTCCCTTCCATTCCCCGACTTCGTTGCTCCGTCGCCTCAGGTGTCATGCACACTTTTCGTTGCATGACGCCGTGTCACTTTGCTTGTGTCCGCGTTGCAATTGGCCCTCGATGAACGCGTGCTCCCGTTGCAAAGCGTTTAGGCGTGCACACCCGGCTCCCTGTCCGACATTCAGCCGGCACTGCGCTTCCCACTGGAGCGTCTTCGCGTTTTGCTCTTCTTCCCTTTCCTTTTCCTTCGTTTCTTTCGCCGATATCTTTCCAAACTCTTCTACGTGTCCTGCCCCCTTTGCAGGCCTCTGCTCTTTCCGCTGTCTGCTGTTTGTCTCCTGTCCTCGGTGCGTGCCCTTTCCAAAGCTCGGTCTCTTCTTGGTTCCCCTGCCCCGCTGCGTCCTCTCCTCCAGAGTCTCGCCCTTTGTCCCGTGCTCTGTCCCGTGGCGTCCAATTCCTTAAACGGCGACCCGGCCTTTTCTCAAAACAGCCGAGGCCTTCCCGCGTTTCTTTTTCGCCCTCCGTTTCGTATCCGCGCTCCAGCGCATAAAAAATTTCCTCCGTCCTCCTCTCAGCTCAAAAACCCATTGCTGCTGGCCCTGTTTTTTGCTTTCAATCCTTCGCTCGGCCGCTCTCATCCTCGCTGCTGCGTCCCCCTTCTGGCTGAGTCACAAATCCCGAGTTCGCTTCGCTTACCTGCCCCCGCTTTGCATGCAATCCTTCTTTTCCAAGCCAGCCGCGTGTTGCTGGGCCCACCTGTTTCCTCTTGCCTCGGGCTTTCGCGAGTCTTTCCTCCAGTGCTTCGTGTGCCGCGTGAATCCTGCTCGAGTCCACACCCCCTCTCCCCAACACCTGCAACCCGCGACGCACACCGCCACGTCGCGTGGCGCGTCCAGCGTTCGTCCCAAGCCATGCCTCCCCGTCCCGCCTCCCTGTTCATCTCCGTCCCGATCTTCCCCCTTCGTTCCGCCGTCCCCAATTTCCCCTCCGTCGGCCGCGCCTTGCCCCATTTTACGGAAACACAGTCCGACACAAAATTTCGCACCTTCCCCACCTAAAAATAGCCTGACCGCTGCCGGCGTTGCGCGTCACGGCCTTGCTCCCGTCGCGTTGCTCCCTCACAAAAAATTCGTGCTCCTCAGCATCGCTCTCCTTCAAACCAAATGAGAAGCAACAATTGCCACGAACACTCGCCGTGCGCGCCTTCGCCTCCGACCGCTACCAAGATCTCATGCTGTTCGCTTTGACCGTTCGTGTCTCGTTCCATTTTTTCCAACAAAATCCGTCTCAGCCCCGGCGCTGCCGAGTTCGTTTCGCCGCGCCCTCTTGCGTACGAAAATGTAGAGGCGCAAAAGTGTTTCAACCCTTCCCCCCTCTAAGCGCAACCCCGTCCCTTTTGTCTCTCTGTGCTGTGCGCTGAGCCCCTTGCTCCGAAGCGCCGCTTCGGTTACTCTTTCCTCTCCTCTGCGGCACTCCCCCAAGTCTCTTCAGGTTCATCACCTCGTGTGCCCCTCGAGCTCTATCTTTGACTGTCCTTTCAACTTCCTGTTTCTTGTCGCGTGCCTTCGCGCGCTATGTCACGTTCCTTTCGCATCCAAGCCCCCCTTTCCACACGGCTACTGTCGAAGCGCCTCTTTCTCCTGTGGCTCCTCCCTACTTCGCCTCTTCCACGCACCTCGTGCTCTTCTCCGCCTACCCTCGTCGTTCCCTGTTTCTTATCTCTCCCTTCCACTTGCACATGCTGCTTGTCCGCTCTTTCCACGCGTTTTCATTCCCCTCACCCCGTTGTTTGGTCCGATTGTTTTTCGTTCTGTTGGCGTTCCCACGTCGACCAAATTCCTCCGACGCGTGTGGCCCATTCGTCCCTCCCTTTTTCAAACCCTTCACATTCGTCGTTGCTCCCCCTGGCGCTGCGCTCCCATACGCTGGCACGCACGCGCCTTCCCTTTCACTCCGTTCCGCTCCATCCTTCGCGTCTGCGGTTTTACACCGCCGACAGGTGTACGCCTCTTTCTCTCTTCCCCACTGCCCGCTGGTCTCTACACGCCTCCACTTCGTGAGGATGCGTGTCTTCAAACCCCCCTCCTTCCTTGCCCGCCCAAGTTCCTTCCCTGTGCCCTTTCGCACCTTCCCTCTTCTTCTTTGCTCTCGCCACCGCTGTCCTTCCACCGGCACTGCCTCCTTTCCTCCTCCCATTTTCCGCTCGCCCCCAAGGCCCTCGAATCCATTGTTCCAAGGCCTTGGCTTGCCAGTCCTTCAGCCGGTGCAGTCACACTCTCTCACCAAAGTCCTTCGCGCTCTGTGCCTTTCTGCGTCTTTCCTTTGCCTCAAGTCACTCTTTCCCTGTGGTCGGTCCTGTGCTTTTTTCGGCCCCCCTCGTTTCCCTCCCACCGTGGTGTCTGCCCCCGGCTACGGCTCCCCGCTCGTGCTCCAAACTGCGTTGCCCTCCGCGCCTGTGCCAAGCTTTCCCCTTGTTGCCACTTCGCGTTGCCTCCCCCGCATCGACGCATCTCCGGGCTTCCTCCCCGGTTCCCCCGTTCGTCCTGGTGCTCCCCGAGTCCCCCTCGCCGCTTCTTCTGCCGTTGCGCGACTCCTCGCACGTCCCTCGCCTCTGTCGAAGTCCCCGCCGCTCAATCGTCTTCCTTGCTTTTCCCAAACAAAAAATGGGCGCTGAGCTGCAACTCCCCTGCTGCCCGCCTCGGACGTCTCACGTCGCGGCTTCTGTTCCTTCCCTGCTCTTGTCCCCCATGTTCTGCGCACTGCGTCTCCTGAACGCTTTTACCCCTTGCGCGCTCCTCTGCACCGCGCCAAAATTTCTTCTCTGGTCCCCCCCCCTTTCCGCGTTCCTTCCTTACGCCGCTTTTCCGCTCTGGTGTTTGCCGCAGCTACCGCACCCTGTGTTTCGTCTCGCTGAACCTCGTGCGTCCTCGCGCTCGCTGCGATCCGTGTTTGCCTTGACTGTCTCTCCTGTCTCTTCTGCCGTTCCTCCACTGTCCTTCCCTTCTGCCCTCCTACACCAGCCCGTGCAGCGCGGCTCTTCTTCCCTCCTGTACTTCTTTTCGTCTCTCTCCTCCAACTCGTCAGCCCACCCTTTTCTCCTGCTCTACTCCTCCTCATCCTTTGCGCTCATTTCCCCCTGCTCACAAGCACCTTCTCCTTGCCTGTCCTGCGTCCTCTTGCGTCTTTTGCCTGTCGTCTACCCGTTGCTTCCCCAGCCGTCAACTTCGCCTTCTTCTTACTTCCCCGCTTCCCATGCAGGTCTTTCTTCTTCGTCTGCCGCCCGCTCTTTGCTTCACCTGTCACGCGCTTTCTATTCAGTCCCAATGTGCCCTAACCACTTCGAGTCCCGCCACCTGCGCGCGCGGCCCCCTGTTCCTCTCTGCGTTAGCCTGCGTTCTTGTCTTCTTCACATGCCGCACTTGTGTCCTGGCGCGCCAGTCTCGTTGCCCACTTGCTCGTGTCCTGCTGCGCTCCTCTCGTTTCGGCGCAGTGCGCGGTGTTCGCCTGGTATTTCCTGCGTTCGTTTGACTTCGTCTGGTCCACTGGCCCGTTCACCTGCTGGGAGCAGACTAAGTTCTTCCGCAGTGGGGCGGCCGCGCTTTTTTGGCCCGCACTCTTCTCAGTGGCGGTTCCCACCCTGGCCCTCCGCGGACACCCCCTCCTCCGGCGTCGGTCTGTCCTTGTGCCTCGCCACACGTTCTCTACCCTCCTCGCCTCGTCTGACTTCTCTGACCCTGTGCCACTCCTCCTCTCCCTGTTGTCACCCTCCGGTCTGCCCGCACGTCCGCTTTTCCCCTGGACCCCGCGTGGTGCATCCTTCCTAGTTCCGCTTTTTCGTTTTGGCCAACCCTCTGTGCCCGCATGTTCTCCCGTTCCTGATCCCTCTCACCGGCGCTGCTGGCCACACGCATTCCCCCCCTTGGCCTGCAAAACACCTGCACGTACCAGGTGCGTCCGTTCACCCACGCAAGTCGCCCCGTGTTTCTCTTCTGTTCTGCCGCGTCACAATCCTGCCAAGCAACCCCTCACTCCGACTTCTCTGTGCTTTGTTGCGGTGTTCCCCTGTTTCCCACTTCTCTGCCGCCAATTTCCGCTATCCGTTTCCCCCGCTTTCCGCCTTCCCACAACTCGGGCACCGCTTGCCTCTTCCCGTCAGCGGTCCAAAACCCCCAAAACCCGCTCGCCTTCCCGCTGTCCCCGAACTAATGCCCTTTCCCCCGTTGGCCTCTGTGTTCCCTGAAGTCTCGCAAACGCCTAGCCCCATTCCTCCCTTCTGGCTCCCTGCCCCCTTTTCCCCTCCTAATCCCCCGCCGAATCCCATGCGCCTTACTCATCCTGGCCTTCCGTTCCACGCGTCCCGTGGCTCCGCTGCGAAGGAAACCACCTTCCGCCCCCTCCTCGCGCCCGACTCTTCTTTCAGTCACCTTTCCTTTTTCGTGCACTTCCCTCCAGCATGTCTCGCACGCGGCCTTCTGTTCCTACACCTTTGTCGCAGAGCGGTCCACTTGTGTTGTTTCCCATTCGTCGCCGCTCCGGCTCGCACCGTCCTAGCATGTTGGGCACAACGGCGTCCGAGTGTGCCGATCACCGCCTCGTTGCCACCACCTTCGCCCTCGTCGCGTCGTCGGCCCCTATCATCAGCTGTGGGCGTCCTCGCCCTGCGTTGCAAAAATGTCCTTTCGTTACCGTGCCCGATTCCTGCGTGTCCTCCTCCCTCATGTGCGTGTCCTGCGCGGGCTCTCGCCACATCTTCCTCCGCATCGGGCTATGCGCGCAACGCCACTCCCGCTGCTCGTGCTGGTGTCGTGTTCCCCTTGTTCGAATGAGCGGTCTTTTTGACGACCTCAATCAGCAACCAGTTCGTCCTCGATACGTCTTGCGGGCGTTGCCAAGTTCGTTTCCTTTTTCGCCAGTCGCGTGACAGCTGTATCTCGCTTCCTCTTCCCCCATTTCATGGCAAAAAAGGGCCGCCGTGCTTCCGCGTTCCCGCAACGTGCCAGCTGTGTTTGTCCTTTTGCTGTGCTCTTCGTCCGCGCTTTCACTTTCCTTGTATGGACCACGGTCACTCAAAGATGTCTTGTTGCGGCGTCTTCCCGCTATTCGCGCGACCCTTCTCCCACGTGTCCTCCGCACGCTCGTCGCGCCTTCCTTTCCTCACCTCTTCCTCCCTCGCTGCTAGCCGCTCCTCGCGTCTGTGACCGCGTGCGCTTCGTCCTCCGGAGACAGTCTCCGAAAAAGGTGTCTCTTCCACCAATGTGGCGTACAGCACTGTCGCTCTTTATTCGAAGCTTCACCTTCCCAATGTGCGCGTCTCAGGGCGTTTCGATGCAGCTCTGTCCCCTCACCACGCGGCCTCATCGTCAACTGCAATTCTTCCAATGTCCCCCCAACCTGCGCGGTTGCGTTTCTATCTGCGTGCTTCGTTTGTTCGTTCGTTTGTCTTGTCCATTCACGCGAATTGACGTCGGCCCCTCGCCACCTGCACGCGTGATCCTCTTCAGGCCCACGGAGCGTCCACACATTTCGCGTCGCACCAGAATGCCGGATCCTTCCTCTACGGTCACCTCTCCGCGCCAAGGCCGTCTGCCCTAAAAATCCCTTTTTGCTCGCCCCGCGCTTCATTCCGCCCTAGCTGCAATCCTCAAGGCGGTCAATAAGGCCCACACCTGCGGCGCGCTATCCCCGGTTCTACCCGGGTTCTTCTACTCTGTCCTTCTGTCGTTAGTGCCTCCATTCCCTCGTCGTCCCGAAAAAACACCCCTCCGCCTCCCAAGGTCAAGTCTTCCCTAGCCACCCGCCGTCGTCTTCCCCCGCTGTTTGCTGTGCGCTGTCGGTGCAAGTTTCACTGCTGACGCCAGCGCGTCGCTCAGGTCTTCGCGTTGCGACGCGCCAGGCACCGCGGCATTTCCGTGCGCCCTTCTGCGTCACCACGTTCCCGGCACGAGCGCCGAAGCGCCGCTCTCTCCGTCGCGCGTGTCGGCCCCGCATCGACTTGTCACGCGCGAGGTGTGTTTTTTCCGCTTCGTTCCGGTGTCTTCGCCTCGGTTACCTCTCTTCGCTGTATGGCGAGCGTCTTGCACTCTGCCGCGTCGCGCACGCATTCCTCTCCAACGCCCCAGCTGTGCGTCCTCGCGCCGCCATGTCATGCTGTGAGTTTCTCTCTCCTGTCAAGTCCCTCTCAGGCGTGAGTTCCTCACCTGCGTCTCCGTCCTCCACAATTCCTTTTCCGCTCCTCGTTCCCAATGCTGTGTGTAGCCCGTCTGCGGCTTCCGGCTGGCCGCTGCACCCTGTCCTCTTGCGTTCGTACCTGTCACTGCGCTTCTGGCCAGACGCACGTCATGGCGCTCACTCGTTGTCTGCGCCGTGGTTTTCTTCGTTCCTCTTGTAGCCTCGCCGTCGCGCACCGCGCCGCGAGCCGGTTACCAGAATCCTCGCGCCGCAAAACTCTGTGTTGGCAGCCTTGTATGCCTTCCCGCGTCTGTGTGCGTGTGCGGCGTTGTGCGGGCTCGCCCGTGCGCTCCCCGCACCGACGGTTGGCGATTTCCCTGTCCTTTGATCTGCGGTGGCGTCACGCCCTGTTGTCACCCCGTTCGAAGCGCCGTGGTCCGCTAAGTCAACCATTGTCTTTTCGCTTTGTGCCAGCGGCACCGCCATCGTTCGCGCACGCGCCGCCCTTCGGTCCCCGCCGGCGCCCCGCGCCTCGCGCTTCGCTTCCTGTTACTTGTGCTGTCCGTTCACGTTGCTGCGTTACGCATGGCTCGTTCGCGTGTCGACGGCGGCGCTGCGTCCCGGGTCGTCGTCGTCGCGCAAGCCTCACAGCGTCGTTCGCAGCCTGCGCCTGCGCGTCTCCTCCGTTTCGCTGCGGCGAGCGTTGCGCGGAGCGAGGCGACCGAGTGGAAATGGCGGTCGCAGCTGCCTTGACAAGGCAACTGCTCGGGGCTCGTGGGGGCCTTCGGAGAGCGATGGGCTGCGTCGACTGGGTTGTTGGGGCAAGCGGGGATGCAGGGTGGGGGCAACGGGCGGGGCGGGGGAGGCAGCGGGAGGGGCGGGGGAGGGGCGGAGGGGGAAGGACAGGGCAAGGTGCCGGCTCAGTCGGCGAGGTGACACGCCGCTGCTCGGGCCAGGGCACTTGGCAGGCGGCTGGAGGCGCCTCGGCATTGAAAACGAGCGGGCACAGCGAGGAGGGGGGGCGTTGCGTGGCTTTTTCGTCGCTTTTTTTAGAAAGCGCGCACAAGATGCAAGCAATGTTTTTTTTGGCTGTGGCTCTGGCAGCCGCGGGCAGGTTGGTGCGCGACGGCGACGCCGCAGCTGGGGACACCGTGATGGAATTTCGAGCACTTTGTCGGCTCGCGACAGCACTGGACGCTTTCAGGCACTTGAACGCATCGGCACTTTGGCAACAGCGGGACCCTGAAACACAGATAAAGGAGACTTTGAACAGGCTGGCTGGGGAGAAAGGGGGGGAAAGGCCATGCGGACGCCGCGCTAGGGCGTTCATCGGTGGACGGGCTCAACACAAGGAAAAGAATGGCAGAGGGCATAAGGGGACAACATGCGAAGAACGCACGAAGGAAGGAGACAGACAAGGCAAGGAACTGCGGGAGCCACTGCTATGCCGCGCGAAAGAAGCCAAAACACAAGCGGAGGAGAAAATCAAAAAGGCAAAGCGTCTGGCACACGAAGCTTTGTGGGGGAAGGAAGAGGGGCAGGTGAACGGCACAACACTGCAAACAAAAACTTGGGCAGACAACCCGAGCGCAAGCACACTAGCGGGAGTCGGGCAAGCGGACGAACATTGCGTTGCAAGCAACGTGCTCTGGCTCTGCATGGACAGCGCAGCCACGCACACAGCCAACCCATGCTTCAAAAACGCTGCAGTTACCGCACTGAGCAAACTGACCAGTCACACGCATAGCAACTGCCACACCGACCCGAAAAAAGCGTTCGCAGTATGGGAAGCCCTCGAACCACTCTGCATCAACGAAACGGCCGAAGAGGCAAGGCCAGCAGACGAACTCGCCACAACAGCACTCGCCGCTGCCGAAAACGTCATCGCCAAAATACACGACATCAGCGACGACGGGCAAAAATTCATTCTGGGAAAGAAAGAAACGACAGCCGGCACGTGCACAAAGGGCGGCGACGAGATCTGCATCAAGTTCGGCTCCGCCAACAACAAGCTCAAAGAAATCTACTGGTACCAGCGCGTCAAGAGAATCGCCGCCGCCGTCAAACACGCAAACACTCTCGCCAACGAAGCACGCACCCTCGCAACGCACGCCAGCCTCACCGCCGCACAGTGCTTAGCAACGGAGGAAGAGCATAGCACGAGTAACAGCAACGAAACACACGAAAACAGTCAGCAGAAAGAGGACCGAGAACATGACGGCACAGACAACGAGGCACACAGAGGAGACCGAGCACGCCGCACAGAAAGCAACAAGGACGAAGCCAGGACAAGTGAGAAAACAAAGGCACAGCCAGCAACCAGCCAGCACAGCGCAGCCACCGCGCACAGACAACAGCACGCAGAGGCAGCACTGGCCATCCTGGCCACAAGGATCGCACGTTCAGCAAGGCACGAATAAAAACAACACACACAGCCTGGAAAAAACAAGAAAGGGAGAAGAGGCAAAGACAGAAAAAAGTGCACACCAACCAACGCAACACGCGCGAACACACAACGAAAACAAAAGACTTGCACACGACAAAAACAATCAAACTGACACGCACATACATATAAAGGGAAGAAAACACAGGGCACACCACGCGCCAGAACCACAGAACAGCAGTGACAAGGACACAAAAACACGCACAGTGAAGAAGGCCCAACGAACAGAGGCAGGGGGAAGAGAAACACATGAAGGGCGTGGCGGCAAACAAAACAAAGCACCCAGCCACAGGGGAGACACAAGAACGCCACAGGTGTTTAAAGGAACGACGAGGGCGAGTTGCAAACAGCTTCGGACACGCTGACAGCCGCGAACGCCAGCGACGCACAGGCGCGAGAAGGCACATTTGGCTGGCAACAAGCCGCGCGGCACGCGCCGCAACACACCAGAGATACAGGTGCGCACAGGGAAAGGAAGCGTGCACTGAGGGAACAACACGCCACGGGAAAACACACGGCGAATCAGCAAACGCACAAACGAAAGGCGCGGCAGGCACACGGACAGAAAAGGCAGAACACCCCGCAAAATTTACAAGGGGCGCGGGCGCACAGGTCAGAAACGCGCGCACTGACGCACACAAGCGACGCAAACACACACTAAGACGCCAGGACACGGACAAGTGAACAGACAGAACGCGCACGAAGCACAGAACAAACACAGCCGGCAACACGCAGAAAAAAACAGGCAGAGGCAGCAATGCGTGCAAGAAGACAATCAGTGAAAGCGTGCGAGACGCCGAGGAACACCGACACAGGAGACCAGCGCACTGCGGGACAACATCAAGCATGAACACAAAAGAACAGAGCACACAACAGCAGACAAAACAAAAGCAACACACAGAGGAAGAAAACAGCAAAAGCACAGCCAAACCGCAAGGCACACGGAAAAAAATGCAGGACTGCACAGACACCCCGGCCGCTCAAAAAAAACACAACACAGAAAAAAGCGAGACCGCACACTGCACACCTCACACGCACGCCGCCGCAAACACACACGCGAAGGCCAAACACACAAGGAAGGACAAAAGGAAGACGCACCGACACAGCACACAGGGACGGACACAACGAAACATACGCACAACAAGCTCGGCGACAAAAGGCACGAGGCGCAAAGCGCGGGGCGCACACCAAGAAGCTCGTCACCGGAAAAAGAAACAGACATACGCATACAGAAAGAACAGCCGCGCAACACAACGCCAGACAAGGGGCCAAAAATAGGGAACACAAGGCCAACAACAAAAAAGGCACGCAAAAAGCAGAGGGCTCCAGAAAAGGAGGCAGTGACGTAAGGAGACAAACGACGCGCACTCAGACGAAATAGAGACCAAAACAACAGAGGCAAAACGAAAGAGGGGGAAAGAGACAGACAAAAAGTAACGGACAAACACGCGCACACAACCAAAAAGGGTGGCCATGAAAACCGAAAAAGAAAGTGCACAGCGAAAAGAAAAACAACCGAAGCACAGAGAAATAGCGAAAAAAAGAGGAAGCACCGAAAACAGGAAAGGGTCGCGAGGAAAAAAAGCAGAACAAGAAAGAAAAAAAGAAAGAAAGAAAGGCGCAGAAACAAACGAAGCAAAAAGGAAAGGCCACGAAAAAGAAAGTGAAATAGCTAGAAAGCACACAAAGAAAGGAGCGCGAAAAGAAAAGAAAGGAAAAAAAGGGAAGGAGGAGGCAGGGGAAGGGTGAAAGGAAAAGAAAAAGACGGAAAAAATAAAAAACACTGCTTGAGCATTTTTGTTGCAAAAAGCAGAAAAAATGCACAGGAAGGATAGCTAAATGAAAGGCCACCTCACACCAAAAAAACAATGGAAAACAGACACACACGAAACAACAAAGATAAGTTTGTAAACAAAAAAACAGAAAAAGAAAAAATAAAAATAAAGAAGAAGGAAAAGGCGAAGGAGGACGCTATTGACAAAGTAAAAAAAAGAAGCTAATTTTTTAAAAAAAAAACAGGTATTAAGAAAATTTAAAAAAAATTGGGACAAGAGGAATAAATAGAGAAGGAAAAAAAGGAACAAAAGCGGAAATAAGCATAAGCTAAAAAATAAAAACTCAAAGAAAAAAGATTACATTTAAAAAAAAAATTTCTTGGAAAGAAATATTATGAATGAAAACAAAGATGATGATAAACAAATATTCTTCAGACGAAACTTCAGACAAACTGCACGCATAAACAGAAAAAATTAAAAAAATTAAAAACATTGGAAAGAAAAATTAGAAGAAAAAAGATGGGAAAAAAAAAAAAAGGGGCCACTATATAAATATATGTTTTTGTTTTTGTTTTTTATCTAAAATTTTTGTCTTTGCCTTTTTGATGCTTTTAGAAAATAAGCACGAAACGACTCTATTTTTCGCGTCTCTTTCAAAAGAGGAAAAGTGAACAAAAATTAAAAATGCATAGAAATTAAAATTAAAGTAAATTTAAAAAAAAAAATTTTGGATTTTAGCTTTATTTCTGTTTGCGAAAATAAAGGTGCAGAAAACACTGAACCAAAAAATAACAAAGTTAAAAAATAAAATTTTTTAAATAAAAAATTCAAATTCAACTCCCTCATCAAAAAAATATTAAAAGCAACTAAGCATAAAAAATAATAAAAAAATTTAAATAAATTGTTCACACCTTTCCTTTAAAAAAAATTAAATTAAAACAAACATTCTTTATTTGTTAAAAAAAATTTTCACCTTTTTTAAAAATTCATTCCTCTTTTTTCGTTCAATATCTTTTTTTGCGATTCTCCCTTGTTGTCTTCATTCTTTCATCATTCTTCATAAAAAACAAAACTGCTCAATTTTTTCCATTGCCAAAACATTAAAAAATAACAAAAATAAATTTCGCGTTTTCAGGTTTCCTCCTTTGCAGATTCCTTGCGACATCCTTTTTTTTCTTCCGCTTTTTTCACCCTTGCTACAAGAAAATCTTCGCTAAAAAACTTCACCTTCGCTCTTTGCAAGAATCGCTTCTCCTTTGCCCCTCTCTTTCACCCCATTTCCCAACCTTATGGCCCTCACCTTCCTTCTTTCCTCCCCTCGTTTTACCCTCATGACAAAAGCTCTTCGTGTTTGCTTCCAATGTCTTCCTCGCTTTTCTTTTGGCAAGTTAAAATTTTTCAGGGCTTTGCCCGACCTGTTTCTCGCTTGCTACGCAAGCGCAATTTAAACCCATCGGCTTGCCAAAACGCCCTCTACTTCTCTGTTTTTTTTCCTGGTTCTTTTGGCCCTGCGCTGCCGTTTCTCCGCGACTGCGTGTTGGTCTGTTCCTTCTTTCTCTCTAACGCGATTCCGAGCCTGCCCTTCTTCTTCCTTTCCCTTGTGGCCTCAAAAAAGCGCCGTTTTCTTTTTTTTGGCGATTCTTCCTTCGAGTTGCCTTCTTGTCTCTTCCAGTGTTTGTTGTCGTGTTTTTGCGTGGTGTGATTGCTTGCCGTTGCCTTTCCGTCCCGCGCATACCTTGCCGCTGCGCGCAATGCCGTCACCTGTCTGTCCCAATTCTGTTGTGCGCCTTTCTTTGCCTGCGTTTTTCTTTGCTGCTTGCGCGTCCTTCACCGCGTGTCTTGCTTGGTCCTTCTGGGAGACTGGCCTTTCGGGCGTCCTCTGGCGTCGTCGCCTTGGCCCTTCTTTCTGCGTTTTTCGCGCGTGCTGTTTCTGTCCTGGGCCGTCCCTCCTGACCCTTGTTCGTTCTCTCCCTGTGCCACTTCCTTTTTGCTTTTCCACACTCTCTTCGAACGAAATGCGTTGTCCTTGGTCTGCCCTTTTTCCTGTCAATGCGTTACTTCTGCTCATGGTGCCCTTTCTTTTTCCCAACTTCATCTCTCTTCTGTCCCATGTTCCTAAAAACCACGTCTCTGTCCTCTCCTCCTTTTTTGGTCGAGTGCCACCATTGAAGCCGAGCCTTGTCTGCTCCCAAGTTCGCGACCACCCATATCCTGTTCTCTTTCCAAATCCCTCGTTTTTGTCTGCGTGTCCGCTCCGTGCGGCATTTCTCTTCGGCCCTTTCTTTTCGTTCAGGCCCGGTTCCTCTCACCGAATTTCCTTCCACTCCCCGACGCCGTTGCTGTTTCGCCTCAGGTGTCATGCACACTTTTCGTTGCATGACGCCGTGTCACTTTGCTTGGCTCCGCTGTGCAATTGTCCCTCGATGAACTCGTTGTCCCTCGTCAAAGCGTTCAGGCGTGCACACTTGGCCCCCTGTCCGACCTTCAGCCTTCACTGCGTTTCCCACTGGCGCTGCGTCGCGTTTTGTTCTTCGTCCCCTTCCCTTTTCTTCGTTTCTTTCGCCGATATCTTTCCAAGCTGTTCTACGTGGCGTGCCCCCTTTGCAGGCCTCTGCTCTTTCCGCTGCCTGCGCTTCGTCTCCTTTCCTCGGTGCGTGCCCTCTCCAAAGCTCGGTGTCTGCTCGGTTCGTCTGCCCCGCTGCGTTCCCTCCTCCAGAGTCTCTCCCTCTGCCCCGTGCTCTGTCCCGTGTCGTCCAATTCCTTAAACGGCGACTCGGCCTTTTCCCAAAACAGCCGAGGCGTTCTCCCCTGTCTTTTTCGCCCTCCAGTTCCCTCTCCTTGCTCCTGCGCACAAAAAATTTCCTCCGTTCTCCCCTCAGCTCAAAAACACATTGCTGCTGGCCCTGTTTCTTGCTTTCAATCCTGCTTCCTGCCTGCTTCACCCTCTGTCCTGCGCCCCCCTTCTGGCCGAGTCACAAAGTCCGAGTTCGCTCCGCTTACCTGTCCCCGCTTTGCATGCAATCCTTCTGTGCCAAGCCAGCCGCGTCTTGTTGGGTCCACCTGTTTCCTCCCTGCTCGGTCTTTCGCGAGTCTTTCCCCCAGTGCTGCGTGTGCCTCGTGAATCCGTCTCGGGTCCACTCCCCCTCTCCCCAACACCTGAAAGCCGCGACGCACACCGCCACGTCGCGTGGCGCGTCCAGCGTTCGTCCCAAGCCATGCCTCCCCGTCCCGTCTCCCTGTTCATCTCTGTCCCGATCATTCCCCCTTCGTCGCTCCTTCCCCAATTTCCCCTCCGCCGGCCGCGCCTCGCCCTATTTTACGGAAACACAGTCCGACACAAAATTTCGCACTTTCCCCACCTAAAAATAGCCTGACCGCTTCCGGCGTTGCTCGTCACGGCCTTTGTCCTTTCGCGTTACTCCCTCACAAAAAATTCGTGCTCCTCAGCATCGTTCTCCTTTCAAACCAAATGAGAAGCAACAATTGCCACGAACACTCGCCGTGCGCGCCTTCGCCTCCGACCGCTACCAATTTCTCATGCTGTTCGCTTCGTGCGTCCGTGCCTCGATCCAATATTTCCCACAAAATCCGTCTCATCCCCGGCGCTGCCGAGTTTGTCTCGCCGCGCCCTCCTGCGTACGAAAATGTAGATGCGCAAAAGTGTTCCACCCCTTCCCCCCTCTAAGCGCGACCCCGCCCCTTTTGTCTCTCTGCGCTGTGCGCTGAGCCCCTTGCTCCGAAGCGCCGCGTCGGTTACTCTTTCCTCGCCTCTGCGGCACTCCCCCAAGTCTCTTCAGGCTCATCACCTTGTGTGCCCCTCGAGCTCTATCTTTGACTGTCCTCTCAACACCCTGCGTCCTGTCGCGTGCCTTCGCGCGCTATGTCACGTCCCTTTCGCGTCCAAGCCCCCCTTTCCACACGGCTACTGTCGAAGCGCGCCTTTCTCTTGTGGCTCCTCTCTACTTCGCCCCTGCCACGCTCCTCGTGCTCTTCTCCGCCTACCCGCGTCGCTCCCGGTTTCTTATCTCTCCCTTCCACTTGCACATGCCGCTTGTCCGCTCTTTCCACGCGTTTTCATCCCCCTCACCCCGTTGTTTGGTCCGATTGTTCTTCGTTCCGTCGGCGTCCCCACGTCGACCAAATGCCTCCGACGCGGCTGGCGCATTCGTCCCTCCCTTTTTCAAACCCTTCACATTCGTCGTTGCCCCCCTTCTCGTCGCTGCGGTCCCATACGCTGGCACGCACGCGCCTTCCCTTTCATTCCTTTCCGCTCCACCCTTCGCGTCTGCGTCTTTACACCGCCGACAGGTGTACTCCCTTCCTCTCTTCCCCACCGCCCGCTGGTCTCTAAACGCCTCCACTTCGTGAGGAAGCGTGTCTTCACACCCCCTCCTTCCTTGCTTGTCCAAGTTCCTTCCCTGGTCCCTTTTGCACCTTCCCTTGTCTTTTCTGCTCTCGCCACCGCTGTCCTTCCGCCGGCACTCTCTCCTTTCCTCCTTCCATTTTCCGTTCTCTCCCAAGGCCCACGAATCCACCGTTCCAAGGCCTCGGCTTGCCAGTCCTTCAGCCGGTGATGTCACACTCTCTCACCAAAGTCTTTCGCGTTCTGTGCCTTTCCGCGTCTTTCCTTTGCCTCAAGTCACTCTTGCTCTGTGGTCGGTCCTGTTCTTTTTTCGTTCCCCCTCGGTTCCCTCCCACCGCGGTGTCTGCCCCCGGCTACGGCTCCCCGCTCGTGCTCCAAACTTCGTTTGTCTCCTCGCCTGTGCCAAGCGTTCCCCTTGTTGCCGCTTCGCGTTGCTTCCTCCGCCTCGACGCATCGCGCGGCTTCCTCTCTGGTCGCCCCGGTTCTCCCGGTGCTCCCCGAGTTCCCCTCGCCGCGTGTTCTTTCGTTGCGCGACTCCCCGCACGTCCCTCGCCTCTGTCGAAGTCCCCGCCGCTCAATCGTCTTCCTTGCTTTTCCCAAACAAAAAATGGGCGCTGAGCTGCAACTCCCCTGTTGCCCGCCTCGCACGTCTCTCTTCGCGTCCTCCGTTCCTTCCCTGCGCTTGTCCCCCATGTTGTGCGCACTGCGTTTCCTGAACGCTTTTACCCCTTGCGCGCTCCTCTGCACCGCGCCAAAATTTCTTCTCTGGTCCCCATCCCCTTTCCGCGTTCCTTCCTTACGCCACTTTTCCTCTGTGGTGTGTGCCGCAGCTACCGCATTCTTTGTTTCGTCTCGCTGAACCTCGTGCGTCCTCGCGCCCGCCGCGATCCGTGTTTGCCTTGACCGTCTCTCCTGTCTCTTCTGCCGTTCCTCCACTGTCCGTCCCATCTGCCCGCGTACGCCAGCCCGTGCAGCGCGTGTCTTCCTCCCTCCTGTACTTCTTTGCGTCTCTCTCCTCCAACTCGTCAGCCCACCCTTTTCTCCTGCTCCACTCCTCCTCATCCTTTGCGCTCATTTCCCCCTGCTCACAAGCACCTTTTCTTTGCCTGTCCTGCGGCCTCTTGCGTCTTTTGCCTGTCGTCTACCCGTTGCTTACCCAGCCAACAACTTCGCCTTCTTCTTACTTCCCCGCGTCCCATGCAGTTCGTTCTTCTTCGTCTCCCTGCCGCCCTTTGCGTCACCTGTCACGCGCTTCCTATTCAGTCCCAATGTGTCCCTAACCACTTCGAGTCCCGCCACCTGCTCGCGCGCTCCCCTGTTCCTCTCTGCGTTAGCCTGCGTTCTTGTCTTCTTCACATGCCTCACTTGTGTCCTGGCGCGCCAGTCTCGTTGCCCACATGCTCGTGTTCTGCTGCGCTCCTCGTGTTTCGTTGCAGTGCGCGGTGTTCGCCTGGTATTTTCTTCGTTCGTTTGACTTCGTTTGGTCCACTGGCCCGCTCACCTGCTGGGAGCAGACTAAGTCCTTCCGCAGCTGGGCGGCCGCGCTTTTTTGGCCCGCACTCTTCTCAGTGGCGCTTCCCACCCTGGTCCTCCGCGGACACCTCCTCCTCCGGCGTCGGCCTGTCCTTGTGCCTCGCCACACGTTCTCTACCCTCCTCGCCTCGTCTGACCTCTCCGGCCCCGTGCCACTCCTCCTTTCCCTGTTGTCACCCTCCGGTCTGCCCGCACTTCCCTTTGTCCCCTGGATCCCTCCTAGTCCATCCGGCCTAGTCCCGCTTTTTCGTTCTGGCCAACCGCCTTCTGCCGCATGTTCTCCCGTTCCTGATCCCTCTCACCGGCGCGCGCCTGGCCACACGCATTCCCCCCGTTGGCCTGCAAAACACATGCACGTACCAGGTGCGTCCCGTCACCCACGCAAGTCGCCCCGTGTCGCTCTTCTGTCCTGCCGCGTCACACGCCTGCCAAGCAACCCCTCACTCCGACTTCTCTGTGCTTTGTCGCGGTGTTCCCCTCTTTCCCACTTCTCTGCCGCCAATTTCCGCTATCCTCTTCCCCCTCTTTCCGCCTTCCCACAACTCGGGCACCGCTCGCCTCTTCCCGTCAGCGGTCCAAAACCCCCATAACCCGCTCGCCTTCCCGCCGTCCCCGATCTAATGCCCTTTCCCCCGTTGGCCTCTGTGCGCCCTGAAGTCTCGCAAACGCCTAGCCCCATTCCTCCCTTCTGGCTGCCTTCCCCCTTTTCCCCTCCTAATCCCCCGCCGAATCCCATGCCCCTTACTCTTCCTGACCTTCCGTTCCACGCGACCCGTGGCTCCGCTGCGAAGGAAACCACCTTCCGCCCCCCCCTCGCGCCCGACTCTTCTTTCAGTCACCTTTCCTTTTTTGTGCACTTCCCTCCAGCACCCCGTGCCCGCGGCCTTCTGTTCCTACACCTTTGTCGCAGAGCGGTCCACTTGTGTTGTTTCCCACTCGTCTGCGCTCCGGCTCGCAGCGTCCTAGCATGTTGGGCACAACGGCTGCCGAGTTTGCCGATCACCGCCGTGTTGCCACCACCTTCGCCCTCGTCGCGTCGTCGGCCCCTATCATCAGCTGTGGGCGTCCTCGCCCTGCGTTGCAAAAATGTCCTGTCGTTAGCGTGCCCGATTCCTGCGTGTCCTCCTCCCTCTCGTGCGTGTCCTGCGCGGGCTCTCGCCATATCTTCCTCCGCATCGGGCTATGCGCGCAACGCCACTCCTGCTGCTGGTGCGCGTGTCCCGTTCCCCTGGTTCGAATGAGCGGTCTTTTCGACGACCTCAAGCAGCAACCAGTTCGTCCTCGATACGTCTTGCGGGCGTTGCCAAGTTCGTTTCCTTTTTCGCCAGTCGCGTGACAGCTGTTTCTCGCTTCCTCTTCCCCCATTCCATGGCAAAAAAGGGCCGCCGTTCTCCCGCGTTCCCGCAACGTGCCAGTGGTGTTTGTCCTTGCGCTGTGCTCTTCGGCCGCGCTTTCACTTTCCTTGTATGGACCACGGTCACTCAAAGATGTCTTGTTGCGGTGTCTTCCCGCTATTCGCGCGACCCTTCTCCCACGTGTCCTCTGCACGCTCTTCGCGCCTTCCTTTCCTCACCTCGTCCTCCCTCGCTGCTAGCCGCACCTCGCGTCTGTGAGCGCGTACGCTTCGTCCTCCGGAGACAGTCTCCGAAAAAGGTGTCTCTTCCACCAATGTGGCGTACAGCACTCTCGCTCTTTATTCGAAGCTTCACCTTCCCAACGTTCGCGTCTCAGGGCGTTTCTATGCAGCCCTGTCCCCTCACCACGCGGCCTCATCGTCAACTGCAATTCTTCCAATGTCCCCCCAACCTGCGCGGTTGCGTTTCTATCTGCGTGCTTCGTTTGTTCGTTCTTTTGTGTCGTCCATTCACGCGAATTGACGTTGGCCCCCCGCCACCTGCACGCGTGGTCCTCTTCAGGCCCACGGAGCGTCCACACATTTCGCGTCGCACCAGAACGCCGAATCCTTCCTCTACGGTCACCTCTCCGCCCCAAGGCCGTCTGCCCTAAAAATCCCTTTTTGCTCGCCCCGCGCTTCATTCCGCCCTAGCTCCAATCCTCAAGGCGGTCAATAAGGCCCACACACGCGGCGCTGTATCCCCGGTTGTACCCGGGTTCTTCTACTCTGTCCTTCTGTCGTTAGTGCCTCCATTCCTTCGTCGTCCCGAAAAAATACCCCTCCGCCTCCCAAGGTCAAGTCTTCCCTAGCCACCCGCCGTCGTCTTCCCCCGCTGTTTGCTGTTCGCTGTCGGTGCAAGTTTCACTTCTGACGCCAGCGCCTCGCTCAGGTCGCCGCGTTGCGACGCGCCAGGCACCGCGGCATTTCCGTCTGCCCTTCTGCGTCACCACGTTCCCGGCACGAGCGCCGAAGCGCCCTGCTTTCCGTCGCGCGTGTCGGCCCCGCATCGACTGCTCACGCGCGAGGTGTGTTTTTTCCGCTTCGTTCCGGTGTCGCTGCCTCGGTTACCTCTCTTCGCTGTACGGCGAGCGTCTTGCACTCTGCCGCGTCTCGCACGCATTCCTCTCCAACGCCCCCGTTGCGCGTCCTCGCGCTGCCATGCTATGCTGTGAGTTTCTCTCTCCTGTCAAGTCCCTCTCAGGCGTGCGTTCCTCACCTGCGTCTCTGTCCTCCACAATTCCATTTCCGCGTCTCTTGCCCAATGCTGTGTGTAGCCCAGCTGCGGCGTCCGCTTGGCCGCTGCACCCTGTCCTCTGTTGTTCGTACCTGTCACTGCGCTTCTGGCCAGACGCACTGCATGGCGCTCACTCGTTGTCTGCGCCGTGGTTTTCTTCGCCCCTCTTGTATTCTCACTGTCCCGCACCGCGCCGCGGGCCGGTCACCATAATCCTCACGCCGCAAAACCCTGTGTTGGCAGCCTCGTATGCCTTCCCGCGTCTGTGTGCGTGCGCGTCGTCGCGCGGGCGTGCCCGTGCGCTCCCCGCACTGACGGTTGGCGATTTCCCTGTCCTCTGATCTGCGGGGGCGTCACGCCCTGTCGTCACCCCGTTCGAAGCGCCGTGGTCCGCTAAGTCAACCACTCTCTTTTCGCTTCGTGCCAGCGGCACCGCCATCGTTCCTGCACGCGCCACTCTTCGGTCCCCGCTGTCGCCCCGCGCCTCGCCCTTCGCTTCCTGTTACTTGTGCTGTCCGTTCACGTTGCTGCGTTACGCATGGCCCGTTCGCGTGTCGACGGCGGCGCTGCGTCCCGGGTCGTCGTCGTCGCGCAAGCCTCACAGCGTCGTTCGCAGCCTGCGCCTGCGCCTCACCTCCGTTTCGCTGCGGCGAGCGTCGCGCGGAGCGAGGCGACCGAGTGGAAATGGCGGTTGCAGCTGCCTTGACAACGCAACTGCTCGGGGCTCGTGGGGGCCTTCGGAGAGCGATGGGCTGCGTCGACTGGGCTGTTCGGGCAAGCGGGGATGCAGGGTGGGGGCGGCGGGCGGGGCGGGGGAGGCAGCGGGAGGGGCGGGGGAGGGGCGGAGGGGGAAGGACCGGGCGAGGTGCCGGGTCAGTCGGCGAGGTGACGCGCCGCTGCTCGGGTCAGGGCACTTGGCGCGCGGCTGGCGGCGCCTCGGCATTGAAAGCGAGCGGGCACAGCGAGGGGGGGTGGGAGTTTGCGTGGCAATTTTGTCGCTTTTTTTTAGAAAGCACGCACAGGATGCAAGCATCGTTTTTGCTGGCTGTGGCTCTGGCAGCCGCGGGCGCGTTGGTGCGCGACGGCAGCGCCGCAGATGGGGACACCGTGATGGAATTTCGCGCACTCTGCCGGCTCGCGCCAGCACTGGACGCTTTCAAGAACTTGGAGGCATCGGCCATGTGGCGAGGGCAAGACCCGGTTACAAAGATAGAGGGGACTTTGCGCAAGCTGGCTGGGGGGGGGGGGGGGGGAAATCCATGCGGACGCCGCGCTAGGGCGTTCATCGGTGGTCGCGCTCAACAGGAGGCAAGCGGAGGAGGAGGGGTTGCGGGGGAAGCATGCGCCAAGGGAAGCAAAGGGCCGGAACGACCAGGACAGGCACCGGCCGACACACTGCTTTGCCAAGCGAAAGAGGCCAAAACACAAGCGGAGGAGCAAATCAAAAAGGCAAAGGTTCTGGCACACGAAGCTTTGTGGGGCAAGGAAAGTGGGGCGGTGGACGAGGGCACACTACAACTAGACACCTGGGCAGACAGTCCGAGCAAAAGCAGCACACTAGCAGGCGTCACGAAAGCAGACGCACGATGCGTCGCAAGCAACGTGCTCTGGCTCTGCATGGTCGGCACAAACACACAAGCAGCCAACCCATGCTTCAAAAACACTGGCGTTACCGCACTGAGCTCACTGAACGACCACACGCATACCAGGTGCCACGGCACTCCAGCCACCGCGCTCGCCGTATGGACAGCTCTCGCACCACTCTGCATCAACGAAACGGCCAAGGAGGCAAGGCCAGCAGACGAGCTCGCCACAACAGCACTCGCCGCTGCCGAAAACGTCATCGCCAAAATACACGACATCAGCAACGACGGGACGAAATTCATTCTGGGACCACAAGGAAGCACAGCCTCATCGTGCAACAAGCGCGGTAACGAGATCTGCATCAAGTTCAGCTCCGCCAACAGCGAGCTCAACGAAATCTACTGGCACGCACGCGTGCGCAGCATCGCCGCCGCCGTCAAACAGGAAAACACTCTCGCCGCCGAAGCACGCACCCTCGCAACGCACGCCAAACTCACCGCCGCACACTGCTTAGCAACGGAGGAAGAAAATAGCACGAGTAACAGCACCGAAACACACGAAAAGAGTCAGACGAAGGAGGACCAAGAAGCAGACAACAGCGCCAACGAGGCACAGCACGGAGGGCGAGCACGCCGACACACAGAAAGCAACAAGGGAGAAGCCAGGACAAGTGAGAAAACAAAGGCACAGCCAGCAACCAGCCAGCACAGCGCGGCCACCGCGCACAGACAACAGCACGCGGAAGCAGCACTGGCCATCCTGGCCACAAGGCTCGCACGTTCAGCAAGGCACGAATAAAAACAACACACACAGCCTGGAAAAAACAAGAAAGGGTGAAAAGGCACAGACAGAAAAAAGTGCACACCAACCAAAGAAACACGCGCGAACACACAGAAAGCAAAAGACTTGCACACGACAAAAACAATCAAACTGACACGCGCAAACATATAAAGGGTAGAAAACACAAGGAACACCACGCACCAACACCACAGAACAGCAGTGACAAGGACACAAAAACACGCACAGTGAAAAAGGCCAACACAAGGCGGCAGGGTGAAGAGAAACACATGAAGGGCGTGGCGGCAAAGAAAACAAAGCACCCAGCCACAGGGGAGACACAAGAACGCCACAGGTGTTTAAAGGAGCGACGAGGGCGAGTTGCAAACAGCTTCGGACACGCTGGCAGCCACGCACGACAGCAACGCACAGGCGCGAGAAGGCACTTTTGGCTGGCAACAAGCCGCGCGACGCGCGACGCAACACACCAAAGGTACAGGTGCACACAGGGACAGGAAGCGTGCACTGAGGGAACAACACGCCACGGGAAAACACACAGCGAATCAACAAACGCAAAAACGAAAGGCGCGGCAAGCACACGGACAGGAAAGGCAGAACACCCCGCAAAATTTACAAGGGGCCAGGGCGCACAGGTCAGCAACGCGCACACTGACGAGCACAAGCGACGCAAACACACACTAAGAAAACAGGACACGGACAAGTGAACGGCAAGAACGCGCACGAAGCACACAACAAACACAGCCGGCAACACGCAAAAAAAAACAGGCAGAGGCAGCAATGCGTGCAAGAACACAATCAGTGAATGCGTGCGAGACGCCGAGGAACACACCGACCGAGACCAACGCACTGCGGGACAACATCAAGCATGAACACAAAAGAACAGAGCACACAACAGCAGACAAAACAAAAGCAACACACAGAGGAAGAAAACAGCACAAGCACAACCAACACGCAAGGCACACGGGAAAAAATGCGCGACTGCACAGGCACCCCGGTGGCTCAAAAAAAACACAACACAGAAAAAAGCGAGCCCACACACTGCACACCTCACACGCACGCCGTCGCAAACACACACGCGCAGGCCAAACACACAAGGAAGGACAAAAGGAGGACGCACCGACACAGCACACAGGGACGGACACAACGAAACATACGCACAACAAGCTCGAGGACAAAACGCAGCAAGCGCAAGGCGCGGGGCACACACCAAGAAGCTCGTCACCGGAAAAAGAAAAAGACACACGCATACAGAAAGAACAGGCGCGCAGCACAACGCCAGACAAGGGGCCAAAAATAGGGAACACAAAGCCAACAACAAAAAAGCCACGCAAAAGGACGAGGGCTCCAGAAAAGGAGGCAGTGACGTAAGGAGACAAACGACGCGCACTCAGACGAAATAGAGACCAAAACAAAGCCGGCAAAACAGAAAGAGGGGAAAGAGACAAACAAAAAGAAACGGACAAACACGAGCACACAACCATAAAGGGTGGCCAAGAAAACCGAAAAAGAAAGTGCACAGCGAAAAGAAAAACAGCCGCAGCGCAGAGAAATAAGGAAAAAAAGAGGAAGCACCAAAAACAGGAAAGGGTCGCGAGGAAAAAAAGCAAAAAAAGAAAGAACGAAAGGCGCAGAAACAAAGGAAGCAAAAAGGCAAGGCCACGAAAAAGAAAGTAAAATAGCTCGAGGCACACAAAGAAAGGAGCGCGAAAAGAAAAGAAAGAAAAAAAGGGAAGGAGGAAGAAAGGAAAGGGTGAAAGGAGAGGAAAAAGACGGAAAAAATAAAAAACACTGCATGAGCATTTTTGTTGCAAAAGGCAGAAAAAAAGCACAAGAAGGATAAATAAATAAAAGGCCACCTCACACCAAAAAAGAAATGGAAAACACACGAACGAAGCAACAAAAAGAGGTTTGTGAACAAAAAAAGCGAAAAAGCAAAAATAAAAATAAAAATGAAAATAAAGGAATAAGACAAGGAGGGTGCCATTGACAAAGTAAAAAAAAGAAGCTAATTTTTTAAAAAAAAAAACAGGTATTAAGAAAATTAAAAAAAAATTGGGACAAGAGGAATAAATAAAGAAGGAAAAAAAGGAACAAAAGCGGAAAGAACAATAAGCTAAAAAAATAAAAACTCAAAGAAAAAAGATTACATTTAAAAAAAAAATTTCTTGGAAAAAATATTATGAATGAAAACAAAGATGCTGATAAACAAATATTCTTCAAAAGAAACTTAAGACAAAACGGAAATATAAACAGAAAAAATTTAGAAAATTTAAAACATTGGAAAGAAAAATTAAAAGAAAAAAAATGGGAAAAAAGTAGAGGGAAATAAATATATGTTTATTTTTTGTTTTTTATCTAAAATTTTTCTCTTTGCCTTTTTGATGCTTTTAGAAACTACGCACGAAAAGACTCGAGCTTTCGCGTCTCTTTCAGAAGAGGAAAAGTGAAACAAAATTAAAAATGCATAAAAATTAAAATTAAAGTAAATTTAAAAAAAAAAATTTTGGAATTTAGCTTTGTTTTTGTTTGCGAAAATAAAGCTAAAAAAAACAATGAACCAAAACATAACAAATTTAAAAACTAAAATTTTTTAAATAAAAAATTCAAATACAACTCCCTCATCAAAAAAATATTAAAAGCAACTAAAAATAAAAAATAATAAAACAATTTAAATAAATTGTTCACACCTTTCCTTTAGCAAAAAATTAAATTAAACGCAACACTCTTTATTTATTAAAAAAAAATTTTCACCTTTTTTAAAAATTCATTCTTCTTTGTTCGTTCAATATCTTTTTTTTCGATTCTGTCTTGGTGAGTTCATTCTTTCATCATTCTTCATAATAAACAAAGATGCTCAATTTTTTCCATCGACGCAACATTAAAAATTAACAAAAATAAATTTCGCGTCTTCAGGTTTCCTCCTTTGCGGATTCCTTGCGACATCCTTTTTTTTCTTCCGCTTTTTTCACCCTTGCTACAAGAAAATCTTCGCTAAAAAACTTCACCTTCGCTCTTTGCAAGACTCGCTTCTCCTTTGCCCCTCTCTTTCACCCCATCTCCCAACCTTATGGCCCTCACCTTCCTTCTTTCCTCCCCTCGTTTTACCCTCATGACAAAAGTCCTTCGTGTTTCCTTCCAATGTCTTTCTCTGTTTCTTTTTGGCCTGTTAAAATTTTTCAGGGCTTTGCCCGACCTGTTTCTCGCTTGGTACGCAAGCGCAATTTAAACCCATCGGCTTGCCAAAACGCCCTCTTCTACTCCTCTTTTTTTTCCTGTTCCTTTGGCACTGCGCTTCCTTTTCTCCGCGACCGAGTGGTGGTCTTTTCCTTCTCTCTAACTCGATTCCGATCGCTGCCCTCTCCTTCCTTCCCATTGAGGCCTCAAAAAAGCGCCGTTTTCTTTGTTTTGGCGATTCCTTTTCGTTGTCTTCTTCCTTCCTCCCTCGCTTTTTGTTGTGTTTCTTCGTGGTGTGATTGCTTGCCGTTCTATTTCCTTCCCGCGCATACCTTGCCGCTGCGCTCAATGCCTCCACCTGTCTGTCCCAATCCCGTTGTTTGCCTTTCTTTTCCTGCGTTTTTCTTTGCTGCTTGCGCGTCCTTCACCGCGTGTCTTGCTTGCTCCTTCTCGGAGACTGGCCTCTCGGGCGTCCGCGGGCGTCGTTGACTTCCCCCGCTTTTCTGCGTTTTTCGCGCGCGCTGTTTCTCTCCTGGGCCGTCCTTCCTGACCCTTGTTCGTGCTCTCCCTGTGCCACTTCCTTTCTCCTTTTCCACATTCTCTTCGGGCGAAATGCTTTGTCCTTTGCCTTCCCTTTTTCCTGCCAATGCGTTACTTCTGCCCATGGCCCCTTTCTTTTTCCCAACTTCATCTCCCTTCTGTCCCATGTTCCTAAAAACCATGTCTTCGTCCCTCCCTCCTTTTTTGGTCGAGCGCCACCTTCGAAGCCGAGCCTTGCCTGTGCCCAAGTTCGCGACCACCCAAATCCTGTCCCCTTTCCAAATCCCTCCTTTTCGGCGTCGCGTCCCTTCCGCGCGGCATGTCTCTTCGGCCCTTTCTTTTCGTTCAGGCCCGGTTCCTCTCACCGAATTTCTTTTCCCCCCCCGACGCCGTTGCTGTTTCTCCTCAGCAGTCATGCACACTTTTCGTTGCATGGCGCCGTGTCACTCTGCTTGGCTCCGCGCTGCAATTGTCCCTCGATGAACGCTTTGTCCCCGTCAAAGCGTCTAGGCGTGCACACCCTGCCCCCTGTCCGACCTTCAGCCTTTTCTGCGTTTCCCACTGGCGCGTCTTCGCGTTTTGCTCTTCTCTCCGCTTTCCCTTCCCTTTCCTGCGTTTCTTTCGCCGATATCTCTCCAAGCTCTTCTACGTGGCGTGCCCCCTTTGCAGGCCCGCGCTCTCTCCTCTGCCTGCGCTTCGTCTCCTTTCCTCGGTGCGTGTCCTTTCCAAAGCTCGTCGTCTGTTCGGTTCGCCTGCCCCGTTGCGTCCCCTCCTCCAGAGTCTCTGCCTCTGTCCCGTGCTCTGTCCCGTGTCGTCCAATTCCTTAAACGGCGACTCGGCCCTTTTCCAAAACAGCCGAGGCCTTCTCGCCTTTCTTTTCCGCCCTCTAGTGTCCTCTCCTTGCTCCTGCGCACAAGAAATTTCTCCGTCCTCCCCGCAGCTCAAAAACCCATTGCTGCTGGACCTCCTTCTTGCATCTATTCCTTCGACCGGTCGCTCCTTCCCTCGCTCCTGCGTCCCCCTTCTGGCCGCATCACAAAGGTCGAGTTCGCTCCGCTTACCTGCCCCCGCTTTGCATGTAAGCCTTCTGTTCCAAACCAGCCGCGTGTTGGTGGGTCCACCTGTCCCTCCCTTGTCGGTCTTTCGCGAGTCTCTCCCCCAGTGCTTCGTGTGTCGCGTGAATCCTGCTCGAGTCCACACCCCTTTCCCCAACACCTGAAACCCGCGACGCACACCGCCACGTCGCGTACCACTCCCAGCGTTCGTCCCAAGCCATGCCTCCCCGTCCCGCTTCCCTGTTCATCGCCGTGCCGATCTTTCCCCCTTCGTTCCTCCTTCCCCAATTTCCCCTCCGTCGTCCGCGTCTTGCCCCATTTTACGGAAACACAGTCCGACACAAAATTTCGCACCTTGCCCACCTAAAAATAGCCTGACCGCTTCCGGCGTTGCGTGTCATGGCCACGCCCCAGTCGTGTTGCTCCCTCACAAAAAATTCGTGCTCCTCAGCATCGCTCTCCTTCAAACCAAATGCGAAGCAACAATTAGCACGAACACTCGCCGTGCGCGCCTTCGCCTCCGACCGCTACCAATTTCTCATGCTGTTTGCTTCGGCCGTCCGTGCCTCGTTCCAATATTTCCCACAAAATCCGTTTCAGCCCCGGCGCTGCCGAGTTCGTTGCGCCGCGCCCTCTTGCGTACGAAAATGTAGATGCGCAAAAGTGTTTCACCCCGTCTCGCCTCTAAGCGCGACCCCGCCCCTTTTGTCTCTCTGCGCTGTGCGCTGAGCCCCTTGTTCCGAAGCGCCGCGCCGGTTACTCTTCCCTCCCCTCTGCGGCTCTCCCCCAAGTCTCTTCAGGCTCATCACCTCGTGCGCCCCTCGATTTCTATCTTTGACTGTCCTCTCAACACCCTGCGTCCTGTCGCGTGCCTTCGCGCGCTATGTCACGTCCCCTTCGCGTCCAAGCCCCCCTCTCCACACGGCTACTGTCGAAGCGCGCCTTTCTCTTGTGGCTCCTCCCTACTTCGCCTCCGCCACGCTCCTCGTGGTCTTCTCCGTCTACCCGCGTCGCTCCCTGTTTCTTTCCTCTCCCTTCCACGTGCACATGCCGCTTGTCTGCTTTCTCCACGCGTTTTCATCCCCCTCACCCCGCTGTTTGGTCCGATTGTTTTTCGTTCCGTTGGCGTCCCCACGTCTATCAAATGCCTCCGACGCGGCTGGCGCACCCCTCCCTCCCTTTTTCAAACCCTTCACATTCGTCGTTGCGCCCCTTGTCGCTGCGCACCCATACGCTGGCACGCACGCGCCTTCCCTTTCATTCCTTTCCGCTCCACCCTTCGCTCCTGCGTCTTTACACCGCCGACAGGCGTACTCCTCTGTGCGCCTCCCCACCGCCCGGGGGTCTCTACACTCCTCCACTTCGTGAGGAAGCGTGTCTTCACACCCCCCTCCTTCCTTGCCCGCCCAATCTCCTTCCCTTCTCCCGCTCGCACCGTCCCTTTTGTTCGCTGCTCTCGCCACCGCTGTCCTTCCACCGGCACTGCCTCCTTTCCTCCTTTCATTTTCCGTCTTCCCCCAAGGCCCACGAATCCACCGTTCCAAGGCCTTGGCTTGCCAGTCCTTCAGCCGGTGCAGTCACACTCTCTCACCAAAGTCTTTCGCGTTCTGCCCCTTTCTTCGTCCTCCCTGTGCCTCAAGTCACTCTTTCCCTGTGGTCGGTCCTGTGCTTTTTTCGGTCCCCCTCGTTTCCCTCCCACCGTGGTGTCCGCCCCCGGCTACGCTGCCCCGCTCGTGGTCCAAACTTCGTTGCCCTCCGCGCCTGTGCCAAGCGTTCCCCTTGTTGCCACTGCGCGTTGCCTCCTTCGCCTCGATGCATCACCTGGCTTCCTCCCCGGTTCCCCCGTTTCTCCCGCTGCTCCCCGAGACCCCCTCGCCGCGTGTTCTTTCGTTGCGCGACTCCCCGCACGTCCCTCGCCGTTGTCGAAGTCCCCGCCGCTCAATCGTCTTCCTTGCTGCTCCCAAACAAAAAATGGTCGCTGAGCTGCAACTCCCCTGTTTCCCGCCTCGCACGTCTCACTTCGCGGCTTCTGTTCCTTCCCTGCGCTTGTCCCCCATGCTCTGCGCACTGCGTCTCCTGAACGCTTTTACCCCTTGCGCGCTCCTCTGCGCCGCGCCAAAATTTCTTCTCTGGTCGTCCTCCCCTTTCCGCGCTCCTTCCTTACGCCGCTTTTCCTCTGTGGTGTGTGCCGCAGCTACCGCATTCTTCGTTTCGTCTCGCTGAACCTCGTGCGTCCTCCTGCCCGCCGCGATCCTTGCTTGCCTCGACCGTCTTTCCTGTCTCTTCTGCCGTTCCTCCACTCCCCTTTCCTTTTGCCCGCGTACGCCAGCCCGTGCAGCTCGGCTCTTCTTCCCTCCTGTACTTCTTTGCGTCTCTCTCCTCCAACTCGTCAGGCCACCCTTTCCTCCTGCTCCACTCCCCCTCTCCTTTTCGCTCATTTCCCCCTGCTCACAAGCACCTCCCTCATGCCCGTCCTGCTGCCTCTTGCGTCTTTCGCCCGTCGTCTACCCGTTGCTTACCCAGCCAACAACTCCGCCTTCTTCTCACTTCCCCGCGTCCCATGCAGGTCTTTCTTCTTCGTCGCATGCCTGCCGCTTGCGTCACCTGGCGCGTGCGTCCTATTCAGTCCCAATGTGTCCCTAACCACTTCGAGTCCCAACACCTGCTCGCGTGTTCCCCTGTTCCTCTCTGCGTTAGCCTGCGTTCTTTTCTTCTTCACATGCCTCACTTGTGTCCGGTTGTCCCAGTCTCGGCGCCCACATGCTTGTGTCCTCTCGCGCTCCTCGTGTTTCGGCTCAGTGCGCGGTGCTCGCCTGGCATTTCCTGCGTTCGTTTGACTTCGTCTGGTCCACTGGCCCGCTCACCTGCTGGGAGCAGACTAAGTCCTTCCGCAGTTGGGCGACCGCGCTTTTTTGGCCCGCACTCTTCTCAGCGGCGCTTCCTACCCGGGTCCTCCGCGGACACCTCCTCTTCCGGCGTCGGTCTGTCCTTGTGCTTCGCCACACGTTCTCTACCCTCCTCGCTTCGTCTGACCTCTCCGGCCCCGTGCCACTCCTCCTTTCCCTGTTGTCACCTTCCGGTGCGCCCGCACGTCCCGTTGCTCCCTGGGCCCCTCGTGGTGCAGCTTTCCTAGTCCCGCTTTTTCGTTTTGGCCAACCCTCTGTTCCCTCATGTTCTCCCGTTCTCGATCCCTCTCATCGGCGCGCGCCTGGCCACACGCATCCCCCCCGTTGGCCTGCAAAAAACATGCACGTACCAGGTGCGTCCCGTCACCCACGCAAGTCGCCCCGTGTTGCCCTTTCGTCCTGCCGCAACACAATCCTGCCAAGCAACCCCTCACTCCGACTTCTCTGTGCTTTGTTGCGGTGTTCCCCTCTTTCCCACTTCTCTGCCTGCAATTTCCGCTATCCTTTTCCCCCGCTTTCCGCCTTCCCACAACTCGGGCACCGCCTGCCTCTTTCCGTCAGCGGCCCAAAACCCCCAAAACCCGCTCGCCTTCCCTCCGTCCCCGAACTAATGCCCTTTCCCCCGTCGGCCTCTGTGTGCCCTGAAGTCTCGCAAACGCCTAGCCCCATTCCTCCCTTCTGGCTGCCTCCCCCCTTTTCCCCTCCTAATCCCCCGCCGAATCCCATGCGCCTTACTCTGCCTGTCTTTCCGTTCCACGCTACCCGAGCGTCCGCTGCGAACGAAACCACCTTTCGCCCCATCCTCGCGCCCGACTCTTCTTTCAGCCACCTTTCCTTTTTCGTGCACTTCCCTCCAGCACCCCTCGGCCGCGTCCTTCTTTTCCTACACCTTTGTCGCAGAGCGGTCCACTTGTGTTGTTTCCCAGACGTCAACGCTCCAGCGCGCACCGTCCTAGCATGTTGGGCACAACGTCTTCCGAGTGTGCCGATCACCGCCGTGTCGTCACCACCTTCGCCCTCGTCGCGTCGTCGGCCCCTATCATCAGCTGTGGGCGTCCTCGCCCTGCGTTGCAAAAATGTTCTGTCGTTAGCGTGCTTGATTCCTGCGTGTCCCCCTCCCTCATGCGCGTGTCCTGCGCGGGCTCTCGCCACAACTTCCTCTGCATCGGGCTATGCGCGCAACGCCACTCCTGCTGCTGGTGTTGGTGTCGTGTCCCCCTTGTTCGAATGAGCGGTCTGTTCGACGACCTCAAGCAGCAACCAGTCCGTCCTCGATACTTCTTTTGGGTGCTGCCAAGTTCGTTTCCTTTTTCGCCAGTCGCGTGACAGCTGTATCTCGCCTCCTCTTCCCCCATTCCATGGCAAAAAAGGGCTGACGTGCTTCCGCGTTCCCGCAACTAGCCAGCGGCGTTTGTCCTTTTTCTCTGCTTGGCGTCCGCGCTCTCACTTTCCTTGTATGGACCACGTTCACTCAAAGATGTCTTGTTGCGGCGTCTTCCCGCTATTCGCGCGACCCTTCTCCCACGTGTCCTCTGCACGCTCGTCGCGCCTTCTCTCCCTCACCTCTCCCTCCCCCGCTGCTAGCCGCACCTCGCGCCTGTGACCGCGTGTGCTTCGTCCTCCGGAGACAGTCTCCGAAAAAGGTGTCTCTTCCACCAATGTGGCGTACAGCACTCTCGCTCTTTATTCGAAGCTTCACCTTCCCAATGTGCGCCTCTCAGGGCGTTTCGATGCATGTCTGTCCCCTCACCACGCGGCCTCAGCGTCAACTGCAATTCTTCCAATGTCCCCCCAACCTGCGCGTCTGCGTTTCTATCTGCGTGCTTCGTTTGTTCGGTCCTTTGTCTTGTCCATTCACGCGCATTGATGTTGGACCCCCGCCACCTGCACTCGTGATCCTCTTCAGGCCCACGGAGTGTCCACACATTTCGTGTCGCACCAGAATGCCGAATCCTTCCTCTACGGTCACCTCTCCGCGCCAAGTTCGTTTGCCCTAAAAATCCCTTTTTGCTCGCCCCGCGCCTCATTCCGCCCTAGCTGCAATCCTCAAGGCGGTCAATAAGGCCCACACCTGCGGCGCGCTATCCCCGGCTCTCCCCGGGTTCTTCTACTCTGTCCTTCTGTCGTTAGTGCCTCCATTTCCTCGTCGACCCGAAAAAACACCCCTCCCTCCCCCAAGGTCAAGTCTTCCGCAGTCACCCGGCGCCGTCTTTCCCCGCTGTTTGCTGTTCGCTGTCGGTGCAAGTTTCACTGCTGACGCCAGCGCGTCGCTCAGGTCTTCGCGTTGCGACGCGCCAGGCACCGCGGCATTTCCGTGTGCCCGCCTGCGTCACCACGTTCCCGGCACGAGCGCCGAAGCGCCGCGCTTTTCGTCTGTCGTGTCGGCCCCTCGCCCACTGCTCACGCGCGAGGTGTGTTTTTTCCGCTTCGTTCCGGCGTCGCTGCCTCGGTTACCTCTCTTCGCTGTATTGCCAGCGTCTTGCACTCTGCCGCGTCGCGCACGCATCCCGCCCCAACGCCCCCGCTGTGCGTCCTCGCGCCGCCATGCTATGCTGCGAGTTTCTCCCGCCTGTTCAGTTTCTGGCAGGTTTGAGTTCCTCACCTGCGTCTTTTTCCTCCACAATTCCAGTTCCGCTCCTCGTGCCCAATGCTGTGTGCAGCCCGTCGCTGTTGTCCGGCTGGCCGCCGCACCCTGTCCTCTGTCGTTCGTACCTGTCTCTGCGCTTCTGGCCAGACGCACGTCATGGCGCTCACTTGTTGTCTGCGCCGTGGTTTTCTTCGGCCCTCTTGCAGCCTCGCTGTCGCGCACCGCGCCGCGGGCCGGTCACCAGAATCCTCACGCCGCAAAACTCTGTGTTGGCAGCCTCGTATGCCTTCCCGCGTCTGTGTGCGTGTGCGGCGTCGTGCGGGCTCGCCCGTGCTTTCCCCGCTCCGACTTGCGGTGACATCCCCGTCCTTTGGTCTGGGGTGTTGTCTCGCCCTGTTTCCACCCCGTTCGAAGCGCCGTGTCCCGCTAAGTCAACCACTGTCTTCTCGCTTTGCGCCAGCGTCACCGCCATCGTTCGCGCGCGCGCCGCTCTTCGGTCCCCGCCGGCGCCCCGCGCCTCGCGCTTCGCTTCCTGTTACTTGTGCTGTTCGTTCACGTTGCTGCGCTACGCATGGCTCGTTCGCGTGTTGACGACGGCGCTGCGTCCCGGGTCGTCGTCGTCGCGCAAGCCTCACAGCGTCGTTCGCAGCCTGCGCCTGCGCCTCACCTCCTTTTCGCTGCGGCGAGCGTTGCGCGGAGCGAGGCGACCGAGTGGAAATGGCGGTCGCAGCTGCCTTGACAACGCAACTGCTCGGGGCTCGTGGGGGCCTTCGGAAAGCGATGAGCTGCGTCGACTGGGCTGTTCGGGCAAGCGGGGAAGCAGGGTGGGGGCGGCGGGCGGGGCGGGGGAGGCAGCGGGAGGGGCGGGGGAGGGGCGGAGGGGGAAGGAGCGGGCAAGGTGCCCGCTCAGTCGGCGAGGTGACACGCCGCCGCTCGGGCCAGGGCACTTGGCACGCGGCCGGCGGCGCCTCGGCATTGAAAACGCGCGGCCACAGCGAGGGGGGGTAGACGTTGCAAGGCTTTTTCGTCGCTTTTTTTTAGAAAGCGCGCACAGGATGCAAGCAATGTTTTTTTTGGCTGTGGCTCTGGCAGCCGCGGGCACGTTGGTGCGCGACGGCAGCGCCGCAGCTGGGGACACCGTGATGGAATTTCGCGCACTCTGCCGGCTCGCGACAGAACTGGACGCTTTCAGGCACTTGGGAGCACCGCTACTATGGGGAGGGCAGGACCCGGAAACACAGATAGAGGAGACTTTGCGCAAGCTGGCTGGGGGGGGGGGGGAAAGGCCATGCGCACACCGCGCTAGGGCGTTCATCGGTGGTCGAGCTCAACAGGCGGGCAGCGGAGGAGGAGGGGTTGCGGGGGAAGCATGCGCCAAGGGAAGCAAAGGGCCGGAACGACCAGGACAGGCACCGGCCGACACACTGCTTTGCCAAGCGAAAGAAGCCAAAACACAAGCGGAGGAGCAAATCAAAAAGGCAAAGATTCTGGCACGGGAAGCTGCGTGGGGCAAGGAAAGTGGGGGAGTGGAGGAGGGCGCACTACAAACGGAAACCTGGGCAGACAATCCGGGCCCAAGCAGCCTAGCAGCCGTCGCGAAGGCGGACGAACACTGCGTCGCAAGCAACGTGCTCTGGCTCTGCATGGACGGCCTAAACACGGACACAGCCAGGCCATGCTTCAAAAACGCTGCAGTTACAGCACTGGGCTTGGTGAGCAGTCACACGCATAGCAACTGCCACGTCACTCCAGCCACCGCGCTGAAGGTATGGGAAGCCCTCGCACCACTCTGCATCAACGAAACGGCCAAGGAGGCAAGGCCAGCAGAAGAACTCGCCACAACAGCACTCGCCGCTGCCGCAAACGTCATCGCCAAAATACACGACATCAGCAACAGCGGGCGAAAATTCATTCTGGGACCACAGGGAAGCACAGCCAGCACGTGCAACAAGAACGTGGGCGAAATCTGCATCAAGTTCGGCTCCGCCAACAACAAACTCAACGAAATCTACTGTGACGAACGCGTGCGCAGCATCGCCGCTGCCGTCAAGCACGCAAACACTCTCGCGGCCGAAGCACGCAACCTCGCAACGCACGCCAAACTCACCGCCGCACAGTGCTTAGCAACGGAGGAAGAGCATAGCACGAGTAACAGCACCGAAACACACGAAAAGAGTCAGACGAAGGAGGACCAAGAAGCAGACAACAGCGCCAGCGAGCCACAGCACGGAGGGCGAGCACGCCGCCACACAGAAAGCAACAAGGACGAAGCCAGGACAAGTGAGAAAACAAAGGAACAGCCAGCAACCAGCCAGCGGGGCGCGGCCACCGCGAACAGACAACAGCACGCGGAAGCAGCACTGGCCATCCTGGCCGCAAGGCTCGCACGTTCAGCGAGGCACAAATAAAAACAACACACACAGCCTGGAAAAAACAAGAAAGGGTGAAAAGGCAAAGCCAGAAAAAGTGCACACCGACCAAAGAAACACACGCGAAAAGACACACAAAGAAAACAAAAGACTTGCACACGACAAAAACAATCAAACTGACACGCGCAAACATATAAAGGGAAGAAAACACAGGGCAGGCCAGCCACCAGCACCACAGAACAGCAGTGACCAAGAACAGAAAAACACGCACAGTGAAGCAGGCCAACACAAGGAGGCAGGGTGAAGAGAAACCGCATGAAGGGCGTGGCGGCAAAGAAAACAAAGCACCCAGCCACAGGGGCGACACAAGAAAGCCACAGGTGTTTAAAGGAACGACGCGGGCGAGTTGCAAACGGCTTCGGACACGCTGGCAGCCACGCACGACGGCAACGCACAGGCGAGAGAGGGAACTTTTGGCTGGCAACAAGCCGCGCGACGCGCGACGCAACACACCAAAGGTACAGGTGCACACAGGGAAAGGAAGCGCGCACTGAGGGGAACGACACGCCACGGGAAAACACACAACGAATCAGCAAACGCACAAACGAAAGGCGCGGCAAGCACACGGACAGAAAAGGCAGAACACCCCGCAAATTTTACAGGGGGCGCGGGCGCACAGGTCAGCAACGCGCACACTGACGAGAAGAAGCGACGCAAACACACACTAAGACAACAGGACACGGACAAGTGAAAGGACAGAACGCGCACAAAGCACACGACAAACACAGCCGGCAACACGCACAACCAAACAGGCAGAGGCAGCAATGCGTGCAAGAAGACAATCAGTGAAAGCGTGACGCCAAAGACACCGACGCAAGAGAGCAACGCACTTTGGGACAACATCAAGAAGGAACACAAAACAACAGAGCACACAACAGCAGACAAAACAAAAGCGACACGACACGACGAGGAAGAAAAAACAGCACACACAGCCGACACAAAAGGCGAACGAAGAAAACGCGCGGCTGCACAAACGCCCCGGCCGCTCAAGACAAACACAACACAGAAAAAAGCGGGCACACACACTGCGCACCTCACACGCACGCCGTCGCAAACACACACGCGCAGGCCGAACACACAAGGAAGGACAAAAGGACAACGCACCGACACAGGTACGGGGACGGACACAACGAAACATACGCACAACAAGGTCGGCGACAAAACGCACGAGGCGCAAGGCGAGGGGCACACACCAAGAAGCTCGTCAACGGAAAAAGAAAAAGACACACGCATACAGAAAAAACAGGCGCGCAACACAACGCATGGGTACAGGGCCAGGCAAGGGGCCAAAGATAGGGAACAAAAAGCCGGCGACGAAAAGGAACGAAAAAAGGCGAGCAAAAAGACGCGGGCACCAGAAAAGGAGGCAGTGACGTACGGAGACAAACGACGCGCACTCAGACGAACTAGAGACCAAAACAACACCGGCAAAACAGAGCAGGGGGAAAGAGACAGACAAAAAGAAACGGACAAACACGCGCACACAAACATAAAGGGTGGACAGGGCAACCGAAAAAGAGAGTGCACAGCGAAAAGAACAACGACCGCAGCGCAGAGAAATAAGGAAAAAAAGAGGAGCAACAAGAACGAGGCAGGGTCGCGAGGGAAAAAGGAAAAAAAACAAAAAAAGCACGAAAGAAAGGCACAGAAGCAAAGGAAGCAAAAAGGCAAGCCCGCGAAAAAGAAAGTAAAATAGATCGAAGGAACGCAGAGGAGGAAGAGCGAAGAGAAAAAAAAGAAAAAAAGGGAAGGAGGAAGAAAGGAAAGGGTGAAAGGAAAGGAAAAAGACGGAGAAAATAAAAAACACTGCGTGAGAATTTTTGTTGCAAAAGGCAGCAAAATACACAAGAAAAATAAATAAGTAGAAGGCCACCTCACACCCAGACAAAATGGCAGACACACACGAAACAACGAAAAGAAGTTTGTGAACAAAGAAAGCGAACTAGCAAAAATAAAAATAAAAAAAAAGGAAAAGGCGAAGGAGGCTTGTATTGACAAAGTAAAAAAAAAAAAGGTAGTTTTTAAAAAAAACGAGGTATTAAGAAATTTAAAAAAAAATTGAGACAAGAGGAATAAATAAAGAAGGAAAAAAAGGAAAAAACGCGGAAATAAAAGTAGACTAAAAAATAAAAACTCAAAGAAAAAAAATTACATTTAAAAACAAAATTTCTTGGAAAAAAATAGTATGAATGAAAACAAAGATAATGATAATCAAAAATTCTTCAGGAGAAATTTAAGACAAACTGGAAACATAAACAAAAAAAATTAAAAAAATTAAAAAAATTGGAAAGAAAAATTAGAAGAAAAAAAATGGGAAAAAAGTAGAGGGAAATAAATATATGTTTTGTTTTTGTTTTTTTATCTAAAATTTTCTTCTTTGCCTTTTTGATGCTTTTAGAAACTAAGCACGAAATGGCTCGAGCCTTCGCGTCTCTTTCAGAAGAGGAAAAATTAAAAGTGAAAAAAACTTAAAAGTGTATACAAATTAAAAATTAAAATTAAAGTAAATTTAAAAAAAAAAATTTTGGAATTTAGCTTTGTTTTTGCTTGCGAAAATAAAACCAAAAAACAATGAAACAAAAAATAACAAATTTAAAAACTAAAATTTTTTAAATAAAAAATTCAAATACAACTGCCTCATCAAAAAAATATTAAAAGCAACTAAAAATAAAAAATAATAAAAATTTTAAATAAATTTTTCACACCCTTCCTTTAAAAAAAATTAAATTAAAAGCAACACTCTTTATTTGTAAAAAAAAAAACTCACCTTTTTTAAAAATTCATTCTTCTTTGTTCGTTCAATATCTTTTTTTTCGATTCTGTCTTGGTGAGTTCATTCTTTCATCATTCTTCATAATAAACAAAGATGCTCAATTTTTTCCATCGCCAAAACATTAAAAATTAACAAAAATAAATTTCCCTTCCTCAGGTTTCCTCCTTTGCAGTTTCGCTGCGACATCCTTTTTTTTCTTCCGCTTTTTTCAGTCCTGCTACAATAAAATCTTCGCTAAAAAACTTTACCTTCTTTTTTTTTAAGACTCGCTTCTCCTTTGCCCCTCTCTTTCACCCCATCTCCCAACCTTATGGCCCTCACCTTCCTTCGCTCCTCCCCTCGTTTCGTCCTCATGACAAAAGGCCTTCTCGTTTGCTTCCAATGTCGTCCGCGTTTTCTTTTTGGCGCGTTAGGATTTTTCATGTCTTTGCCCGACCTTTGTTCCGCTGGCTACGCAAGCGCAATTTAAATCCATCGGCTTTCCAAAACGCCCTCTACTTCTCCTCTTTTTTTTCCTGTTCTTTTGGCCCTGCGCTGCCTTTTCTCCGCGACTGAGTGGTGTCCTGTTCCTTCTCTCTAACGCGATTCCGAGCGCGCCCTTCTTCTTCCTTCCCCTTGTGGCCTCAAAAAAGCGCCGTTTTCTTTTTTTCGATTTCTCCTCCGCGTTTGCTTCTTGTCTCTTCCAGTGTTTGTTGTCGTGTTTCTGCGTGTCGTGATTGCGTGCCGTTGCATTTCCGGCCCGCGCATACCGCGCCGCTGCGCGTAATTCCGCCACCTGTCCGCTCCAAGCCTGTTGTTTGCCTTTCTTCGCCCGCTTGAGTTCTTTGCTTGCTTGCGCGTCCTTCACCGCGTGTCTTGCTTGCTCCTTCTGGGAGACTGGCCTGCCGGGCTTCCTCTGTCGTCGTCGCCTCGCCCCTGCTTTGTGCGTTTTTCGCTCGCGCTGTGTCTGGCTTAGTCCGTCCTCCCTGACTCTTCTTCGTGCTTTCCCTGTGCCACATCCTTTCTTTTCTCCACACTCTCTTCGGGCTAAATGCGGCTTCCTTGCCCCTCCCTTTTTCTTGCCAATGCGTTACTTCTGCCCATGGGCGCTTGGCCTTTTCCCAACTTCATCTCTCTTCTGTCCCATGTTTCTAAAAACCACTGCCCTGTCCTCCCCTCCTTTCGCGGTTGATTGCCACCTTCGAAGCCGAGCCTTTTCTGCTTCCAAGTTCGCGACCACCCAAATCCTGTCCCCTTTCCAAATCCCTCGTTTTCGTCTTCGTGTCCGCTCCGTTCGGCATTTGCTCTTCGGCCCTTTCCTTTCGTCCAGTTCCGGTGCCTCTCACCGAATTTCTTGTCCACTCCCCGTCGCCGTCGCTGTTTCGCCTCAGCAGTCATGCGCACGTTTCGTTGCATGACGCCGTGTCACTTTCCTTGGCTCCGCGCTGCAATTGTCCCTCGATGAACGCGTTGTCCCTCGTCAAAGCGTTCAGGCGTGCACACTCGTTCCCCTGTCCGACCTTCAGCCTTCACTGCGCTTCCCATTGGCTCGTCGTCGCGTTTTGCTGTTCTTCCCGCGTCCCTTTCACTTTTCTGCGTTTTTTTCGCCGATATCTCTCCAAGCTCTTCTACGTTTTGCGCCCTCTTTGCAGGCCCTCGCTCTTTCCGCTGCCTGCGCTTTGTCTCCTATCCTCGGTTCGTGTCCTTTCCAAAGCTCGTCGTCTGTTCGGTTCGTCTGTCCCGCTGCGTCCCCTCCTCCAGAGTCTCTCCCCTTTCCCCCCGTTGTCTGTCCCGTGGCGGCCAATTCCTTAAACGGCGACTCGGCCGCTTTCCAAGACAGCCGAGGCCTTCTCCCCTTTCTTTTTCGCCCTCCGGTTCGTCTCCTCGTCCCTGCGTACAAAAATTTCCTCCGTTCTCCCCTCAGCTCAAAAACCCATTGCGTCCCTTTCTCTTTCTTGCTTTCAATCCTGTGTCCCGCCTGCTTCACCCTCGTTCCCGCGTCCCCCTTCTGGCCGCGTCACAAATCCCGAGTTCGCTTCGCTGTTCTGTCTCCGCTTTGCATGCAAGCCTACTGTTCCAACCCAGCCGCGTCTTGGTGGGTCCACCTGCTTCCTCCTTGTTCGGGCTTTCGCGAGTCGCTCCCCCAGTTCTGCGTCTGCCTCGTGAATCCGTCTCGAGTCGATATCCCTTTCCCCAACACCTGAAACCCGCGACGCACACCGCCACGTCGCCTGCCGCGTCCATCGTTCGTCCCAAGCCATGCCTCCCCGTCCCGCTTCCCTGTTCATCGCCGTGCCGATCTTTCCCCCTTCGTCTCCCCTTCCCCAATTCCCCCTCCGTCGGCCGCGCCTCGCCCCATTTTACGGAAACACAGTCCGACACAAAATTTCGCCTCTTCCCCACCTAAAAATAGCCTGGCCGCTTCTGGCGTTGCGCGTCACGGCCTTGCTCCCTTCGCGTTGCTCCCTCACAAAAAATTCGTGCTCCTCAGCATTGCTCTCCATCAAACCAAATGCGAAGCAACAATTGCCACGAACACTCGCCGTCCCTGCCTTCGCCTCCGACCGCTACCAATTTCTCATGCTGGTCGCTTCGTCCATCTCTGCCCTCGATCCAATATTTCCCACAAAATCCGTCTCAGCCCCGAAGCTTGCGAGTTTGTCTCGTCGCTGCCTCTTGCGTACGAAAATGTAGATGCGCAAAAGTGTTTCACCCCCTCTCGCCTCTAAGCGCGACCCCGACCCTTGCGTCTCTCTGTGCTGTGCGCTGATCCCCTTTCTCCGAAGCGCCTCGCCGGTTACTCTTTTCTCTCCTCCGCGGCACTCCCCCAAGTCTCTTCAGGCTCATCACCTTGTGTGCCCCTCGATTTTTATCTTTGACTGTCCTTTCAACATGCTGCGTCCTGTCGCTTGCCTTCGCGCGCTATGTCACGTTCCTTTCGCGTCCAAGCCCCCCTCTCCACACGGCCACTGTCGAAGCTCGCCTTTCTCTTTTGGCTCCTCTCTACTTCGCCTCTGCCACGCACCTCTTGCTCCTCTCCGCCCACCCGCGTCTTTCCCTTTCTCTTATCCTTCCCTTCCACTTGCACATCCCGCTTGTCCGCTCTCTCCACGCGTTTTCATCTCCCTCACACCTTTGTTTGGTCCGATTGTTTTTCGCTCCGTTGGCGTCCCCACGACGACCAAACGCCTCCGACGCGGCTGGCGCATCCGTCCCCCCCTTTTTCAAACCCTTCACATTCGTCGTTGCCCCCCTTGTCGCTCCCCTCCCATACGCTGGCACGCACACGCCTTCCCTTTCATTCCCGCCCGCTTCATCCTTCGCGACTGCGTTTTTACACCGCCGACAGGCTTACTCCTCCTCGCGCTTCCCCACCTGCCGCTGGCTTCTACACGCCTCCACTTCGTGAGGAAGCGTGTCTTCACACCCCCTCCTTCCGTGCCCAAGTTCCCTTCCTGGTCCCTGTCGCACCTTCCCTTTTCTTTTCTTGTTTCTCCACCGTAGTCCATCCACCGGCACTTCCGCCCTGCCTCCTCCCATTTTCCGTCTTTCCCCAAGGCCCTCGAATCCCCCGTTCCAAGGCCTTGTCTTGCCAGTCCGCCAGCCGGTGCAGTCACACTCTCTCACCAAAGTCTTTCGCGTTCTGTGCCTTCCTGCGTTCCCCCTTTGCCTCAAGTCACTCTTTCGCCGTGGTCGGTCCTGTGCTTTTTTCGGCCCCCCTCGTTTCCTTCCCACCGTGGTGTCCGCCCCCGGCTGCGGCTCCCCGCTCGTGCTCCAAACTTCGTTTGTCTCCTCGCCTGTGCCAAGCGTTCCCCTTGTTGCCGCTTCGCGTTGCTTCCTCCGCCTCGACGCATCGCGCGGCTTCCTCTCTGGTCGCCCCGGTTCTCCCGGTGCTCCCCGAGTTCCCCTCGCCGCTTCCTCTGTCGTTTCGCGACTCCTCGCATTCCCCTCGCCTCTGTCGAAGTCCCCGCCGCTCAATCGTCTTCCTTGCTTTTCCCAAACAAAAAATGGGCGCCGAGCTGCAACTCCCCTCTTGCCCGCCTCGGACGTCTCACTCCCAGACTCTTGTTCCCCCCCTGCGCTTGTCCCCCATGCTCTGCGCACTGCGTCTCATGAACGCTTTTACCCCTTGCGCGCTCCTCTGCTCCGCGCCAAAATTTCTTCTCTGTGCCCTCCCCCCCTTTCCGCGGCCCTTCCTTACGGTGCTTGTCCTCTGTGTTGTGTACCGCAGCTACCGCATTCTTCGTTTCGTCTCTCTGCACCTCGTGCGTCCTCGCGCCCGCTGCGATCCGTGTGTGCCTTGACTTCCCTGCCTGTCTCTTCTGCCGCTCCTCCACTTTCCTTTCTGATTGCCCGCGTACACCAGCCCGTTCAGCGCGGCTCTTTTTCCCGTCTGTACTTCTCCGCGTCTCTCTCCTCCCAACGCGTCAGCCCACCCTTTCCTCCTGCTCCACTCCTCCTCAGCCTTTTCGCTCATTTCCCCCTGTGCACAAGCACCTTTTCCTTGCCCGTCCTGCGTCCTCTTGCGTCTTTTGCCTGTCGTCTACCCGTTGCTTCCCCACACAACAACTCCGCCTTCCGCCTACCTCCCCGCGTCCCATTCAGGTCTTTCTTCTTCGTCTGCCGCCCTTCTCTTGCGTCACCTGTCACGTGCTTCCTATTCAGTCCCAGCGTGTCCCTAACCACTCCGAGTCCCAACACCTGCTCGCTTGTTCCCCTGTTGCTCTCTGCGTTAGCCTGCGTGTTTGTCTTCTTCACATGCCTCACTTGTGGCCGGCTGCGCCAGCCCCGTTTCCCACATGCTCGTTTCCGTCTGCTGTCCCCGCGTTTCGTCGCAGTGCTTGGCGTTCGCCTGGCGTTTTCTTCGTTCGTTTGACTTCGTTTGGTCCACTGGCCCGCTCACCTGCTGGGAGCAGACTAAGTCCTTCCGTAGTTGGTTGTGTGCTTTTCTTTGGCCCGCACTCTTCTCAGTGTCGCTTCCCACCCTGGCCCTCCGCGGACACCTCCTCCTCCGGCTTCGGTCTGTCCTCGCCTCGCCACACGTTCTCTACCCTCCTCGCCTCCTCTGACCTTTCCGTTCCTGTGCCACTTCCCCTGTCCCTGTTGTCAGCCTCCGGTGCGCCCGCACCGCTCGTTGCTCCTTGGGCTCCTCGTGGTGCATCTTTCCTAGTCCCGCTTTTTCGTTTTGGCCAACCGCCTGGGCCCGCATGTTCTCCCCGTCCTGATCCCTCTCATTGCCGCGCGCCTGGCCACACGCATCCTTTCCCTTGGCCTGCAAAAAACATGCACGTACCAGGTGCGTACCGTCACCCACGCAAGCCGCCCCGTGTGTCTGTGCTGTCCTTCCGCGTCACAATCCTGCCAAGCAACCCCTCACTCCGACTTCCCTCTGCTTTCTTGCGGTGTTTCCCTCTTTCCCACTTCTCGGCCGCCAATTTCCGCTATCCTTTTCCCCCTCTTTCCGCCTTCCCACAACTCGGGCACCGCTTGCCTCTTCACGTCAGCGGGCCAAAACCCCTAAAACCCGCTCGCCGTCCCTCCGTCCCCGAACTAATGCCCTTTCCCCCGTTGGCCGCTCGGCGCCCTGAAGCTTCGCAAACGCCTAGCCCCTTTCCTCCCTTCTGGCTGCCTTCGCCCTTTTCCCCTCCTAATCCCCCGCCAAATCCCATATGCCTTACTCTGCCTGGCCTTCCGATCCACGCGACCCGAGACTCCGCTGCGAAGGAAACCACCTTTCTCTCCATCCTCGCGCCCGGCTCTTCTTGCACTTTTCTTCTCTTTTTCGTGCACTTCTCTCCAGCATGTCTCGCCCGCGTCCGTCTGTTCCTACACCTTTGTCGCAGAGCGGTCCACTTGTGTTGCTTCCCATTCGCCGCCGCTCCGGCTCGCACCGTCCTAGCATTTTGGGCACAACGTGTTCCGAGTGTGCTGATCACCGCCTTGTCTCCACCACCTTCGCCCGTGTCGCGTCGTCGGCCCCTATCATCAGCTGTGGCCGTCCTCCCCCTGCGTTGCAAAAATGTTCTGTCGTTAGCGTGCCCGATTCCTTCGTGTCCTCCTCCCTCATGTGCGTGTCCTGCGCGGTCTCTCGCCACAACTTCGTTCGCATCGGGCTATGCGCGCAACGCCACTCCTTGCGCTGCTGCTGGTGTCGTGTTTCCCTGGTTCGAATGAGCGGTCTGTTTGACGACCTCAAGCAGCAACCAGTTCGTCCTCGATACGTCTTGCGGTCGTTGCCAAGTTCGTTTCCTTTTTCGCCAGTCTCGTGACAGCTGTATCTCGCCTCCTCTTCCCCCATTCCATGGCAAAAAAGGGCCGCCGCTTTTCCGCGTTCCTGCAACGTGCCAGCTGCGTCTGCCCGCCCGCTGTGCTCGGCGTCCGCTGTCTCACCTTCCTTGTATGGACCATGTTCACTCAAAGATGACTTGTTGCGGCGTCCTCCCGCTATTCGCGCGACCCTTCTCCCACGTGTCCTCTGCACGCTCGTCGCGCCTTCTCTTCCTCACCTCTCCCTCCCTCTCTGCTAGCCGCACCTCGCGTCTGTGACCGCGTGTTCTTTGTCCTCCGGAGACAGTCTCCGAAAAAGGTCTCTCTTCCTCCAATGTGCTGTCCAGCACTCTCGCTCTTTATTCGAAGCTTCACCGTCCCAATGTGCGCGTCTCAGGTCGTTTCAATGCAGCTCTGTCCCCTCACCACGCGGCCTCAGCGGCAACTGCAGTTCTTCCACTGTCCCCCCAACCTGCGCGGTTGCTTGTCTATCTGCGTGGTTCGTTTGTTCGGTCCTACGTCTTGTCCATTCACGCGCATTGTTTTTGTCCGTTCGCCACCTTCTCGCGTGATCCTCTTCAGTCCCACGGAGTGTCCACACATTTCGCGTCGCACCAGAATGCCGAATCCTTCCTCTACGTGCACGTCTCCGCGCCAAGGCCGTCTGCCCTAAAAATCCCTTTTTGCTCGCCCCTCTCTTCATTCCGCCCTAGCTTTAATCCTCAAGGCGGTCAATAAGGCCCACACCTGCGGCGCGCTATCCCCGTCTCTCCCCGGGTTCTTCTACTCTGTCCTTCTGTCGTTAGTTCCGCCATTCCCTCGTCGACCCGAAAAAACACCCCTCCGCCTCCCAAGGTTAAGTCTTCCCTAGCCACCCGCCTCCGTTTCCCCCCGCTGTTTCCTGTGCGGTGTCGGTGCAAGTTTCACTGCTGACGCCAGCGCGTCGCTCAGGTCTTCGCGTTGCGACGCGCCAGGCACCTCGGCATTTCCCTCTGCCCTTCTGCGTCACCACCTGTCCGGCACGAGCGCCGAAGCGCCGCGCTCTCCGTCGCGCGTGTCGCTCCCGCTCCCACTGCTCACGCGCGAGGTGTGTTTTTTCCGCTTCGTTCCGGTGTCGCTGCCTCGGTTACCTCTCTTCGCTGTATTGCGAGCGTCTTGCACTCTGCCGCGTCGCGCACGCATCCCGCTCCAACGCCCCCGCTGTGCGTCCTCGCGCCGCCATGCTATGCTGTGAGTTTTTCCCGCCTGTCCAGTTCCTGCCAGGTGTGAGTTCTTCACCTGCGTGCCCGTCCTCCACAATTCACTCCCGCTCCTCGTGCCCAATTTCTTGTGTAGCCCTGCGGTGGCGTCCGTGTGGCCGCCGCACCCTGTCCTCTGTCGTTCGTACCTGTCACTTCGCTTCTGGCCAGTCATACTGCATGGCGCTCACTCGTTGTCTGCGCCTTGCTTTTCTTCGTCCCTCTTGTAGCCTCGCTGTCTCGCACCGCGCCGCGAGCCGGTCACCATAATCCTCACGCCGCAAAACTCTGTGTTGGCAGCCTTGTATGCTCTCCCGCGTCTGTGTGCGTGTGCGGCGTCGTGCGGGCGTGCCCGTGCTGTCCCCGCACCGACGGTTGGCGATTTCCCTGTCCTTTGGTCTGGGGTGGCGTCATCCCCTGTCGTCACCCCGTTCGAAGCGCTGTGGTCCGCTAAGTCAACCATTGTCTTTTCGCTTTGCGCCAGCGGCACCGCCATCGTTCGCTCGCGCGCCGATCTTCGGGCCCCGCGCCTCGCGCTTCGCTTCCTGTTACTTGTGCTGTCCGTTCACGTTGCTGCGTTACGCATGGCTCGTTCGCGTGTCGACGGCGGCGCTGCGTCCCGGGTCGTCGTCGTCGCGCAAGCCTCACAGCGTCGTTCGCAGCCTGCGCCTGCGCGTCTCCTCCGTTTCACTGCGCTGAGCGTTGCGCGGAGCGAGGCGCACGAGTGGAAATGGCGGTCGCAGCTGCCTTGACAACGCAACTGCTCGGGGCTCGTGGGGGCCTTCGGAAAGCGATGGGCTGCGTCGACTGGGCCGTCCGGGCAAGCGGGGAAGCAGGGTGGGGGCAACGGGCGGGGGAGGGGAGGCAGCGGGAGGGGCGGGGGAGGGGCGGAGGGGGAAGGAGCGGGCGGGGTGCCGGGTCAGTCGGCGAGGCAACACTCCGGTTGTCGGGTCAGGGCACTTGGCGCGCAGCCGGCGGCGCCTCGGCATTGAGAGCGAGCGGGCACAGCGAGGGGGGGGGGCGTTGCGTGGCTTTTTTGTCGCCTTTTTTTAGAAAGCGCGCACAAGATGCAAGCAATGTTTTTTTTGGCTGTGTCTCTGGCAGCCGCGGGCACGTTGGTGCGCGTCGGCACCGCCACAGCTGGGGTGTACCGTGATGGAATTTCTCGCACTCGGCCGGCTCGCGACAGCAGTGGACGCTTTCAAGCACTTGGAGGAATCGGCACTGTGGCAAGGACAAGACCCGGTTACACAGATAGAGGAGACTTTGCACAAGCTGGCTGGGGGGGGGGGGGGGAAAGGCGTGCGCACTTCGCGCTAGGGCAATCATCGGTGGTCGAAGTCAAGAGAAAGGCAGCGGGGGCGGCGCGTTTACGGGGGGCGCATTCGCCAAGGGAAGCAAAGGGCCGGGACGCACAGGACAGGACCGGGACAACACACTGCTTTGCCAAGCCAAAGAGGCCAAAGGCCAAGCGGAGTCACAGATCGCCAAGGCAAAGATTCTGGCGCACGAAGCTTTGTGGGGGAAAGATCGTGGTTTGGTGGACGAGGGCGCACTACAAACAAAAACCTGGGCAGACAGTCCGGGTCCAACCACACTAGCAGGCTTCACGGAAGCGGACGGCCACTGCGTCGCAAGCAACGTGTTTTGGGTCTGCATGGACGGCACAAACACGAACACAGCCAGCCCATGCTTCAAAAACACTGGAGTTACCGCATTGAGCTCACTGAGCAGTCACACGCAAAACAACTGCCACACCACTCCAGCCACCACACTGCAAGAATGGGAAGCTCTCGCACCACTCTGCATCAACGCAACGGCCAAGGAGGCAAGGCCAGCAGAAGAACTCGCCACAACAGCACTCGCCGTTGCCGAAAACGTCATCGCCCAAATACACGACATCAGCGACGACGGGACGAAATTCATTCTGGGACCACAAGGAAGCACAGCCAGCACGTGCAACAAAGGAGCCAACGAAATCTGCATCAAGTTCGGCTCCGCCAGCAACAAGCTCAACGAAATCTACTGGCACGCACGCGTGCGCAGCATCGCCGCTGCCGTCAAACAGGCAAACACTCTCGCGGCCGAAGCACGCACCCTCGCAACGCACGCCAAACTCACCGCCGCACAGTGCTTAGCAACGGAGGAAGAAAATAGCACAAGTAACAGCACCGAAACACAGGAAAAAAGTCAGACGAAGGAGGACCAAGAAGCAGACAACAGCGCCAGCGAGCCACTGCACGGAGGGCGGGCAAGCCGCCACACAGAAAGCAACAAGGACGAAGCCAGGACAAGTGAGAAAGCAAAGGCACAGCCAGTAACCAGCCAGCACAGCGCGGCCACCGCGCACAGACAACAGCACGCGGAAGCAGCACTGGCCATCCTGGCCACAAGTGTCGCACGTTCAGCAAGGCACAAATAAAAACAACACACACAGCCTGGAAAAAACAAGAAAGGGTGAAAAGGCATTGCCAGAAAAAGTGCACACCAACCAAAGAAACACGCGCGAAAAGAGACACAAAGAAAACAAAAGACTTGCACACGACAAAAACAATCAAACTGACACGCACAAACATATAAAGGGAAGAAAACACAGGACACACCACGCACCAACACCGCAGAACAGCAGTGACAGGGACAAAAAAACACGAACAGTGAAGAAGGCCAACACAAGGCGGCAGGGTGAAGAGAAATCACATGAAGGGCGTGGCGGGAAAGAAAACAAAGCACCCAGCCACAGGGGCGACACAAGAAGTCCACAGGTGTTTAAAGGAACGACGCGGGCACGTTGCAAACAGCTTCGGACACACTGGCCGCCTGGCACGACAGCAACGCACAGGCGAGAGAGGGCACATTTGGCTGGCAACAAGCCGCGCGACACGCGCCGCAACACACAAAAGATAAAAGTGCACACAGGGAAAGGAAGCGTGCACTGAGGGAACAACACGCCACGGGAAAACACACAGCGAATCAACAAACGCACAAACGAAAGGCGCGGCAAGCACACGGACAGAAAAGGCAGAACACCCCGCAAAATTTACAAGGGGCGCGGGCGCACAGGTCAGCAAGGCGCACACTGACGCGCACAAGCGACGCAAACACACACTAAGACGCCAGGACACGGACACGTGAACAGACGGAACGCGCACGAAGCACGCAACAAACACAGCCGGCACCACGCACAACCAAACAGGCAGAGGCAGCAATGCGTGCAAGAAGACAATCAGTGAAAGCGTGACGCCAAAGACACCGACGCACGAGTGCAACGCACTGCGGGGCAACATCAAGCATGAACACAAAAGAACAGAGCACACAGCAGCAGACAAAACCGACACGAGGACGAAGACAGCACAAGCACAACCAAACCGCAAGGCACACGGGAAAAATGCAGGACTGCACAAACGCCATGGTGGCTCACGGCAAACACAACACAGAAAAAACAGAGCACACACACTGCGCACCTCACACGCACGCCGTCGCAAACACACACGCGCAGGCCAAACACACAAGGAAGGACAAAAGGAAGACGCACCGACACAGCACACAGGGACGGACACAACGAAACATACGCACAACAAGCTCGGCGACGAAACGCACGAGGCGCAAGGCGCGGGGCACACACCAAGAAGCTCGTCACCGGAAAAAGGCAAAGACACGAGCATACAGAAAGAACAGGCGCGGAACACAACGCATGGGCACAGGGCCAGGCAAGGGGCCAAAAATAGGGAACACAAAGCCAACAACAAAAAGCCACGCAAAAGGACCAGGGCACCAGAAAAGGAGGCAGTGACGTAAGGAGACAAACGCAGCGCACTCAGACGAAATAGAGACCAAAACAAAGCCGGCAAAACAGAAAAGGGGGAAAGAGACAAACAAAAAGAAAAGGACAGACACGCGCACACAACCAAAAAGGGTGGCCAAGAAAACCGAAAAAGAAAGTGCACAGCGAAAAGAAAAACAACCGCAACGCAGAGAAATAAGGAAAAAAAGAGGAAGCACCAAAAACAGGAAAGGGTCGAGAGGGAAGACGCGAAACAACAAAGAAACGAAAGAAAGAAAGAAACAGAAACAAACGAAGCAAAAAGGCAAGGCCACGAAAAAAAAAGTAAAATAGCTTGAAGGCACGCAAAGAAAGGAGAGCGAAAAGAAAAGAAAGAAAAAAAGGGAAGGAGGAAAAAAGGAAAGGGTGAAAGGAAAGGAAAAAGACGGAAAAAATAAAAAACACTGCGTGACAATTTTTGTTGCAAAAGGAAAAAAAAATGCACAAGAAAAATAAATAAATAGAAGGCCACCTCACACCCAGACAAAATGGCAAACACACGAACGAAACAACAAAAAGAAGTTTGTGAACAAAGAAAGCGAAAAAGCAAAAATAAAGATGGAAAAAAAGAAGAAGACGAAGGAGGCTTCCATTGACAAAGTAAAAAAAAAGAAGCTATTTTTTAGAAAAAAACAGGTATTAAGAAAATTAAAAAAAAATTGGGACATGCGGAATAAATAACGAAGGAAAAAAAAGGAAAAAAAGCGGAAATAAAAATAAGCTAAAAAATAGAAACTCAGCGAAAAAAGATTACATTTAAAAAAAAAATTTCTTGGAAAAAAATATTATGAATGAAAACAAAGATAATGATAAACCAATATTCTTCAGAAGAAACTTAAGACAAACCGGATATATAAACAGAAAAAATTAAAAAAATTAAAAAAATTGGAAAAAAAAATTAAAAAAAAAAAAAGAAAAAAAAAAAGGAAAAATATAAAGGGAAATAAATATATGTTTTGTTTTTGTTTTTTATCTAAAATTTTTCTCTTTGCCTTTTTGATACTTTTAGAAACTAAGCACGAAAAGACTCGAACTTTCGCGTCTCTTTCAGAAGAGGAAAAGTGACAAAAAATTAAAAATGCATAAAAATTAAAATTAAAGTAAATTTAAAAAAAAAAATTTTGGATTTTAGCTTTGTTTTTGTTTGCGAAAATAAAACCAAAAAACAATGAAACAAAAAATAACAAATTTAAAAACTAAAATTTTTTAAATAAAAAATTCAAATTCAACTTCCTCATCAAAAAAATATTAAAAGCAAATTAATAAAAATAAAAAATAATAAAACAATTTAAATAAATTGTTCACACCGGTCCTTTTAAAAAAAATTAAATTAAAAGCAACATTCTTTATTTATTTAAAAAAAAAATTTCACCTTTTTTAAACATTCATTCCTCTTTTTTCGTTCAATAGCTTTTTCTGCGATTCTGTCCTCTTGTCTTCATTCTTTCAACATTCTTCATAAAAAACATAATTGCTCAATTTTTTTCATCGACAAAACATTAAAAATTAACAAAAATAAATTTCTCGTCTTCAGGTTTTCTCCTTTGCGGATTTTTTGCGTCATCCTTTTTTTTCTTTCGCTTTTTTCAGTCTTGCTACAAGAAAATCGTCGCTAAAAAACTTCACCTTCGCTCTTTGCAAGACTCGCTTCTCCTATGCCCCTCTCTTTCACCCCATCCCCCAACCTTATGGCCCTCACCTTCCTTCTTTCCTCCCCTTGTTTCACCCTCATGACAAAAGCTCTGCGTGTTTGCTTCCAATGTCGTCCTCGTTTTCCTTGTGGCGCGTTAAAATTTTTCAGGGCCTTCTCCGACCTGTTTCTCGCTTGCTACGCAAGCGCAATTTAAACCCACCTGCTTGGCAAACCAACGCCTTCTACTCCTCTTTGGTTTCCTGCTCTTTTGGCCTCGCGCGCCCTTTTCTCCTCGACTGCGTGGTGGTGTGTTCTTTCTCTCTAACGCGATTCCGATCGTTCTCTGCTTTTTCCTTTCCCTTGTGCCCTCAAAAAAGCGTCGTTATCCTTTTTCTGCCGACTCCTTCTTCGCCAGGTCTTCTCGTCTCTTCCAGTGCTTGCTGTTGTGTGTTCTGCTGCTGTGATTGCGTGCCGTTGCACTTCCTTGCTGCGCATACCGTTCCCGTGCGCGTAATGACGTCACCTGTCTGCTCCAAGCCTGTTGTTCGCCTTTCTTTGCCTGCCTCTTTCTATTGTGGTTCCGCGTCCTTTACCGCGTGTTCTGCTTTCTCCTTCTGGTAGACTGGCCTTCTGGGTGGCCGCCGTCGTCGTCTTCTTCCCCCTTCTTTCTTCGTTGTGCGCTCGCGCTGTTTGTGGCTTAGGCCGCTCTTCCTGACCCCTGTTCGGTGTTTCCCTGTGTCACTTCCTTTCTGCTCTCCCACACTCTCCGCGAACGAAAGGCGTTTGCCTTGCCCTTCCCCTCCTTCCAATGCGTTACTTCTGTCCATGATCCCTTTCTGTTGCCCAACTTTATCCCTCTTCTTCCCCATGTTCCTAGAAACCACGTCTTCGTCTTCCCCGCCATTCGCGGTCGAGCTCCACCTTCGAAGTCGAGCCTTGTCTGCTTCCAAGTTCTCGACCACCCAAATCCTGCCCTCTTTCCAAATCCCTCGTTTTTGTCGTCGTGGCCGCTGCCTGCGGCATTTCTCTTCGTGCCCTTCTGTTTGCCTAGGCCTGGCTCCTCTCACCGAAGCCCCTTCCACTCCCCGACGCCGTTGCTGTGCCGCTTCAACAGTCATGCACACTTTTCGCTTCATGACCCCGGCCCACCTTTCTTGGCTCCTGTGTGCAACTGTCTCTCGATGAACGCTTTGTCCCCGTCAAAGCGTCTAGGCGTGCACACCCTGCCCCCTGTCCGACATTCAGCCTTCACTGCGTTTCTCACTGGCGCGTCTTCGCGTTTGCTCTTCTTCCCCCTTCCCTTTTCTTCGTTTCTTTCGCCGATATCTTTCCAAACTGTTCTACGTTGCGTGCCCCCTGTGCAGGCCCTCTCTCTTTCCTGTGTCTGCGCTTCATCTCCTATTCTCGGTTCGTGCTCTTTCCAAAGCTCGGTTCCTGCGCGGTTCCTGCGCTCGGTGCGCCTGCCCCGTTGCGTCCCTGCCTCCAGAGTTTCTCCCTGTTCCCCCTTGTCCGTCCCGTGGTGTCCAAATCCTTAAACGGCGACTCGTCCTTTTCTCAAAACAGCCGAGCTCTTCTTGCCTTTCTTTGTCGCCCTCCAGTTCCCTCTCCTTGCTCCTGCGCACAAAAAATTTCCTCCGTTTGTCGCTCAGCTCAAAAACCCATTCGTTCCGGCCCTGTTTCTTTCTTTCAATCCTTTGCCCTGCCTGCTTCACCCTCGTTCCTGCGTCCCCCGTCTGGCCGCGTCACAAAGGCCGAGTCCGCTTCTCCTTCCTGCCCCCGGTTTGCATGCAAGCCTTCTGTTCCAAGCCAGCCTCGTCTTGGTGGGCCCACCTGTTTCCTCCTGCCTCGGTCTTTCGCGAGTCTCTCCCCCAGTGCTTCGTGTGCCTCGTGAATCCGTCTCGAGTCCACACCCCCTTTCCCCAACACCTGAAACCCGCGACGCACACCGCCACGTCGCATACCGCCTCCAGCATTCGTCCCAAGCCATGCCTCCCCGTTCCGCTTCCCTGTTCATCGCCGTGCCGATCTGTTCCCCTTCGTTCCTCCTTCCCCAATTTCCCTTCCGGCGCTCGCGCCTTGTCCCACTTTACGGAAACACAGTCCGACACAAAATTTCGCACCTTCCCCACCTAAAAATAGCCTGACCGCTGCCGGCGCTGCGTGTCACGGCCTTGCCCCAGCCGCCCTGCTTCCTCACAAAAAATTCGTGCTCCTCAGCATCGCTCTCCTTCAAACCAAATGCGAAGCAACAATTGTCACAAACACACGCCTCGCGCGTCTTCGCCTTCGACCGCTACCAATTTCTCATGCTGTTCGCTTTGACCGTTCGTGCCTCGCTCCAATATTTCTCACAAAATCCGTCTTAGCCCCGGCGCTGCCGAGTTTGTCGCGCCTCGCCCTCTCGCGTACGAAAATGTAGAGGCGCAAAAGTGTTCCACCCCGTCTCGCCTCTAAGCTTGACCCCGTCCCTTTTGTCTCTCTGCGCTGTGCGCTGAGCCCCTTGCTCCGAAGCGCCCCGCCGGTTACTCTTTCCTCCCCTCTGCGGCTCTCCCCCAAGTCTCTTCAGGCGCAGCACCTCTCGTGCCCCTCCAGCTCTATCTTTGACTGTCCTCTCAACACCCTGCGTCCTGTCGCGTGCCTTCGCTCCCTTTGTCACGTCCCTTTCGCGTCCAAGCCTCCCTCTCCACACGGCTACTGTCGAAGCGCGCCTTTCTCTTGTGGCGCCTCCCTACGTCGCCTCTGCCACGCACCTCGTGCTCTTCTCCGCCTACCCGCGTCTTGCCCCGACCCTTAGCTCTCCCTTCCACTTGCACATGCCACCCGTCCGCTCTTTCCACGCGTTTTCATTCTCCTCACCCCCTTGTTTGCTCCGATTTCTTTTCCCTCCGTTGTCGTCCCCACGTCGACCAAATGCCTCCGACGCGGCTGGCGCATCTTCCCACTCCTTTTTCAAACATTTCACATTCGTCGGTTTTCCCCCTGTCGCTGCGGCCCCATACGCTGGCACGCACGCGCCTTCCCTTTCACTCCTTTCCGCTCCATCCTTCGCGTCTGTGTTTTTACACCGCCGACAGGTGTACCCCTCTTCGCTTTTCCCCACCGCCCTGTGGTCTCCACACGCCTCCGCTTCGTGAGGAAGCTTGTCTTCACACCCCCTCCTTCCTTGCCCAAGTTCCTTCCCTGGTCCCTTTCGCACCTTCCCTTTTCTTCGCTGCTCTCGCCACCGCTGTCCTTCCACCGGCACTCTCTCCCTTCCTCCTTCCATTTTCCGTCTTTCTCCAAGGCCCACGAATCCACCGTTCCAAGGCCTTGGCTTGCCAGTTCGCCAGCCGGTGCAGTCACACTCTCTCACCAAAGTCTTTCGCGCTCTGCGCCTTTCTGCGTCTTCCCTTTGCCTCAAGTCACTCTTTCCCTGCGGTCGGTCCTGTGCTTTTTTCGCTCCCCCTCGTTTTCCTACCACCGCGGTGTCCGCCCCCGGCTACGTCTTCCCGCTCGTGCTCCAAACTGCGTTGCCCTCCGCGGCTGTGCCAAGCGTTCCCCTTGTTGCCACTGCGCTTTGCCTCCCCCGCCTCGATGCATCGCGCGCCTTCCTCCCCGTTTGCCCCGTTCGTCCCGGTGCGCCCCGATCCCCCCTCGCCGTTTCTTCTGGCGTTGCGCGACTCCTCGCACGTTCCTCGCCTCTGTCGAAGTCCCAGCCGCTCAATCGTCTTCCTTGCTTTTCCCAAACAAAAAATGGGCGCTGAGCTGCAACTGCCCTTTTGCCCGCCTTACACGTCTCACTTCGCGGCTCCTGTTCCTTCCCTGCCTTGGTCCCCATGTTCCGCGCACTGCGTCTCCTGAACGCTTTTACCCCTTGCGCGCTCCTCTGCGCCGCGCCAAAATTTCTTCTCTGTGTCCCCCCCCTTTCCGCGTCCCTTCCTTACGCCACTTTTCCTCTGTGGTGTGTGCCGCAGCTACCGCATGCTTCGTTTCGTCTCGCTGAACCTCGTGCGTCCTCGCGCCCGCTGCGATCCGTGTTTGCCTTGACCGTCCTTCCTGTCTCCTCTGCCGTTCCTCCACTGTCCTTCCCTCTTGCCCGCGTACACCAGCCCGTGCAGCGCGGCTCTTCTTGCCTTCTGTACTTCTTTGCGTCTCTCTCCTCCAACTCGTCAGCCCACCCTTTTCTCCTGCTCCACTCCCCCTCTTCTTTTCGCCCATTGCCCCCTGCGCACAAGCACCCTTCTCTTTGCCCGTCCTTCGTCCTCTTGCGTCTTTTGCCTGTCGTCTACCCGTTGCTGCCCCAGCCAACAACTTCGCCTTCCTCTTACTTCCCCGCGTCCCATGCAGGTCTTTCTTCTTCGTCGCATGCCTGCCTGTTGCGTCACCTGGCACGTGCGTCCTATTCAGTCCCAGCGTGTCCCTAACCACTTCGAGTCCCGCCACCTGTGCGCGCGTTCCCCTGTTCCTCTCTGCGTTAGCCTGCGTTCCTGTCTTCTTCACATGCCTCACTTGTGTCCGGGCGCGCCAGTCGCGTTGCCCACATGCTCGTGTTCTGCTGCGCTCCTCGTTTTCCGTCGCAGTGCGCGGTGTTCGCCTGGCAGGTCCTTCGTTCGTTTGCCTTCCGTTGGTTCACTGGCCCGCGCACCTGCTGGGAGCAGACTAAGTCCTTCCGCAGTTGGGCGGCCGCGCTTTTTTGGCCCTCACTCTTCCCAGTGGCGCTTCCTACCCGGGTCCTCCGCGGACACCTGCTCTTCCGGCGTCGGTCTGTCCTCGCCTCGCCACACGTTCTCTACCCTCCTCGCTTCGTCTGACCTCTCCGACCCCGTGCCACTCCTCCTTTCCCTGTTGTCACCCTCCGGTCTGCCCGCACTTCCCGTTGCTCCCTGGTCCCCTCGTGGTGCAGCTTTCCTAGTCCCGCTTTTTCGTTTCGGCCAACCCCCTGTGCCCGCATGTTCTCCCGTTCCTGATCCCTCTCATCGGCGCGCGCCTGGCCACACGCATTCCCCCCCTTGGCCTGCAAAAAACATGCACGTACCAGGTGCGTCCCGTCACCCACGCAAGTCGCCCCGTGTTGCTCTTTTGTCCTGCCGCGTCACAATCCTCCCAAGCAACCCCTCACTCCGACTTCTCTGTGCTTTGTTGCGGTGTTCCCCTCTTTCCCACTTCTCTGCCGCCAATTTCCGCTATCCTTTTCCCCCGCTTTCCGCCTTCCCACAACTCGGGCACCGCTTGCCTCTTCCCGTCAGCGGTCCAAAACCCCTAAAACCCGCTCGCCGTCCCGCCGTCCCCGAACTAATGCCCTTTCCCCCGTTGGCCTCTGTGCGCCCTGAAGTCTCGCAAACGCCTAGCCCCATTCCTCCCTTCTGGCTGCCTTCCCCCTTTTCCCCTCCTAATCCCCCGCCGAATCCCATGCGCCTTACTCTGCCTGTCTTTCCGTTCCACGCGTCCCGAGACTCCGTTGCGAAGGAAACCACCTTTCTCCCCATCCTCGCGCCCGGCTCTTCTTTCAGTCACCTTTCCTTTTTCGTGCACTTCTCTCCAGCATGTCTCGCCCGCGTCCTTCTGTTCCTACACCTTTGTCGCAGAGCGGTCCACTTGTGTTGTTTCCCAGACGTCGCCGCTCCAGCGTGCACCGTCCTAGCATGTTGGGCACAACGTCTTCCGAGTGTGCCGATCACCGCCGTGTCTCCACCACCTTCGCCCTCGTCGCGTCGTCGGCCCCTATCATCAGCTGTGGGCGTCCTCGCCCTGCGTTGCAAAAATGTCCTGTCGTTAGCGTGCCCGATTCCTGCGTGTCCTCCTCCCTCATGTGCGTGTCCTGCGCGGGCTCTCGCCACAACTTCGTTCGCATCGGGCTATGCGCGCAACGCCACTCCTGTCGCTGGTGCTGGTGTTGTGTCCCCCTGTCTCGAATGAGCGGTCTGTTTGACGACCTCAAGCAGCAACCAGTTCGTCCTCGATACGTCTTGCGGGCGTTGCCGTGTTCGTTGTCTGTTTCGCCAGTCGCGTGACAGCTGTATCTCGGTTCCTGTTCCCCCCTTCCATGGCAAAAAAGGGCCGCCGCGCTTCCGCGTTCCCGCAACGTGCCAGCTGTGCTTGTCCTTTTTCTCTGCTTGGCGTCCGCGCTTTCACTTTCCTTGTATGGACCACGTTCACTCAAAGATGTCTTGTTGCGGCGTCTTCCCGCTATTCGCGCGACCCTTCTCCCACGTGTCCTCTGCACGCTCGTCGCGCCTTCTTTTCCTCACCTCTCCCTCCCTCGCTGCTAGCCGCACCTCGCGTCTGTGAGCGCGTGTGCTTCGTCCTCCGGAGACAGTCTCCGAAAAAGGTGTCTCTTCCACCAATGTGTCGTACAGCACTCTCGCTCTTTATTCGAAGCTTCACCTTCCCAATGTGCGCGTCTCAGGTCGTTTCAATGCAGCTCTGTCCCCTCACCACGCGGCCTCAGCGTCAACTGCAATTCTTCCAATGTCCCCCCAACCTGCGCGGTTGCGTTTCTATCTGCGTGCTTCGTTTGTTCGTTCCTTTGTCTTGTCCATTCACGCGAATTGTTGTTGGCCCCCCGCCACCTGCACGCGTGATCCTCTTCAGGCCCACGGAGTGTCCACACATTTCGCGTCGCACCAGAATGCCGAATCCTTCCTCTACGGTCACCTCTCCGCGCCAAGGCCGTCTGCCCTAAAAATCCCTTTTCGCTTGCCCCTCGCCTCATTCCGCCCTAGCTGCAATCCTCAAGGCGGTCAATAAGGCCCACACCTGCGGCGCGCTATCCCCGGCTCTCCCCGGGTTCTTCTATTCTGTCCTTCTGTCGTTAGTGCCTCCATTCCCTCGTCGACCCGAAAAAACACCCCTCCCTCCCCCAAGGTCAAGTCTCTCCTAGCCACCCGCCGCCGTCTCCCCCCGCTGTTTGCTGTGCGCTGTCGGTGCAAGTTTCACTGCTGACGCCAGCGCCTCGCTCAGCTCTTCGCGTTGCGACGCTCCAGGCACCGCGGCATTTCCGTCTGCCCTTCTGCGTCACCACGTTCCCGGCACGAGCGCCGAAGCGCCGCGCTTTCCGTCGCGCGTGTCGGCCCCGCGCCCACTGCTCACGCGCGAGGTGTGTTTTTTCCGCTTCGTTCCGGTGTCGCTGCCTCGGTTACCTCTCTTCGCTGTATTGCGAGCGTCTTGCACTCTGCCGCGTCGCGCACGCATCCCGCTCCAACGCCCCCGCTGTGCGTCCTCGCGCCGCCATGCTATGCTGTGAGTTTCTCTCGCCTGTCCAGTTCCTGCCAGGTGTGAGTTCCTCACCTGCGTGTCCGTCCTCCACAATTCCATTGTCGCTCCTCGTGCCCAATGCTGTGTGTAGCCCGTCGCTGGCGTCCGGCTGGCCGCTGCACCCTGTCCTCTGTTGTTCGTACCTGTCACTGCGCTTCTGGTCAGACGCACGTCATGGCGCTCACTCGTTGTCTGCGCCTTGGTTTTCTTTGTCCCTCTTGTAGCCTCGCTGTCCCGCACCGCGCCTTGAGCCGGTCACCATAATCCTCACGCCGCAAAACTCTGTGTTGGCAGCCTCGTATGCCTTCCCGCGTCTGTGTGCGTGTGCGGCGTCGTGCGGGCGTGCCCGTGCTTTCCCCGCACCGACTTGCGGTGAGCTCCCCGTCCTTTGGTCTGGGGTGGCGTCACGCCCTGTTGTCACCCCGTTCGAAGCGCCGTGGTCCGCTAAGTCAACCACTGTCTTTTCGCTTTGTGCCAGCGGCACCGCCATCGTTCGCGCACGCGCCGCTCTTCGGTCCCCGCCGGCGCCCCGCGCCTCGCGCTTCGCTTCCTGTTACTTGTGCTGTCCGTTCACGTTGCTGCGTTACGCATGGCTCGTTCGCGTGTCGACGGCGGCGCTGCGTCCCGGGTCGTCGTCGTCGCGCAAGCCTCACAGCGTCGTTCGCAGCCTGCGCCTGCGCGTCTCCTCCGTTTCGCTGCGGCGAGCGTTGCGCGGAGCGAGGCGACCGAGTGGAAATGGCGGTCGCAGCTGCCTTGACAAGGCAACTGCTCGGGACTCGTGGGGGCCTTCGGAGAGCGATGGGCTGCGTCGACTGGGCTGTTCGGGCAAGCGGGGAACCAGGCTGGGGGCAACGGGCGGGGCGGGGGAGGCAGCGGGAGGGGCGGGGAAGGGGCGGAGGGGGAAGGAGCGGGCAAGGTGCCGGCTCAGTCGGCGAGGCAACACGCCGCTGCTCGGGTCAGGGCAGTTGGCGCGCGGCTGGCGGCGCCTCGACATTGAAAACGAGCGGGCACAGCGAGGAGGGGGGACGTTGCGTGGCAATTTTGTCGCTTTTTTTTAGAAACACGTAGAGGATGCGAGCATCGTTTTTTTTGGCTGTGGCACTGGCAGCCCAGGGAACGTTGGTGCGCGACGGCAGCGCCGCAGCTGGGGACACCGTAATGGAATTTCGCGCACTCTGCCGGCTCGCGACAGCACTGGACGCTTTCAAGCACTTGAACGCATCGCGAATTTGGGAGGGAGACGACCCGGTTACACAGATAAGCGCGACTTTGCAAACGCTCGAAGGCAGGACTGATAAGCCGTGCGAACGACGCGCAAAGACCTTCATCGGTGGGCAACGACACCGGATACCGACCAGAAAGGAAGGAGTTACGGAGAGCATGTGCGACGAGGACGTGACGGACAAGGGCAACCCACAACACAAAGGACACCGAACGGTACTTTGCGATGCGAACACGTACAAAAACCGCGCCGAGGAACAAATCGCGGAGGCGCAGCGCCTGGCAATGAACGCTTTGTGGGGACAGGACAATGAGACGGTGACGGTGGACACGCTGCAACTGGTCACCTGGGCGGACACACCACGGGACTCCGGTGCGGTGGCAGGGATAGACAGCGCGGGACAACACTGCGTGGCAAGCAACGTGCTCTGGCTCTGCATGGACGGTACAGACAACGCGGGCAGGAACCCCTGCTTCAAACAGGCTAGGCCTGAGACAACCAACGAGCTCGAGAGCACAAAGCATGCCACATGCCACACGGGTCCGGACCAGGCGCTCAAGGTATGGAAAGGCCTCGCACCACTCTGCATCAACGCATCGGACGTGGAAAAAAGGACAGCGAACGAACTAGCCAGAGAGGCACTCGACGCTGCCGAAGGCGTCATCGCCAAAATACGCGCCGTGGGCGCCGGGGAAGATAAGTTCATTCTGGGACCAGAAGGAACGACGGCCGAAACGTGCAACAAGGGAGCCAAGGAAATCTGCATCAAGTTCGGCTCCGACAACAACAAGCTCAACGAAATCTACTGGCACGAACAGGTGCGCAGAATCGCCAACGCCGTCGCGCACGCAGACACTCTCGCCGCCGAAGCACGAACCCTCGCAACGCACGCCAGACTCACCGCCGCACAGTGCTTAGCAACGGAGGAAGAAGCTAGCACGACGGACAGCACCGAAACAAACGAAAACAGAAAGACGGCCACGGGACAAGAAGCAAAAGGCAGCGAAAGCGAGGCACACAGAGGAGGGCGAGAACGCCGCCACACAGATCGCGACAAGGACGAAGCCAGGACAAGTGAGAAAACAAAGGCACAGCGAGCAACCAGCCAGCACAGCGCGGCCACCGCGCACAGACAACAGCACGCGGAAGCAGCACTGGCCATCCTGGCCGCAAGGCTCGCACGTTCAGCAAGGCACAAATAAAAACAACACACACAGCCTGGAAAACACAAGAAAGGGTGAAAAGGCATTGCCAGAAAAAGTGCACACCAACCAAAGAAACACGCGCGAAAAGAGACACAAAGAAAACAAAAGACTTGCACACGACAAAACCAATCGCACTGACACGCGCAAACATATAAAGGGAAAAACGCACAGGGCACACCACGCATCAACACCACAGAACACAGTAACAAGGAACCAAAAACACGCACAGTGAAGAAGCACAACACAAGGCGGCAAGGGGGAAGAGAAACACATGAAGGCAGTGCAGGCAAAGAAAACAGAGAGCCCAGCCACAGAGGAGCACAAGAATGCCACAGGTGTTTAAAGGATCGACGCGGGCACGTTGCAAACAGCTTCGGACACGCTGACCGCCTGGCACGAAAGGCAACGCACAGGCGCGAGAGGGCACTTTTGGATGGCAACAAGCCACGCGGCACGCGCCTAAACACAACAAAGATGAAAATGCACACGCGGAAAGAAAGAGTGCACTGAGGGAACAACACGCCACGGGAAAACACACAGCGAATCAACAAACGCACAAACGAAAGGCGCGGCAACCACACGGACAGAAAAGGCAGAACAACCAGCACAATTTACGAAGGGCGCGGGCGCACAGGTCAGCAACGCGCACACTGACGCACACAAGCGACGCAAACACACACTAAGAAGCCAGGCGACGGACAAGTGAACAGAGAGAACGCGCACGAAGCACACAACAAACGCAGCCGGAAACACGCAAAAAAAAACGTCGGCAGAGGCAGCAATGCGTGCAAGAACACAGTCAGTGAATGCGTGCGAGACGCCGAGGAACACCGCACGAAACCAACGCAGTGCGGGGCAACATCAAGCATGAACACAAAAGAACAGAGCACACAACAGCAGACAAAACAAAAGCAACACACAGAGGAAGAAAACAGCGGAAACACAGCCAAACCGCAAGGCACACGGGAAAAAATGCGCGACTGCACAGACACCCCGGCCGCTCAAGGCAAACACAACACAGAAAAGAAAGAGCACACACACTGCGCGACTCACACGCACGCCGTCGCAAACACACACGCGCAGGCCAAGCACACAAGGAGAGACAAAAGGAAGACGCACCGACACAGCACACAGGGACGGACACAACGAAACATACGCAAAACAAGCTCGGAGACAAAAGGCACGAGGCGCAAGCAGCGGGGCACACACCAAGAATCGTCACCGGAAAAAGGCAAAGGCACACGCATACAGAAAGAACAGCCGCGGACCGCATGGGAACAGGGCCAGGCAAGGGGCACAAAAATAGGGAACACAAAAACAACAACAAAAAAGCACGCAAAAGGACGAGGGCACCAGAAAAGGGGGCAGTGACGTAAGGAGAAAAACGACGCGCACTCAGACGAAATAGAGACCAAAAAAAAGCCGGGAAAACAGAAAAGGGGGAAAGAGACAAACAAAAAGAAACGGACAAACACGCGCAAACAACCAACAAGGGTGGCCAAGAAAACCGAAAAACAAAGTGAACAGCGAAAAGAACAGCGACCGCAACGCAGAGAAATAAGGAAAAAAAGAGGAAGGAACACAAACAGGAAAGGGTCGCGAGGGAAAGAGCGAAACAAGCAAGAAAAGAAAGAACGAAAGGAACAGCAACAAACGAAGCAAAAAGGCAAGGACACGCAAAAGAAAGTAAAATAGCTCGAAGGAACGCAAAGAAAGGAGAGCGAAAAGAAAAGAAGGAAAAAAAGGGAAGGAGGCAGAAGGGGGAGGGTGAAAGGAAGAGAAAAAGACGGAAAAAATAAAAAACACTGCTTGAGCATTTTTGTTGCAAAAGGAAAAAAAAATGCACAAGAAGGATAAATAAATAAAAGGCCACCTCACACCAAAAAAAAAATGGCAAACAGACACACACGACCCGGAAAAAAGAAGTTTGTGATCAAAAAACGCGAAAAAGCACAAATAAAAATAAAAATAAGGAAGACGGCGAAGGAGGCCGCTATTGACAGGGTAAAAAAAACCAGCTAATTTTTAGAAAAAAACAGGTATTAAGAAAATTGCAAAAGAATTGGGACATGCGAAATAAATACGGAAGAAAGGAAAAAAAGCGGAAATAAAAAAAAGCTAAAAGCTAAAAACTCAAAGAAAAAAGATTACATTTAAAAAAAAAATTTCTTGGAAAAAGATGTTATGAATGAAAACAAAGATAATGATAAACAAATATTCTTCAGAAGAAACTTAAGACAAACCGGATATATAAACAGAAAAAATTAAAAAAATTAAAAAAAATTGGGCGAAAAAATTAGAAGAAAAAAAAGGAAAAAGAAAGGAAAAATATAAAGGGAAATAAATATATGTTTTGTTTTTTTTTTTTATCTAAAATTTTTCTCTTTGCCTTTTTGATACTTTTAGAAACTAAGCACGAAATGACTCGAGCTTTCGCGTCTCTTTCAGAAGACGAAAAGTTAAAAAAAATTAAAAATGCATAAAACTTAAAATTAAAGTAAATTTAAAAAAAAAAATTTTGGAATTTAGCTTTGTTTTTGTTTGCGAAAATAAAACCAAAAAACAATAAAACAAAAAATAACAAATTTAAAAACTAAAATTTTTTAAATAAAAAATTCAAATACAACTCCCTCATCAAAAAAATATTAAAAGCAAATAAAAATAAAAAACAATAAAACAATTTAAATAAATTGTTCACACCTTTCCTTTAAAAAAAAATTAAATTAAACGCAACACTCTTTATTTATTAAAAAAAAAAATTTCACCTTTTTTAAAAATTCATTCCTCTTTTTTCGTTCAATAGCTTTTTTTGCGATTCTGTCTTGTTGACTTCATTCTTTCATCATTCTTCATAAAAAACAAAATTGCTCAATTTTTTCCATCGCCAAAACATTAAAAATTAACAAAAATAAATTTCGCGTCTTCAGGTTTCCTCCTTTGCAGTTGCGGATTTTTTGCGACATCCTTTTTTTTCTTCCGCTTTTTTCAGTCTTGCTACAAGAAAATCTTCGCTAAAAAACTTCACCTTCTTTTTTTGCAAGACTCGCTTCTCCTTTGCCCCTCTCTTTCACCCCATCTCCCAACCTTATGGCCCTCACCTTCCTTCTTGCCTCCCCTCGTTTTACCCTCATGACAAAAGCTCTTTGTGTTTGCTTCCAATGTCGTCCTCGTTTTCTTTTTGGCGCGTTAGGATTTTTCAGGGCTTTGCCCGACCTTTGTCTCTTTTGGTGCGGAAGCGCAAATTAAACCCGTCCGCTTGCCAAAACGCCTTCTACTCCTCTGTTTTTTTTCCTGTTCTTTTGGCCCTGCGCTGCCTTTTCTCCGCGACTGAGTGGTGGTCTGTTCCCTCTCTCTAACGCGATTCCGAGCGCGCCCTTCTTCTTCCCTGCCCTTGTGTCCTCAAAAAAGCGCCGTTTTCGGTTTTTTGGCGATTCTTTCTTCGCTGCGCCTTCTTGTCTCCTCCACTGTTTGCTGTCGTCTTTCTGCGTGGTGTGATTGCATGCCGTTGCCTTTCCGTCCTGCGCATGCCTTTCCTCTGCGCGCAATGCCGTCACCTGTCTGTCCCAAGCCTGTTGTGCGCCTTTCTTTGCCTGCTGTTTTTCTTTGCTGCTTGGTCGTCCTTCACCGCGTTGCTTTGTTGTTCCTTCTGGGAGACTGGCCTTTCGGTCGTCCGCGGGCGTCGTTGACTTGCCCCGCTCTTCTGCGTTTTTCGCGCTTGCTGTGTCTGTCGTAGGCCGTCCTTCCTGACCCTTCTTCGTGCTCTCCCTGTGTCGTCCCCTTTCTTTTTTTCCACACTCTCTTCGAACGAAATGCTTTGTCCTTGCCCTTCCCCTCCTGCCAATGCGTTACTTCTGTCCATGACCCCTTTCTTTTTCCCAACTTTATCTCTCTGCTGTCCCATGTTCCTAAAAACCACGTCTTCGTCCTCCCCTCCTTTTGCGGTCGAGCGCCACCTTCGAAGCCGAGCCTTGCCGCCTTCCAAGTTCGCGACCACCCAAATCCTGTTCTCTTTCCAAATCCCTCGTTTTTTTCTGCGTGTCCGCGCCGTGCGGCATTTCTCTTCGGTCCTTTCTTTTTGTCTAGGCCCGGTTCCTCTCACCGAATTCCCTTCCACTCCCCGACGCTCTTGCTGTTTCGCCTCAGGTGTCATGCACACTTTTCGTTGCATGACGCCGTGTCACTTTTCTTGGCTCCGCTGTGCAATTGTCCCTCGATAAACGCGTTGTCCCTCGTCAAAGCGTTCAGGCGTGCATACCCGGCCCCCTGTCCGACATTCAGCTTTCACTGCGCATCCCACTGGCGCGTCTTCGCGTTTTCCCGCTTCCCCTTCCCCTTTTCTTCGTTTCTTTCGCCGATATCTTTCCAAACTCTTCTACGTGGCGTGCCCCCTGTGCAGGCCCTGCTCTTTCCGCTGCCTGCGCTTCGTCTCCTTGTCTCGGTGCGTGTCCTTTCCAAAGCTCGGTGTCTGCTCGGTTCGTCTGCTCGGTTCGTCTGTCCCGCTGCGTCCCTGCCTCCAGAGTCTCTCCCTGTGCCCCGTGCTCTGGCCCTTGGCGGCCAATTCCTTAAACGGCGACTCGTCCTTTTTCCAAAACAGCCGAGGCCTTCGCGCCTTTCTTTTTCGCCCTCCAGTTCCCTCTCCTTGCTCCTGCGCACAAAAAATTTCCTCCGTCCTCCCCTCATCTCAGAGCCCCATGCCTGCTGGCCCTCTTTCCTGCTTTCAATCCTGCGCTCGGCCGCTCGCACCCTCTGTCCTGCGTCCCCCGTCTGGTCTCGTCACAAAGTCCGACTCCGCTTCGCTTTCCTGTCCCCGCTTTGCATGCAAGCCTTCTGTTCCAAACCAGCCGCGTCTTGGTGGGCCCACCTGTGCCTCCCGCCTCGGTCTTTCGCGAGTCTCTCCCCCAGTGCTGCGTGTGCCGCGTGAATCCGTCTCGAGTCCACACCCCCTTTCCCCAACACCTGAAACCCGCGACGCACACCGCCACGTCGCGTGCCGCGTCCATTTTCCGTCCCAAGCCATGCCTCCCCGTCCCGCTTCCCTGTTCATCGCCGTGCCGATCTTTCCCCCTTCGTCGCTTCTTCCCCAATTTCCCCTCCGTCGGCCCCTCCTTGCCCCATTTTACGGAAACGCAGTCCGACACAAAATTCCGCACTTTCCCCACCTAAAAATAGCCTGACCGCTTCCGTCGTTGTGCGTCACGGCCTTGCCCCAGTCGCCCTGCTCCCTCACAAAAAATTCGTGCTCCTCAGCATCGCTCTCCTTCAAACCAAATGCGAAGCAACAACTAGCACAAACACTCGCCGTGCTCGCCTTCGCCTCCGACCGCTACCAATTTCTCATGCTGTTCGCTTCGGCCGTCCGTGCCTCGTTCCATTTTTTCCCACAAAATCCGTCTCAGCCCCGGCGCTGCCGATTTTGTCTCGCTCCGCCCTCCCGCGTACGAAAATGTAGGCGCGCAAAAGTGTTTCACCCCTTCCCGCCTCTAAGCGCAACCCCGCCCCTTTTGTCTCTCTGCGCTGTGCGCTGCGCCCCTTTGTCCGAAGCGCCGCGCCGGTCACTCTTGCCTCTCCTCTGCGGCACTCCCCCAAGTCTCTTCAGGCTCATCTCCTCGTGCGCCCCTCGAGCTCTATCTTTGACTGTCCTCTCAACACCCTGCGTCCTGTCGCGTGCCTTCGCGCGCTATGTCACGTTCCTTTCGCGTCCAATGCCCCCTCTCCACGTGGCTACTGTCGAAGCGCGCCTTTCTCTTTTGGCTCCTCCCTACTTCGCCCCTTGCACGCTCCTCGTGCTCTTCTCCGCCTACCCGCGCCGCCCCCTGTCCCTTATCTCTTTCTTCCACTTGCACGTGCCGCCTGTCCGCTCTTGCCTCGCGTTTTCATTCCCCTCACCTCGCTTTGCGGTCCGATTGTTTTTCGTTCCGTTGGCGTTCCCACGTCGACCAAATGCCTCCGACGCGGCTGGCGCATCCGTCCCTCCCTTTTTCAAACCCTTCACATTCGTCGTTTCATCTCCTGTTGCTGCGCTCCCATACGCTGGCACGAACGCGCCTTCCCTTTCACTCCTTTCCGTTCCATCCTTCGCGTCTGCGTTTTTACACCGCCGACACGTGTACTCCTCTTCGCGCCTCCCCACCGCCCGCTGGTCTCTACAGGCCTCTACTTCGTGAGGAAGCGTGTCTTCACACCCCCCACCTTCCTTGCTTGTTCAAGTTCCTCCCTCGGTCCCTTTCGCACCGACCCTTTTCTTCGCTGCTCTCGCCACCCGTGTCCTTCCACCGGCACTGTTCCCTTTCCCCCTTCCATTTTCCGTTATCCCCCAAGGCCCACGAATCCACCGTTCCAAGGCCTTGGCTTGCCAGTCCGCCAGCCGGTTCAGTCACACTCTCTCACCAAAGTCTTTCGCGTTCTGTGCCTTCCTGCCTCCTCCCTGTGCCTCAAGTCACTCTTTCCCTGTGGTCGGTCCTGTGCTTTTTTCGGTCCCCCTCGTTTCCCTCCCACCGCGGTGTTTGCCCCCGGCTACGGCTCCCCGCTCCTGCTCCAAACTGCGTTGCCCTCCGCGCCTGTGCCAACCGCTCCTCTTGTTGCCACTGCGCTTTGCCTCCCCCGCATCGACGCATCGCCGGGCTTCCTCCAAGGCTCCCCCGTTTCCCCCGGTTGTCCCCGAGACTCCCTCGCCGTTTCTTCTGGCGTTGCGCGACTCCTCGCACGTCCCTCGCCTCTGTCGAAGTCCCCGCCGCTCAATCGTCTTCCTTGCTTTTCCCAAACAAAAAATGGGCGCTGAGCTGCAACTGCCCTGTTGGCCGCCTCGCACGTCTCACTTCGCGGCTCCTGTTCCTTCCCTGCGCTTGTCCCCCATGCGTTCCGCACTGCGTCTCCTGAACGCTTTTACCCCTTGCGCGCTCCTCTGCGCCGCGCCAAAATTTCTTCTCTGTGCCCCCCCCCTTCCGCGTTTGTTCCTTACGCCGCTTTTCCCTTGTGGTGTGTGCCGCACCTACCGCATTCTTCGTTTCGTCTCGCCGAACCTCGTGCGTCCTCGCGCTCGCTGCGATCCGTGTTTGCCTTGACCGTCCTTCCTGTCTCTTCTGCCGTTCCTCCACTGTTCTTCCCTTCTGCCCTCCTACACCACGCCGTGCAGTGCGGCTCTTCTTCCCTCCTGTACTTCTTTGCGTCTCTCTTCCATCTCGGCATATCACCCTTCCCACTTGCTCCACTCCCCCTCTCCTTTTTCTTCCAAGTTCCCCCTGCGCACAAGCACCTGTTTCTTGTCTGTCATGCCCCCTCTTGCGTCATTTGCTTGTCGTCTACCCGTCGCTTCCCCAGCCAACAACTTCTCCTTCCTCTTACTTCCCCGCGCCCCATGCAGTGCTTTCTTCTTCGCCTGCCGCCTGCCTGTTGCGTCACCTGGCACGTGCGTCCTATTCAGTCCCAGCGTGTCCCTAACCACTTCGAGTCCCGCCACCTGTGCGCGCGTTCCCCTGTTCCTCTCTGCGTTAGCCTGCGTTCTTGTCTTCTTCACATGCCTCACTTGTGTCCGGGCGCGCCAGTCTTGTTGCCCACATGCTCGTGTTCTGCTGCGCTCCTCGTTTTTCGTTGCAGTGCGCGCTGTTTGCCTGGCATTTTCTTCGTTCGTTTGACTTCGTCTGGTCCACTGGCCCGCTCACCTGCTGGGAGCAGACTAAGTCCTTCCGCATTTGGGCGGCCGCGCTTTTTTGGCCCTCACTCCTCTCAGCGGCGCTTCCTACCCGGGTCCTCCGCGGACACCTCCTCTTCCGGCGTCGGTCTGTCCTCGCCTCGCCACACGTTCTCTACCCTCCTCTCCTCGTCTGACCTCTCCGACCCCGTGCCACTCCTCCTTTCCCTGTTGTCACCCTCCGGTCTGCCCGCACTTCCCGTTGCTCCCTGGTCCCCGCGTGGTGCAGCTTTCCTAGTCCCGCTTTTTCGCTTTGGCCAACCGCCTGTGCCCGCATGTTCTCCCGCGCCTGATCCCTCTCATCGCTGCGCGCCTGGCCACACGCATTCCCCCCCTCGGCCTGCAAAAAACATGCACGTACCAGGTTCGTCCCGTCACCCACGCAATCCGCCCCGTGTTGTTCTTTTGTCCTGCCGCGTCACAATCCTCTCAAGCAACCCCTCACTCCGACTTCTCTCTGCTTTGTTGCGGTGTTCCCCTCTTTCCCACTTCTCTGCCGCCAATTTTCGCTAGCCTTTTCCCCCGCTTTCCGCCTTCCCACAACTCGGGCACCGCTTGCTTCTTCCCGTCAGCGGGCCAAAACCCCTAAAACCCGCTCGCCGTCCCTCCGTCCCCGAACTAATGCCCTTTCCCCCGTTGGCCTCTGTGCGCCCTGAAGTCTCGCAAACTGCTAGCCCCATTCCTCCCTTCTGGCTGCCTTCCCCCTTTTCCCCTCCTAATCCCCCGCCAAATCCCATGCGCCTTACTCTGCCTGTCTAGCCGTTCCACGCGTCCCGAGGCTCCGCTGCGAAGGAAACCACCTTTCTCCCCATCCTCGCGCCCGGCTCTTCTTTCAGTCACCTTTCCTTTTTCGTGCACTTCTCTCCAGCATGTCTCGCACGCGGCCTTCTGTTCCTACACCTTTGTCGCAGAGCGGTCCACCTGTGTTGTTTCCCAGACGTCGCCGCTCCAGCGTGCACCGTCCTAGCATGTTGGGCACAACGGCTTCCGAGTGTGCCGATCACCGCCGTGTCTCCACCACCTGCGCCCTCTGCGCGTCGTCGGCCCCTATCATCAGCTGTGGGCGTCCTCGCCCTGCGTTGCAAAAATGTCCTGTCGTTAGCGTTGCCGAATCCTGCGTGTCCTCCTCCCTCATGTGCGTGTCCTGCGCGGGCTCTCGCCACAACTTCGTTCTCATCGGGCTATGCGCGCAACGCCACTCCTGTCGCTGGTGCTGGTAACGTGTCCCCCTGGTTCGAATGAGCGGTCTGTTTGACGACCTCAAGCAGCAACCAGTTCGTCCTCGATACGTCTTGCGGGCGTCGCCAAGTTCGTTCCCTTTTTCGCCAGTCGCGTGACAGCTGTATCTCGCTTCCTTTTCCCCCCTTCCATGGCAAAAAAGGGCCTTCGTGCTTCCGCGTTCCCGCAACGTGCCAGTGGCGTTTGCCCTTTTGCTGTGCTCGTCGTCCGCTCTTTCACTTTCCTTGTATGGACCACGTTCACTCAAAGATGTCTCGTTGCGGCGTCAGCCCGCTATTCGCGCGACCCTTCTCCCACCCGTCCTCTGCACGCTCGTCGCGCCTTCTTTTCCTCATCTTTCCCCCCCTCTCTGCTAGCCGCACCTCGCGTCTGTGAGCGCGTGTGCTTCGTCCTCCGGAGACAGTCTCCGAAAAAGGTGTCTCTTCCACCAATGTGTCGTACAGCACTCTCGCTCGTTATTCGAAGCGTCACCTTCCCAATGTGCGCGTCTCAGGGCGTTTCAATGCAGCTCTGGTCCCTCACCACGCGGCCTCAGCGTCAACTGCAATTCTTCCAATGTCCCCCCAACCTGCGCGGTTGCGTTTCTATCTGCGTGCTTCGTTTGTTCGTTCCTTTGTCTGCTCCATTCACGCGAATTGTTGTTGGCCCCCCGCCACCTGCACGCGTGATCCTCTTCAGGCCCACGGAGTGTCCACACATTTCGCGTCGCACCAGAATGCCGAATCCTTCCTCTACGGTCACCTCTCCGCGCCAAGGCCGTCTGCCCTAAAAATCCCTTTTCGCTCGCCCCTCGCCTCATTCCGCCCTAGCTGCAATCCTCAAGGCGGTCAATAAGGCCCACACCTGCGGCGCGCTATCCCCGGCTCTCCCCGGGTTCTTCTACTCTGTCCTTCTGTCGTTAGTGCCTCCATTCCCTCGTCGACCCGAAAAAACACCCCTCCCTCCCCCAAGGTCAAGTCTCTCCTAGCCACCCGCCGCCGTCTCCCCCCGCTGTTTGCTGTGCGCTGTCGGTGCAAGTTTCACTGCTGACGCCAGCGCCTCGCTCAGCTCTTCCCGTTGCGACGCGCCAGGCACCGCGGCATTTCCGTCTGCCCTTCTGCGTCACCACGTTCCCGGCACGAGCGCCGAAGCGCCGCGCTTTCCGTCGCGCGTGTCGGCCCCGCGCCCACTGCTCACGCGCGAGGTGTGTTTTTTCCGCTTCGTTAAGGTGTCGCTGCCTCGGTTACCTCTCTTCGCTGTATTTCGAGCGTCTTGCACTCTGCCGCGTCGCGCACGCATCTCGCTCCAACTTCCCCGCTTTGCGTCCTCGCGCCGCCATGCTATGCTGTGAGTTTCTCTCGCCTGTCCAGTTCCTGCCAGGTGTGAGTTCCTCACCTTCGTGTCCGTCCTCCACAATTCCATTGTCGCTACTCGTGCACAATGCTGTGTGTAGCCCGTCGCTGTTGTCCGGCCGGCCGCTGCACCCTTCCCTCTGTTGTTCGTACCTGTCACTGCGCTTTCGGCCAGACGCACGTCATGGCGCTCACTCGTTGTCTGCGCCGTGGTTTTCTTTGTCCCTCTTTTAGCCTCCTTGTCGCGCACCGCGCCGCGGGCCGGTCACCATAATCCTCACGCCGCAAAACTCTGTGTTGGCAGCCTCGTATGCCTCCCCGCGTCTTTGTGCGTGGTCGGCGTCGTGCGGGCTCGCCCGTGCTTTCCCCGCACCGACTTGCGGTGAGCTCCCCGTCCTTTGGTCTGGGGTGGCGTCACGCCCTGTTGTCACCCCGTTCGAAGCGCCGTGGTCCGCTAAGTCAACCACTGTCTTTTCGCTTTGTGCCAGCGGCACGGCCATCGTTCGCGCGCGCCCCGCTCTTCGGTCCCCGCCGGCGCCCCGCGGCTCGCGCTTCGCTTCCTGTTACTTCTCCCGTCCGTTCACGTTTGTGCGTTACGCATGGCTCGTTCGCGTGTCGACGGCGGCGCTGCGTCCCGGGTCGTCGCCGTCGCGCAAGCCTCACAGCGTCGTTCGCAGCCTGCGCCTGCGCGTTTCCTCCGTTTCGCTGCGTTGAGCGTTGCGCGGAGCGAGGCGACCGAGTGGAAATGGCGGTCGCAGCTGCCTTGACAACGCAACTGCTCGGGACTCGTGGGGGCCTTCGGAGAGCGATGGGCTGCGTCGACTGGGCTGTTCGGGCAAGCGGGGAAACAGGGTGGGGGCAACGGGCGGAGAGGGAGAGGCAGCGGGAGGAGCGGGGAAGGGGCGAAGGGGGAAGGAGCGGGCAAGGTGCCAGCTCAGTCGGCGAGGCGACGGGCCGCTGCTCGGGTCAGGGCGCTTGGCACGCGGCTGGCGGCGCCTCGGCATTGAAAACGCGCGGGCACAGCGAGGGAGGGGGACGTTGCGTGGCTTTTTTGTCGCTTTTTTTTAGAAAGCACGCACAAGATGCAACCATCGTTTTTTTTGGCTGTGGCTCTGGCAGCCGCGGGCACGTTGGTGCGCGACGGCAGCGCCGCAGCTGGGGACACCGTGATGGAATTTCGCGCACTCTGCCGGCTCGCGACAGCACTGGACGCTTTCAAGCACTTGAACGCATCGCAAATTTGGGGAGGGCACGACCCGGTCACACAGATAGAGGACACTTTGCACGCGCTCGATGGGGGGAGGGACAGGACATGCGCACGCCGCGCTAGGGCGTTCGTCGGTGGCCGCGGTCAACAGGAGGCAGGCGGAGGAGAAGGCGATACGGGGAAAGCATGCGCCGCGAGACGCAGAGGACAGGGCAGCCCGGGCCAGGGCCAGGACGGACCACTACTTTGCCAAGCGAAAGAGGCCAGATCACACGTGGAGGAGCAAATCAACAGGGCAAAGGATCTGGCACAAGGAGCTTTGTGGGGAAGGAAAAGTGGACAGGTGGAGGAGGACACGATGCACCTGGGGACCTGGGCAGACAATCCGGGTCCCGGCAGGCCGGTACAAGGAGTCGCGAAAGCAAACAAACACTGCGTCGCAAGCAACGTGCTCTGGCTATGCATGGACGAAACAAGAACAGAAAAGGCAAACCCATGCTTCAAAAACGCTGCGGTTGAGAGGCTCAGCTCGCTCAACAGTCACGAGCATACCAACTGCCACGGCACTCCCACAGCCGCACTCGAGGTGTGGAAAGCCCTCGAACCACTCTGCATCAACGAAACGAAGGAAGAGACAAGGCCAGCAGACGAGCTCGTCACAACAGCACTCGCCGTTGCCGAAAACGTCATCGCCCACATACACGACGTCAGCACCGACGGGCAAAAATTCGTTCTGGGACCACAAGACAGCAAAGCCGACAGGTGCGACAAGCAAGCCAAAGAAATCTGCATCAAGTTCGAATCCGACAACAACAAGCTCAAAGAAATCTACTGGCACGCACGCGTGCGCAGCATCGCCGCCGCCGTCAAACACGCAAACACTCTCGCAGCCGAAGCACGAACCCTCGCAACGCACGCCAGACTCACCGCCGCACAGTGCTTAGCAACGGAGGAAGAAACTAGCACAGGAGCCAGCAACGAGTCACACGAAAACAGTCAGACGAAGGAGGACCAAGAAGAACACAACAGCGCCAGCGAGCCACAGCACGGAGGGAGGGCACGACGCCACACAGAAAGCAACAAGGACGAAGCCGGGACAAGTGAGAAAGCAAAGGCAAAGCCAGCAACCAGCCAGAACAGCGCAGCCACCGCGCACAGACAACGGCACGCGGAAGCAGCACTGGCCATCCTGGCCACAAGGCTCGCACGTTCAGCAAGGCACAAATAACAGCAACACACACAGCCTGGAAAAAACAAGAAAGGGTGAAAAGGCACACACAGAAAAAGTGCGCAACAACCAAAGAAACACGCGCGAAAAGAGACACAACGAAAACAAAAGACTTGCACACGACAAAAACAATCAACCTGACACGCGCAAACATATAAAGGGAAAAACGCACAAGACACACCACGCACCAACACCACAGAACACAAGTGACAAGGACACAAAAACAGGAACAGTGCAGCAGGCCCGTACAAGGAGGCAGGGGGAAGAGAAACACATGAAGGGCGTGGCGGCAAAGAAAACAGAGCACCCAGCCACAGAGGAGACACAAGAACGCCACAGGTGTTTAAAGGAACGACGCGGGCGCGTTGCAAACCGCTTCGGACACGCTGGCAGCCACGCACGCAGGCAACGGACAGAAGCGAGAGGGCACTTTTGGCTAGCAACAAGCCGCAGGGGACGCGCCGCAACACACCAAAGATAAAAGTGCACACAGGGAAAGGGCGCGTGCACTGAGGGAACAACACGCCGCGGGAAAACACACAGCGGATCAACAAACGCGCAAACGAAAGGCGCGGCAAGCACACGGACAGAAAAGGCAGAACACCCCGCAAAATTTACAAGGGCCAAGGCCGCACAGGTCAGCAACGCGCACACTGACGCACACAAGCGACGCAAACACACACTAAGAAGCCAGGACACGGACAAGTGAACAGACAGAACGCGCACGAGGCACACAACAAACGCAGCCGGCAACACGCAAAAAAAAACGAAGGAAGAGGCAGCAATGCGTGCAAGAACACAGTCAGTGAAAGCGTGCGAGACGCCGAGGACACCCGACCGAAACCAACGCACTGCGGGACAACATCAAGCATACACGGAAAAGAACAGAGCACACAACAGCAGACAAAACAAAAAGCACGCGAAGAGGAAGAAAACAGCGCAAACACAGCCGCCAAGCAAGGCACACGGAAAAAATGCGCGACTGCACAGACACCCCGGTGGCTCGCGGAAAACACAACACAGAAAAGAAAGAGCACACACACTGCGCGACTCACACGCAGGCCCCCGCGAAACCACACGCGCAGGCCAAACAAACAAGGAAGGACAAAAGGAAGACGCACCGACACAGCACGGAGGGACGGACACAACGAAACATACGCACAACAACGTCGGCGACAAAACGCACGAGGCGCAAGGCGCGGGGCACACACCAAGAAGCTCGTCACCGGAAAAAGAAAAAGACACACGCATACAGAAAGAACAGGCGCGGAACGCATGGGAACAGGGACAGGCAAGGGGCCAAAAATAGGGAACACAAACACAACAACAAAAAAGCACGCAAAAGGACGAGGGCACCAGAAAAGGGGGCAGTGACGTAAGGAAGCAAACGCACAGCAATCAGACGAACTAGAGACCGTAACAAAGCCGGCAAACCAGAAGAGGGGGAAAGTGACAAACAAAAAGTCACAGACAAACACGCGCAAACAAACAAAAAGGGTGGCCAAGAAAACCGAAAAAGAAAGTGGACAGCGAAAAGAACATCAACCGCAGCGCAGAGAAATAACGAAAAAAAGGGGGGGCACCAAAAACAGGAAAGGGTCGCGAGGGAAAGAGCGAAACAAGCAAGAAAAGAAAGAAAGAAAGGCGAAGAAACAAACGAAGCACCAAGGCAAGACCAAGAAAAAAAAAGTAAAATAGCTAGAAGGCACGCAAAGAACGGAGAGCGAAAAGAAAAGGAAGAAAAAAAGGGAAGGAGTAGGAAGGGGGAGGGTGAAGCGAAAAGAAAAAGACGGAGCAAAAAAAAAACACGGCTTGAGCATTTTTGTTGTAAAAGGCAAAAAAACTCAACAAGAAGGATAGATAAATAAAAGGCCACCTCGCACCAAAAAAAAAATGGCAAACAGACACACACGAAACAACAAAAAGAAGTTTGTGATAAAAAACAGCGAAAGAGCAAAAATAAAAATAAAAAAAAAGCAGAAGGCGAAGGAGGACGCTATTGACAGGGTAAAAAAAACCAGCTAATTTTTAGAAAAAAGGAGAAATTAAGAAAATTGCAAAAAAATTGGGACAAGAGGAATAAATAAGGAAGGAAGGAAAAAAAGCGGAAATAAAGATAAGCTAAAAAATAAAAACTCGGAGAAAAAAGATTACATTTAAAAAAAAAATTTCTTGGAAAAAAATATTATGAATGAAAACAAAGATAATGATAAACAAATATTCTTCAGAAGAAACTTAAGACAAACTGTAAGCATAAACAGAAAAAATTAAAAAAATTAAGCAAATTGGAAAAAAAAATTAGAAGAAAAGGAAGGAAAAAAAAAGGCCAAATATAAAGGGAAATAAATATATGTTTTGTTTTTTTTTTTTATCTAATATTTTTCTCTGTGCCTTTTTGAAGCTTTTAGAAACTAAGCACGAAAAGACTCGAGCTTTCGCGTCTCTTTCAGAAGAGGAAAAGTGAAAAAAAATTAAAAATGCATAAAAATTAAAATTAAAGTAAATTTAAAAAAAAAAATTTTGGAATTTAGCTTTGTTTTTGTTTGCAAAAATAAAACCAAAAACCAATGAACCAAAAAATAACAAATTTAAAAACTAAAATTTTTTAAATAAAAAATTCGAATACAACTCCCTCATCATAAAAATATTAAAAGCAAATAAAAATAAAAAATAATAAAACAATTTAAATAAATTGTTCACAACTTTCCTTTAAAAAAAAATTAAATTAAAAGCAACACTCCTTATTTATTAAAAAAAAAAATTTCACTTTTTTTAAAAATTCATTCCTCTTTTTTCGTTCAATATCTTTCTTTGCGATTCTGTCTTGGTGACTTCATTCTTTCATCATTCTTCATAATAAACAAAGATGCTCAATTTTTTCCATCGACAAAACATTAAAAATTAACAAAAATAAATTTCGCATTTTCAGGTTTCTTCCTTTGCGGATTTTTTGCGGCATCCTTTTTTTTCTTCCGCTTTTTTCAGTCTTGCTACAAGAAAATCTTCGCTAAAAAACTTCACCTTCTTTTTTTGCAAGACTCGCTTCTCCTTTTCCCCTCTCTTTCACCCCATCTTCCAACCTTATGGCCCTCACCTTCCTTCTTGCCTCCCCTCCTTGCACCCTCATGACAAAAGCTCTTCGTGTTTGCTTCCAATGTCGTCCTCGTTTTCTTTTTGGCGCGTTAGGATTTTTCAGGGCTTTGCCCTACCTTTGTCTCTCTTGGTGCGGAAGCGCAATTTAAACCCGCCTGCTTGCCAAAACGCCTTCTACTCCTCTGTTTTTTTTCCTGTTCTTTTGGCCCTGCGCTGCCTTTTCTCCGCGACTGAGTGGTGGTCGGTTCCCTCGCTCTAACGCGATTCCGAGCGCGCCCTTCTTCTTCCTTCCCCTTGTGTCCTCAAAAAAGCGCCGTTTTCTTTTTTTTGGCGTTTCTTTCTTCGCTGCGCCTTCTTTCCTCCTCCAGTGTTTGCTGTCATGTTTCTGCGTGGTGTGATTGCGTGCCGTTGCCTTTCCGTCCTGCGCAGGCCTGTCCGCTGCGCGCAATGCCGTCACCTGTCTGTCCCAAGCCTGTTGTGCCCCTTTCTTTGCCTGCTGTTTTTCTTTGCTGCTTGGTCGTCCTTCACCGCGTGTCTCGCTTGTTCCTTCTGGGAGACTGTCCTTTCGGGCGTACGCGGGCGTCGTTGACTTGCCCCCCTCTTCTGCGTTTTTCGCGCTTTCTGCGTCTGTCCTAGGCCGTCCTTCCTGACCCTTCTTCGTGCTCTCCCTTTGCCGTCCCCTTTCTTTTTTTCCACACTCTCTTCTAACGAATCGCTTTGTCCTTGCCCTTCCCCTCCTGCCAATGCGTTACTTCTGCTCATGGCCCCTTTCTTTTTCCCAACTTCATCTCTCTTCTGTCCCATGTTCCTAAAAACCACGTCTCTGTCCGCCCCTCCTTTTTTGGTCGAGCGCCACCTTCGAAGCCGAGCCTTGCCGCCTCCCAAGTTCGCGACCACCCAAATCCTGTCCCCTTTCCAAATCCCTCGTTTTTGTCGTCGTGTCCTGTCCGCGCGGCATTTCCCTTCGGCCCTTTCTTTTCGTTCAGGCCCGGCCCCTCTCACCGCATTTCCCTTCCTCTCCCCGACGCTGGGTCTGCTGTGCCTCAGCAGTCATGCGCACGTTTCGTTGCATGACGCCGCGTCCCTCTGCTTGGCTCCGCGCTGCAACCGTCCCTCGATGAACGCGTTTTCCCTCGTCAAAGCGTTCAGGCGTGCACAGCTGGCTCCCTGTCCGACCTTCAGCCTTCACTGCGTTTCCCACTGGCGCGTCTTCGCGTTCTGCTCTTCTTCCCGTCCCCTTTTCTGCGTTTCTTTCGCCGATATCTCTCCAAGCTGTTCTACGTGGCGTACCCTTTGTGCAGGCCCCCGCTCTTTCCGCTGCCTGCGCTTCGTCTCCTTTCCTCGTCGCGTGCCCTTTCCAAAGCTCGACGTCTGCGCGGTTCGTCTGCCCCGTTGCGTCCCCTCCTCCAGAGTCTCTCCCTTTGCCCCGTGCTCTGACCCTTGGCGGCCAATTCCTTAAACGGCGACTCGTCCTTTTTCCAAAACAGCCGAGGCCTTCTCCCCTTTCTTTTTCGCCCTCCAGTTCCCTCTCCTTGCTCCTGCGCACAAAAAATTTCCTCCGTCCTCCCCTCATCTCAGATGCCCATGCCTGCTGGCCCTCTTTCCTGCTTTCAATCCTCCTCTCGGCCGCTCTCACCCTCCGTCCTGCGTCCCCCGTCTGGTCTCGTCACAAAGTCCGACTCCGCTTCGCTTACCTGTCCCCGCTTTGCATGCAAGCCTTCTGTTCCAAACCAGCCGCGTCTTGGTGGGCCCACCTGTGCCTCCCGCCTCGGTCTTTCGCGAGTCTCTCCCCCAGTGCTGCGTGTGCCGCGTGAATCCGTCTCGAGTCCACACCCCCTTTCCCCAACACCTGAAACCCGCGACTTACACCGCCACGTCGCGTGCCGCGTCCAGCTTCCGTCCCAAGCCATGCCTCCCCGTCCCATTTCCCCGTTCATCTGCGTCCCGATCTTTCCCCCTTCGTCGCTTCTTCCCCAATTTCCCCTCCGTCGGCCGCTCCGTGCCCCATTTTACGGAAACACAGTCCGACACAAAATTTCGCACCTTCCCCACCTAAAAATAGCCTGACCGCTTCCGGCGTTGCGCGTCACGGCCTTGCCCCAGTCTCGTTGCTCCCTCACAAAAAATTCGTGCTCCTCAGCTCCGCTCTCCTTCAAACCAAATGCGAAGCAACAATTAGCACAAACACTCGCCGTGCGCGCCTTCGCCTTTGACCGCTACCAATTTCCTTTGCTGTGCGCTTCGGCCGTCCGTGCCTCGTTCCATTTTTTCCCACAAAATCCGTCTCAGCCCCGCTGCTGCCGAGTTTGTCTCGCTCCGCCCTCTTGCGTACGAAAATGTAGATGCGCAAAAGTGTTTCACCCCTTCCCGCCTCTAAGCGCAACCCCGCCCCTTTTGTCTCTCTCCGCTGTGCTTCGCGCCCCGCTGTCCGAAGCGCCGCTGCGGTCACTCTTTCCTCTCCTCTGCGGCACTCCCCCAAGTCTCTTCAGGCTCATCACCTCGTGCGCCCCTCGATCTCTATCTTTGACTGTCCTCTCAACACCCTGCGTCCTGTCGCGTGCCTTCGCGCGCTATGTCACGTTCCTTTCGCGTCCAATGCCCCCTCCCCACACGGCTACTGTCGAAGCGCGCCTTTCTCTTTTGGCTCCTCCCTACTTCGCCCCTGCCACGCTCCTCGTGCTCTTGTCCGCCTTCCCGCGCCGCCCCCTGTCCCTTATCTCTTTCTTCCACTCGCACATGCCGCCTGTCCGCTCTTGCCTCGCTGTTTCATTCCCCACACCTCGCTTTGCGGTCCGATTGTTTTTCGTTCCGTTGGCGTTCCCACGTCGACCAAATGCCTCCGACGCGGCTGACGCATCCCTCCCTCCCTTTTTCAAACCCTTCACATTCGTCTGTTCATCCCCTTTTGCTGCGCTCCCATACTCTGGCACGCACGCGCCTTCCCTTTCACTCCTTTCCGCTCCATCCTTCGCGTCTGCGTTCTTTCACCGCCGACAGCTGTACTCCTCTTCGCGCCTCCCCACCGCCCGCTGGTCTCTACAGGCCTCCACTTCGTGAGGAAGCGTGTCTTCACACCCCCTCCTTGCTTGCCCAATCTCCTTCCCTGGTCCCTTTCGCACCTTCCCTTTTCTTCGCTGCTCTCGCCACCGCTGTCCTTCCACCGGCACTGTTCCCTTTCCCCCTTCCATTTTCCGTTTTCCCCCAAGGCCCACGAATCCACCGTTCCAAGGCCTCGGCTTGCCAGTCCGCCAGCCGGTGCAGTCACACTCTCTCACCAAAGTCTTTCGCGTTCTGTGCCTTCCTGCGTCCTCCCTGTGCCTCAAGTCACTCTTTCCCTGTGGTCGGTCCTGTGCTTTTTTCGGTCCCCCTCGTTTCCCTCCCACCGCGGTGTTTGCCCCCGGCTACGGCTCCCCATTCGTGCTCCAAACTGCGTCGCCCTCCGCGCCTGTGCCAACCGCTCCCCTTGTTGCCACTGCGCTTTGCCTCCCCCGCATCGACGCATCGCCTGGCTTCCTCCAAGGGTCCCCCGTTTCCCCCGGTTGTCCCCGAGACCCCCTCGCCGCTTCTTCTGTCGTTGCGCGACTCCTCGCACGTCCCTCGCCTCTCCCGAAGTCCCCGCCGCTCAATCGTCTTCCTTGCTTTTCCCAAACAAAAAATGGGCGCTGAGCTGCAACTCCCCTGCTGCCCGCCTCGCACGTCTCACTGCGCGGCTTCTGTTCCTTCCCTGCGCTTGTCCCCCATGCTCTGCGCACTGCGTCTCCTGAACGCTTTTACCCCTTGCCTGCTCCTCTGCGCCGCGCCAAAATTTCTTCTCTTAGCCCTGCCCCCCTTTCCCCGTGGTCCCCTTACGCCGCTTTTCCTCTGTGGTGTTTGCCGCAGCTACCGCATTCTCTGTTTCTGCTCGCTGAACATCGTGCGGCCTCGCGCTCGCTGCGATCCGTGTTTGCCTTGACCGTCTCTCCTGTCTCTTCTGCCGTTCCTCCACTGTTCTTCCCTTCTGCCCTCCTACACTAGCCCGCGCAGTGCGGCTCTTCTGTCCTCCTGTACTTCTTTGCGTCTCTCTTCCATCTCGGCATATCACCCTTCCCACCTGCTCCACTTGCCCTCTCCTTTTTCCGCCAAGTTCCCCCTGCGCACAAGCACCTGTTTTTCGTCTGTCTCGCGTTCTCCTGCGTCCTTCGCCTGTCGTCTACCCGCCGTTTTCCCCGCCAACAACTTCGCCTTCTTCTTACTTCCCCGCGTCCCATACAGGTCTTTCTTCTTCGTCGCATGCCTGCCGCTTGCGTCACCTGTCACGTGCTTCCTATTCAGTCCCAACGTGTTCCTAACCACTTCGTGTTCCGCCACCTGCGCTCGCGTCCCTGTTCCTCTCTGCGTTAGCCTGCGGTCGCGTCTTCTTCACATGCTTCACTTGTGTCCGGGCGCCCCAGTCTCGTTGCCCACATGCTCGTGTCCTGCTGCGCTCCTCGTGTTTCGGCGCAGTGCGCGGTGCTCGCCTGGTATTTCCTGCGTTCGTTTGACTTCGTCTGGTCCACTGGCCCGCTCACCTGCTGGGAGCAGACTAAGTCCTTCCGCAGTTGGGCGACCGCGCCTTTCTGTTCCTCACTCTTCGCAGTGGCGCTTCCTGGCCGGGTCCTCCGCGGACACCTCCTCCTCCGGCGTCGGTCTGTCCTTGTGCCTCGCCACACGTTCTCTACCCTCCTCGCCTCGTCTGACCTCTCCGGCCCCGTGCCACCCCTCCTTTCCCTGTTGTTACCTCCCGGTCGTGCCGCACGTCCCGTTGCTCCCTGGGCCCCTCGTGGTGCAGCTTTCCTAGTCCCGCTTTTTCGTTTTGGCCAACCCCCTGTGCCCGCATGTTCTCCCGTTCCTGATCCTTCTCATCGGCGCGCGCCTGGCCACACGCATTCCCCCCCTTGGCCTGCAAAAAACATGCACGTACCAGGTGCGTCCCGTCACCCACGCAAGTCGCCCCGTGTTGCTCTTTTGTCCTGCCGCGTCACAATCCTGCCAAGCAACCTCTCACTCCGACTTCTCTGTGCTTTGTTGCGGTGTTCCCCTCTTTCCCACTTCTCTGCCGCCAATTTCCGCTATCCGTTTCCCCCTGTTTCCGCGTTCCCACAACTCGGGTACCGCTTTGCTCTTCCCGTCAGCGGGCCAAAACCCCTAAAACCCGCTCGCCGTCCCTCCGTCCCCGAACTAATGCCCTTTCCCCCGTTGGCCTCTGTGCGCCCTGAAGTCTCGCAAACGCCTAGCCCCATTCCTCCCTTCTGGCTGCCTTCCCCCTTTGTCCCTCCTAATCCCCCGCCAAATCCCATTCGCCTTACTCTGCCTGTCTTTCCGTTCCACGCGTCCCGAGGCTCCGCTGCGAAGGAAACCACCTTCCGCCCCCTCCTCGCGCCCGACTCTTCGCTCAGTCACCTTTCCTTTTTCGTTCACTTCTTTCCACAATGTTTCGCCCGCGCCCTTTCGTTCCAACACCTTTGTCGCAGAGCGGTCCATTTGTGTTGTTGCCCATTCGTCGCCGCTCCGGCGTGCACCGTCCTAGCATGTTGGGCACAACGTCTTCCGAGTGTGCCAATCGCCGCCGTGTCGCCACCACCTTCGCCCTCTTCGCGTCGTCGGCCCCCATCATCAGCTGTGGGCGTCCTCGCCCTGCGTTGCAAAAATGTCCTGTCGTTAGCGTGCCCGATTCCTTCGTGTCCTCCTCCCTCATGTGCGTGACCTGCGCGGGCTCTCGCCACATCTTCGTTCGCATCGGGCTATGTGCGCAACGCCACTCCTGCTGCTGGTGCTGGTAACGTGTCCCCCTGTCTCGAATGAGCGGTCTGTCTGACGACCTCAAGCAGCAACCAGTTCGTCCTCGATACGTCTTGCGGGCGTTGCCGTGTTCGTTGTCTGTTTCGCCAGTCGCGTGACAGCTGTATCTCGGTTCCTGTTCCCCCCTTCCATGGCAAAAAAGGGCCGCCGCGCTTCCGCGTTCCCGCAACGTGCCAGCTGTGCTTGTCCTTCCGCTGTGCTCGGCGTCCGCGCTTTCACTTTCCTTGTATGGACCACGTTCACTCAAAGATGTCTTGGTGCGGTGTCTTCCCGCTATTCGCGCGACCCTTCTCCCACGTGTCCTCTGCACGCTCGTCGCGCCTTCCTTTCCTCACCTCTCCCTCCCTCGCTGCTAGCCGCACCTCGGGTCTGTGAGCGCCTCCGCTTCGTCCTCCGGAGACAGTCTCCGAAAAAGGTGTTCCTTCCACCAATGTGGCGTACAGCTCTCTCGCTCTTTATTCGAAGCTGCTTCTTCCCAATGTGCGCGTCTCAGGGCGTTTCAATGCAGCTCTGTCCCCTCACCACGCGGCCTCACAGTCAACTGCAATTCTTCCAATGTCCCCCCAACCTGCGCGGTTGCGTTTCTATCTGCGTGCTTCGTTTGTTCGTTCCTTTGTCTGCTCCATTCACGCGAATTGTTGTTGGCCCCCCGCCACCTGCACGCGTGATCCTCTGCAGGCCCACGGAGTGTCCACACATTTTGTGTCGCACCAGAATGCCGAATCCTCCCTCAACGGTGTGCTCTCCGCGCCAAGGCCGTCTGCCCTAAAAAGCCCCTTTCGCTCGCCCCTCGCCTCATTTCGCCCTAGCTGCAATCCTCAAGGCGGTCAATAAGGCCCACACCTGCGGCGCGTCATCCCCGGCTCTCCCCGGGTTCTTCTACTCTGTCCTTCTGTCGTTAGTGCCTCCATTCCCTCGTCGACCCGAAAAAACACCCCTCCTGCTCCCAAGGCCAAGTCTTCCATATCCACCCGCCGCCGGCTCCCCCCTGTGTCGGCTGTGCGCTGTTGGTGCAAGTTTCACTGCTGACGCCAGCGCCTCAAGCAGCTCCTCGCGTTGCGACGGCCCAGGTACCGCGGCATTTCCGTGTGCCCTTCTGCGTCACCACGTTCCCGGCACGAGCGCCGAAGCGCCGCGCTTTCCGTCGCGCGTGTCGGCCCCGCGCCCACTGCTCACGCGCGAGGTGTGTTTTTTCCGCTTCGTTAAGGTGTCGCTGCCTCGGTTACCTCTCTTCGCTGTATTGCGAGCGTCTTGCACTCTGCCGCGTCGCGCACGCATCCCGCTCCAACGCCCCCGCTGTGCGTCCTCGCGCCGCCATGCTATGCTGTGAGTTTCTCTCGCCTGTCCAGTTCCTGCCAGGTGTGAGTTCCTCACCTGCGTGTCCGTCCTCCACAATTCCATTGTCGCTCCTCGTGCCCAACGCTGTGTGTAGCCCGTTGCTGGCGTCCGGCTGGCCGCTGCGCCCTGTCCTCTGTCGTTCGTACCTGTCACTGCGCTTCTGGTCAGACGCACGTCATGGCGATCACTCGCTGTCCGCGCCGTGGTTTTCTTCGTCCCTCTTGTAGCCTCGCCGTCGCGCTCCGCGTCGCGGGCCGGTCACCATAATCCTCACGCAGCAAAACTCTGTGTTGGCAGCCTTGTATGCCTTCCCGCGTCTGTGTGCGTGTGCGGCGTCGTGCGGGCGTGCCCGTGCTGTCCCCGCACCGACGGTTGGCGATTTCCCTGTCCTTTGATCTGCGGTGGCGTCACGCCTTGGCGTCACCCCGTTCGAAGCGCCGTGGTCCGCTAAGTCAACCACTGTCTTTTCGCTTTGTGCCATAGGCACCGCCATCGTTCGCGCACGCGCCGCTCTCCGGTCCCCGCCGCCGCCCCGCGCCTCGCGCTTCTGCTCCTGTCACTTGTGCTGTCCGTTCACGTTGCTGCGTCACGCATGGCTCGTTCGCGTGTCGACGGCGGCGCTGCGTCCCGGGTCGTCGTCGTCGCGCAAGCCTCACAGCGTCGTTCGCAGCCTGCGCCTGCGCCTCACCTCCGTTTCGCTGCGTCGAGCGTTGCGCGGAGCGAGGCGACCGAGTGGAAATGGCGGTCGCAGCTGCCTTGACAAGGCAACTGCTCGGGGCTCGTGTGGGCCTTCGGAGAGCGATGGTCTGCGTCGACTGGGTTGTTTGGGCAAGCGGGGATGCAGGGTGGGAGCAACGGGCGGGGCGGGGGAGGCAGCGGGAGGGACGGGGGAAGGGCGACGGGGGAAGGAGCGAGCAAGGTGCCGGGTAAGTCGGCGAGGCAACACGCCGCTTGTCGGGTCAGGGCACTTGGCGCGCGGCTGGCGGCGCCTCGGCATTGAAAACGAGCGGCAACAGCGAGGAGGGGGGACGTTGCGTGGCATTTTCGTCGCTTTTTTTTAGAAACACGTAGAGGATGCAAGCATCGTTTTTGCTGTCTGTGGCTCTGGCAGCCGCGGGCACGGCGGTGCGCGACGGCAGCGCCGCAGCTGGGGACACCGAGAGGGAATTTCGCGCACTCTGCCGGCTCGCGACAGCACTGGACGCTTTCAAGCACTTGGAAGCATCGGCAATGTGGCGAGGGAAAACCCGGTCACACAGATAGAGGGGACTTTGCACAAGCTGGCTGGGGGGGGGGGGAAGGCCATGCGCACGCCGCGCTAGGGCAATCATCGGTGGTCGAGCTCACCAGGAGGGCAGCGGAAGAGGAGGGGTTGCGGGGGAAGCATGCGCCAAGGGAAGCAAAGGGCCGGGCCGAAAAGAACAACAACGAGCCGACAGACTGCTTTGCCAAGCGAAAGAGGCCAAAACACAAGCGGAGGCACAAATCAAAAAGGCGAGGGTTCTGGCACACGAAGCTTTGTGGAGAAAAACAAGTGGGGACGGTGGAGGAGGACACACTGCAACTGGAGACCTGGGCAGACAGTCCGAGTCCAAGCACACTGGCAGGCGTCACGAAAGCAGACGCACACTGCGTCGCAAGCAGCGTGCTCTGGCTCTGCATGGACGGCACAAACACGCACACAGCCAACCCATGCTTCAAAAACGCTGGCGTTACCGCATTGGGCTCACTCAGCAGTCACGCGCATAACGACTGCCACAGCACTCCAGACACCGCACTGCACGTATGGGAAGCCCTCGCACCACTCTGCATCAACGCAACGGCCAAGGAGGCAAGGCCAGCAGAAGAACTCGCCACAACAGCACTCGCAGCTGCCGAATACGTCATCGCCAAAATACACGACGTCAGCAACAACGGGGAAAAATTCATTCTGGGACCACAAGGAAGGACCGCCAGCACGTGCAACAAGGGAGTCGGCGGAATCTGCATCAAGTTCGGCTCCGCCAGCAACAAGATCAAAGAAATCTACTGGCACGCACGCGTGCGCAGCATCGCCGCTGCCGTCAAACAGGCAAACACTCTCGCAGCCGAAGCACGCACCCTCGCAACGCACGACAAGCGCTTCGCCGCACAGTGCTTAGCAACGGAGGAAGAAAATAGCACAAGTAACAGAACCGAAACACAGGAAAAGAGTCAGACGAAAGAGGACCAAGAAGCAGACAACAGCGCCAACGAGCCACAGCACGGAGGGAGGGCACGCCGCCACACAGAAAGCAACAAGGACGAAGCCGGGACAAGTGAGAAAGCAAAGGCACAGCCAGCAACCAGCCAGAACAGCGCAGCCACCGCGCACAGACAACGGCACGCGGAAGCAGCACTGGCCATCCTGGCCACAAGGCTCGCTCGTTCAGCAAGGCACAAATACAAACAACACACACAGCCTGGAAAAAACAAGAAAGGGTGAAAAGGCAAAGCCAGAAAAAGTGCGCAACAACCAAAGAAACACGCGCGAAAAGACATACAAAGAAAACAAAAGACTTGCAAACGACAAAAACAATCAAACTGACACGCACAAACATATAAAGGGAAGAAACGCACAGGGCACGCCACGCATCAACACCACAGAACAGCAGTGACCAAGGACACAAAAACACGCACAGTGAAGCAGGCCAACACAAGGCGGCAGGGTGAAGAGAAATCACATGAAGGGCGTGGCAGCAAAGAAAAGAAAGCACCCAGCCACAGGGGCGACACAAGAACGCCACAGGTGTTTAAAGGAACGACGCGGGCGAGTTGCAAACAGCTTCGGACACGCTGACAGCCACGCACGACAGCAACGCACAGGCGAGAGAGGGCACTTTTGGCTAGCAACAGGCCGCGCGACACGCGCCGCAACACACCAAAGATAAAAGTGCACGGAGGGAAAGGAACAGTGCACTGAGGGGAACAACACACCACGGGAAAACACACAGCGAATCAACAAACGCACAAACGAAAGGCGCGGCAAGCACACGGACAGGAAAAGCAGAACACCCCGCAAAATTTACAAGAGCCAAGGCCGCACAGGTCAGCAACGCGCACACTGACGCGCACAAGCGACGCAAACACACACTAAGACGCCAGGACACGGACACGTGAACAGACGGAACGCGCACGAAGCACACAACAAACACAGCCGGCAACACGCACAACCAAACAGGCAGAGGAAGCAATGCGTGCAAGAAGACAATCAGTGAAAGCGTGACGCCAAAGACACCGACGCAAGAGTGCAACGCACTGCGGGACAACATCAAGCATGAACACAAAAGAACAGAGCACACAACACAAGACAAAACAAAAGCAACACACAGAGGAAGAAAACAGCCCAAACACAGCCAACACGCAAGGCACACGGAAAAAATGCAGGACTGCACAAACGCCGCGGTCGCTCAAGAAAAACACAACACAGAAAAAACAGAGCACACACACTGCGCACCTCACACGCACGCCGTCGCAAACACACACGCCCAGGCCAAACACACAAGGAAGGACAAAAGGAAGACGCAACAACACAGCACAACGAAACGGACACAACGAAACATACGCACAACAAGCTCGGCGACAAAAGGCACGACGCGCAAGGCGCACACCGCGAACCTCGTCACCGGAAAAAGGCAAAGACACACGCATACAGAAAGAACAGGCGCGGAACACAACGCCAGACAAGGGGCCAAAAATAGGGAACACAAAGCCAACAACAAAAAAGCCACGCAAAAGGACGAGGGCTCCAGAAAAGGAGGCAGTGACGTAAGGAGACAAACGACGCGCACTCAGACGAAATAGAAGCCAAAACAAAGCCGGCAAAACAGAAAAGGGGGAAAGAGACAGACAAAAAGAAACAGACAAACACGCGCAAACAACCATAAAGGGTGGCCAAGAAAACCGAAAAACAAAGTGCACAGCGAAAAGAAAAACAACCGAAGCGCAGAGAAGTAGCGAAAAAAAGAGGAAGCACCAAAAACAGGAAAGGGTCGCGAGGAAAAAAAGCAAAACAAGAAAGAAAGAAAGAAAGAAAGAAAGGCGCAGAAACAAACGAAGCAAAAAGGAAAGGCCACGAAAAAGAAAGTGAAATAGCTAGAAGGCACACAAAGAAAGGAGAGCGAAAAGAAAACAAAAGAAAAAAAGGGAAGGAGGAGGAAAGGGAAGGGTGAAAGGAAAAGAAAAAGACGGAAAAAATAAAAAACACTGCTTGAGCATTTTTGTTGCAAAGGGCAAAAAAAATGCACAGGAAGGATAAATAAATAAAAGGCCACCTCACACCAAAAAAAAAATGGCAAACAGACACACACGAGACAACAAAAAGAAGTTTGTGATCAAAAAAAGCAAAAATAAAAATAAAAATGAAAATAAGGGAAAAAGACAAAGGAGGACGCCATTGACAAAGTAAAAAAAAGAACATAATTTTTAAAAAAAGACAGGTATTAAGAAATTTAAAAAAAAATTGGGACAAGAGGAATAAATAACGAAGGAAAAAAAGGAAAAACAGCGGAAATAAAAATAAGCTAAAAAAATAAAAACTCAAAGAAAAAAGATTACATTTAAAAAAATATGCCTTGGAAAAAAATGTTATGAATGAAAACAAAGATGCTGATAAACAAATATTCTTCAGAAGAAACTTAAGACAAACCGGAAAAATAAACAGAAAAAATTAAAAAAATTAAAAAAATTGGAAAGAAAAATTAGAAGAAAAAAAGTGGGAAAAAAAAGGGGAAATAAATATATGTTTTGTTTTTGTTTTTTTATCTAAAATTTTTGTCTTTGCCTTTTTGAAACTTTTAGAAACTAAGCACGAAATGACTCGATCTTTCGCTGCTCTTTCAGAAGACGAAAAGTGAACAGTGCAACAAACTTAACAGTGTATACAAATTAAAAATGCATAAAAATTAAAATTAAAGTAAATTTTAAATAAAAAATTTTGGAATTTAGCTTTGTTTTTGTTTGCGAAAATAAAAAAAGAAAACAATGAACCAAAAAATAACACATTTAAAAACTAAAATTTTTTAAATAAAAAATTCAAATACAACTCCCTCATCAAAAAAATATTAAAATAAAATTAATAAAAATTAAAAAAATTTAAATAAATTGTTCACACCTTTCCTTTAAAAAAAATTAAATTAAAAGAAGGACTCTTTATTTATTAAAAAAAATTTTCACCTTTTTTAAAAATTCATTCCTCTTTTTTCGTTCAATATCTTTCTTTGCGATTCTGTCTTGTTGACTTCATTCTTTCATCATCCTTCATCAAAAACAAAATTGCTCGATTTTTTCCATCGACGCAACATTAAAAATTAACAAAAATAAAGTTCGCGTCTTCAGGTTTCCTCCTTTGCGGATTTTTTGCGACATCCTTTTTTTTCTTCCGCTTTTTTCAGTCTTGCTACAAGAAAATCGTCGCTAAAAAACTTCACCTTCTTTCTTTGCAAGACTCGCTTCCCCCTTGCCCCCCTCTTTCACCCCATCTCCCAACCTTATGTCCCTCACTCTCCTTCTTGCCTCCCTTCGTTTTACCCTCATGACAAAAGCTCTTCGTGTTTGCTTCCAATGTCTTCCTCACTTTCTTTTTGGCGCGTTAAAATTTTTCAGGGCTTTGCCCGACCTCTGTCTCGCTTGATGCGGAAGCGCAATTTAAACCCATCTGCTTGCCAAAACGCCCTCTACTTCTCTGTTTTTTTTCCTGTTCTTTTGGCCCTGCACTGCCGTTTCTCCGCGACTGCGTGGTGGTCTGTTCCTTCTCTCTAACGCGATTCCGAGCGCGCCCTTCTTCTTCCTTCCCATTGTGTCCTCAAAAAAGCGCCGTTTTCTTTTTTTTGGTGTCTCCTTCGCTGCGCCTTCTTGTTTCCTCTATTGTTTGATGTCGTGTGTTTGCGTGGTGTGATTGCCTGCCGTTGCCTTTCCGTCCTGCGCATACCGCGCCGCTGCGCGCAATGCCGTCACCTGTCTGTTCCAATCCCGTTGTTTGCCTTTCTTCGCCTGCGTTTTTCTTTGCTGCTTGCGCGTCCTTCACCGCGTGTCTTGCTTGCTCCTTCTGGGAGACTGCCCTTTCGGGCGTCCGCGGGCGTCGTTGACTTGCCCCGCTCCTCTGCGTTTTTTGCGCGTGCTGTTTCTGTCCTGGGCCGTCTTTCCTGACCCTTCTTCGTGCTCTCCCTGTGCCACGCCCTTTCTTTTTTTCCACACTCTCTTCGGACGAAATGCTTCGTCCTTGCCCTTCCCTTCCTGCCAATGCGTTACTTCTGCCCATGGCCCCTTTCTTTTTCCCAACTTCATCTCTCTTCTGTCCCATGTTCCTAAAAACCACGTCTCTGTCCGCCCCTCCTTTTTTGGTCGAGCGCCACCTTCGAAGCCGAGCCTTGCCGCCTTCCAAGTTCGCGACCACCCAAATCCTGTCCCCTTTCCAAATCCCTCGTTTTCGTCGTCCTGTCCGCTCCGTGCGGCATTTCTCTTCGGCCCTTTCTTTTCGTTCAGGCCCGGCCCCTCTCACCGAATTTCCCTTCCACTCCCCGACTTCGGCGCTGCTTTGCCTCAGGTGTCATGCACACTTTTCGTTGCATGACGCCGTGTCACTTTGCTTGGCTCCGCGCTGCAATTGTCCCTCGATGAACTCGTTGTCCCTCGTCAAAGCGTTCAGGCGTGCACAGCCGGCTCCCTGTCCGACCTTCAGCCTTCACTGCGCTTCCCACTGGCGCGTCTTCGCGTTCTGCTCTTCTTCCCTTTCACTTTTCTTCGTTTCTTTCGCCGATATCTCTCCAAGCTCTTCTACGTGGCGTGCCCTTTGTGCAGGCCCCTGCTCTTTCCGCTGCCTGCGCTTCGTCTCCTTTCCTCGGTGCGTTCCCTTTCCAAAGCTCGGCGTCTGCTCGGTTCGTCTGCCCCGCTGCGTCCCCTCCTCCAGAGTCTCTCCCTTTGCTCCGTGCTCTGTTCCGTGGCGGCCAATTCCTTAAACGGCGACTCGTCCTTTTTCCAAAACATCCGAGTCCTTCTCGCCTTTCTTTTTCGCCCTCTATTTCCCTCTCCTTGCTCCTGCGCACAAAAAATTTCCTCCGTCCTCCCCTCAGCTCAGAGCCCCATGCCTGCTGGCCCTCTTTCTTGCATCTATTCCTGCGCTCGGCCGCTCTCGACCTCTGTCCTGCGTCCCCCGTCTGGTCTCGTCACAAAGGTCGAGTTCGCTTCGCTTTCCTGTCCCCGCTTTGCATGCAAGCCTTCTGTTCCAAACCAGCCGCGTCTTGGTGGGCCCACCTGTTTCCTCCCGCCTCGGTCTTTCGCGATGCCTCCCCCCAGTGCTTCGTGTGCCTCGTGAATCCGTCTCGAGTCCACACCCCCTTTCCCCAACACCTGAAAGCCACGACGCACACCTCCACGTCGCGTGCCGCGTCCAGCGTTCGTCCCAAGCCATGCCTCCCCGTCCCGCTTCCCTGTTCATCGCCGTGCTGCCCTTTCCCCCTTCGTCGCACCTTCCCCACCTAAAAATAGCCTGACCGCTTCCGGCGTTGCGCGTCACGGCCTTGCCCCAGTCGCGTTGCTCCCTCACAAAAAATTCGTTCTCCTCAGCATCGCTCTCCTTCAAACCAAATGCGAAGCAACAATTAGCACGAACACTCGCCGTGCGCGCCAACGTCTCCGACCGCTACCAATTTCTCATGCTGGTCGCTTCGGCCGTCCGTGCCCCGTTCCAATATTTCCCACAAAATCCGTCTCAGCCCCGGCGCTGCCGAGTTTGTTGCGCCGCGCCCTCTTGCGTACGAAAATGTAGATGCGCAAAAGTGTTTCACCCCTTCTCCCCTCTAAGCGCGACCCCGCCCCTTTTGTCTCTCTGCGCTGTGCGCTGAGCCCCTTGCTCCGAAGCGCCGCGCCGTGTACTCTTCCCTCTCCTCTGCGGCACTCCCCCAAGTCTCTTCAGGCTCATCACCGCGTGTGCCCCTCGAGCTCTATCTTTGACTGTCCTTTCAACACCCTGTTTCTTGTCGCGTGCCTTCGCGCGCTATGTCACGTCCCTTTCGCGTCCAAGCACCCCTCTCCACACGGCCACTGTCGAAGCGCGCCTTTCTCTTTTGGCTCCTCCCTACTTCGCCTCTGCCACGCACCTCGTGCTCTTCTCCGCCTACCCGCGTCGCTCCCTGTTTCTTATCTCTTTCTTCCACTTGCACATGCCGCTTGTCCGCTCTTGCCACGCGTTTTCATTCCCCTCACCCCGCTGTTCGGTCCGATTGTTTTTCGTTCCGTTGGCGTCCCCACGTCGACCAAATGCCTCCGACGCGGCTGGCGCAGCTGTCCCTCCCTTTTTCAAACCCTTCACATTCGTCGTCTCCCCCCTTGTCGCTGCGCTCCCATACGCTGGCACGCACACGCCTTCCCTTTCATTCCTTTCCACTCCATCCTTCGCGTCTGCGTTTTTCCACCGCCGACAGGTGTACTCCTCTTCCTCTCTTCCCCACCGCCCGCCGGTCTCCACACGCCTCCACTTCGTGAGGAAGCGTGTCTTCACACCCCCCTCCTTCCTTGCTTGCCCAATCTCCTTCCCTGGTCCCTTTCGCACCTGCCCTTTTCTTCTCTGCTCTCGCCACCGCTGTCCTTCCACCGGCACTGTCTCCTTTCCTCCTTCCATTTTTCCGTTTTCCCCCAAGGCCCTTGAATCCCTCGTTCCAAGGCCTTGGCTTGCCAGTCCTCCAGCCGGTGCAGTCACACTCTCTCACCAAAGTCTTTCGCGTTCTGTGCCTTCCTGCGTCCTCCCTGTGCCTCAAGTCACTCTTTCCCTGTGGTCGGTCCTGTGCTTTTTTCGGCCCCCCTCGTTTCCCTTCCACCGCGGTGTTCGCCCCCGGCTACGGCTCCCCGCTCGTGCTCCAAACTGCGTTGCCCTCCGCGCCTGTGCCAAGCGTTCCCCTTGTTGCCACTTCGCTTTGCCTCCCCCGCCTCGATGCATCGCCTGGCTTCCTCCCCGGTCCCCCGTTTCCCCCGGCGCTCCCCGAGTTCCCCTCGCCGCTTCTTCTGTCGTTGCGCGACTCCTCGCACGTCCCTCGCCTCTGTCGAAGTCCCCGCCGCTCAATCGTCTTCCTTGCCGTTCCCAAACAAAAAATGGGCGCTGAGCTGCAACTCCCCTGCTGCCCGCCTCGCACGTCTCACTGCGCGGCTTCTTTTCCTTCCCTGCGCTTGTCCCCCATGTTCTGCGCACTGCGTCTCCTGAACGCTTTTACCCCTTGCGCGCTTCCCCGCGCTTCGCCAAAATTTCTTCTCTGTGTCCTCCCCACCTTTCCGCGTCCCTTCCTTACGCCACTTTTCCTCTGTGGTGTGTGCCGCACCTACCGCATCCTTCGTTTCGTCTCGCTGAACCTCGTGCGTCCTCGCGCCCGCCGCGATCCGTGTTTGCCTCGACCGTCTTTCCTGTCTCTTCTGCCGTTCCTCCACTGTCCGCCCCTTCTGCCCTCCTACACCAGCCCGTGCAGCGCGTGTCTTCTTCCCTCCTGTACTTCTTTGCGTCGTTCTCCTCCAACTCGTCAGGCCACCCTTTCCACCTGCTCCACTCCTTCTCATCTTTTTCGGCCAAGTTCCCCCTGCTCACAAGCACCTGTCTCTTGTCTGTCATGCGTCCTCTTGCGTCTTTTGCCCGTCGTCTACCCGTTGCTTCCCCAGCCAACAACTTCTGCTTCTTCTTTCTTCCCCGCCTCCCATGCAGTTCGTCTTTCTTCTTCGTCGCGCGCCTTGTCTTTGGTTCACCTGTCACGTGCTTCCTATTCAGTCCCAATGTGTCCCTAACCACTTCGTGTCCCGCCACCTGCGCTCTCGTCCCTGTTCCTCTCCGCGTTAGCCTCCGGTTCTGTCTTCTTCACATGCCTCACTTGTGTCCGGGCGCCCCAGTCTCGTCGCCCACATGCTCGTGTCCTGCTGCGCTCCTCGTGTTTCGTTGCAGTGCGCGGTGTTCTCCTGGTATTTCCTGCGTTCGTTTGACTTCGTCTGGTCCACTGGCCCGCTCACCTGCTGGGAGCAGACTAAGTCCTTCCGCAGTTGGGCGACCGCGCCTTTCTGGCCCGCACTCTTCTCAGTGTCGCTTCCTGGCCGGGTCCTCCGCGGACACCTCCTCCTCCGGCGTCGGTTTGTTCTTGTGCCTCGCCACACGTTCTCTACCCTCCTCGCCTCGTCTGACCTCTCCGGCCCTGTGCCACTCCTCCTTTCCCTGTTGTCACCCTCCGGTGCGCCCGCACTTCCCGTTGTCCCCTGGTTCCCTCGTAGTCCATCCTTCCTAGTCCCTGTTTTTCTCTACGGCCAACCCCCTGTGCCCGCATGTTCTCCCGTTCCTGATCCTTCTCACCGCCGCGCGCCTGTCCACACGCATTCCCCCCCTTGGCCTGCAAAACACATGCGCGTACCAGGTGCGTCCCGTCACCCACGCAAGTCGCCCCGTGTGTCTCTTCTGTCCTGCCGCGTCACAATCCTGCCAAGCAACCCCTCACTCCGACTTCTCTGTGCTTTGTTGCGTTGTTACCCTCTTTCCCACCTCTCTGCCACCAATTTCCGCTACCCTTTCCCCCGTTCTGCGCCTTCCCACACTGCGGGTACCGCTTGCCTCTTCCTGTCAGCGGTCCAAAACCCCTAAAACCCGCTCGCCTTCCCGCCGTCCCCGAACTAATGCCCTTTCCCCCGTTGGTCCCTGTGCGCCTCGAAGTCTCGCAAACGCCTAGCCCCATTCCTCCCTCCTGGCTGCCTTCCCCCTTTGTCCCTCCTAATCCCCCGCCGAATCCCATGCGCCTTACTCTTCCTGGCCTTCCGTTCCACGCGACCCGAGGCTCCGCTGCGAAGGAAACCACCTTTCGCCCCCTCCTCGCGCCCGACTCTTCTTTCAGTCACCTTTCCTTTTTCGTGCACTTCCCTCCAGCACCCCTCGCACGCGGCCTTCTGTTCCTACACCTTTGTCGCAGAGCGGTCCACTTGTGTTGTTTCCCATTCGTCGCCGCTCCGGCGTGCACCGTCCTAGCATGTTGGGCACAACGGCTTCCGAGTGTGCCGTTCACCACCGTGTTGCCACCACCTTCGCCCTCGTCGCGTCGTCGGTCCCTATCATCAGCTGTGTCCGTCCTCGCCCTGCGTTGCAAAAATGTCCTGTCGTTAGCGTGCCCGATTCCTTCGTGTCCTCCTCCCTCATGTGCGTGACCTGCGCGGGCTCTCGCCACAACTTCGTTCGCATCGGGCTATGCGCGCAACGCCACTCCTGCTGCTGGTGCTGGTGTCGTGTTCCCCTGGTTCGAATGAGCGGTCTGTTTGACGACCTCAAGCAGCAACCAGTTCGTCCTCGATACGTCTTTCGGGCGTTGCCAAGTTTGTCCCCTTCCTCGCCAGTCGCGTGACAGCTGTATCTCGGTTCCTCTTCCCCCCTTCCATGGCAAAAAAGGGCCGCCGTGCTTCCGCGTTCCCGCAACGTGCCAGCTTTGTTTGTCCTCTTGCTGTGCTCGGCGTCCGCCCTTTCACTTTCCTTGTATGGACCACGTTCACTCAAAGATGTCTTGTTGCGGCGCCTTCCCGCTATTCGCGCGACCCTTCTCCCACGTGTCCTCTGCACGCTCGTCGCGCCTTCTTTTCCTCACCTCTCCCTCCCTCGCTGCTAGCCGCACCTCGCGTCTGTGAGCGCGTGTGCTTCGTCCTCCGGAGACAGTCTCCGAAAAAGGTGTCCCTTCCACCAATGTGTCGTACAGCACTCTCGCTCTTTATTCGAAGCTGCTTCTTCCCAATGTGCGCGTCTCAGGGCGTTCCGATGCAGCTCTGTCCCCTCACCACGCGGCCTCATCGTCAACTGCAATTCTTCCAATGTCCCCCCAACCTGCGCGGTTGCGTTTCTATCTGCGTGCTTCGTTTGTTCGTTCGTTTGTCTTGTCCATTCACGCGAATTGATGTTGGCCCCCCGCCACCTGCACGCGTGATCCTCTGCAGGCCCACGGATCTTCCACACATTTCGCGTCGCACCAGAATGCCGAATCCTTCCTCTACGGTCACCTCTCCGCGCCAAGGCCGTCTCCCCTAAAAATCCCTTTTTGCTCGCCCCTCGCCTCATTCCGCCCTAGCTGCAATCCTCAAGGCGGTCAATAAGGCCCACACCTGCGGCGCGCTATCCCCGGCTCTCCCCGGGTTCTTCTACTCTGTCCTTCTGTCGTTATCGCCTCCATTCCCTCGTCGACCCGAAAAAACACCCCTCCCTCCCCCAAGGTCAAGTCTTCCCTAGCCACCCGCCGCCGTCTCCCCCCGCTGTTTGCTGTGCGCTGTCGGTGCAAGTTTCACTGCTGACGCCAGCGCCTCGCTCAGCTCCTCGCGTTGCGACGCGCCAGGCACCGCGGCATTTCCGTGTGCCCTTCTGCGTCACCACGTTCCCGGCACGAGCGCCGAAGCGCCGCGCTTTCCGTCGCGCGTGTCGGCCCCGCATCGACTGCTCACGCGCGAGGTGTGTTTTTTCCGCTTCTTTCCGGTGTCGCTGCCTCGGTTACCTCTCTTCGCTGTATTGCGAGCGTCTTGCACTCTGCCGCGTCGCGCACGCATTCCTCTCCAACGCCCCCGCTGTGCGTCCTCGCGCCGCCATGCTATGCTGTGAGTTTCTCTCGCCTGTCCAGTTCCTGCCAGGTGTGAGTTCCTCACCTGCGTGTCCGTCCTCCACAATTCCATTGTCGCTCCTCGTGCCCAATGCTGTGCGTAGCCCGTCGCTGGTGTCGGGCTGGCCGTCGCACCCTGTCCTCTGTTGTTCGTACCTGTCACTGCGCTTCTGGCCAGACGCACGTCATGGCGATCACTCGTTGTCTGCGCCGTGGTTTTCTTCGTCCCTCTTGTAGCCTCACTGTCGCGCACCGCGCCTTGAGCCGGTCACCAGAATCCTCACGCCGCAAAACTCTGTGTTGGCAGCCTCGTATGCCTTCCCGCGTCTGTGTGCGTGTGCGGCGTCGTGCGGGTGTGCCCGTGCGCTCCCCGCACCGACGGTTGGTGATTTCCCTGTCCTCTGATCTGCGTTGGCGTCACGCCCTGTCGTCACCCCGTTCGAAGCGCCGTGGTCCGCTAAGTCAACCACTGTCTTTTCGCTTTGTGCCAGCGGCACCGCCATCGTCCGCGCACGCGCCGTCCTTCGGTCCCCGCCGCCGCCCCGTGCGTCGCGCTTCTGCTCCTGTCACTTGTGCTGTTCGTGCACGTTGCTGTGGTACGCATGGGTCGTTCGCGTGTCCACGGCGGCGGTGCGTCCCGGCACGTCGTCGTCGCGCAAGCCTTACCGTGTCGTTCGCAGCCGCCTTGACAACGCAACTGCTCGGGGCTCGTGGGGGCCTTCGGAAAGCGATGGTCTGCGTCGACTGTGTCGGGCTGGTGGGGATGCAGGGTGGGGGCAACGGGCGGGGCGGGGGAGGCAGCGGGAGGGGCGGAGGGGGAAGGAGCGGGCGAGGTGCCGGCTCAGTCGGCGAGGCAACACGCCGCTGCTCGGGTCAGGGCACTTGGCGCGCAGCTGGCGGCGCCTCGGCATTGAAAACGCGCGGCAACAGCGAGGAGGGGGGACGTTGCGTGGCAATTTCGTCGCTTTTTTTTAGAAAGCGCGCACAGGATGCAAGCAATGTTTTTTTTGGCTGTGGCTCTGGCAGCCGCGGGCACGTTGGTGCGCGACGGCAGCGCCACAGCTGGGGACACCGTGATGGAATTTCGCGCACTCTGCCGGCTCGCGACAGCACTGGACGCTTTCAAGCACTTGGAGGCATCGGCACTGTGGCAAGGGCGAGACCCGGTTACACAGATAGAGGGGACTTTGCACAAGCTGGCTGCGGGGGGGGGAAGGCCATGCGCACACCGCGCTAGGGCAATCATCGGTGGCCGGGCTCAACAGGAAGCAAGCCGAAGAGGAGGGGCGACGGGGGAAGCATGCACCAAGGGAGGCAAAGGACCGGGCCAACCAGGACAGGACCAGGACAACACACTGCTTTGCCAAGCGAAAGAGGCCAGATCACAAGCGGAGGCACAAATCAAAAAGGCAAAGGTTCTGGCACACGAAGCTTTGTGGAGAAAAACAAGTGGGGAAGTAGACGCTGACACGCTGCAACTAGAAACCTGGGCAGACAGTCCGACAAGAAGTACACTAGCAGGCGTCACAAAAGCAGACAAACACTGCGTCGCAAGCAACGTGCTCTGGCTCTGCATGGACGGCACAAACACGAACAAACCATGCTTCAAAAACGCTGCAGTTACCGCCCTGGAAGAGCTTAGAAGTCACACGCATAGCAACTGCCACACAACTCCAGCCACCGCGCTGAAGGTATGGACAGCTCTCGCACCACTCTGCATCAACGAAACGGACAAGGAAGCAAGGCCACAAGAAGAGCTCGCCACAACAGCACTCGCAGCTGCCGAAAACGCCATCGCCCAAATACACGACGTCAGCAACAACGGGCAAAAATTCATTCTGGGACCACAAGGAAGCACCGCCACATCGTGCAACAAGGGCGTCGGCGAAATCTGCATCAAGTTCGGCTCCGCCAGCAATAAACTCAAAGAAATCTACTGGCACGCACGCGTGCGCAGCATCGCCGCTGCCGTCAAACACGCAAACACTCTCGCGGCCGAAGCACGCACCCTCGCAACGCACGCCAGACTCACCGCCGCACAGTGCTTAGCAACGGAGGAAGAAAATAGCACAAGTAACAGCACCGAAACAAACGAAAAGAGTCAGACGAAGGAGGACCAAGAAGCAGACAACAGCGCCAACGAGGCACAGCACGGAGGGCGAGCACGCCGCCACACAGAAAGCAACCAGGACGAAGCCAGGACAAGTGAGAAAGCAAAGGCGCAGCCAGCAACCAGCCAGAACAGCGCAGCCACCGCGCACAGACAACGGCACGCGGAAGCAGCACTGGCCATCCTGGCCACAAGGCTCGCACGTTCAGCAAGGCACGAATAAAAACAACACACACAGCCTGGAAAAAACAAGAAAGGGTGAAAAGGCACAGACAGAAAAAGTGCACACCAACCAAAGAAACACGCGCGAAAAGACACACAAAGAAAACAAAAGACTTGCACACGACAAAAACAATCAAACTGACACGCACAAACATATAAAGGGAAAAGAACACACAGGGCACACCACGCATCAACACCACAGACCAGCAGTGACCAAGGACACAAAAACACGCACAGTGAAACAGGCCAGCACAAGGAGGCAGGGTGAAGAGAAATCACATGAAGGGCGTGGCGGCAAAGAAAACAAAGCACCCAGCCACAGGGGAGACACAAGAACGCCACAGGTGTTTAAAGGAACGACGCGGGCGAGTTGCAAACAGCTTCGGACACGCTGGCAGCCGCGAACGCCAGCAACGCACAGGCGCGAGAAGGCACTTTTGGCTAGCAACAAGCCGCGCGACACGCGCCGCAACACACCAAAGATAAAAGTGCACACAGGGAAAGGAAGCGTGCACTGAGGGGAACAACACGCCACGAGAAAACACACAGCGAATCAACAAACGCACAAACGAAAGGCGCGGCAAGCACACGGACAGGAAAGGCAGAACACCCCGCAAAATTTACAAGGGGCGCGGGCGCACAGGTCAGCAACGCGCACACTGACGCACACAAGCGACGCAAACACACACTAAGACAACAGGACACGGACACGTGAACAGAGAGAACGCGCACGCAGCGCACAACAAACGCAGCCGGCAACACGCACAACCAAACAGGCAGAGGCAGCAATGCGTGCAAGAAGACAGGCAGTGAAAGCGTGACGCCAAAGACACCGACGCAAGAGAGCAAGGAACTGCGGGACAACATCAAGCATGAACACAAAAGAACAGAGCACACAACAGCAGACAAAACCGACACGAGGACGCAGACAGCACAAGCACAACCAAAACGCAAGGCACCACGGGAAAAAATGCGCGACTGCACAAACGCCGCGGTCGCTCAAGAAAAACACAACACAGAAAAAACAGAGCACACACACTGCGCACCTCACACGCACGCCGTTGCAAACACACACGCAGAGGCCAAACACACAAGGAAGGACAAAAGAGAGACGCACCAACACAGCACAACGAAACGGACACAACGAAACATACGCACAACAAGCTCGGCGACAAAACGCACGACGCGCAAGGCGCACACCGCGAACCTCGTCACCGGAAAAAGGCAAAGAAACACGCATACAGAAGGAACAGGCGCGGAACACAACCAGGAAAAGGGGCAAAAATGGGGAACACAAAGTCGGCAACAAAAAAGGCACAAAAAAGACGAGGGCACCAGAAAAAGAGGCAGTGACGTAAGGAGACAAACGACGCGCGTTCAGACGGAATAGATACCAAAACGCGAACAGAAAAACAAAAGAGGGGGAAAAGAGAAAAACACAAAAAACAACCGGACGCGCACGCGCACACACATACATGACGGCAAAGAAAAAAGAATAAAAAGGCGCACAGCGAAAAGAAAGGACAGCACACACAGTCAAACGGAAAAAAAAGAAGACAGCAACAGAAAGTAAAATAAATTGAAGGCACGGAGAGAACAAAGAAAAAAAAAGAAAAAAGAAAGGACAGAAGCCAGAAAGGGGAGGGTAAAAGGAAAGGATAAAACGGGAAAAATAACAACAATGCGTGACAATTTTTGTTGCAGAAGAGAAAAAAATGCTCAAGAATAATAAAATAAAAAAACAAAAACCACCCAAAAAAATTGGCAGAAATACACGAACAGACAAAAAATTGTTTGTGAAGAAAAAAGCGAAAATAAAAATTAAAAGAAGTAGGAGAGCGCTTTTGGCAAAATAAAAAGAAAGGAGCTTTTTAAAAAAACATGCATTAAGAAATTTTAAAAAAAATGGGAGCGACGAAATAGGAAAGAAAAAAAGAGGAAATAATAATAATAAGCTTAAAAAAATAGAAAAGTTAGGAAACAAGATTACATTTAAAAAAAATATATACTCAACAAAAATATATTCTTAAAAAAAAAAAGAATGAGAAAAAAGAAAAAAATAAAAATATTTTTTAGAAGAAAATTAAGACAAGCTGGAAAAAAACAGAATAAATTACCAAAACTAAAAAAATTTGGAAAGAAAAATTAACAAAAAAAAAAAACATAAAGAAAGTAACAGAACTAACGAAAAACAAATATATGTTTTTTGTTTTATTTCTAAAATTTTTCTCTTTTTCTTCTGCCTTCTTTTAGCAACTAAAAACGAAATGAGTTTTTTTTTGCCCGCTTTTCAGAAGAAGAATAAAAAATGAATTAAAATTAAAATTAAAATTAAAATAAAAAAAAACATTCAATAAAAAATTTTTTAATGTTTGAGAAGAAAAAAAAGTAAAAAATAAAACAAAAAATAACAAGATTAAAAATTAAGAATTTTTCAATAGAAAATTCAAATCCAACTTGCTCGTTAAAAAAATGGTAAAGAAAATTAAAATTTAAATCAAAATTAAAATATAAAATTAAATTAAATACTTTGTTCAAAACTTCCCTTTAAAAAAAATTAAATTAAAAGCAGCTTGCTTTTTTAAAAAAAATTTCCTACCTTTTCTAACTAACTATTCAACGTTTTTCGTTCAATATCTTTTTTGTTTTCTGTCTTGGTGATTTCATACTTTTATCATTCTTCGTAAAAAAAAAATTGCTTAATTTCTTTTCATCGCGCCAACTTTAAAACTTAAAAAAAATAAAGCTCGCTCCTCCGCGTTTACCAATTTTTTGCGACATGCTTTTTTGTTTCCCCCTTTTTCAATTCGTCTATAAGAAAATCGCTCGCCAAAAAGTTCACCTTCCGGCTTTGCAAGACTCTCTTCACCTTTGCCCCGCGCTTCTTCCAAAGCTCACGCCCTTATGTTCCTCTCCTTCTTTCTTTCCTCCCTTCGTTTCACCCTCACGACAAAAGCTCTTCGTGTTTGCGTCCAGTGCCTTTCCGCCCTTTCTTTTTTGCACGTTAAAATGGCGCAGGGCTTTGCCCTTCCTTTGTTCTGCCTGTCACGCAAGCGCAAGTTAAATCCATCTGCCTGTTCACACCTGCGCATCTTCTCTTCTCTCCGGTGCGTCCGCCCCCGCCTTCCGATTCCCCGCTATTGCGTGTTAGCCTGTGCCTTTTCTCTGACGCGATTCCGAGCCTTCCTTTCTTTCGTCCTTGTACTTGCGTCCTCAAAAAAGCGGCCCCTTGTGTGTGGCGGTGTGCCCCGCGTGTCTTCTACTTGTCTCCTCCAGTGTTTGCTGCTGTCCTTGCGTGCTGTGACTTCAGTGCTGGCGTCCTTTTGTTCTGTGCTTACCTTGCCGTCGCGCGTAATTTACCTCCCCCCCCCCCCCAAGCTGCTTGTGCGCGCTACTGTTCCTCGCCTTCGTCTTTCACCACTTCTGTGGCTTGTTCGTTCTTGGAGATTGGCCTTCTGCGTGTCCCCGGCGCCCGTCGCCATGGCCCGATCTTTTGTGTTTTGCGCCCGGCTTTCATGTTAGTGTTCGGCTTTCCTGAGCTGTCTTCCTTTCCTGCTTTTGCCCGCTCCTTTTTTTTTCCACACTCTCCTCGGGCGAAATGCTTCGACCTTGCGTTGCGTTCCTCTTTTTCCACCCCATGCTTCGTTTTTGCCCAGCGGTTTCTGTCTTTTTCCCAGTGTTTCTCTGCTCCAATTTCCTAAAAACCACCTTCTTTCCCTCCCCTTCTCTTGCGGCCGAGTGCCACGTTCGAAGCCGAGCCTTGCTCTGTCCCCAAGTTCTCGACCACAGACCACCTGGCCTCATTTCAAAACCCTCGTTGTCTGCTTCTTCGCCGCGCCGTGCGTTATCTTTCTCCGCGCGCTGTTCGTCCAGGCTTGTTGCCTCTCTCCCCGATTTCTTTCCCCTCCCGACGTGCTTGCGTCCTTTTTTCAGGTGCCATTCACACTCTGCTGTGCAGCGTCTTGTCTCTGTCTTTTTCTCGTGCTGCAAATGTCCCTTGCTGGACCCGTTGTCCCGATCCAAAGCGTGTAGGCGTGCACAGCCGGCTCCCCGCCCGACTTTTAGCTTCCATTGCCTTCTCCACTGGCAAGTCGCACTGTCCTCCTCATCGCCGCTTTTCCTTTTCTCCGGCTCTTTCACCGATATTTTTCCAAGCTCTTCTACGTTTCGTGCCGTTGTGTTGGCACCCTCTCTTTCTTGGTCGCTTTTCGTTTCCCCTCCTCGGTCCCGTGTTTTCTCCAAATCCCGACGGTGGCCACTCCCTTCCCTGTCTCGCCCCCGTTGTCCCTTCGCCCCTGTCTGCCTCCTTCTCCCCTGGCGCGTCCAATATCCTAAACTCCGCCCCCGCCTTCGTCCAAAACGTCCGATTCTATTGCGCTGCCTGCTTTTTGGGCCCGCCTAGTTCCCCTCTGCGTTCCTTGCGCACAAAAAATTCCCTCCTTCTTTGTGTCAACTCAAAAACCCATGCCTTCGCTTTCGGCCCTGTGCCATTATGCGTCCAGTTCCGTCTTCCGTGTCTCTTTCTTCCTGCGCCCGTCCCCGCGTCGCAAAGAACGCCGCCGCTGTCTCTACCTGTCCCTGCGTCGCCTGCGCGCCGCTTCTGCCAAACCAACCGCGTCTCGCCGGTCCCGCCTGTTACCCTCCTCCGCGCCTTCCCCGAGTCCCTGCTTCAGTGTTGCTCGCTCCTCGTAAATCCGTCTCGAGTCGCCACCCCTTTGGCCATTTCCTGAAAAACGCAACGCACACCGCCACGACGCGTGCCGAGCCCAGCGGCCGTGCCGCTGCATGCGTCCCCCACCTGTCTGCCTGCTCAATGCTGTGCCTTTCTTCCCCCGTTCCTTGCGTTTCCCCCAATTTCCCTTCCGTCGGCCGTGCAATCCCACATTTTACGGAAAAACAGCACAACACAACTTCGCTTCCTCCCTGAAAATAGCTGCGCCGCTTTCGGCTGTGCGCGTCAGGTGCCTCTTCCTTTCTCTTTTCTTCTCACAAAACATTCGTTCTCCTCAGTTGGCTCCTCGTTCAAGCCATACAGAAAGCAACAATTAGCACGAACACTCTCCGCTCGCGCCCACGCCTCCGACCGCTACCAATTTCTCATGCTGGTCGCCTCGTCCGTCTCTGCCCTCGCTCCAATATTTCCCCACAAAGCTTCCCCCGACCCGGGCGCTACCGAGTTTGCCCCGCTTCTCCCCCCTGCGTACGAAAATGGAGATGCGCAAAAGTGCGCACCTCTGCACACAGTCCCCCGTCTCAGCTCGACGCCTCTGTTCCCGCTCTCTGCTCCGCTCCTCTGCGCTGTGCCTTGACCTCCTTGGTCCGAAGCTTCACTCTTCTTATGCCTGCTTCTCTTCTTTCGTCCCCCCCCACCGCGTCTCTTCGGCCTCATCACTCCGGCCCTCCCTTCGATCTCCGGCTGTGATTGGCCTTTCAACGCCGTGTTGCCCCTTTTCCTGTCGCGTCGCGTGCCTTTGTGTGCTGTCACGCCTCGCGCGCGTCCCAAGTACCCGCCGCGCCACACGGCTACGCTCGCAGCGCGCCTTGCTCCTGTTCCCTCGTCCCTGCCTCGCCTGTGCCACGCACCGCGTGTCCTTTCCCTGCTACCCTCGTTTTTTTGCGCCCTCACTCCTGTCGCCTGCACTTGCACACACTTGCTCCCTCCGCGTCTTCCACGCGTTTTTATTCGCCCTTACCCCTGTGGCCCTTCCGTTTGTTTTTTCGGTCCGTTGGCGTCCCCGCGTCGACCAATTGCCTCCGACGCCGCCGTTACATCCGCCCCCACCCTTTTTCAAATCCTTCACATTCGGTGCGTTCCACCCCGCCAGCTTTTCCCCCATGCGCTGTCACGCACACACCTTCTCCTTTACCCTCTTTCGCCCCGTTCTCCCGCTTTTGTTGTTTCCAAAACCAACAGTCTTCCGTCGCGCCCTCCGCTCCCCCCCACCCCCCTCTGCCCTCCACACGCCTCCACTTCGTGAGGATGCGCGCCTTTCCTTCGCCTCCTTTCCCTGCTTGCCCAAAGTCCTTCCTTGTTCCCTCGCGTACCTTTCCTTTCTTGCCCCTCTCCGCACGTCTCACATGTGTGTCTCCACCGGCATTGTTTCCTTGCCTTGTTCCATTTTTCCGTTTCCCCCCAAGGCCCTTGAATCCACCGTGCCAAGGCCTGCGCGCGCCAGTCCTGCAGCCGGTGATGTCACACGCGCTCTCACCAAAGTCCTTTGGTTTCTCTGTGCGTTCCTTCCTCTTCCCTTTACTTCAAGTCACTCTTTCCCTGTGCTCTTCCCTGCGCTCTTCTCGGTCCGCCTCGCTTCCCCCCATCGCGGTGTGTCCCCCCGTGTCCGGTTCCCCGCTCGCGCTCCAAACCTCGTTGCCCGGCGCGCCTGTGCCAACGTACCCCTTGACGCCACTTCGCTTGCTCCCCCGCCTCGACGCATCGCCTGCCTTCCTCCCCGGCTGTCCCGGCTCTCCCCGACTCCCCCTCGCCGCTTTCTCCTCCTTTGCGACCCCTCGCACGTCCGGCGCTTCTGTCGAAGTCCCCGCCGCTAAATCGTCTGCCAGCCGTTCCCAAACAAAAGCCGGGCGCTGAGCTGCAACTCCTCTCTCTCCCGCCTCGCACCTGTCACTTTGATGCGTCTGTCCCTTCCCTGTGGTGCTTCCCCATTTCCTGCGCACTCTGTCTCCTGAACTCTTTGGACCCCTCGTGCTCCCCTCCGCGCTGCGCCAAAATTTCTTCTCTGTGTCCTCCCCCCCTTTCCGCGATCCTGCCGTCTGTCTGGTTCCCGCTTTTTTGTGTGCCGCAGCTACCTTATGCTTTGTTCTGTCTCGCTGAACCACGTGTGTCCTCGCACCCGCTGCGATCCGTGTTTGCCTTGACCGTCCCCCCTGGGTCCTCTGCCGGTCCTCCACCGTTGTCCCTGCTTTCCCTCGTGCCTCAGCCCGTGCAGTGCGGCTTGCCTCGCCTCGTGTACTTCGTCTCTTCCTTCCATCTCATCATGTCACCCTTCCCACCTGCTCCACTCCCCCTCTCCTTTTTCGTCCACTTTCCCCCTGCTCACAAGCACCTGTCCTTTGTTCGTCCTGCGTCCTCTTGCGTCTTTTGCCTGTCGTTCACCCGCCGTTTTCCCCGCCAACAACTTCGCCCTCTTTTTTCCTCCCCGCGTCCCATGCAGTCCGTTTTTCTTCGTCGCCCGCCCGCCCTTTGCGTCACCTGTCACGGCCCCCTATTCAGTCCCAACGTGTTCCTAACCACTCCGTGTCCCGCCACCTGCGCGCGCTGTCCCCTGTTCTTCTCTGCGTCAGCCGCCGGGTCTGTCTTCTTCACATGCCTCACTTGTGTCCTGGCGCGCCAGTCTCGTTGCCCACATTTCCGACCCCTGTTGCCCCACTCCTTTCCCGTTGCAGTGCGCGGTGTTCGCCTGGTATTTCCTGCGTTCGTTTGACTTCGTCTGTTCCACTGCGCCGCTCACCTGCTGAGCGCAGACTAAGTCCTTCCGCAGTTGTTCGACCGCGCCTTTCTGGCCCTCACTCTCGTCAGTGGCGCTTCCTGGCCGGGTCCTCCGCGGACACCTCCTCCTCCGGCGCCGGCCTGCCCTTGTGCCTCTGTAGCCTCCTCGCCTCGTTTGACCTCTCCGACCCTGTGCCACTCCCCCTCTCGCTGGTGTCACCCTTCGGTCTGCCCGCACTTCCCGTTGTCCCCTGGACCCCTCGTGGCGCATCTTTCCTAGCCCCGCTTTTTCTCTACGGCCAACCGCCTGTGCCCGCATGTTCTCCCGTTCCTGATCCCTCTCACCGCCGCGCGCCTGGTCACACGCATTCCCCCCCTTGGCCTGCAAAACACATGCACAGACTACCTGCGTCCCTGCCCCCACGCAAGTCGCCCCGTGTGTCTTTTCTGTCCTGCCGCGTCACAATCCTGCCAAGCAACCTCTCACTCCGACCTGTCTGTGCTTTGTTGCGGTGGCCCCCTGTTTCCCACTTCTCTGCCGCCAATTTCCGCTACCCTTTCCCCCGTTCTGCGCCTTCCCACAACTCGGGTACCGCTTGCCTCTTCCTGTCAGCGGTCCAAAACCCCTAAAACCCGCTCGCCTTCCCTCCGTCCCCGAACTAATGTCCTTTCCCCCGTTGGCCTCTTCGCTCCCTGAAGCCTCGCAAACGCCTAGCGCCATTTCATCTTTCTGGCGTCCCTCCCCCTTTGTCCCTCCTAATCCCCCACCAAATCCCATGCGCCTTACTCTGCCTGTCTTTCCGTTCCACGCGGCCCGAGGCTCCGCTGCGAAGGAAACCACCTTTCGCCCCATCCTCGCGCCCGACTCTTCTTTCAGTCACCTTTCCTTTTTCGTTCACTTCTCTCCAGCATGTCTCGCCCGCGTCCTTTCGTTCCAACACCTTTGTCGCAGAGCGGTCCACTTGTGTTGTTTCCCATTCGCTGCCGCTCCGGCGTGCACCGTCCTAGCATGTTGGGCACAACGTCTTCCGAGTGTGCCAATCACCGCCGTGTCTCCACCACCTTTGCTCTCTCCGCGTTGTCGTGCCCCATCATCAGCTGTGGGCGTCCTCGCCCTGCGTTGCAAAAATGTCCTGTCGTTAGCGTGCCCGATCCCCTCGGCTCCTCCTCCCTTATGTGCGTGTTCTTTGCGGGCCCTCGCCCCATCTTCCTCCGCATCGGGCTATGCGCTTAACGCCACTCCTTCTGCTCGTGCTGGTGTCGTGTCCCCCTGGTTCGAATGAGCGGTGCGTCTGACGACCTCAAGCAGTTGCTAGTTCGTCCTCGATACGTCTTGCGGGTGCTGCCAAGTTTGTCCCCTTCCTCGCCAGTCGCGTGACAGCTGTATCTCGCTTCCTGTTCCCCCCTTCCATGGCAAAAAGGGCTGACGTGTGTCTTCGTTCCCGCAACGTGCCAGCTGTGTTTGTCCTTTTGCTGTGCTCGGCGTCCGCGCTCTCACTTTCCTTGTACGGACCACGGTCACTCAAGGATGTCTTGTTGCGGCGTCTTCCCTTTATGCGCGCGAGCCTTCCTCCACGTGTCCTCTGCATGCTCGTCGCGCCTTCTTTTCCTCACCTCTCCGTCCCCCTTCGCTAGCCGCACCCTGCGTCTGTGAGCGCGTGCGCTTCGTCCTCCGGAGACAGTCTCCGAAAAAGGTGTCTCTTCCACCAATGTGTCGTACAGCACTCTCGCTCCTTATTCGAAGCTGCTTCTTCCCAATGTGCGCGTCTCAGGGTGTTTCCATGCAGCTCTTCTCCCTCACCACGCGGCCTCATCGTCAACTGCAATTCTTCCAATGTCCCCCTAACCTGCGCGGTCGCGTTTCTAGTTGCTTTCTCGCTCGGTCGATTTGTTCGTTTGTCTTGTCCATTCACGCGAATTGATCTTGGCCCCTCGCCACCTGCACGCGTGAACCTCTTCAGGCCCACGGATCTTCCACACATTTCGTGTCGCACCAGAATGCCGAGCCCTTCCTCTACGGTCACCTCTCCGCGCCAAGGCCGTCTCCCCTAAAAATCCCTTTTTGCTCTCCCCGCGCTTCTTTCCGCCCTTGCTGCAATCCTCAAGGCGGTCAATAAGTCCCACACCTGCGTCGTGCTAACCCCGGCTCTCCCCGGGTTCTTCTACTCCTTCCTTCAGTCGTTATCGCTTCCATTCCCTAGTCGACCCGAAAAAACACCCCTCCTGCTCCCAAGGTCAAGTCTTCCCTAGCCACCCGCCGCCGTCTCCCCCCGCTGTCGGCTGTCCGCTGTCGGTGCAAGTTTCACTGCTGACGCCAGCGCCTCGCTCAGCTCTTCGCGTTGCGACGCGCCAGGCACCGCGGCATTTCCGTGTGCCCTTCTGCGTCACCACGTTCCCGGCACGAGCGCCGAAGCGCCGCGCTTTCCGTCGCGCGTGTCGGCCCCGCGCCCACTGCTCACGCGCGAGGCGTGTTTCCTCCGCGTCTTTCCGGTGTCACTGCCTCGGTTACCTCTCTTCGCTGTATTGCGAGCGTCTTGCACTCTGCCGCGTCGCGCACGTATTCCTCTCCAACACCCCCGCTCTGCGTCCTCGCGCCGCCATGCTATGGTGTGAGTTTCTCTCGCCTGTCCAGTTCCTGCCAGGTGTGAGTTCCTCACCTGCGTTTCCGTCCTCCACAATTCCATTGTCGCTCCTCGTGCCCAATGCTGTGCGTAGCCCGTTGCTGGTGTCGGGCTGGCCGTCGCACCCTGTCCTCTGTTGTTCGTACCTGTCACTGCGCGTCAAACCACGACGCACGTCATGGCGCTCACTCGCTGTTTGCGCCGTGTTTTTCTTCGTCCCTCTTGTAGCCTCACTGTCGCGCACCGCGCCGCGGGCCGGTCACCATAATCCTCACGCCGCAAAACTCTGTGTTGGCAGCCTTGTATGCCTTCCCGCGTCTGTGTGCGTGCGCGGCGTCGTGCGGGTGTGCCCGTGCGCTCCCCGCACCGACGGTCGGGGATTTCCCCGTCCTCTGATCTGGGGTGGCGTCACGCCTTGTCGTCACCCCGTTCGAAGCGCAGTGCTCCGCTACGTCAACCACTGTCTTTTCGCTTTGTGCCATAGGCACCGCCATCGTCCGCGCACGCGCCGTCCTTCGGTCCCCGCCGCCGCCCCGTGCGTCGCGCTTCTGTTCCTGTCACTTGTGCTGTTCGTTCACGTTGCTGCGTTACGCATGGGTCGTTCGCGTGTCGACGGCGGCGGTGCGTCCCGGCACGTCGTCGTCGCGCAAGCCTCACCGCGTCGTTCGCAGCCTGCGCCTGCGCCTCACTTCCGTTTCGCTGCGGCGAGCGTTTCGCGGAGCGAGGCAACCGAGTGGAAATGGCGGTCGCAGCTGCCTTGACAACGCAACTGCTCGGGGCTCGTGTGGGCCTTCGGAGAGCGATGGGCTGCGTCGGTTGGGTTGGGCTGGCGGGGATGCAGGGTGGGGGCAGCGGGCGGGGCGGAGGGGCGGGGGGGAGGAAAGGACCGGCAGATGCCCGCTCAGTCGGCGAGGCGACACGCCGCTGCTCGGGTCAGGGCACTTGGCGCGCGGCTGGCGGCGCCTCGGCATTGAAAGCGCGCGGCAACAGCGAGGAGGGGGGGCGACGTTGCGTGGCAATTTCGTCGCTTTTTTTTAGAAGCACGTAGAGGATGCAAGCATCGTTTTTGCTGGCTGTGGCTCTGGCAGCCGCGGGCACGGCGGTGCGCAACGGCAGCGCCACAGCTGGGGACACCGTGATGGAATTTCGCGCACTCTGCCGGCTCGCGACAGCACTGGACGCTTTCAAGCACTTGGAAGCATCGGCACTGTGGCGAGGCAAAGACCCGGTCACACAGATAGAGGGGACTTTGCACAAGCTGGCTGCGGGGGGGGAAAGGCCATGCGCACACCGCGCTAGGGCAATCATCGGTGGTCGGGCTCAACAGGAAGCAAGCCGAAGAGGAGGGGCGACGGGGGGGGAAAGGCCATGCGCCAAGGGAAGCAAAGGGCCGGGCCAAACAGGACAGGCACCGGACAACACACTGCTTTGCCAAGCGAAAGAGCACCAAGACGAAGCGAAGGCGCAGATCAAAAAGGCAAAGCGTCTGGCACACGAAGCTTTTTGGGGCAAGGAAGAGGGTGAAGTAGACCAAGGAACGCTGCAAACGGCAACCTGGGCAGACAGTCCGAGCCCAAGCAGCCTAGCAGGCGTCACAAAAGCGGACGAACACTGCGGCGCAAGCAACGTGCCCTGGCTCTGCATGGACGGCACAAACACGAACAAACCATGCTTCAAAAACGCTGGCGTTACCGCACTGGGCTCACTCAGCAGTCACACGCATAGCAGATGCCACGGCACTCCAGCCACCGCACTGAAGGTATGGACAGCTCTCAAGTCACTCTGCATCAACGCAACGGACAAGGAGACACGGCCAGCAGAAGAACTCGCCACAACAGCACTCGCAGCTGCCGAAAACGCCATCTCCAAAATACACGACGTCAGCGCCGACGGGCAAAAATTCATTCTGGGACCACAGGGAAGCACAGCCTCATCGTGCAACAAGGCCGGCAACGAGATCTGCATCAAGTTCGGGTCCGACAACAACAAGCTCAAAGAAATCTACTGGCACGCACGCGTGCGCAGCATCACCGCTGCCGTCAAACACGCAAACACTCTCGCGGCCGAAGCACGCAACCTCGCAACGCACGCCAGACTCACCGCCGCACAGTGCTTAGAAGCGGAGGAAGAAGCTAGCACAAGTAACAGCAACGAAACACAGGAAAAGAGTCAGACGCAAGAGGACCAAGAAGCAGACAACAGCGCCAGCGAGCCACAGCACGGAGGGAGGGCACGCCGCCACACAGATCGCAACCAGGACGAAGCCAGGACAAGTGAGAAAGCAAAGGCGCAGCCAGCAACCAGCCAGAACAGCGCAGCCACCGCGCACAGACAACGGCACGCGGGAGCAGCACTGGCCATCCTGGCCACAAGGCTCGCACGTTCAGTAAGGCACGAATAAAAACGCCACACACAGCCTGGAAAAAAAAAGAAAGGGAACAAAGGCAAAGCCAGAAAAAAGTGCACACCAACCAAAGAAACACGCGCACGAACACACACAGAGAAAACAAAAGACTTGCAAACGACAAAAACAATCAAACTGACACGCACAAACGTATAAAGGGAAGAAAACACAAGGCACACCACGCATCAACACCACAGACCGAAAGTGATCAAGGATGCAAAAACACGCACAGTGAAGCAGGCCAACACAAGGCGGCAAGGGGGACGAGAAACACATGAAGGGCGTGGCGGCAAAGAAAACAAAGCACCCAGCCACAGGGGCGCCACAAGAGCGCCACAGGTGTTTAAAGGAACAACGCGGGCACGTTGCAAACAGCTTCGGACACGCTGGCAGCCGCGAACGCCAGCAACGCACAGGCGCCAGAAGGCACTTTTGGCTGGCAACAAGCCGCGCGACACGCGCCGCAACACACCAAAGATAAAAGTGCACACAGGGAAAGGAAGCGTGCACTGAGGGGAACAACACGCCACGAGAAAACACACAGCGAATCAACAAACGCACAAACGAAAGGCGCGGCAAGCACACGGACAGGAAAGGCAGAACACCCCGCAAAATTTACAAGGGGCGCGGGCGCACAGGTCAGCAACGCGCACACTGACGCACACAAGCGACGCAAACACACACTAAGACAACAGGACACGGACACGTGAACGGAGAGAACGCGCACGCAGCACACAACAAACGCAGTCGGCAACACGCACAACCAAACAGGCAGAGGCAGCAATGCGTGCAAGAAGACAGGCAGTGAAAGCGTGACGCCAAAGACACCGACGCAAGAGAGCAACGCACTGCGGGAGAGCATCGAGAAGGACACAACACGACAAAGCACACAGCAGCAGACAAAACCGACACGAGGACGAAGACAGCACAAGCACAACCAAACCGCAAGGCACACGGGAAAAATGCAGGACTGCACAAACGCCGCGGTCGCTCAAGAAAAACACAACACAGAAAAAACAGAGCACACACACTGCGCACCTCACACGCACGCCGTTGCAAACACACACGCAGAGGCCAAACACACAAGGAAGGACAAAAGAGAGACGCACCAACACAGCACAACGAAACGGACACAACGAAACATACGCACAACAAGCTCGGCGACAAAACGCACGACGCGCAAGGCGCACACCGCGAACCTCGTCACCGGAAAAAGGCAAAGAAACACGCATACAGAAAGAACAGGCGCGGAACACAACCAGGAAAAGGGGCAAAAATAGGGAACACAAAGCCGGCAACAAAAAAGGAACAAAAAAGACGAGGGCACCAGAAAAAGAGGCAGTGACGTAAGGAGACAAACGACGCGCGTTCAGACGGAATAGATACCAAAACGCGAACAGAAAAACAGAAAAGGGGAAAAGAGAAAAACACAAAAAACAACCGGACGCGCACGCGCACACACATACATGACGGCAAAGAAAAAAGAATAAAAAGGCGCACAGCGAAAAGAAAGGACAGCACACACAGTCAAACGAAAAAAAAAGAAGACAACAACAGAAAGTAAAATAAGGCGAAGGCGCGGAGAGCAGAACGAAAAAAAAAGAAAAAAAAAAGGACAGGAGCCAGAAAGGGGAGGGTAAAAGGAAAGGAAAAAGACGGAAAAAATAACAACAATGCGTGACAATTTTTGTTGCAGAAGAGAAAAAAATGCTCGCGCATAATAAAATAAAAAAACGACAACCAACCAAAAAAAATTGGCAGAAATACACGAACAGGCAAAAAATTGTTTGTGAAGAAAAAAACGAAAATAAAAATTAAAAGAAGTAGGAGAGCGCTTTTGGCAAAATAAAAAGAAAGGAGCTTTTTAAAAAAACATGCATTAAGAAATTTAAAAAAGCATGGGAGCGACGAAATAGGAAAGAAAAATAAAAATGCAAAATAATAACAAATAAAGACCCTCTTGCTTGCTTTTAATTGTTTAATTTTTTATGTTTTTAATTTTTTAAATAACTTTTATTTTTTAAATTTTTTTCTTGTATTTTTTTTTTCCCTTTTATTATTGCAAATTTAGATAAATTTGCTCATTTATGAAATTTTAAAATTTAGGATTTTATCAGTATTACTTTGTTTACGTTTTCGCTCAAAAATAAATTAAAAAATTTTATAGAAAATTTTTGATGCTTACCTTTTCTTAAATTTTTAATTTAACTGAAAATTAAAATTAAAAAATTTAAGAAAAAAATTTAAGTAAAATAAAATTACTTTAAATTTAAATCAAAATTAAAATATTAAATTAAATTAAATTAAAAAATGTATTTCCTTCTCCGGCGTCGTGTTTGTATTATTTGCTTTAAACTTAATCTTAGAGTAGCACGCTTCCTTTTTTTCAATTTTTTAGCTTTTATTTTTTATGAAATTTCTGCTCTAGCTATTTATTCTTTAGTTTTTGGTTTTTGTCATTTTCCCCTCATTGGCTTCAATCTTCGAAAAAATTGGTTTGCTCATAACCTTATCTTCTGAGTTTTGCAGTGTTTTTCTCTGCGTCTTAATTTTTCCTGTTTTTTGCTTGCGTTTTTTATTTCGATTTCCTGGAAATCCCTTTCAGCTTCTCCTTTAGCTTCTTTCTCAACCTGACACCTTTCTTCTTCTCTTTCCCTTCGGTTTTTCAGTGGATTGCTGCGATGTGTGAAGCTGTTCGTGCCCGAAGCCGTTTTTGACCACGTCTTCCCTCCTACCCTTTTGCCCACCGACTTTTCCTCTTCCGCTGTGGCTTCTATCTCGTTCTCTTCCTCCCTTGCTCCGTTTTCTTCTCTTTTGTTGTTTTGTCCGCCCCGTCGCTAGTCGAATCTCCCGCTGGCTGCCTCTTTTCCGGCCCCACTTCATCCCTCGCAGCTTCGTGCTTTTAATTCCTCCGGCAAGTCCAACCCCCCCTACTATTCCCTTATTTCCCGTTCCCTTGCCCCAAACTGGCTCTTCGCGTGTTTTTTCTTGCGGTTCTTCTTTGCCACTTTCGCCCGACTTTCCTTTGCCTGACGGCCTTCGACCGTCCTTGTCACCACCCCTTTCCCCGCGCAGTGTGGCCTCCACCCCCGTCCTACCATCTTCTGTAGCTGACTGCTTCCATGCACATTCGCCCCCTTTTTTCTCGGGGCGCCTGCACGGCCTAAGGTTCCTGACCGTGCTGCCCTTGTTGGCGTTTCACTCCCTGCTGGCCACGTCCCCGGCCTGGCCGCCGAAAACTCCCACCACTTTCAAGTGTCGTCCTGTGTCCCTCTCTTCGTCAAAGGCCTCTACGCTTCGTGCCTATCAAAGTTGCCACGCCTAGCTTACATCCCTGTCCTAGATCTTGTTTCTCTCGCCTTTTCCCTGCTGCTCCGACATCGGTGCCTTCCCCGCGTGCTGGCTCGGTTCCGGCTGTCGTCGTTTGTTTCTCTTTTCCCCCTTTCTCTCCTTCCTCGTCACCGCGTTGCGCTTCCCGCATGCCAAAGTCGCGCGATGGCCTGAAACGGCTGTCTCGCTCTGCGTCGTCGCCGCCGCGCCGAGTCACCTGTGAGTGGTCCCCACACCTGCGCATGGCCTTGTTCCCCTATGCTCTTCCTTCGCACGCTTCTCCTTCCCTATGGCGGTCCGTCTAATTAAGTCCTCTTCCGACTCTCCCACTCCGCCCCCAAGCTCCTCGTTTCATTCTGTCCGCGCATCTTTCCCCTTTGCTCCTCACGGCCGCCCCCGTCGCCGCCACTCCTGTGCATCCTCCGCTTGCAGCGCTCACCCTCTCCGCACCACTAGATCCTTCTACACCGCACCGCTTCGCCCCTGTCCTTGCGGCTCTGCACTTCGTTCAATCTGCCGACGACACGTGTTTCCCGCAACCTTTTCTGCTGCTCTCATGCCCTCGAATGTTTTCGATCGTCAATGCTATCGCTGCATTTTTCTCTGCGTCCCGTGTCCTCGCTGCCCCTGCCGGTGTCTCGTCAGTTCCGCCGATCGAAGGGTGCGGGCCTCCGCGCGCGCCGCAATTCTCGTGCTCCCCGCGTTGACGCGCTGAGCGCAGAGCGGCCTGCGGTTCTTTCCGCAAAAAAACGAGCGCTGCGCCACTCCCAGTCTTTCTGTACCCCTTCGTGCGCACGCGGCGCCGTCGCGCGCAAGCGCGATGCGTGCAAACACATTCCGTGCCGGCATGGACGAAGCAGGAGCCTCTCGTACGCGGGCCGCTCGCCAGGGAGGCGGCAGAGCGGCACGAAGGGCGGTAAGGCGGCTTCGCGGGGCTCCCAAAAAGGACGGACCAGAGCCGCAGCCTGGGCCTCCTGCGCCGCGGTGCGCGCGCATGGCCGCAGCGCGGCGCGGCAGCAGGACACACTCAAGGAGGAGGGGATGGGTCCCCAGGGCGCTGTGAAGGCGCCAGGCGGCCCTGCAGTCGCCAGGCAGGACGCGCCGCGTGCAGCACCAGAAGCCGGAGCGCCTCTCTGCTGACCCAGGCGACTGGCGCCGACGCGCCGCGCGGCCTAGTAGCGACGAACCGCTGGGGCAGGGCGGGCCTGCTAGGCTAAAGAGCGCTCGAGACAGAGGGGATGCACACGGGCCCGCGAGCGCCATGCGGCCGGCGGCAGCCGAGAGACAAAAAGACAGTTGGGTCAGGGGCGGCAGCGAAAAGCAAGCGCACATAGGCGCGCTCAACCGGGAACCTCAGCGACGCAACCGCGACGCGAGGCGGAGGTGAGTGGACCGCAACGGCACCACCGGCAGCGCGAGCGCGCGTCGTGGCGAGGTTGGCGAAGAAAGCGCAGCACGGAAAAAAACAGGCTGAGGGACCGCGTCGAGCACGCGCGCAGGCACGGAATGACCAGGCTTGCGGCGACACGGCGCGACGGCAATGCGGACGAACACGAGGCACCTCGCGACCGAATCCGTGCGGCGCAAGCTGTGGTGTCATGGAAGCCGAGGGAAAAAAGAACGGCGCGTGCAAAAGGGCGGGCGCACGGCCATTAGGAGGGCCTGACGTGGCGGGAACAAGAGGCGAGGATGATCGAAGAAGCACGACCTCATGAAAGAGGAGGGAGGCCGGAGGAACGTTCGCAGCAAGCTGAGCACGGCGAGACAGGACAACTTGGAAATACAGAAGAGGGCGAGTGTTCGCGCGGAGCAGTGGCGTGCATAGAGCAATGGAAAACTGGCGCAGTGCGATCGAAGACAGACAACGATGCACACGCGAGTCCGAAATGAACGACCACTGGGCGAAAAGGCGAGGAAGCACAGCAGACACGCCGCTTCGACAGCGCGAACAGCAAAGACGGGCCAGTGACGGACGGGGAGACGACAGCGTCGAAAAGGCGTTGAGGAGGGCACGCGAGCAAAAGAGCGGAAGCGGGACGGGGCACGAGGACAGGGACGAACGCACAAATAAACGCTGCGGACACCAGGTCGTATCGGCCAATGTCGCACAAAGCAGCAAGCAGGCTTGAAAGGCAGTGCTCACGGTCAATCTACAGCAGAGAGGCGCGAAGCCGAAGGCACAGGACAGGCGGTCGTGAAAGAGCAGGCATGACCTAAAGGACTCCTTCGCAAACGACACAGAGCACGCACAGCCGCGAACTGAACGCAGGTCGACGCCAAAGACAGACACAGTGACGAATAGAATCATGTGGTGTGCGCAACGGCGACAAGGCGGCTTGAGCACCGGGAGGAGGCCAAAGAAAAAGACAAGTGGGGGAAACGACACTTACCGGAGGCCGCGTTGGGGAACGGACAGCAGGTCGAGCAGCACAGCAGCAGAGAACAATGTTTGCGATTTGTGCGGGAACAGCGACCGCGCGATGGGAACTTAGCGGCGCACAGGGGACACGAAGACGAAAAGGGACGCGTCCATTGAAAGGCGACTTTGGACGCCTTTTTACCGAGAGGACTGCGCATGCGAAAAAACAAGGCGAACGTGGCGCAGTGAGCTTTTGCCGCGCACATCGCGGCAGCATCGAAAAGGCCCGGAATGAAGAAAGAATGGGAAGGGCTGGAAACGGCGTCCGAGGCGGGCCGCAAAGGTTCGACGAAGATGAAAGGGCTGAAACGGCCTGGAAGGAGGCGTGGAAAACGGGTCGTGCGTTTGCCTCGGTCGCGCGCCAATTTCCTCGTAGTGCCTTCTGCGCTGCGCTCGGAGCGTGGTTGGGGAAGGCACGAGGCGAGTCGCGGCTGTGCCTGCGTGTCCGCTACACTTCGTGTTTTGAAAGGAATGGGACGTGTGGGACGCGGAGGCGGGGCAGAGACCGGACACGGCAGGGACGAGACGGATTTTATTTTTATTATGAGTCCGCGTCGTTTCCTTGCGGTGCGCGCTTAGGCTTGTGTCGCCAAATGCGGTCGGGCGTGCAGCCAAGTGAAGTTGCTTCGCGCGGAGGAAGGGGGTAAACGCCATTGACATACAATCTCGTACTTGTACGAGTTGCGAAGCGGGAGGCATGAAGACGGCAAAAGGTGTCTGGGAAGGGAAGCTAACACTGTTGAATGTAGTGTGCAAGGTTGAATGAGGGTCCAGCGTAAAAGTTGTGAGGGGCGAGTGCGTGTTCGCACTGCTCGGACGGAGACGGGACAAAGACGGAGACGGAGAAGGGCGCTCTCTTTGTCCGCCCCAACCTGTATTGCCGTGCGCTGATTCGCGCGGGGCTCAAGCAGGTGAAGGTACTCGAGTGTAAGCGTGCACGCGGCACACTTGATGTTTCCAATCGGACATGGCAGCGACAGTCAGAACGAGCGTGGCGGAGAGGAGATGCGAACGAGAACAGAATTGCGTGCAGGTGACCTCGGACGCGCCTTTGAACAGGGGCCGCTCACAGCCAACAAAGGAGGAAAACAAGCACACATTGGCTGGGTCGAAGCGCGTGGCGATAAGCGCGAACGGGTTGAATAGCCTGATGGCCTCCACGGCCCTCGGATATTGGCGCGTGAGCATCCGGATCGGGACACACCAAGGAAAATGGGGGGAGAGCACTCGCGCCTTGCGACCGTCTGTTTGAGGCGGCCGCCGGCGAATGAAAAGAAGATGACTTCGCATCACAGTCGCCCTAACGAGGAAAGTCGCCACGAAACCACAATGTGCGGAAGGAGGCGATAGCGACGGGAGCTTTGAGCAGGTCCACGGAAGACGGGAAGCGGTGCGAACCGGGAGTTACGTCATTGGCTTGCCCGCGCAAAGGAAAAGGCGGCAGTGAGACGCCGTAAGGACTGCAACAGCGAGGAATCGCGGGGATGCGCGTGGGGCTCATCTTTTTCAGTCGTCCAAGTCGAGGCTTGGTAGGCGGCGACATGCCGGAGCAGCCGCACTAATAATTGCCGCAAATGTTGGAGCCGCTCAACTTTGGTGACGGTAAAGTGGAACGAGCGTGAGGCGACCTAATTTGCGAACAATGGCAGTGGCAAATCGCAGGCTGCGATGGACAAGATGAAAGGCATCGGACGGCGCTCAGCAGGACCCATTTTCGACACTGTTGCGGCTCACTTCGGCTGCCTTCGTTTTGCAAGGAGACAGAAAGAAAGGAGGAACGGGAGTTTGGTGGACGCGCTTTTCGGCGCCGCAAGGCAAGAGACTTACAGTGTCCTGGTTTTCATGTTTTGTTTGCAACGCGACCGAATGAACAGCGCCGAACACAAGTTGAGAGATTAGAAAAAAGACACGCGCATAGCAATCCAGAAGATAACACACTAACTTCGGCTGAGTCGAACGACACCTATAAAGGCGGAGCCCGGCGCTCACGAGGAAACGAGTGCGACTTTCTCGAATGCATTCGGCCCCTCCTTTGCAGCTCGGTTGCGGAAACGTCTGGAGCAGCGCATGGCAGACAGCACCAGGCCCGATTATCCCGCAGAACGCAGGCTATGGCACCTTGCGGCTGACAGTTTCCTCTTCGCGAGATCTTTGCTTCATCTGCTTTAAAAAGGCAGAAAGCAGCGCAGTTGCAAGTCACCGGGTCCGACACGCATCCCCAATTTATTGGCTCCCATTTCGTCCACAAGCTTTCCCGATTGCTCTGGCAGTTCGCGCGGTGTTGCCTCTATTTTTCCGTCCTCGTTCGGGTACCGCGGCTTTGAGATCGTGTCCCTTTCCTTAATGTTGTGAAGTCACACTCGTGCATGGTCGCCCTTTATGCCAGACACTTTTGACTTTGCAGGCACTGCTTTTCGTGTGCCGCATTGGCGACGTTCGGCTGACGCACGACGAGTTACATCGCGGCACGACTCGCACCCTGCGGCGCGGCGTAACAACTAGAATAGTCCTCTGGTGCTCTTGCACTCGCATGACCGTCGGCGTGCTCGTTCCACAAAACACTGCCGCGCACAGAGTTTGCTGCAGGCGTGTCGCGCCTTTACTCTTCGTTTCCGTTTCTCTAGTCGCGCGTCGAAAAGCCCGCCAGACTCTGCTGTTGGCTCCTTTTTGAAGCGTGTTCACTGCGATTTCGTCCCGTCCCAACGCGTGTCTTCACGTTCGCCTCCGTTCCAGCGTCGCGCGTTTGGGGAGTCCTCGAAACCGCCTTCCGCGGCACGCCGGCCCCGCCCCTTTCCCGTACCGCGGGATCCGTCTGCGTCTGGCTTGTCGCTTGGCGACGGCGTGCGAGGCCTCCGCGCTCCGCTGCGTCCCTGCCAGGGGCAGGTGTGTGTGCTGCGCGCGTGCTCTTCCTTGCCTCTTCCACAGCTCATGTGTCCACTCCACTCGACGCGCCTCGGTCATGCTCATGTGAGAACCTTCGAGGAAGGGGCACGGCGCACAGGTTCGCACGCCACAGGGAGCGAGGCGCGCACTTTGCTGAGGTTGGCAGTGGGTCCAGGCAGTGCAGTGCGCACGGGCGAGGTTTTTTGGGAGGCGCGACAGCATGGGCACCTGGCGGTACTTCCTTGCAGGAAGTGCGTGGACGCGGGCGCGTGTGCTGAGGGCACGCCTGTTGCTTTGCTTCGCACTGTCGTTCGGTGAGACTGCCAGGGAGTTAGGGCAGCGACGTCGGCGATGAAAGGCTCGGGCACGGCAACGCGCATCGCTTGCTTCGGCATTGCGTGCTTGGTCGCCGCTTTTGGCACGTGCCGCGGGTACAGCGTCGGGGACAGTGCTGACGCTTTCGGACACATCTGCAGGATTTACGCACTGGTTGCGCGCTCACCGGACACCGTCGGGCGGATCGCATCGGAGGCAAGCGAGGAGGTGACGGCAGCGCTCGAAAGGGCAAAGGAGACACTCAGCGGCGACGCGCACGAGATGGTGCGCCTGCTCGGTGCTCACGATATTGCCGGGACAAACTGCACGCCGGGCACGGGGGCGGGAGAGAATGGACGCGGGGAAAAGGCATTGTGCGCAGCCGTCGCGCTCGTCAAGCGGGTGGACGCACTGAAAAAGCAGGTCGGAGACGAGGCAGCTGCAGCATGCTTCGGAGCAGCTGCGGGGGATGAAGGCGCACTGCAAGAGACGCGCACGCCAGACGGAGACAAGCTGAAAGGCATGCTGACGGAGGGTACCAGTTACCCGGCCACAGCGAAATTCCAAACTAGAACCGCTGCGGCAGCAGAAGCGGTCGGCGCGGCACTCGCAACAGACATGATCTGGCTATGCAACGACGCACAAAGCGGGAGGGCAAACTGGTGCGGCGCCGGAAGCAGCGGTGACGGAAGTGCATGCCCGTGCGCCGAACGCAAAGAAATAGCAAAACAAGCGCAGGGGCACGACGACACCTCGCAAATAAGCTGGCAACAAGGACAAAGCCCAAGCGGTTTGGGTGCATCACACGCACTCGGCGCATGGCAACTCGTCGAGAAAATATGCGCCGAGTGCGTCGACACAACAACAAACACATCAATCGACATGAGCGCCGCAGACCTCGAACAAGAAATCGACAAAACGCTCAGCCACCTGCACGACGTGAACACCAACAAGGGCTGCCTCGCACCAACATCCAACACCGACTGCACGCACGCGCAAAGCGCCAACGTAGGGGCGTGCGTCTGCTACGGTACAGGAAAAGCCCGAGTTGGCTAGCGCACGCCAACGCAGTGGTCGGCATCACAGCGCAAGCACAAAGAACCCTACAAAGGGTCACCTCGGCAGCACAACACATCGACGCACTGGCCGCCCACGCACACGCACTCCGCAGCTGGACGTCGCGAACACCGAACACAACAAACGCAGCCACGCGAGCCCCGGGCCAGCAAGGAATGCAACGGCAACCACGCGACGAACACAACACGAAAAAGGATACACCAGACGAGAGGAGCGCGCAAGGCGAACAAGGGCAGCAGCCACAGACGCACGACAGCACCGAAGCATGCGACACAAATACACACAACTGGGACCCAGCAACACACGCGTGCACACGAAAGGAAAATGCGCAGCCGCGAAAAGCAATCAACACAGCTTTGGTGACAGCAGCAGCACTCGCGAAGGCAACGGTGACGTGGTAGAAGGCACTGAGGGACGGAAGACACACCACACGCACAAGGTCGCACCAGCGCCTGACCAGCAGCTTGGACCGTGGACGCGCGGACACATCAAGAAAGAACATCAAGCGACACGGCGCACTCCGCCATGTCGAAAGAAAACATCCGCCTGCACAGTTGAGTTAAGAAAAGGAGGCACATCCACCTGCACAACGGCCTGCACGAGAAAAAAATAGCATCGCACAGGAAACCAAGCACAGCACTGGCCAACAGGCGGCAACAATGAAGGGACTGCAGCACCTAAAAACAAGACAAAACCGACACAACGCAGACGCACAAAACAACACAGGGAAAGGACACACCCAAAAGGCACCTGGACAAAAAACACAAAAAAGAAAAAACAGGAGGAGGTGAAATAGGCTGAGAGAGGCCAAGAACAAACACGCACAAGGACCGCCCAGCGTGCTCGGTCATGAAACCCGACGCGCGCACCAGTTTGCCAGGAGGCGCACCAACAGAATCAACGGCGCTAGAAAAACAGCCGCAGGGAAGGGCAACAGGGAAACGCAGCAAAGTGGGGCGAAAGGCAAAGCCACGATCACAGGCGCAGCGAACAACAGCACAGAAAAAGGCGCGCTGGCGGAAGCACACGAGCAACCAAAGCACAACGCACAGAACAACCGCAGAGAAAGGAAACAGCTCAACAACAGCAAAAGTGAAAACAAAAGAAAAAACAAAAGAAGAAACAAAAGAACACACACGCAACAGGCGCACGCCGCGAATACGGACGGAGCACGGAAACGCACAAGCACGGGCCAGCGGCCAGAGGACACCAAAAGACACCAAAGGACGTCAAAGGCAGTTAAAGGCACCAACAACGCTGCACGAAGAGTGAAAGGCAACAGACAGGGCAACAGCACAAACACGCAAGCAGGCGACACAAGACGCGCGGAACCATATCAAAACAATGCTTGCCAAAACTGTGCGCACAGAAAAGCAGCACCGAGCCACAGCCAAGCGCAGAAAGCAAGAAGCATCAACAAAAAGAGACAGGTACACACAAAAAAACTTGCAGCGCGAAAAGGCAGCGCGGACAAAGAGCAGACGCAGTCGCAAAAGCAGAAGGTGAAGGTGAAGGTAAAGGTAAAGGTGAAGAACAAAGAAAATGCGGCGAAGCAAACGCGAAGGCACACACCACACAGGAAAGCAGGCAAAAGAAGAAATAGAAAATAGCAACGCAAGGACCGCGAAAAGGGATACGGGAAAAGAAACAAAACCCGCGCAAAGCTCGGACGACAGCCTTGCGAGAAACCAAGCCCAACAGCCATCACAGAAAAAGACCGGGAAACAGAAAGAAGCCGGCGCGAGAAACACGAACACATCGGCACAGGTGCGCACACAGTGCCACAGGGAAGGACACAGCAAAGAAGGCACGCACATGAGCAAGGGAGAAAAGAAAGGGCGCGAGGCCACTCAAAGCACTTGGTTGCGCCAAACACACATGGGACAGTCGCGCGTGGGAACAAAGCGAAGAAGACGGCAACGCAAAGAAAACAGAAAAACGAACACAACAAACACAACACAACACAACACGCACCGAGCTCAAGGAACGAAAGCAGCCAACCAAGGAAACTTGGCCAAAGCAGCGTTGGCGCTCAGCAAGCGCACGCCGACGCGGCATCAACACCCCCAAACAGCACGCGCGAAGGGTGGCCGCTGCGCACTAAAGAACACAGTGACCGCGAAAAAAGGACAGATCAACAGAAACAAGGACGAAGCACGTAGCCACAAGCAGCACGCCTCAGAGTAAAAGACACCGCGTCACAGCAGAACGCAGCGCAACGCGCCGCAAGGTAGAAAAACACATGCGGGAAGTGTCAGAGAGCTCGAGCGGACAGAAAAACGCAAGGAGACACGCAAAGCGCACGAGACGCAAAAAGAACGGAAGCCTGAAAGGCTGCCAACTCGCAAAGGGACACGAAAAAAAAGAGAAGGGCAGGCACAAGCAGGGAAAACAAACACTTCGACAAGACAGCAACGAGGAAAGAAACGAACACGAAAAGGAATTTGGCAACGCGCAAAAACGGCCGAGGGCAGCAAAACAAAGACAGGAACAAGAAAAGAGGGACCGAGAGGGAAAGCGACAACACACCAACAAAGGCGCTCACTGCCCACAGGACCTGCCGCAACGAGCACGGTAGCTGAGTCTGTGCCGCGTTGCCTGCCGGCGTGACACGCAAGCAATGTCGCAGCAACAATGGAAACAGGTGGAACACTAAAGCGAACAGGTCGGTGCGCGGGAACTCCGCCCGTGCCAACGTGCGCTCGCACACAGAAACAACAAAACACCCAAAGACACAAACCGTGAAAGACACCACTGGATCCAAGCCCGGGGGACAAGGCACAGCCAAACCACAGCTCAACACAAAAAAAGGCACACATGAAGCCAAGATGACCGAACAGACGCACGGCACAAAGAACAAAACGAAAACACAGCGACAGCCGGAAAGGAAGAAACACACGCACACATACAGCGCGACACGACAACAGACACACACTTGGGAACGCACGGAAACAGCGAGACGCGCAGGCAAACGCACATACGCACAGCAAAACGAACCAGACACTAGCCACGCCAATGCCGCGATGGCACACAACGACCGTGAACACCAGGGGGTAGCATCAAGGAAGGCACGCCACCAACCAGCGCGCGTGCACCTCACAGGAAAAAATAACAAAACGCGCGGAAGGGAACACACATCGCACGCGAACAGCGGTACACACCAAAGATAGAACACCCCGCCGCGACAACAACAGGCACTTCCGCAGACGCAACGCAGAGAAAGACACTCGACAACGGGGCCATTTGGTGCAAGGGGCGCTTGAGACACTCGCAACGCACGAAGCAGCACGCGCACGTCAAAAAGGAAAAAGAGCCACATTGAAAAGGCACAAGGCGCGCACGGCGACGCAACACACCAGAAAGCGAACGAACGCTTAGGAAGCCACACAGGACGGAGGAACCGCGAAAGCAAGCAACCCGCAAAGCTGCGACGCAAACACACCAACAACATTGCGGCGAAAGGTGCGGAAGACAAAGCAAACAACAAGACAGCGGAAACGCGAAACAGCACAAGGGAAGAACGCACACAACAAACACAGAGACGCAGATACAACTGAGGGAACAACAAGGTAGCCACTGCAGCGACCGGCGCGGCAGGAAAGAAAAGAAACAAAAAAGCAACGATAGCACGCAGACACCGCAAGGGGCACCGCGGACGGAAATGGGAAAGTGTGACACATGACACTGGAAGTGCAGAACCAGAAGGAAAACACGCCGGAACGAAAGGGAAAACACATAAGACAAAAAAGCCCTCCAACGAAGGGAATCAGAGGACAGAAAGCGAGGATCGCGCAGGGGACAACGGAAAAAGAAGAAAGAGAAAATTGACAGATGAAGGCGCACAAAAACACAAAGAAGCACAAACCGGCAAGGAGAGGCAAGAGCAAACAAGGCAGAAAGATAAACACCGGCTAGCGTGCAGAAAAGTAATGCAAAATGGAAGTGAAACAAACACAAAAAACAGAAAAAAACACAACGGAAGAAAAGGGAAAAAAAAAAACAAAGGAAGAAAAGGCAGAAAAAAACAAAAGGAGACACTCATGTTTTTGCGGCCCAGAACGGGGAAAGAAAAGAGAACATGTGGGGGAAAAAAGGGAGACGCAGAAAGAAGGAAAAAAACAGCAAAAACCCACAGTGAAAAAGACTTCGAGAACAACGGAAACTAAAAAAACAACATGCGAGAGAAAAGTAAAAAACAGAAAGATCCAAGAAAGAGGAAAGAAGTGCAAAAGGAAAGTGCGAAATATCAAAGCATTTAAAGGGAAGGTGAAGGAACAAAAAAAATAAAGTAGTAATAAATAATAATAATAAATAATAAAGACGAAGGAAATAACAACAGCAACAAAAAAGCTAGCGTTTAACAATTAAAACAAAACTTCCGATAATTTTTTTTTTTTTTCATGCCTGCGAATTTTGTTTCTTACACTTTATTATTTCTTTTAAATTTTAAAATCTTCCATTTTGTTTTTATATATTTCCTTTGCTTTTCTTTTTTTACATTTGCTGAAATAGAAAAAATTCAATTTAACCGGGTTAAAACTCTTTCTTATTATCTGTGTCTCTTATTTTTTAACGTTTTTTGCTTGGGTTTTTGGTTTGTGTGCGTGTCAATTTCTCGCTGAATGGTTCGGCAACCTTCAACAAGATGCAAATAGGAGAAAGAAGAAAAGCAGTGGGCGAGACCAGAAAAAAAAAAAGATATATGCTAATATGCTCTGAAAAAATTATTCGGTCAAGGGCACCTGCTCCAGAAAATAATTTCCCATAAAAATCCTTTCTCTCGTGTTCAATTTGCCTTCTCGAAAGTAAAAAAGCTAAAAAAACTTCTCGCTCGTAGCCGCAAATATTTTATCCTACCTAAAAATTATAAATTTTATTTCGTAACTTTTAAAAATAATATAAACGGAAAGTGAAAACAATAAAAAAGGGTAACCAAACAGTGACCACTCGAATAATTCGGTCTTTCTCTCCAGATCTCCCAAAGGGAACCTCCTCTTCCTCTGCCTCGACTTTGCTGCCGCACTCGAACAACAGAACAGGGTTTCTCCCTCCCTTATTTTCTTTTTAAACACTCACTCCTCCAACAAATTTCGTTGCTCGAAAATAAAAATTCAATAGCGGGTGCCCTTTCCCCTGTCTCCCTAAAAAGAAGGGGGGAAAATAAGAAAAACAAACATACATACCCAAGAAAAAAAAACAGAGAAAAAACGATACGTGTATACTATTTTTTAAAAAACGAAATGAAAGAGGATAGAAACTATTCTCTCCTGTTTAGAATGAAACGCGTTAGATAAACTAGCAGTTCTTTTGCTAAAATGGCGCTGAGAAATCAGTAAAAAAACACGAAGGGATAAGATTTTCACTCTAGGACTAAGAAATTTATCTTATAATTAAAATGTCGCACTCTTTTCAAACTCGAAGTAAACACTGCAAAACCCTGGTAACAACTATAAAACAAATATTTCCTTTCCGTTGAAGTGCGCCGTCTTTCCCCTTGTTCACTCCCTCGCCTTTCGAGCCACCACTGCTTCGTGGCCAATTAAACTAGGCAACCTGAATCTGTATTTCCGGCCCCTGGTGGTCACACACCTCGTACGTCCGTTCCCTTCAACGACTGGCTTGTCCACGATTCACGACCAAACTCAAACTTCGTTTTCGCGACTTTGCGAGCTTGGTTTCCTTTCTGGTTAGGAAAGAAACATTGTGCCAGACTCCGTGCTCACGTCGTCTGACCCGGCCCTGCCAAAAGGCACGCCCCGGCTTTCCACCCTCACGACCAAATTCATAAACCCTTTCCTAAAACTCTCGTTGGCTTTGCACTGCCCTGTCCCTTGTTTCTTTTGCGACTCTTTTCTCTCGGCGTTTGCCCTCGGTCTAATTCCCTCTTTTTCATCGTCTCGTATGCTTCGACGCGAATGCATCCCAGCAGGCGTCGTCGAATCTCTCTTCAATTTTTTTTTCTGTTTCTATCCCTTCTCTTCTGCACCGTTCCTTTTCGGCCTGATCGCGCCGGATTCCTTTGGTCTCCTCTTTCCCCTGTTCGTTTCCCGGTCCCTTCTCCCCTCGTCTCGCTCTGCGTCCGTCTTTTTTTTCTCCCTTATGTCTTTCCGCTCCTGTTTGAACTCTTCGTGTTCAGTGGTCGTACCGCTTTCACAGTCTTTCTCGCCTCTTCATCCCCTTCCGCGGGTTTCTTCCGCCATGTTGTTGCTCTGTGTGCCACTTTTGTGAACCGCTCTGGCCTTGGCTTCCTCTCCATCTTTCGCGCCCGCTCCTGCCCTCGTTTGTGTCCCCCTTTCCCTCTGCCCGATCCCCACCTCGTCCCCTATCCCTACGCTCTGTTTCTCACCGTTCTCGTATACTACACGTCGTCCTCGGTGCTTCCCCTACTTTCCTTCGTTCGCTTTGCCCAAGCCGAGCGCTTTCCCGCACGCTTTCCGCCTCTTATCTTCTCCCCTCCTTGGCCTATTCTTCCCGGCCTCTCACGATGTCCAACTGCGAAAAACTGTCCAACCACTTGACCCCTCGTTCTCCCGTTCTTTCCCTTCTTTCCTTTTATGATGTTTCAGTCAAACACCGCCGCCATGCAGCAACCATCGTCACAAAAGCTGTCCCCCGCCGCCCCTCCCCCGTCCCTTCCAGCCACGCCCAACGCCCTGCCGCACATTCCCCCCCCCCCCCCCGCTTTTTCAGGTCGGCTCGCACCCAACAGGCCACCTCTCCTTTGTCCAGTCACGTCGCTTCTGCAATTGTGCGTCCCGTTTTCTTCTTCTGGTCCACTTCCGCATCCCTGCGTCTCCGCCCTTCAAATAACATGTGCCCTTTCCAACCCTTGCCGAAAGCCCTGTCGCTTTCTACCTTTCTTTCCTTGAACCGCGCCTTGTTCCTCCCCGCTCCGGCGCCGCCCCCTTCATCTTTGCGCTCTTCGGGGAAACGGCTCCATCCAGGCCCCGCAATAATCGCGCCGCTCCGCTGCTCGGTGCGTCACTTCTCTTCTTGCCCTTTGTTCCTTCGGCCGTCCCGCTAGTGCGAACAGTGCCATGAAAGGCATCGTCCCTGTTCCAATCCGCGCCCACGATTCCGCGCATGTGGTCTGCATTTCTCTCGCGCCATCCGCGCCCGAAGCCCCGCTGGGCTTGCTCCGTTTCTCTGCCTCTCCCCCCGTTGCATGCTACCAGCGTCTCGCCGGGGCCCTTGCCTCTCCGTCCGCCGCATTGGCGCTGCCCCCATGAGCCTTTGTTTGTTCGCCTCACCAATCCTCGCCCTTCTCGCTTTCACGTTCTGGCTCGCGCGCCGCACCTCGACTCACTTTCTCTCACCCCCGCAGCCCGTGGTCAGGAAAGTGCACTTGTCTTTCCCCCGCCAGCTCGTGCTTGTTTAGTTTCGTCCTCCCTCCGCCAAACTGCGTCATCGCGGCCTCTCCTCACCCTTCCGTCACTTCCCGAGATCCCCATGCGGTCTCGTAGCTGTCCCCTTATCGCGCTTTGCCCGCGCCCCCGAATCAAGCACTGCCCCATACCGTTGTCGACTCTGCTCGTTATCGACATTTGCTCTGCTTCCCTCTCCTCTCTCTGCACCATCTCCCCTCGTCCTCTGTTGCCGACACCCACCACTGGCGCGCACTGTGTCCCCGAAGGCCACCGGCCCCCCGATGCCTTTCGCGTCTTACTTCTGCCCCTCGTTTTCGTCGGCGTCTGCCGAGTTCCCGCTCCTCCCCGCCCATGCCAGCGGCTCGGCTCGGCCTTGTCTCTTTGCCCTTTCTCCTCCGTCGCTTCTGCGTCGATCCTGTGCGCTGCTTCCTCTTCCGGTCCTCCCCTTTTGGTTGCCGGTCCACGGCCCTTCTACTGTCCTTCGCTCCTCCTCGACGCCGGGTCTGCTCCCAAGCGCTTCACTCCCTTCCCCTGTGCTGCCAGAACTAACCTATCTCAGCATGTGTGCATTTCGACTCCTCGCTTCGTCTGGTCAACTCCCCCGCGCCACCGCCTTTGTCTTCTGTGCGTAGCCGCTCCCCGCTGTGTCCCTCGAGTTCCTTACCCCCCCAACACTCGCCTCAAAGCCTCGCGTCTTACAAAGCGCGGATCCGCAGCGCCGTCTTCCCCGCTGGTCGTGCTTCCCCCACCCCTGCGATCACTGCGCCCACCCGCGCGCAGCCCCCCTTTCCCAGACTCGCCTCTGCTCCCCACACGACACCTTCCCTTCACGTTACCCTGAAGCTATCTCGTGTCTACCTCAGAGTTCTCCCCGACCCGCGCCTCGCGGCTCGCATCCCTCAGCTGTTTCCCTCTCATGGCACCGCACCCTGCCTCCACCTCCCCCTCAACTGCGTCCCCCGCCTTTCCCAACCTTCCTCCCCATTTCCGTTCATACCATCGTTCTCCGCACCTTTTTTTCCCACTGCCTTCTGCGTCCCTCGGGTGCTTGTTGTATCCCGGCCTTTCCTGTACCAGCACTGCCACTTGGTGTTGCGGCCTGTTTCCCCTCATTCGCGCCAAGACCGCGCTGTCGCTGTCAAGTACCACCCACTCGCCTCGCACATCTGCACCCGCAGCGTGACCCTGGCGATCGTCCCGCGTGGTCACTCGCCGCACTCCTCTCTTCATTCTCTTGGCGTTCTCCCCGTTTCCCGGCACACACACACACACACACACACACACACACACACACACACACACACACACACACACACACACACACACACACACACACCATAACCACAGTCACAGGGAAACGGACAACAGTCATCAGTGTCCCTCTCTGTCGACCCCTAACGTCAACTCCTCCTCCTAACTCAGTGAAATCCCCGAGCTCCTCCAACGCGCTGGCCTACCAAGTCCCGTGCGCCATCTGCCTTGTACCACCTCCTTGCGCGGTGTCCCGCCACTGTGTCCCTCCATCCTCTCCCCACACTTCTTCGTCTTTCTGCCCTCGTCTCGCCTTAAAGCCTGATTGCTGGTGTCCTGCTCATTCTCTCCCTGCCGCGCCGAGCTAGCGCAAGCTGGCGCCACAACCTGTCAACCAAGCATCCGACCTTTACAACTCGCACTGCGACTCCGCAGCGTACCGCAGACCATGCCCGACTTCGCCCCACGTCACCGCTACCGATCGCACTTTTTTGAGCCTGTTGTCCCTCTCCCGGTTGTCTTGTTTCGGCTTCTGGTTCATCCTCGTCATTCTCTAAAAAATAGCAACTCTCCCATACTCGGCTCGCAGCCGTCCTCATCCCCTACTGTTGTGACACATTGCCGTTTGGTCCCGTCCCCCATTCACCCCCCCGCCACATAGCACCTCTGCACGGTCGCTTAAAACGATTCTCTTCCGCTCTATCGCCTCACGTTACCGCGCTACTCTCTGCCGGTCGCCTCCGTTCCAAAACCGCACACTGCTCCTGCGTTATCATTTCCTGTCCCCTCCTTCCTTACCCTATTCGGCTTCCCAAATCAATTCCACGCCGCAGCTCGCGCGCACAGACTCAGCCTAATGCTCCTACGAACCCTCCGAATGTCCATCACCGTCGGAAGGCCCTTCACCACTCGCGTCCCACCTCTGCCTGCCAGCGCCAGCACTCCGTTTTTGTGTAAGGCACTCTCTGCTGCATTCTTTCCAGGAGTGACCCTTCAAAGCGGTCTGTGTCCCAAGCACATGCTTCTATTTCCCCTGTCCCCAATCCGCACACCCTGCTTTCACGACCACGTCTGTTTTGCCTTCTCACAAAACAGCGCCCACGATCCTGCTGTACCGCGTCCTGTTTCATGTGCGTTTTCATTCCGCACAAGCAACGGGTAGCCGAAACAAGAGAACGGCACAGTTTACGTACTCTTGTCGTCGCGTTTCGTTTGTTGCTCCTATCCCATTAAATGCCTCTGGCACTGTTCGTCCGCTTCCCCAGCCCGGTCACGCCGCGAAAATCCTCGAACCCAAGGAACCGCGCTCAGTTGTAACACAGCTATGGCCCGCTTGTTCGGCTTGCCATTCACCCTATTTTACCGTCGGGGTCGCTTGCGAAGTCCGCAACACGATCCCCCTTTCCGATCCCGTCTTCCCGTGTGCGGTACCTTTGCTCTGCCCCATTCCCTCGTGTTTTTTCCCTTCCTCTTCCCCGCTGCAGAAAGCACAAAAACTCTCCTCTGCGCGTGCGATCCCCACGGTGCATGTGAGCGAAGTCACTCAGAGCGGGGCACCGCCGCTTCGACAGCACAGCTTGTCACCGTGCTCCTGCTGTCCTTTTCCGTGCGCCACAGGGGCTTCCTGCGTCACGGTGTCCACCTGTTTCTTCATCTCCGCAAGCGCATTTGTCGCGTCTCATTGTTTCCGGGGTTTTGCTTCCCTTTTCCTCTCGCCATCACTGTGTGCAGCTTGCTTCGCGACACGGCGCCGCCGTCGCGTCCATCACAACTGCGCCGCCGCCTCAACCGGCAATCCCTTTTGTAGCGCCTTTGCCACTCACCACTCTCCGTCTACAGCCCGCTGTAGCGTGGAAACAAAAAAGAATTTTCACTTCGTCGGCCCGCTCGCCGCTCGGCGCTTCTACGTGCGCCTGTGCCATGCAAACTCCTCTCCGAGGCTTGCCGGGTTTCCCGAACTTTCACACTGCAGCGTGTTCCCGCTTCTGTTTCTGGAAAAAGCATCTGCGTGCTTTCCATCCTCGTCTGCGCTTGACCGTTCAGAAACACTGACTGGGCTTACCGAGCGCAGCAGCGCAAGCAGCTTCTGCAGGCCGTGCCCTCAGCGCTCGATTGTCGCAAGCCACTCGTCAGTAAAGGTGCGGACCCAGTGCGCACTCGCTCGGCACAATGATGAAGATGCACGCCACCCACCACTGGTGGCCAAGTCGGTTTTCAAGGGCGCTAACGTTGCCCCCACTCATCGTCAGTGTTCCACGCCTTTGTCCATCACGGCCCACCAAATCGTCCCGTCCGCAAAACAATCCTCTTGACGCACTATTGCGGTTATCACCTTCGTTCCCGCGTGTGCGCGCCGCGCGCGTCAGCTACACTGTGTTCGCCGGGATGCTCTAGCCGCTCCACGGGGCGCCGAGACGAGTCGCGCAGAAAGACAATTGCCTCACTCCTCCCCTGTGCACGCCTCGCCCTCGACGTGGGCATGCGCGTCGTTACCACCACTGGCCTTTCATGTCCACCATGCTCACCGCGGTGTACGCGTCCAAGCCATTGCGCCCCCGGGCTTCGCTGCCTCCTTGTTCCCCTCCTTTTTCCCAGTCACGCATCCTCCTTTGGTGTGACTTTCCGTTTGCCCGCGCGCCGCCGGAGCTGCTGTCCGTGCGGGTCGCGCTGGGCCATGCACGGAAAGCCCGTGGCGCTGTCATCGACCCACCGGTCATGTTCCACTGCGGCGCTTCGGAAGTGCTGCGCGCGCATGCTCGCGTCACGCGTCAGCTGGCGGAGGCGCTCTTCAGCAATTACTCCCGAGCACAGGTGCCTAACATTTGCGCCTTCACCCACGTCAGCGCCTGAGGCCGTGCCTCCCCCGCTTCCCCCCCGTGCAGCACCGCTTGTCTCTATCAGACTTTCGGCCGCGTCCCTGCTGCAAGCGTCTCGCTCCGCTGCACCGTGCGCACCCTCCTCCCTGACACCCGTGCGGTTTTAGGACTTCCTTTCTCGGATCCGCTTGCGCATTTCCCTTCCGCTTCCAGATGCGGTGTCGTTTCATGCTCCCCTCGTCCCCTCGACTTCCCTTCTCCCCAAAGCATCCCCCACAGCTGAGCGCGCTACTCGTGCTTGCTCCACCCGCATCCTGTTTACGCACTCTTTCGCGCTGTCGACGCGGATGGCCTTTGCGCGATCCACAATCACGCATCCAAACCGCCCCAACTCGCGAACCTCCCTCGTCCCACCATCCTCCCACCGACTCCGATTTCATGCCGCGTTCGGCTTATATACAGTACCAGCGCACTCCCTATTCCCTCTCCACCCCCGCCCCCATCGACCCCATCCCGCCGCTGTCTCCGCACAGGTGTCAACGCACGTCCGGCTTCTGACTCAACATCGCAGCCTCCATCGGGCCACGATGCGTCCAATATCCCGAGCACAAAACCTTCTTTGCCCCCAACGCACACTTGTGTCTCCAACAACGCGCTTCTCACAACTCTTCACTTTCCGTTCATTTTCTTCCCCACCGACCGCGCAACAAGAGAGCGTTCAGGTGGCGCACCACTCGCTTCACCTTCGTCTTCTCGAGTCGACCGCCTCCTTTTCACCCTGGCCCCTTCACACTGTTGTCTAGCGCCCTCCTTTCTCTCTCGCCCCTCTCGTTCCAGTATCGCGCAGTTGCGCTGTCTGAGCTATGATCCGGCACCGAAACCGCCTGCCGTCCGGTCATCTAACTGCTTTTTATCAGATTTTACGACCACAAAGCTCCGCGATCCTGCTTCTCCACCTCTCTGACAATCGTGCTGTAGCACGCAAGGCTCCTGACCTTCCCGGTACCGCCGCCCTAGCTTCGCGCACCTCTGCCATCGCGCCCACCCGCCTTCAGACTGCCACCAATGTGGAATGCCGTGCCTGGGGTATGGCCATGTCAGCCCACCCCCGCAGGCCCCTGTTCGCCCATCGCTCACCACGCACGAACCTCGGCACTCACGTTTATCTCCCTTCCATGGCGCCTTTCTCTGTAGCTTCCGTCGCGTCCACAAGGCGTGCTATGTTTATCCGCGCTGACCGCGCGCTCGCGGCGACTCGTCTTACATCGCTCGATAGCCATGTCTTGTCTTCGGTTTACCTTCCGTCCCTCGCTCCGTCCCTCCGCCCGCGGACCAGGCATGCTCGTGACACTCGTGTTTCTTCGAATCTCGCTTCCCTAGCCCGCTCCGCCTGGGCTCCGTCGCCGCATGCGTTTCGCACGCACGCTCTCCGTCACAAGGAGGCGCGCGCGCCGTATCTCTTCGACGCCGTCCCCACGGCGGTTCGCTCACTGGCGACTGGTTCGGCCATAGCGGAAGGCGGCGCGTGGCGACAGGCCGACTCCTTCTCGAGCAGCCGACGGCACGGCTAACAGCCCCCACGGCCCCACCCACGACAAGCTGACACGACGCACGGTGCGGGTGGTCTCTGCCCCGTGCCCGGCGACAGGTAAGCCTGCTGAAGAGTGGGTTAAAACGGTTATTTGGACGTCGGCCGCAGGTAACGGGAAAAGAGGGTCATGGCGCAACACCGGACGAGGACGCGCCGGGCCGAGACAGGCGCGGTCGAGCGTGAGCGCATGCAACCAGGCACTGAGCAGGGAAGAGGAGGCATCTTCGCACAGAGCAAGCGAGTGAGTACGTGATCTTTGTGTGCGTTCTCGCGAATGTATCGCTGAAGGGGGGGAAGTGCAAATGAGGCAGCTCTTGCTCGGAGTCCCCGCGGATTTGTGCGCCGGCGCTTGAATGGTCTGTGGTTCGGGGTCAAACAAGGACGCGACTGAGTTCTACACAACGCGCTGGCCAGCCCACAGCACAAAGGGCTTGACTACGAGGAAAGGGAACAGTAATGAAACTGAGGCGGTTAACAGGATCAAAAAGCTTGCAGCAACACACAGAGAGGGATCGAACGTGCGACTGGAGAAGGCGAACGGTGACGCACCACGCCAGGACAAAAAAGGGAGTATTACGTTAGCGAAAAGCGCTCTTTGGCTACCTTGGCTTCCTTTGTCGCTCTGCCGTTCCCAGCGTTGTACGTGCACCACTGTCTGTTGTCCGTCGTTGCGTGCTCCTCCAGGGGGGACTTGGTGTTTCCTTTAATTTCTTTTACTGTATCCCTCAGCGTTTTCAAGGCTGCAAAAATATGATAGGCCATGGCGCCATGCCTTTGCGAACGTGAGCGTTTAACACCCTCTTATGGCCCCGCCTCGGTCCCCGATGCGCTGCGCCAGTGCTCCCTTTTTCCTTGCTTCCCCCTGCAAACCCAAGCCCCTCGATCGACGCGCTCCCCAAAACAATATCCAGAACCTCCGCCTTTATAGATTCCACATCGAACTCGTCAGAAACTTCGTTTTCTGCGAGTGTCTGCGCGCCCTGCATCTTTTTCAATTAAAACCTTTCGCATGTTACCATAAAGGATGAAGATCGTCCCTGGCCACCAGGCTTCCAGGTCCCTGATGTCGCCGTTCCCTTCCGCAGGTGCGCCTTTGATTGCTTCTCCTGTTCTCACCAGCGCTTCTGTAAAGCAGCCTTTGTCGCACCCCGCCCCCTCTTTTTCACACTTGCTGAGGCAGTCAAGTGCCTCCACATTCCCTAGCGCTTCCTACGCCTTTTGATCACCACTTCGCCTGCGGTTTTAAATGTTCGAGCAACACAAAAGATTAATAACACCTCGGTCTTCTTCATCCATACCTTTTCGCTGTTCCCGTCCTGCGCTTCCACCGCGAACAAAAAGCCTGAAAAAGTCAGAAACAAGGCGGCGCGTCCCCTACGTCGCTTCATCACAATTTCATCAGTCACCTAGCAAAAAAAAAACGTGCTCTGTGTTCAAGCGTCTCGATGCGTGCGTCTCTTGGTGGCTCGCCCATTCGTGATCTTGTTTGTTCTCTGAAAAAATAATTGGCCGTCACACTATCGCAGCGCGTTGTCGCCACTACTTGCAGACCTCATTTGTGCCCAGTCTTCGCTTCGAACCATTCCTAGAGCGTGTGTCGCTTAGTCCCTGTCCTTTGTCCTCCTACGTCCCTCACTGCTCTCTAGCGAAGGTGCCTGCCTGCGGGTTGAATCGCCTTCCTAAAGAAGTGGGGACGGGCAGTGACCAACAAACGCTTGTGCAAGCGCTCGCGGGACACAGGCGCGCTGGGGAGCGCCGCCTGCTGTCTCAAGCCTGGCGTCGCGCCTTTCCAAGGGGAGGGGCGTTCTCCACAGCACCTGGGATGGGTCACGTTGCGCGTTTCCGCCTCACCTCGACGGACGGCCAGCGTTGACGCGTCGTCCGTCACTCCTAGCCCCGACGCCTCGCTACGCGGGTTGTCGGCCCTCGTGCAGACGAGATGTTTCGTCGTTGTTTTTGGCAGACGGTCACTCGCCGTCCGCGGAGGCATAACGCTTTACAGCCGAACCCGTGCCCTGGCAGCGGCTTGGGGCAAATGGCAAACAGGCATCAGAGAAAAGCGATGAGAGGAGCGACGCTGCCGGAAACGGCAGATGTACATTTCGCATTGGACCGCAAGCAGCTCACTTAGACGCGCGCGACGCACGGGAATGTGGCGCGCAGAGGCCGAGTGGAAGCGGAGATCGTTGCGGGCAAAAGCTGAGCTGTGAACGCGTGCGCTGAGAGCGGGCTGGGCTTGCCTCGGGTTGTTGGAACGGGGAAGTACAGTGGTGGCCGCCGGAAGACCCAGAGGAACCGTTCGCCTCTTCATCCATGACGGAGTGCGCGGACCTGACGCTCGGACAGGCATAACGAACATGAATATATGGACAAACGACCGGGTGCAACAACAAAGCCACTCGACTGCAAGAACAAACGGCGCAGAGTGTTGGCTGCCGTAGACGCTGGCTAAGCGGGAATAGCCGCAAGTAACCCGTGGGGATGGCCTTGTTGAAGAAAAAATGGGCAGGTGGAAAGAGGAGGTGTAAGGGAAGCTCTTTGAAAGTAACGGAGGGAAAAGTGTGAAGGCGCGCGCACGAACAACAACACCAGAAGCAGATGCAGCTGGGCTTTGGCACTGAGGACCGGTGGCTACTTTGGTCGGGCGGTGCGCGTTGAGAACGAGCACGGGAAACGAGGTTGCAGAGGCCATCTGCACACTGGGCAATCAGAGACGAGCAAATATGGAGGCTGGAACGGGGACCGAAAGGGTGATGAACCGTGTTTTGTGCGACAAAGCAGGAAATAACAGGCGTGAAGAAGGCATGGTGATACGTGTTGATGCGCGGGTTGTGGAAGAGAAAGAAGGTATTGGTGAAGGCCTTCAGGGAGTACGCTGGGTAAACGATGGCGTTCGCCAACGGGATGGATGCGGGGTAATCGGACCGGAGGAAGTGTTGGGTAATTGATTGTCGATGCCGACCTGGGTGGAGGTTTGAGGACGCGGGACAGATTGGAATGCGAGTGGTCGGTGAGCACAAAAAAGGCCTGCGAACAACTCCAATACAACAGGCCACTGTACCGAGACACAGTGGTAGGCAGAGCATCCGTGGAGGGCGCGATGAAAGCTACACAGAACAGTGCGGTGGACGAGTTGCCGGTCTTTGAAAGAGATGTTGGCAGCGAAAAGTGTTTTGCGAGTGAGACCGGAGAGCCTATGGTGAACGAAGGCGGGGATGGGAGAATGTACGTTAAGGAATAGGGAAGGTTGAAGCTGTATCTGACAAGAAAGGGCCAGGGAATTTGTCCTTCGCGTTTCGACGCGAGTGCATCTTTACGGAGCACTGAGCGGAATGGTCGGCATCAGGTGGGCACGTGTGCAGCGCGAATGGAAATAGCTGCCTGTCGCGTGTTTTGTGAAAACTGAAAGGTTTGATATGCTGAAAGAGCGATCCCAAACGAGGATTGCGCGGCAAGGGCGCGACGCTGTCTAGTCAACGTCGGAAGGGCGTGCAGACACGGAGGGTTGAGGGAGTTTGCGCGCCGGGAAGGTAGGATGCTAATGCCCGCGTGAGGCGAACGAGGCCGGAAAGCTGCTTATAGGAGCGCGTTCTGAAGAGGAAGCTGCGTGGAAAGCCGGGTCGGAGAACAGTTGAACGGTGCGCACGGGACGGTCGCGGCGCAGCGAGCGAAAAAAGGACAGATGAAGGTAAGCACGTCTGTGTGCGACGAACGGCGACCCTGGACAAGGCAGACGTGAATGAAGCGAGGGGTGCAATGCAAGTGAGAGCACGGGAGCTTTATAAATTTGACGGAAAGGAGGCGCCACATCCACTCGGCAGCGATGATTTTGTTGTTACGTTTGCGCGTGAGAGACAAGGAGTACCGATGTATAACAGACAGTAGAATGCGTAGTTGTAGAAGGCGCGCAGAAGGACCATTCGGTAACGCTGACGAGCGTCCGCGCGAGAGCAGCTATGCGAAAACGTGGTCAACATGCGCGGCGCCCCGAGGGATGTGCGCGAGGGACAGGGGCAAGCGCGAGGAAACATGCTTCATGGCCAACGGCCATCATACTTCAACGGTGGGGGAATGGCGCTCCAGCAACTTAACGTCCCCGCCGAGTGGGGATCACCGACCGTGGCGCTGTGCTCTGTTGCGCGCGCCTGGCAGGGACAGGGTGCACGCGACACTGCGAGCTCGGCGACGTAAAGTGCAACACGGTCGCGGCATGCATTCTTAAATCTTCGGTTGAACGGGGACTTGGACGCAACAGTCAGCGCGGAGAGGGACAGCGGAGGAACCACGTCGCTACTTCCATTGCGCGGCGGGGGCTGTAGGCGAGGATGGTGGGTGTACGAATCTACTGCAAATTCGAGGAAGGCAACAGACGGAGGGGACTATGTGCTGGGAGCAGCGCGCTCCATATCGGAGTGCCAAAATGAGCACGAGCGGTGGTGCGGTGTATGGCCAGCATGCTCACAACACGGAAATGGTGATAGACACAGTGGCGAGCGGACGTGGAATGGAATAGGTAACAAAAGAGGAAGGAACACCAGGAAGGAACGCAACACAGTAACACGCAATGGAGCACGCAGAAAGCGCGACAAGAACTCGTTCCCCGGGCTTGGAGGACTGACACTGCGAACAGTCACAAAATGAGAAAAACACCGATACACGGTTCGCAGCGGTTTGGGAGACGCCAAGCGTGCAGTGCACAATTGCGAGGCAAAAGGTGAGAAAGGGGACCGCGATTAGAACAAATAGTCCGTCAGTAAGAGATAAAAACGGGATGTGAGGGGAACACATGGAGAGCGGAAAGGGGCAAAAAAGAGTGGCAGAGGCCTTTAGCAGATTGAGACCTGTGGAAACACGAAGGCCGAGAACACACGCGCTACGTGTATGGTGCCTCGGATTGCATCGCGTAGGCGAACGGGGAATGTCTTTGCAGTGGCGAAACGCGGTTTCTGAGTGAGGAGGGAACGACGAAACAGACGCGAGAGGTGCGCTGGTAATAGGAGTGTGGGAGAAATGGCAAGGTAGGATGTAGTGGACATGGTATGTCAGATGAAAGGTCAGGAAAGATTGTTTGGGATACACGGCTTGTTCATCAATGGGCAGGACGATTGAAGACGTTTCTCCGGGGAAAGATCACGGTGCTGCGGCGAACAGGGCGCTCCAACCGGCTCTACACGACCTTTAACAGGTGGACGTTGCCAAAGCGAGCGAAGATGAGATGGAGGAGCTGGATAAAGGAACGAAAAGGATCCCGCGAAGAGCAATGCAGCAGTCGCGAAGCGCCAGTGAGTGGAGACGGTTCGAGGCCAGTCAACTGTTTGGACTGAGCCGTAAGGACCGAGGAAAGTACATGAGAGCGAGAGTGAGGCAAAGGAGTCGAATGCTACACAGGCAATGGAACAACGAAGTAGTGCGAGGACGCTGAGGCGCTGACGAAGTCGTTGCGCAGAGTTTCGGCAACCTTTGTTGAAGCGGTCGACTTTACTCCTCAGATTTATCAAGGAAAAACGGCCGAATGCGAGAAAAGCGCTGATGAAGGAGAGGAGAAACCATTTTGGTCGCTCAGAGGCCGGCCTTAGTGGCGAGAGGAGATGGAACGGAGCCGTGGAACAAGCGGCTATGCAACACTTGTGCAGATAGACATATGGCCGTGGAAAAACGGCAGGAGAGGAAGCGCTGTCACGGGAAGCACGGGGGGGACGCGACAACGGCAGAGGATAAAAGCAGGGAAAAATATGTAGGGCGGGCAAACAGGAAGGCAATGCATGGATGGGAAAGGATGGCCAAGGATGGAAAGAAGTGACGTTGCGGCGTTGCAAACTATTGGTAGACCGGTGAGTTATGGAAAAGCGACATGAAGAGAACGGAAAATGAGGCGGTATGCGCCTGCACTCTGCGATGTATGTGTTTCGGAATATTTTGGATAATCTACGATTCTTCTTTATTTCATTTCCGCCTTTTGTTTCTGAGGAGTCTCCTTGCCGTGTTTTCTAAATTTAAGTGGTTTGTTCATATTTTACTCTACTCTTTTTCATGTGTTCCGTTCTGCTAGCTTTCGTGTGGCCCAAGATGTGTATCCGCTCGTTGTTTCTAAATGTTAAAAACCGAGACCTAATGTACCTGTTTTTCGTCTTTAATATTCGAAGCAAGTTATTGTAGGAGGGAACATCGTGCAGAAAACTAATTTGCTTCAGTTTATGCTCCTCAGTGGAAACGGTATTTGATGGCCTGGTGCGTGTTGCCTCGCGTTAGAACGCCTGACTAGTCTCCTAAGACGAGGTATGCAGAAGAAAAAAAACGGACTAGCCGAGGTGATCCTGCGCGTTAATTGGTATCAAGAACGGAGGCGTCGAGCGGGACGAAGCCCCTCAAACGAAGAAATCATTGGTAGGCCTTTTGCGTGTAGATAGTATGTCTTGTGAAAACCTACTCGCGAGGAACGTAACAACGATGATGTTTGAAGCTTTTCCAACTCGTTCACAGTTCCGCAGCCCCAGGAAGTTGTCGTTTTTGTTGTCGCCTCGGACACCTCTCATGTCTTCTTTTGCCATTTTCTTCACTCCGATACAAGGGGGTCTTCAGGTGGCTTTTGCGCTAGCGCCTTACTGTCCGCTCGAAAATTACCGGAATTGCATTTATTTGCAGTTGGCAAACCAGCTTCCACATTCTTCACCATTGTTGCATGTCCGCTACGCGAAGTTACCGTGGTAGTAATATCGCATTCCCTTTTTGTCCTCATTTCCAACACAATCTTCTGCCAGATATTCGTTTTGTGGGACAACAAAGCGGTCGAAGGGGACAGACAAAGCAAAAACACACGTGAATTGGGGAACGTCTTCATAGAGCTGCCCTTATGAAGAACATTTCCTCAGTTACCTGCAAAAATTGCCTATCCACTTGGCATCTGTGTCGTGACAGTCCCTTGTTCAAGTGTGCAACCAGCATCCGACTGGGCCACTTTAAGGAGAACTGTCCACATAGGAGAAAGCGACCGCGAGCTGAAAATGATATCGGCATCTCCAGGTCCCGTGTCTCCTCGAGCCATTGCCAAGCGAAATGCCCTGAACGAATAAAGTCTGTAGAGTGCTTTCGGTGCCACCAAAAGGGTCACACGATACCGGTGTGTCCCCGGACACTGTGTTTCAACTGCTGCCATTTCGGTCAAAATTCTAAGCTTTGTGCGAACAATCCGCTTTGCTCTCACTGTTCTATACCAGGGCACACGTCAACAGAGTGCCCGAGAAAGGACATGAGACGTTTGTGTTCCCGCTGCAAGGAGCCAGGACACGACATGGCAAAGTGTCCCCAGAGTCCCCAATGCCACACATGCAACCAAACGGGGCATCTTGTGGACCAGTGTCCAGAAGTGTTTCGCAACCAGTAACATCAAAAAGGCCTCATGGCCAGCACCTGCAAAATGTTCCCCTGCTCAACCGATGGTGGAAGTCACTCCTCAAATGACCGTCGGATCGAGGCATCTGCTGGTGCCAATCCCGGTAACTGTGCTAATGGCATTGTAAAAGCGAGCCCCAGTACATTGGAGAAGGAGACGCTTGGCAGTGAATCGTATGACACCGACTACGAAGGTAGAGCTCCTAGTACAACCGTCTTTCCCCGTACCAAAGAGGCACCAGTACCGCCTTTTGTCTCATTTGTGGCTAAGCGCGAGGGCCGCGTGGTCGTTGTGATAGATGGAAGCTACTTTGAGCCCATTATTCAGTGACGCGAGAACCGAAATGAGGCACATTACAAGCGCATAGTTGACTTTCTGCGTTACACGCTTGAGTTTGTCGGTGATGTATTTCAGAAGAATCCATTCGTCTTTTGGTTTGACACGGATCGGGAGCGTTTGCGGAGCATGTGAGGAGGGACTTACCTCCTCTCCATAGGAGCAAGGTGCTGCTCGAGAGCCAACTCAGGAAGCAGTTTCTAGTGGATGCAATGAATAGTAGGAGGCAACTAAGCAACGTTGTGGCGCGCCTGGTTGCACTAATGAAACGACAGAGGGGATACACGAAACACGCGCCCGGGCGCATTTGGGTTCAAGCAAGTGTTGACGTGGCTATCACGGCGTGCGTCATTGAGTTGTTTATTCACCGTTTATTCGAGCAAGTGGTGCTCCTATGTGGTGATGCGGATTTGTCTCCCGCGGTTCACTACTGTCACACGCAGCGGCGCAGTTCTCAAGCGTTGGAACAGTCAAATCCGATCCGTGTGTGCGGGACCTCGTCTTCCATATCGAAGTCCTATGGCCGGGAGCAGGATCTGAGTGACTTTCTTCCATCCATTCTGTTGGACTCCCCACGTCATGTGGAGGAAGACAGAGAGATTGCATTCCCTACACACACAATATTCATTTAACGTCGTGCGTGTGAGCAAAACTCACCAGGTGGAACATATTTATGGATGGGGATGCTACCTTCCAACTCCGCTGTCGTGCTACCAACGTTGCTGCTGCCACTTCTAGTGTATTCTTTTTTATGTTTTCCATCACCGACTTCTCCGGTGTATACATCTACAAATGAAATGCGGCGATACCTAATGGATGCAGCTAAAAAGCCTTGCCACAAAAGCCCATCCTCTAAATTTAGCACTTCTCGTCTGAGTAGGCCCCGTCGTCGCTTGCCTGCCGCAGGTAGAGCAGAGTGCACTTGGCAAGTTAATTTTCATTGGCATGCGAACTTCTTGGCTCATTTGCACTTCGCAATGACACCCACTCTAACTCTCTACTCGCTTCAGTGCACTGTAGGGCAAGCCTAGGGGAAAAGAAGCGCCATGCGTGGAGTGGAGAGGAAAAAAGATGTCGGCCGAAGGAAACGTGTCTTCGTCAAGTAGGGTCGCTAGTACCTCAGAGAAAGGCCCCTCTACAGTATTGGGCATTACACCAGCTTACCGGCAAACACGCGATCGCGTCGAGTGCCCAATCGCTGCTGGGGTGCCTCAAAAAACGCCATTCACTGTGCCTCCGAAGTCCCGTGTTATGACGTTACCGCAGCCACGCCAGACGAAAGCCGAAAGCGCGACGGCCCCGTGCACCTTTTCCTCTCCTGAAAGATCGCTTATTTCAACCTTGGATAGTCGCTCACTGATGTCACGAACGGCAATGACCGGAAGGGCACGAACCAAGGTGGAGATCAAAAACTTTGACATGGAAACTGCCTATGCTGCTCTCTTGAGGCGGCTGAATGAGAAGCTGGATGATGAGGAAATACCGTTTTCACCCCTTTCGTGGGCTGTTTGCTTTCACGTTTGTTGTCGGCCGCGGCAACACGTAGAGGAAGTTTTGCCGCTACTGAAGGACGGATCAAGCGGATTCTTCCCAATTTTGTGATACTCAACGCGGTGCTATGATACATCCGATGATCATAGCCAGGTAGGCGTTTTGGTCTACACATCTAGGTACGTCTGAAGGCAATGATTGTAAGTGGTAGTTCCTGGAGAAGTGAGAGCGAAGAGGCAGTCCACACGTTGGCTGCAAACTGAATCTTTTTGGCATCAGAACATTTTTTTTTTGAAATACGTGTCGCCCCGTCCTGGGCCTGTGCGATATCGTTTGGTCGTTCGTACTGCGTGCAGAAGGATGTTAGGGAACCATGAGAGGCGTGTCGGACAATTGGGCTCCAACTCTTAAAATGGAGTGAATAAACTGTTCCACACGGCAGATATTATTGACAAACATACTGGCGCGTGGGATACTGGTGAAGGCATAGTGTGATTTCATCTCTTGCTTCGACAAGACCAGCAACACTTGTAAGCGTATTTTCTCATTTGTTTTTCGTGCGCTTCAACTTCTGCCTTTCATTTCGGTTTTTTGAGCCTCAGAAGGTCTAACGCATTCACGTTTGCTGCTATACAAGAGCAAGTTCCTATGAGGACGCCTTACGCCTACCAGGCAGCGCTGCCTTTAGGGTGTGAAATGAGTGATGATGACTGTTCAGATCTCGTAAGCGCACGGCTGCCTGTGACAATTCTAACTGGTTTTTTAGGTAGTGGCAAGACGACACTACTGCACTATGTTCTTTCCGCAGATCACAGCCTTCGTATTGCTGTCATTATCAACGAGTTCGACTTTGGCAAGAGTATAGAGAAAGGTTTGACACTCAAAAGCGCACAGAAACCTGACGATGAGTGGCTGGAGCTTAACAACGGCTGCATGTGTTGCACAGCTCAGACGCAAACCGTCAAGGCACTCGAGGGCCTCATGCAGTCGAAAGGAACGTCTGACCTACTCCTAATCGATGCTTCAGGTTTGGTCTATCCAACCCCAGTTGCTCCCATGTTCTGGCAAGACGAGTCCCTATGCGGATCTCTGTATTTCTCTGGCTTCATCACTGTCGTGGAAGCGAAAAACCTCTGCAAGTATCTGAACGGCCCCGACGCGTCAGCGGAGGCAACGCTCCAGCTACTTATGGCCGATCATGTTGTGCTCAACAAGTGTAGCATCGCTACCGAGGAGGCGCACGGTGCCACTCTCGCCGCTGTAAAGCAAATAAATCCTGTTTTCCAGGTTGTATGCTCTTCCTTCTCCAGGCTAGAAAAACTCCGTGACATTCTGATGCTCAACGCAACCCGACAAGTAACGGAGCTTTCCCATCTTCACGCCCTCGTACCGTCTAGCATTACCGCTGTCTCGCTTGAATTTTTTGAACATTCTAGTCTTCTTGCCATGCACAGTCTTAAGGATATGGATATTATATGCAGGGGCATGCTGTACAGCGACAACGATCCCCCATTTGAGGTGGCGGGCTGTAAGTCGTTTCTGTGGATTAAGACGGAGGATCAGTACGCGCCTGCGCAGCTTCAAACAATTCCAGAATTGTTTGATGTCACGTTAATGGAAGGTCTAACTGTGCCTTTAGGCTGCTCGCGTGCACTTATCCTCGGGAAACAGCTCGATCGGGATGTCTTGAGGAGTATCTTCTTGCGATACGTTATGGGCAGCGCAGAAACGAGGGCAACGACATCCGCGACGTTGGATGCCACAGCAGGCTCCTGTCGAGGTGTTCAATAGCCCAACTTTGTCCTCACTAAAGGCCGACTGTGCTCTATTTTCTGTGCTGCTACCGCTGCAGAACGACATTCCGATTACTAACAATAGATCCAATAACGATATTGGCTGCGAAAATAAATATAGAATTGCAAAAAAGTGCCAATTCGCTCCTTATATTTTGTCTCCAACCCATTCCTGCAGTACACAGAAAAGGTGATGGAGGAGAAGTTTCTCAGGTTGCGTGCCGAGCGCGAGGGGGCGCATCAGCAAAAGGCCGCAGAACCGTCCGACAATGCCCTGGAACGACTTCGCTTCGAAGAAAAAACTAGGTGTCCAGAGGAAGTCATCACCGAGCAGCTCTCCGATGGCGATGCACGTGCTCCACAGGGCACGCTTAATGTGTTAAAGGGGAAGGTACAGGACGCCACTCACAATACTATTCTAACAGCTTTCGAAATGGCCAGGTCAAATACCCCCCTTTCACGGCTTCAGGAACTGATCAATGCGAAGGGTGAAAGGGAGCAGGGACGCAAGACGTTCAAGTTTTCAGCTTCCTCCAAGGTATGCTGCGCTACGGTCGCTGATGCGTCTGTTGGTGTAACAGCCGCACAAGGTCAGGAGGAGGTTCTGGGATGTCGCGACAATGTCTTTGGGAACGCGCGCAAGAGGGATTTTTTTTCAGCCAGTCGAAGGCACTATTTTCGTGCAATTGCAGGGAGTGCGGGGTATTTGTGCTTCCAGTGTTTGGCTCCGTCTTCATTTCGGATTATGCACAGTGCACCATTTATGTGGCCTGCCAACAGCTGCGATTGAAGAACTGCACTGACATTAATGTCTATGTTTCCTGCTCTCCTAGACCAATCATTGTGTACTGCAAGGAAATGCGTTTCGGGTCGCATAGTTGCTGGGTGGACCTCTTGAACTCCACTGTCGGTGGGCACCGTTACGGCAGTCATGAGGAATGGATGAAGCACGTTGGTGAAATGCGTGACCCTGAGCGGGCAGCGGATATGCACAAGTCGGTAGATGATTTTCAGCGGCTGCGGAAAAAACCCAGACCAAATTGGTGCGTCCTCAAGCCTGAAGAGCAGGCGGTGTGCACGCAGCCTTTTATTCAGGAGGGCCATTCGGAGATGTGAAGGCGCGGAAAAGGAGGGCTACGCATAAACCCGTTTGTGTAGCTCAAGTTCCTTCCGCCGTTGGCGTTGATTTACCTCTGTTTTCCTGGCAGCACACGCCTTCACATCAGGGTTTTTTTATGTTGCCATCCTAACCCCTCCATTACCCACGTTTCATTTTATTTACCCGACCATATCTGCAACCGCCTCGTGTATGTTTTCTTCTTGATTGAATTATTGACTCGAACTCTGTTTCGTGCTAACGAAGGTGTTTTATTGGTAAAGTATTAGTCAAGAAGGGCGCACAAAAACAGAAGAACTGACACCGGCACAATGCATCGTAACAATAATGCGGCGCGCAAGATTTCACAGGAAGGCAATCGTTATTGTATGGACTGTGGTATGCGCGGAGCGAATTATGTCGTAGTTTACTTTTATATATTTTTTGCCCTACATGTGCCGCCCTGCACCGTTCGGACCAACAGAAGGTGAAGGGTATCAGCACGAACAAGTTTACCGACGAGGAGGTCGCATGTCTTAGGATCGGTGCCAACGACAGAGCATCGGCGGTGTGGCTGAAAAGGTATACCAGGGACAAACAGTCCCATAAAAATGGCACTGCTGTAAGTGATTTCATTACGGCCGTCTTTGCCAGAGCGGAGTATGTGAGTGAGGAGGAGTATGAGAAACTTCAAGGGGACATATTGCAGGCCATAACTGGCTCTTTTACAACAGCGGACAGCGTACCTACAGCTAACCCAGACGCACCAGATATTTTCTGCCTTTCGACTGCTCAGGCGCAGGAGCAGTCGACCCACAAAGAGGCAAAGGAGGAAGACCTGTTTAGTGCCTTCCGAGCCGCCGCCCCACTTTCCAACGGCACGACACAGACAGTGGGTGCACCAAATACAAGAAAGCCAGAAGTGTCTGTGGATGAGCTATTCAGTTCCATTCCCTCATGTCCTACACAAACAACTGCAACGCCGCAGTTGGCTACCGGCATTGCGGGCACGCAGAACCAGTTCCACACTTCTGCGTCTTCAGCTATGCCAATGCAACAGCACACAATGACGGCCCCGTCTACGATGTCCGTAGGTATGAGTGCAGTACAAGGCGGGTTCACAGGAATGACGGTTCCCTCCCCTTATGGAATGCAGCCGCAGCAACCGGTGCCGTTCCAGCCCACCGCCCCAGTCGGTTGCGTGGGCGCCCCGGAGACGCTGTTCTCGGACATGGCCCAAACCACCTCTGCCCCTCAACATTTTGCGGGGTTTTCAACACAGCCAACACAGGGGGGAATATTAACTCCCTTCAAACGCCCGGAGCGCCTGCAAGCACAGGGCCAAAGAGGCCAGTTGGAAGTGCACCGATTGACGTTTTTGCAGCTTCAGATCTGTTTATGAACAAGCGACAAGCACCTTTTATTATCACTCACTTGCTTATCCTTCTATTATTCAACGCTGCGCTTATACACCGTATTCCTCTTAAATTATCTACTAATAGGACGAGTGCTGACTTTCCGATATTGAGACTTGCATGGACTCACTTTTCAGTGAGTGAGTTTACTACTTCCTTCGCCTTTCTTGCTTGTAGGACAGTGCTGTATGATCCTATGCTTCACACGTTTTCCACCGGTTTGCGAGTCCCAGCCCACTCTCAACATTTTTTTGCGACACATTTTTCGTCTTACGGTAAGTGTCTAGACCCAAGAGAGCGAAAAGGAGGGGCCCAATGACAAGCATCATAGGAAGAGCGTGGACATGCCAGACTTTTACTAACTTTACACACTTGAGCAGGACCTCAAGTCAGACCAGCCCGTTGGTTGCGACAAGCCGGGACTCCAAATAATTCATAGTACCACCGAACCTGCTGATTTCCCAGTCATCTAACGGCATGCCGAGCGCTCTGTGGCTTCTCCACCGCCCAGACAGTGTGTTGGGAATAGTGGTGAGCCCACAGTCGGATGGGCCATGTTCCCTGTCCTGTGATGCTGCGGGCCACACCGACCAAAGAATGCGAAGAGTAGTACGACACCTTGGTCCTCTTCCCTTTCGGACGACAGGCACTGTGCCGGTTGGGATGCCCGTGGTGGTTCACAAGAATCATCTTATCGGTTGGTGTCTTGACGGTGCTGCCGAGCCGCTCTACGCGCACACTTTGAGCCAGCTGGCGCGGCTCAGGTCAAAGCGACTTAAAACGTTATTTCCATCAAACGCAATCATCTGTAGAACGTATTATGAATGGGACAGCTGGAGGGAGGCGTCGATGGAGCCCGGCTGGTCGTGGTATCAAGCCGACGAAGAGGTAGCGAATGGCATCTTAGACGGTCGAATGATGTTCGATGATCTCCGCGTCTCGACCACTGAAGTGACATAGAGTAGACGAACGAAAATACATAGATGCACCACACGGGACAAACGTTCAGTGGCAGGCCTATATAGAAGTACTGAGAGTTTATTATGCATTCTCTAACATAATTTTGTCCTTGCCTGCACGCTCCTTGTGTGAAAGTTTAAGAGCCATACGCCCACGTAGATCCCCACTCTTCTTTTCTTAATTGTGCTTCCCAACCACTCAAACTTGGATTAACTTTGACTATTGCTTTGTCGCTTTTTGTGCTTCTTTGCTTTCACTCGAACACTTTTTGTTGTATTCCCTGGTTTACCTGATCTCAATATATATACGCCCTGTCGTTATTGTTGTGTAGCGTTAGTCTTCCTTTACAGGAATTACATCGCCAAATGTTGCGTCAAACAGGAACGTTGCTGACTTCCTTTGGGGGCGTCTTTATGGATGTTGCTATCGGACTGCGATCTACACGAAGAATTGAGTTCAAGCTATTCACTCGCAAGTGTCCGGAGGCCACTGAGAATTTTACCAAGTTGTGCACCGGTGAAAATGTCTTGCCGCTCATACCAAGTACCTCCGGCCTCGGAGACCCGTCGTTCGCAGACCAGTTTCTCCCGCAACTCACATACAAGAACTCCATTTTTCACCACGTGGTGAAGGGCTACCTCACTCAGGACGGGGACATCACACCAGGCCCCGGAACCGGTCAGCTGTCCATATATGCCGAAACGTTTGCTTTCCTAGACGAGGTTGCTGTCTCGGTATTCGACAGGCATGGCCTTGTTGGTACGGGGAATAGCGCTCCACATCTGAACGGTTCTCAGTTCTTCATCCTGACGGACAATGGGGTATCCCATCTAAATGGGACGTGCATTTGCTTTGGCTGCATTGGAAATGGTTATGATGTTGTTCAAGCTATCGAACAGCTACAGCTGGGGCTATCGGGGTTTCCGTCAGAACGAGTGGGAATTGTAGACTGCAGCGTGCTGAACTAAATGGTGCAGACAAACAGGTGAGATATGCTGGTTAATATCCTCTGCGTATGGTAGTGTCGATGGGAGGCAGTGAATATCAGTGACGTACGCGGGAGTGTGTGCAACAACATTAGTTCCAAACACTTCCTCTATATCTTCGCAGCTCTGATTACGGCGTACTTTTTGCACTGGCATCGGTATTCTCAAAAGCGCCTCTATTTTATCTTCTTTTTATACACTTTCCCATCGTTTATCTGGCTTTCACTTCGCCACCGCAACTCTCCAACGGATCCTGTAGTCGTCGAGCGCTACTTCCTTTCTCTTTCTTTCATTCAGATGCTTACAGACAAGCTCCTATGTGTAATGATGAAAAGCCACGAGAACTGGATGAAGTACTCTCCAGGTACGCTCCTTGGCAACTGGTACGAGGACATGCGTGTACGCGAGGACAAGGTTAAGTTTTACCGAAACCAGCAGTGCGCTAGTGGAGACATGCGAGCCACAACTGCTTCCGATGCGTCGTGTATCACTGACAACACCTGTCTTGGAGAGTGGGGTGATGTGGTTATACATGACCAGCCGCTGCAGCTTATCAATGTAGCGAGCGAGGCCGCCCTTGCACTAGACCCAAAGTGGTCCCTCTCCTATACTTCGCTCCACCAATGCCTCGTGACAGCAGCGGACTTTGCCAGTCCACAAATTCGCACTACGCGGGTTCTATATAAGGCCAATGACGAAGATAATATTGCCTACAAGGAGCAGCTAAAGGAGGGCGACGTTCTACATTTTGGCCAACACATACGTATTGCCAATGAGGACTCGCATCCTGGTGGCTTCTTTTATTTGCACTCGAGCATTCGAGACCTGGGCCATGTAGGGAGTCAGCCATTGATTGCGTCGCAAGGCGCGTGGAAGGACAGCATTTTTGTGGTGGCCAAGCCTGGAGAAAGGCGCGCGGACATCCGCGGTGGAGGACCAGTGGGCATTGGAGAACCATTCGTTCTCTACCATGCTGCAACAAGCCAGCCACCGCGGTGCACTATGAAACCGCAGAAAACTTCACTTGACTTCGAGCTGGAGGTAATTTGCTCGTTTGCGGGTGACAACTTCTCCAGGTCGATCGCTGCAGTGACAAACCGCCCAGAAAAACTCTTTGTTATCGGCACGGAAACGCGCAGGGCACGTACAAACTTGACTGTGGCATCATTGCGCAGTCGGACGGAGCGGTGCGAGTGGAACGCCACGTCTATGAGCTGTGGTTCGGGATTGGACATTCTCATGTCTCGTATACGACAAGGCGCTCTTCACTTTGGTGGGCGCCTTGGCTTCAAAGTTGTATCAAAGGCCCTGAAGGTGGCCTGCAGGGAACAACGGACCACCCTCGTTGATCGGCAGAAGCTTCTGAGCAGTTTCCGCCTTATGGGCGTCAGCATTCAGCCTATTGACTTGGATGTCACTTTTAAAAGATTTGACCACGATGGAAATGGCCTCATTTGCGCTCAAGAATTCCTGCGTGCCTTGCGGGAGGACATTCCATCAAATAGACTGCCAGCGGTCGTTACTGCCTTCCAGAAGCTAACTGTTGAGGGTGTGGGCTCTGTGGACTACAAGGACATGCTGAATATGTTTAAGCATAACGCCACACACCACCCCGATGTTTCTGATGGTACTCTGACCTGCGAAAGGGTTATTTCTGAGTTTGTTAACTGTTGGCCCGACATGAATGACACGACAACGGTAAAGCTGGATGACTTCGTGGCGTACTGGACGGACATTTCCCCCGCTATCGAGACCCACGAACGGTTTTTAGTTATGCTGGAGAACTGTTGTCGTATACCCGAAACAGGCGACTATAAAAGAAGCCTCTCTCATACTCAGGTTCGCTGGTTTGGTCAAATGACGCCACGCAAACTGTTTCTATACGGCGATAGCTGGCACTCGATAATCGCGAGGTGGTGGTACCCTCGAAACACCCATTTTTAGCTAAAAGGGCGGGGTGTTTGCATGAATGATGTGGGGGATGTAGAAAAAAGAGAAGTTCGAGGAGCGACGAGGGTGGAAAAGGTGGGAATGTCTTTACTGCGTGCTTGCTAGTTGCGTAGAGTGTGTAAATGGCTGCCATGGAAACGAGAGATGGGACGGAGTGCAGCTGTAAAGCTACACACCTGCTTAAGGAAGCGGTGCAACGAACCACCGGCCTCTGTCCCGAAAGGATTACTTTTACACCTTTTGTCTTTTAGAGATGCACGCTTTGCCACATGGTTTCCCCACATGTATTCAAGCCACAATATTTTTGATGACAGGCGACTCCTTGTGTTGTTTTTGTGCGCCCGCTAACGGGCTTTGTGTGTCCTGTTTATTCCTTTAACCAAATAGGCCGGACCCCTCACACATAACTGTATTTTAGCGACAAAAAACGTATGCAAGTGGAATGCAATGGTGCGCCCCATAAAGTGGATTTTTGTGAGCCCACTGTGTCACTGGAGCATCTCAGTGGCGACAGCGAGGTGAAAGCCACGCTAAACAACTTTGCTTTTTCGGAGAGCACACAGGTACTATGCTCCAGGCACGACCCGTGCTCGCCAAAGCTTGTCGTGGGTCAAAAAACGTTTTTAATGCGTTTTGTAAGTCTGGAACACAGAGAGAATTTCATCCAAAAGGTGCAGAGTTGTGCCAGTGAGTCAGGTGGCACGGAGAAGTGGGTTGCCTCCAGCATTTTTCATGGCGCTGTTGATCTAGGAATACTCACTGAATCTGAACTTGAAATCCTGACGAGCGAAGAGCTCCAGTGCGGAGTCGTGATGGCCTTTGATGCGATTGGCTCTCTTGTGGACCCAGTTACATTTAGGCTCCGCCCAATCACGGAACAATTAATAAACGATATTTTCCGGCAGATACCGGTCCTCGCCAAGATACTTGAGCGGAACGTGACGGATGAAGAAACGATGCAGCAGTTTTTGGAGGCGGTGGTGCGGAAGTACTTTTGCTTCTCACGCACATTTCTCGAGGATGAGGTGCATGCGCTCGAGGAAAAGGAAGGGGGAGGCACCACATCCTCACCGGCTGCAGGGCCAGAGACACTGACAGACATTAACGTAGCCTCGGGCCAGGCGCTGCCAAAGGTCAGGTCACAAACAACAGAGGTGTGCTCCCTTACCCCGTCGCGTGTGTTGGACGATAGCGCCCCGCAATTGATGCCGCACATTGGCCTCTTTCGAGGTCGCCCGCTGCCCCTGCCATACGCTGCAGCGGAAAAACCGTGCGCTGTGCAGCCTCCCCTTGCGCACGTGGCAGTGAGCGAGCCACCTCCCGTTTCCCGCTCTCTGCCGAAAGAAAGTGCTAGCAGGGAAGTTCTAGAGCTATTAAAAAGATTTTGGAGTAGTGACGCGAATCAAAAGAAGGCACTGCGATCAAAATTCGATGATTTGAAAAAAAAAAAAAAGAACTCTAAAAGTATTTTACAAAAATGGTGCTTGCAGCGTGTCGATTTTTTTCTGGAGGAGTTGGGCAACAAGCGGGACAGATGAGTGCCCCCGATGAAGCAGAGCCTGAAATTCCAGAACTGGACCATCACTGTTAGTTTTGAGAATAAAGAACAACAGTGGGAGAAAAAAGTGCAATTTTTGGTGTGCGATTATGTTTGGGTGTTAGAAATACCCACCGGCCGCATGCGAGTAGGCGCTCTTGCTGTTTTACATTTTGCTGTTCTTGTCTTTTGTCATTTTTATAGTTTTCAATGCCGTGGCTACGTTTGTTTGGGAGCTGAAATGCCCTAAGTACGCGCTACAGTTTGTAATTTGTTGGCGCCAGCTGAAGGGGGCAACGGAATTTTCCGCCGTGGCACGGCTCGCATGTGCTCTCCAACATAAGGCATGTGGCTACTTTGCTTGTCTTTTTGTGCCACAAGCAGTGGTTCGATGCATCCCATCCATTGCCATATTGATGCTGTTCGACACTCTGCCTTTAGTGCGCCGATTGGTTGCTCTGGGACGGCACTTCTTGTGTAAAGCAAGCAAATGAGCACTTCATCTGCCGTGCTCACCATATTTGTGACGTGTCGCTGTTTGATTTGGTACTATTAACAATCGATCGTTAAGGTGGAGAATGGTGTGTGTGCGATGATGATGGCCTTTATACACTCAACTTAAGCTGTAAAACTGGCTTTTCCCCTCGAATTACCGCTGGCAAAGGTGCAGCCGGTCCATCTCTGCTCCAAACTTATTCGAAGTTGCGCACATATGCGTGTCCTGATGCACCGCACATGTCGTTGTCGAATAGAGGCTGTTAATAAATGCCTGTGCCTTGCTTCACACTTCTGTTCATATCTTGTTCATTTCATTTCTTTTCCACCTTTTAGTTCTGTGCCACTTTGTGCTATAAAAGCTCCCTTTATTGTAAGTGTTAGCTACCAGAGGCTTCAAGATGACTGAGGAGCGCCAAATTCAGAGCATGATTGACTTTATTGAGCGTGAGGCCCAGGAGAAGGCGGATGAGCTCAACTCTGCGGCCCAGGAGGAGTACGACGTGGAGAAGATGCGCCTTGTAGAGGCGGAGAAAGTAAAGGCGCGTGCAACCGGGGAAAAAAAAATTAAGCAGGTGGACGTTGACCGGCGTGTTGCTCGTGCCAACTTCTCGAAGATACAGCGGCTTCGCATCATGGAGGAGCAGTCCAAAATAGTTGACCAGCTGAAGGAGAATGTCAAGAAAAAGCTGCTTACCTTCGTCAAGGACACCAGGCGGTACAGCGAACTGCTTGTCAAACTTATCCACGAGGCGTTGCTCGCAGTACGCGCCAACGCCGTTATTCATGTGTGTAAAGATGATGAGAGCCTGGTGAAGAACATGCTTAGCGACTTGAAGAAATGGTATGAAGACAAGTTGGGAACGCCAACGTCCATCACGTTAAGCAAAGATTATCTCAGTGGTGAAGAGGCATGGGGTGGGGTGCTCGTCAAATCTGAGGATGGGCACATTGTTTCCAACTGGGCACTGTCTAGAAGGATGCGTAAATCCCTAATCGACCATGTGCCGAGCATCCGCTACTACCTTTTCGACTCTAGTTATTCCTTTTAACAATATTTCGAATTACCTCCATGTTGTCCGTTTCCTCATCAAGCAAAAAACAAACAGACAAACAAAAACAATAAAAGGGAAAAAGGACAAGAAAATAAAAGAGGAAGAACTCAAAAAACAGCAACAAGAAAAACAAAAACAAGAACAGCTCGACGTAAAGTTTCATTCTGTTTTACTTGTTGTTATTATTTTCCCACACCTTAGTTGCTGTGTAATTGCTAGTGGTGCGAGAGCAGTTAGTGTGGTAGGAAATAGAAATGAATAAGGTGAATTCTGCTTGTCAAACGCGGAGGTAATGGGATGCGACAAAGAAAGAAGAAAATTTCGAGAGGTCCCACAAAGAAAAAGAGGACTTCTTAAAATAGAACGGTATTTGAACTGTTTGACGCTCTTTTATTATTTTCTTTCTTTCTTGTTTTTTTGCGCATTTGTGAACGAGTTAAGTGACTGCCTTTGAGTTCAATTTTCAGATTCCGTTCACAAGAAGAAAGGGATAAAACAGCAACTAAATGTACCAAAATCTTATCCGTCGCCCAACTGGGGTGAGGACGCTTGCCATATCTGAAACCACTAGCTTGTTGTGTAAGGGAATTATTCGCCTTTCTACTCCCCACACTTCTATGCGTGGTGCACCTGCGGCTAAAATATACAGTTCTTGAGCGGTTAGTATGGAGGGAGACGAGGAGGAATGTAAATTAGACATAAAAGACCTGGGTCAAGGGCTGGAGCAGCTGCAGAGCGCCTGGAATCAGTTTCAACGCTCCTGTCCCCCCGCTTCGCCGCCAAAGAACAGGTCCACCCTCCAAGGTGGCCCTTCCCCACAGTCTCCAGGATCCAAGTCTTTACGACATGCGCACTGGTGTGGGGAGAGTAACCGCGAAGCTGAGGGCAAACAACAGGCGTTGGAGTCGACAACGCCTCTTATAACACGAGATGGTGGCTGGACAGCTTTAGCTACCGAGTTGCAGGTTGTGGGCGCTGTGGCAGAACGGCTCCCGCCACTCGACGGGGCGATGTTAACAGGTCCAACGCACACGTGTCATAGTTGCGGTTACAACAAAGCAAATATAACTGCACATTTCTGCTTCAACTGTGGTAGCCGGCTTTAGTCACGTATCATTCCGTGCAAATCGGAAGCCAGTTCCACACTCGCGTTATTCAGCATTCAAATTACTACGTCAGTTGTGCCTCTCCTTCATATCTTAGTGCACTCGGCTCCTGCGTTCTGGAAATGTGCTCTACTTGTATATGCATTCTTTGCTAATTTTACGCGCCTCTGGGTCTTTATGGGAAGTACTTCTTTCTGTCTCTTCTATCTCTTACACAATGTAAGTCGTTGCTTCACTCTGCTTGTGCACTGGTTCTTTGTCCAGAGTTTCGTTTTCCACAAAATATCAGTTGATCCTGCACGCTTCTTTTCTACACAGATCAGGCAATCTATACAAGACAACAGAGAAAGGTAACCTGTAAAGGAAGACAGTGAACCAACACGCCCACATATACCAGCGTGAGGAGTAAGGCACAGAAACAAATTTGTTTGGTATCAGTTTTTTAACCACCGAGCGCTTACACCATGCAACAAAGCAAAGAAATTGTTCGAGACATCAAGTCTGCGGTCAAACATGAACAGGAGTTTCAGAACTCGCCCACCCAGCACGGGGTCACTGTTCTTGATGCGTACAGCTCCGATTGGAGACAGAGCAAGGCTCTATCTGAAACATTCAGGTGCCTATATACCGATGCAGGAGACCAAATATACTTCCGCTTCCTCTCAGTGGAATGCAATGCCGTTTTAGACAGCCTTGCGCAAGCGGAGGAGCAGCAAGCCCCCTGTCTCGCTCCGGGTGAGGAGGCTTGTCCGGATGCGCTCTCAGTGTTTTGGAAAAGCATTCTGGAAGGGCGTCGCGGTAAGCCCAAGTCATACTTTGTTTTATACAAGGAGGGGATCATGGGCACTTCAATCGAAGCCATCAATATGCCCAAGATAATAAAATGCGTCAACTATCTCTGCAATCCTCAGACACCAGCAAAGGACCGGACGTCGAACGAGGGCCTGCTCGACTTTTGGATGCGCTACTTTATTGCCTCTGAAAGCGAAGTTTTCTGGGATTCCTTTCTTCGCGCTGTACTTGGTCATACCTCGGCGAATCGACCACTGACAGAAAGGCAAAGCAGTGCTCTTGCGGAAACCATCGGTGCTTGCAGTGGTAAGGTGAGCATAGATGCCATTGAAAAGTGGATGGGGGCACGCACACTGGAAGAGAGTCTTGCTGAGTTGTTTGCATTCCTCAAGCCTGAGAGCATCTCGCCTGTTTCCTCAGACCAGAAGTGCTTGTCAATTGTCGGAGAGGGCTCCGACGTGGAAGGCAGTGTGGGGCGCGAGAATCTCATGAATGTGCTACGAACAAACCGCGATGTCAGCGTCAGATGGAAGGTAGAACTATGGAACATCTTAATGTCTGTGGAACTGCAGTGCCCGGTTGAAAAGAGTCTTTTGTTTCAGAGATGTGAAGATGGCGAGCGGGCCGCCATGGAGACGCTTGACCGCGTCATTGATCTGGTGACTGTGAGGGCATATTTGCAAAGTCGTGGGGTATCCATAGAAGACATCAATGTTCTCTCCCGCGCGGCTTCTGAGAAAATCCCATCGGAAGGTCCAACCTACGGCAAACTTGCTCTGATACTCCTCTCCTTCGATGAACCCATGTGCGAAAGGCTTGTGAGCTTCAGTTTGGGCACTACCGGGGGGCGTTCATGTGCTGATCTCCTACAGAACAATCTTGCACTTGCCTGTGCTGTCGCCTGTTTATGTAGGCGAAAGGAGCAGACTAGTGCCAGAACGTTGTGCTATTGCGGTGATGAGAGCGATGTTGCGGGTAGCGAGGGCTTGTCAGAAGAAAACAATGTTGTTCTGCCACCATTTGCTTTGTTTTCTTGTAATGCTGTAGAGGGGAGTGCACTAACAGTGGCCGTTCATGGCCTACAGGAAGCAATTTGGTTCGCATCCGAATGGTCCGCGCGGGGTTCTGACGTGTTTCTTCCGTGGTACACCACTTTCCTTGTGAAGGAGCGCTCAGAGTCTCATGTTGTCCTAAAGTTTGTGGTTACTGTTCAAAACGTGAACTTCAGCGAGAATGTTGAGCGCTGCGCCCATATCGTTCTTGAAGATGAAACGAAGTTGGACAAAGGAGCGGATGTGGTAACTCTTCTTGAACGGTCCCTGGGTCTTGGCCACGAGGTCTCTCTTGCGTCACTTAATGTTCAAAGCAACGAACCACCAGCAGGCGGTCAAAGCGAACAACTCGCTCCGCCAACACCAGCGGACAGCAAGGGAGAAAATAATACTCCACAGCCAATCCCCACTGAGGAAGATGACGAGTATTCAGATGACTATGCGAATGAATCGCCTGTAGAGGAGGCCGTTACTGAACGTGCAAACGACGGCACGCCAGAGGCTGCTAGCGACATGGATGCCGATACTGGTGCATAGTGCCGCGATTTCGGCGTTCAGGAGTGTTTAGAAACGGCGTACCACCGTCAACCGCCTGATCACACATCATTGAAAATGCGTCGGGATACACTCACATGTTGTGGAGGTGAATGGGGAGCATAGGTACATTAAGTGAGGTAAAAAGCGGTCCTATTTTAGATTGTCTTGTAAGCGATAGGCCTAGTAGAAACTAATGTAGAGTGATGCCAAATACCGGAGATGGAGAGTAACCTGTTACACATACAAATAGATTCTTTGGCTGAAATGTTTTCATCTCAATTTACTTTGCCTTATTTTGTCCACCACCCGCCCTGCACCAACTTCCCTGTCTTTTATTCATTTTATTCCACCTAAACCCTTCTCGCTTTGTCACGGGTTTAAAGTCGTCCTGAAGAATCTTCTCATTTCCACATGCCATGGATATGAGCTCGCAAACCAGTGCCTTTCAACACCACACTTTTGCCGTTCTATTCCATTTTAACTACATAATGCTTAACATTTACAACATTATTATTGTTATTGTTATTATTTCCGTTATTACTGACTGATGCGCAGAAGGAGATGAGGGTCTTCTTCCTGGGGAGTCGCGGCTACAACGATGTGTTGTGCCTGCAAGAAGACATATTTAAAAGAAAAATCGATCGGCAAATGAGCCGTATTCGAGGGGACAGTGAAGTGCCTCTCGTTCCTGACACAGTGCGGTTGGTCGAGCACTCAGTGCCGGGCTTCACAGTTGGTCGCCGTGACACGCGAGACGGCATCCGAGCGAACTGCGTCACGGAAGTGGTTAGCACCAGGCGGGGCGGCGGTGTCACATTTCACGGGCCCGGTCAAGTGACAATGTACCCCATTGTAAACGTGCAGCTTCTGTTGAAGCTTTCAAGAGCAGCGAACAAGCCTCGCTCGCTTATTGAATGGTTTAGTGCCGTGTTGGAGCAGGCGATGATTGATGTCGCACAGCACTACGGCGTCCCAACGCATCGCGGCAGAGTTGGCGTGTGGTAAGATCAGTGTTTGGACGTCGCACCGCGCAAGTTGGGTTTTATTGGCCTTCAACTGGGCAATTGGGTGTCGATGCACGGCGCAGGATTTAATGTGTGCAATGATCTACGCTACTTTGACGACATTGTCATGTGTGAGATGCCGGGGGAGACGGCGACGTCGCTAGTCGAGGAAATGGGATTGCGGCGCATTGGCGGGGAAGCGCCTACGGCAGGCGACGTTGCACCGCTCCTGTTCAAGCGGCTTGTTTCGAACATTTACCAGGATGGTGGTTCCTCACTTCCAGTGATCTTTGACCTCTCAGAAGACGATGGTTGGGATCTCCATAGCCACTACGGTGTCGATTGACTGAATTCCTTACTCACTGGTTGTGTGCCACAAGACGTGTGGATGTGTTTGCGGGTTCGAGGATGTGCACATGACGATCAGAATGGTCCAGTGGCTAGCCGGAATCTTTTAGTAGTCATTGGCATAAGACAAGGCCTTCAACCGGAGTTGCTTCCGGTTCCGCACTCAAAGCGTGAGACGTCAAAAAAAGCGCTTTATGCTTTTCACTTGTTGCTGAGTAAAAAATCTCTTGCGTTTTTGAAGCTTTTGAAAAGCCGTTGGTGGTGTGCTGTCATTGAGACGAGTGTCATTAAGTGGTGCAACATGGTGTGTGTGTGTGTGTCGTCTCCATGACCTCCTCCACGATGCTTTGCGGACAACCTTAGGCGAGCAGACGCAAATGCATAATAATGAATTTGTGCACGCTAGAACGCCAAACAGCCTATTATACAAAAGTGTGCGTGTGTTTGCCCCCGTCGGCTGCCGCGGCTTGATATTTATTTACAGTGAATATAATGGTATGTCTTGAACTCCGCCACCAAAAGCTTACACGGGAATAATTTGTTCTTCCATATGTATGGCGAATGACTAACATCATTCCACCGGAAATGGAAGGGGTTTCAGTATGAAATATCCAAGCTGCACTTGCGTGCGCGCAGCATTAAATGTTTGAATATCAAGCGCCGTATAAACATGCTGCAAAGGGTCTCCAGGATACCCCGGCACTCGAGTTGTCCCTCTTGAGTGAGGATTTGGATCAGATGCGAATGGAAAACTGAGCGTCCGCTGACATAAATTCACAACAACTTTTAATGGAGCAAGATCCGTTGGTGTTGGCACCACTTGGCACTCTCGCGCTGTGTGCTGTGAATAGCTGGGGGCGGTGTGACGTGGTGTCAACCGAGCCCACTTCCTCTCCAGTTTCTTGTTGTGTTTTGCAGTGGCTCGATGGCAGGCCCTCAGTGAGTCAACTTCTCCATGAGAGGTGGTGGTTTAAAAATTTGAAGGAGCACTTTTACCGTGGGAGGACATGTTGTGAGCTCGTTATGGGCGATTGCCAGAGCCGTATTCCCTTCGACCAGATGGAGATTTTGAGTTCAATCACTGAGACTGCAAGCTGAGAGCGTGACTGAAAATATTGGTAGGCTCATATGAGGTGTACCTCGAGGACACAAACGACATTGTGCCACTTTTGAGCACGATAATCTTTTTTATAATATGGTGCAACACTTCATAGCATCGTTGAAAAGCAGTGAGGAAATTGCCATTCAAAATTTCTACATGATTGCCCCTTTGCTTGTTTTCGGTGTTCCGATGGGTATTTGTTCCATGTTCCATATTTTCGTAGCCATTAGTGGTGTCAGTCTTGTTACCCCGAAAAGTGCAGTGGATATTTTGGAACTGAAATTGGACAAGTCCAAACATCTCATTGAAGTGCCATCGTTGACCAGCTTGAAGTCAATAAAGGCAATACGGCGCAAGAATGCTTTAGTTGTGTCTGTTGCTTGCGCCTAATTTTTGCACTTGCACATCTTGATCTCACTGATTAGTTGGGCGACTCGTCCTCCGCAACTGCACAGTGACAGAAATCGCAACAACAGTGAGCGCAATACAAACAAGTGATACTCCTACAGAGAACTGCGAGTTTGGACGTTGCGATTGTTTGTTGGCTGGACAGTCGTGTTCAATACGTGTGACTAAGTGTGTTGATTCTGGAACATCTGTGCTTATTTGATCACGTTAGATGTTGCTACATGTCCTGCAATGGGGTGGCACGTCCGTGAAGAAAAATAATTGGCAGTACCAGCAACGAATTGGCGTGCACACACCATTGAGTGCTGTTTGCAGTTTAACGAAGGACAATTGCTCGTAAAGACTTTTTTACGCTTGCGACGATAAAGGATGGGTGAGACTATGCGGTGAGCATCTGTGTTAATACGCTTAAATCACTTAAAGGAGCTTTAAGCCACACGACAATGGCACAATCTTTTGGTGTTTTCATCGGGTGTTACTGTACAGCAGGTCAAGATCCCGCCGCTGAATCTGTGCGCTTTGACACAGAACGCACGGGTACACTTGCAACCCATCGAACGTTTCTGTGCCACTCTTACTCCATTTATCAGTTTATTTATGCTGTCTGTTCCTAAATGTACAAAAAGCCTGGTCCGCTTTTCATATTCGCAGTTTTTTCATTGTGCCTTCCGTTGCTGTTTTGTTTTACATTTTAACTTCTTACAATTTTAGGAACTCGGATTTGTGGTCAAAATGCGGCACGCTTCTGCAACTTGGTCTACACTCCTCGTTGTCGTGCTGGTTTTTGGCCCTGTAAGTTGTCATTCCTGAAACATTACGACTGGGAATTGTGATGGGAGTGTTACGGCTGTGAAGCAGTTAGTGTTATCGTTAGCTAAATCAGGGTCTATGAATCTGGAGCCGACTTGTCGACTACAGTTGAGGATGAATTAAATGTGCTCTTAAGCCTGCCCATCGATAAAATGAACGCTGCGCGACCACTTCTCGTGGGCCTTTTGGGTAAAAGAGAAGAGGTCGCATCTCTTATAAGTGGAGCATGGTGGCGCGGGCGACATTATTAAAAAAATTACGATGAACGCAACAGCTGTGCTAAGAGAATGGGAGTTGTATGGGGGACGGCTGAACGCAGCGCGCGCATCTGTCAACAAAACAAAGCCCACATTAGACGCTGGAAAGCAGGCGATACGGTGGGGAATGGGGGAAATGTACAATGGCCAAGAATCACTTACAATTGAGTTTCACTCGATGTTGGATGAAATGATGAGCGAGTGCAGTAAGTGCGGATGTGGAGAGACAAAAAGCGCGAGCTTGATTAATAATGCGGGGAAGCTCCCGACAAATTCCATCAGTGCGCTAAGGGAGTGAAGGACTAACCCAGTACGGTTGCTAGACGACTGTTTGGAAGCAAAGATGGGAAAAGGTTGCGGTTTGTTTCCCGCCTGAACTATAGAGCGGCCAAAGGCGTGGAGGACGGCAAGGTGAAGTCAGTTAATAAGACCCTGAAGGACCGATTTGTCGGTGACATCGTTTTCATGGAGGACGTAAATTCTGGAGTGCTGAAAGTCCAGATCCGCGCTGTGGTGAATGAAACGAAGACGGAGAGTGCTTTGAGAGCTGTCTTGGGGAAGTGGACTTTAGCGGCTTGCCAAAGGATTTAAAGCGTTATACAATTTCGAAACGGTGTCAATGTACTCAAAAAAAGCATGAAATGGAGTTGAAGTCAACGCTAATTGCTGAGGTAGTACGCTTGCGTGGTTTAGAGTCTAATATTGTGTGTGTCACTCGCAGTGTCAAGGGATTTTTGGAAAAAGGTGGCCTCTGTCACAAATTGGGTGGAGCATAGCGCTGCAGATGCCTTTATCGCGAACGCCATACGTTTTTTGGAGGAAACTAATGCCATTTTGGCCGAAAAGAAGAAAAATATTAATGAAGCGTAGTCACTAATAAACAGAATGAGTGTTTCCATTGAAATGGGATTGAGTCTGCTGAGCGGTAGCGTTGCTGCTGTCGTTGATGGTGGCGGTTTCGATGTTTCCCACAATTATTTTACGTGGGAACAGTCGATGGACAGCAGGGTGTCGACCAAACTTTACCACGAAGTGCAGCTTATGAATGTTAGTAAAGCTGTAGAAAGTAAAGTTGAATTTATTGAGGAAGAAGGTACAGCTCGGAGTAGTTCTACTGAGGCAGCATAGTCACTGCTGCAGCAAGCCATTCTTTTAGCTTCTAACGCTAAGCGCGACGTGAATGCTACAAGGGTGTCTGTTTTTAGGCAGAAGTATGGATTTCTGTGTAATTTGCGGGAGAGACTTTTCAAGGACCAATGCCGTGCGAAAAGTGTCATGTTGTTAGTGTGTGAAGTGTTCGGTAGCACGCCTCATGTTGTCCAGAAATACAAAGAAATTGACGAAAACACAAGTGCATTGCGAGATGCGAGCACAAAAGCGCGCTCAGAGGCCGAGTAAGACTTACAAAACAGTGCCCAGATGGGTCGTAGGTCCAGTCTATCGCTAAAAGGTGTACTTCTATCTGCTAATTTTCTAGAGAGCTCGTACACGAACACTATTCGACTGGAGAAGACATTTACGGCCACAAAACAATCTGTGTGGAAGGCGGAAGTGATGAGTGCAACCATGTAAATGACTGCCAAGGTGTCCGGCGTCGCTAAAATGGCGGCCAAAGCGCTTTTGGAATGCAGGAAGGAACTCACTCATTTTCAAATGCTGAACAGTGAAGTGCAAAGTGTGTTTAGCAAAGTTCGATTCACAGTTAACTACTCGATAAAAGTGGGCAACGAGGTCGTAACAGCACTAACAATGGCACTGAAAATGGAAGTGCTGATTCTCGCCTACGAACGAGAATTAGAATCAGTTATGACGATGGCCTCCTCGCGATTGAATATGTTATAAAGAACTGAAGGTGCGGTGAGGGCCGGAAAGCGGGGGCTTGAACCTTCAATCACCAGTTTTGATTACGAGGTTGGCGTGCTATTGCGGGATTGGAGCGCCTCTGAAGATTTTGAATTCGTAAACGGTGAGGCGCGCATGACAAATTTACTAAACGACACAGTCACAGTCGTTAAGAAAATCACTGAACAACGAGAAGTGAAAATTGGTGTGACTCTGGATGCTTTTCTGCATATTCGAGACGTTATTTCTGAGAAGCACAAGTAGCGAAGGGATCTGTTCGAAGCGACTCGAGCACAGTACGCGGGTCTGCGTGTGGAGCTACTTAAAGTGTCGATTGAAACAGGCGCCTCCTTGTTTGAAACGTTGAAATTAAAGAAATAAGAGCAATCGCCCTCTTATGCGTCAAATGAACTGCTGCAGGATGCAAGAGAAACTGTGGTGTGACACCCGCTTTACGTGCGGCTGTTCCATCCGTTTAACCGTAGCTAAGTGCCGCTAATTCCAATCTTAACCACACCTGGCCATTCGTTGCTGCCGCTGTGGTTTGTTGTATGTTGTTGATATACGAAAAAACCGGCACTTATTTGTACATTTTTATATGCACATTTTGAAAGGCGCGCGATGACCCATCAAGTAGCCGAGTAACATACACCTGGTGACGCCGTGGCGTTCCTGGTGGTTAAACGAATATTTATGAATCTATTGGTTGCTTATGCGACTAAATTCACAAAGCTGTGAGCCATTACGGAGTCAGTGCCATTTTGGGGAAGTCGTTTCATCTTTGTGCACTTGAACTCCGGCTCTGTCCTTGTAAATTGGCAATTGCTCACTTTTAACGCACCTTTGTATGCAAGGAAATTGGTCAGATAACTTTTCACGAAGGGTGCTTAATTCTCCGCAATGGGGCTGTAAAGAGACTAGGGCAGTTGTCACGGAAGTCCAAGGAAACATGTGCACTCATCTCGCGAGATTACATGAAGCAATTTCCACCATTGTTTAGCACTGACACGCTTTTATTTTTTATTTATTTTGAGCGGACGCTTTATTTACACCGAATCTAAAAGTTCTCGTTGTGTCGTTGGCGTACTATCACTGTTTATACAAAGTTACCGTGGTAAACAACTGCTTTTGTGTGGAGCGCCTTACATGACTTGCAGTCACAGGCAGTGTCCGTTGTATTGCCATCAATCCTGCATAATCGTGAAATGGCTCCTCATTGACTTCCGTGGGAGTTTGCCTTTGCTATGTTATTGGGTGTTGAATGCGGCGCTTTCGTGACATCTTGCCGACTGATAGCTGGAGTCAACAAAACTGACCTGAGGTGGATGGCCAAGTATGGGAATGTGCATCTTTCTTGCGCGCACAAGATAAGCATGGCACTTGTGCTATTCCACAGTGCTGCTGGATATTGCTTGTGTGTTGTATTAGAGTTTTTGTGTGTTGTAAAATGGACGCTGGTCTGTGTACTAGAATGGGCCATGATCTGACGCTTAAAAATCGTTTTACAGCCGTCTACAGTGAGGTGGGCGCTCGTTGCATTTTGCCGCCTTATTACGAAACGCTAGATGTATATACCGGTGGTGTTATCGACATGTGGCTTGTTAGTACCGTTCGCCGAACAAAGTGCACGTTTGTTGGCGTCATGCTCTCTAAAGAAGTGGCAAAGCGTGCCATTCTCTTTCAATTTTTTGCATTGACAGCATCGCTGTGAGTAAAAATAATGCAAAAGTAACGATGGTAACGCGACGGCTTTCCGTGTGCCGCTTTCAGTTGTTTCCGCAGTAAAAAATAGAGTTCTTCCCCTTTCAAAGATTACGCATTGAATGAATGAGGACCAGTCGCGAAGACGGATCAGTTTTGTTTTATTTCAACACAGTCATAAGTTGCGCATCGCTAATCCATAGGAAAGCATGTTGATTCACAAGAGTGTGGCTCGTGCTGCGTGCCTTAAACTAGCGCGTGCAATCGTCTGATTTCTTGTCCCGAGTGGCCACCAGTCAGTCGTGCGGACATGCGAGTGCACGCGTCGTGGTTGTTTTTGCTACGCAGTGTGCTTCACGAATGGGCGTTGCGGATGTGCACGGCATGCTGTGATTGAGTTGTGCGTTGTTTTGATCTCAAGATATATTTATTGCGTGGACAGAACAAAGAGGAAATATTACACGGACGCTGTAGCCGCATCGCTGTAGCTCGTGGGTGGCAAACGTGCATGTTCTGTGTCATCAGTTGTACGAAGCAGTTTCTCACAGAGAGCATCTGGAGTGAGTACTCCCTGTACATTTCCCTGACGCTTTCTTGTGCGGCGCTTCATTAGATACACTTCCGCTTGTGTTTGAGGGTCAAGTAAGTCATTACAGAACAGTGTTTTTTCCTATCTTCCACTTCTCTGTGTGAATTTGAACCGGCTTTCACTCCCTTGCTGCCTCAACACGTAGACTAGCATATTGCTATTACCGTTTCGAACCTGTTGACACGGTGCTGCGATGGGTAAACCCGTGTGCCTCTTTGTTGTAGTTTTGTGTCTTTTGGCGTGCAGCACCGACGTACTGTCGCTGGCAGACACCATCGGGCGGGACAGTGGCATTGCCATGGCGGCGTGCCAGATGGGGAGGGGTTACTTGCACGTGAAGAGCGTTTTCAGTGCCTTCGATCCGGTACTGGACAAAATGAAGGCAGCATCTGTGGAGCTGCAGGAAAGAGCAAATAAACTGCAAGCTTCTGAAGCCAGCGGTTCCACAGCACAGGTTGAGACGGGGCGGGCGTATGATAAAATTGCTGACGCCCATTGGAGGGTGCTGAATGCCCGCCGTGATATTAAGCGCTTTGACTCCAAAATTACCGAAGGGGAGTTCGACAACTACTTCTATTGGGGAGACGAGCTGGGCTTCCGAGATGCGTTTTTCAGATGCAGAACTGAGGTGAAGGAGCGTGTCCAAGTGATTGGGTACATGGAGTACATTGAAGATGCCTCCGCTGACTCGTATGGTCGGAAGGAGGGAAGGCGGAAGAATTCGGAAGATAAAAAAATGGACGTGGTGGGGCTCCTCTCCATTGAGCATGACAGAAGCTACGCGCTTGAGCGCGTTAGCAGAGACTTTAGGCATTTCATGGAGGAGATGCTCGTGAACTTTGGCACAGTGTTTTACTATCACCGTTTGGCCCGAACACAGCTTACTGTGGCCGAGTCCACGGTGGCCGCTATTGCTGGCAGAGTTCTCACAAAGAAGGCAGCCGAATGCGAGGAAGTGACTGCTGCACATGTGGCGCACAACGAACCTGATTCGAGGTACGTCCGTTGCGTGGAATTTCAGTCCAGAGTGAGGGAACTGCAAGCAAGGAAGATGCAGCAAAATCAAACGAGTAGGGCTACTTACCCGCGAGACGAGGCAGGCAGCGATGCGTCACAGGCACAAACACAGACACAGTCGCTGCCCGTCTCCTCGCCCTCTTCCACATTGCCGACTTCACCTTCGACGCTGTCAGCACCGGCGCCACCTCCTGCGATTTCTCAACAAAGTCGAGACGCTTTAATTCATGTGGACGGTAGTGACCTGGAGCTGATTGAGTTGGCGCTGGAGGAAAGTCCAAACACCGTAGTGAGATCCGGCGGTGTGGACACCTCAACGTTGGTAATAGCGTTTACCATCCCGCTAGCCATTCTGCTTGGATCGGTTCTGGTGTACATGGCGCTCCGTGTGCACAGATTGGCGAAGCAACCTGCCGCTTTGCCGTGAAAAGGGGTACGCCAAGTGGAATAAACTGAAATTGTCAACTCAGCCCGCATGCTGAGTGCTATTGGTGTCTGACTGTTATGTACCATACATTTGTGCGTAAACCCGCAGTAGCGCTGCAATTAGATGTTTAAACGTATTTTTGTTCTCTATTAAATGTATCTTGTAGACCACCTTGCTGTGTCGAAATGTTAGCGACGGCCTGATCTTTCCTCTCACCTTGTAGAGACCAGGCCCTAGCTTTTGTCAATTTCTAGAGAGTTTTAGAGTCATTTTCGTGGTAGAAATTTCCTTTGAAGTTTTACTTGTCCCTTCTGTGTTTTGTTTTTTTTTACTTGTCTAGTGGAATGGAACGCCACCACTCGCATGTTAGGAGTTTTTGCGGGCGCTGGAATGGGCTTTGCCGTCATTGCAGCAGTGCCTGTACCGCTCTGTTCGTTTATTCACCCATCAGTTTTTTTTTTTTTTTGATTAGTCGTCTTGTCGTATGACAGCAGTCCCTTCTTCCTTTCCATTGACGCGCCGAGCATCACTTCTCCCAACTAGCACAGCCTCTTTTTTGCACCAGTTGTTTGCTAGACAATACAGTACCGTAGATATGACACAATAATGATGTGATGACAGGGTCTGTTGCCAGTGGCAACTCTGCGTCAGAGAGTGTGGTGGCACTGGCGGCTATAGTGGATTATGCGCTCGGTGCGCTCTCTGAACAATACAAGTTGTTTCCGTGTCTTTAATAGATGGGCTATCGGCGCCCCAGTCGAAAGAGAATGTAACACGTGTAGTAAGAGACGCTGAGTAGATTTTGTGGGCTACACTTTTCACAATGGCGGACTATAAAAGATTTAAAGTTTTACCATGTAGAAAGACGCAGCGAGCGCTGCTACACGACGTGGCTTGATAGTCGCGCATTCCATCGCGGCATCGTCGAATGCACTAGAATGTGCGCCCTTGCGTTATCCCCTCGATCTTGTAGGCGATCTGAAGCGATTGGCGCGCGTTACAGTTCTTGTGCGCTTTCTCATCAGTGAAAGATTAATCCACATCAGTTCTGTCTGATCTGTTTCACCTTTCTCCGATGCACGCTCAGAAACAATCTCAGGGTGCGTGGTGCGTTTTCAGGCCGTCCACCAAAGAGGTCGAGGTAGTAGCTGTAGTAGTTGGCTGAGTTACACAGCTAACTATCAGAGTCTCCTTACAGACGCGGCTTTCATGTGTCTATTCAACCACGTGTATAGACACAAGTATTCCACTGCACTCCCTTCAAATGTCCGTAGACAGACAGCGTTGCCATTGATTTTCATGAGCGAATTACTCCAACAAATAAGAACAACAACGGGGAACTTGTTATGCCGTGTTTCAAGGACAACAAAAGAGAGGAGGAATAAGACAGTACATCTGCACTCCCGGTTCTCTTCTGTTAAGCAGAGTGCATCCACGTCGAACTGTGTCCAGTTTTTTCAATACATATTGAATGCTTTTCAAAGCTGCCCACTCGTGGTCGTAGACATCCATTCGCTTTGGCTTTGCTTAAATAAAGTGTCGACAAAATGAGCAAGCTACAAAAACAGAAAATTACGCCTGAATCTCCAGCCATGTAACCGCCTGTAAAAAAAAACGCTCACCTGGTGAATGTGTTCCAGGGCGACAATCAATCCCCTGCATATTAGTAAAATGTTACACGTACGAGGTAATCAGGCTAAGCGAAAGCACAGTCACACCCGCCACACGGTTGTTATGCCTTCTCACTGTGCTTAAAGTGAACTCGCTAAAGTGAACTCAATTCCCCCTTGCAAAACTTCCCCATCCATGGTCCTGATCAGCTTGCGCCACCGCACGCATAGCGTCGTTGTGTGCAGTGGCATTTTCACTCGTCTTCCGCGCATCTCATACAGTGTCATCACCGACCATTGCCAAACATAGGCGCAGTGGTGCGTGTCTCTCGCGCCTTCTTGTAACTGTGTTTCAGTTTTTTATGGGTACAGCTAACTACCATAAGCGACCACGCCTTTTTGCGCCCCATCATACAGGAAAGAAAAGTATCCGTGCGGTGTTCGGCATGGAAGGTCGTTGACTGATACATGAGTCAACGATCACAAATCCGAAGAAGCGGAAGTGCTACTTTCCGTAGTATTTAGAGGATCGACAAGCAACAAAATCATGATCAAAGATAAAATGGGTGTTACATCGATGCCAAGGAGTTGAAAATGTTGATAAAAAGTGCTATGGTACTAACAAAGCGTACCTAAATTCTCGAAATGTTTTGCATGAAGATAAAGTTTACACTGTTGACGCCGACCACCTCATCGTGGTGCCAGGGTCTGGTGCTCTGTCTAGGAGGAAGCCAACCGCCCGCACCATGCCCGGTCAGACAGGACTGTGGCGGGCAAGAGGCTGACGGCTACCAGAGAAGAAGTATGCAGCACCACCGGCGCTCTGGGCTGAATGAAGTTGTTCGAACACTTCCTTGCGCTTGCGGGTGTGCTACGTTAGATGCGCGGCGGCTTCTGCTGCTTCTCCGCGGGGACGTTGAGCGCAATCCTGGTCCTCAGATACGCGGAGCCCAGTGGAACTCTGGGCGCCTCTCCCAGGCGAAGCGCGTTGCTCCAGAGAGGAAGACTCATGAGGACATGGTTTTGTTTTGCCTCTTGCAGGAGGCGCACCTGGCTTCGGCAGAGTGTACCGCGCTAAAAACAGGCAGATACCAGGACGTGGGGCAGGCGAGGACGCCTCACGGGGGCAGGGTGGCGATTTTGGTTAGAGACGGAGTGGGTGTTGAGGTGGGCGTTCTAGATAACACGGATCCGGAGAGAGTGACAGTGACACTGAGGTTCTCAGCCAATGTGAGTCTCACGATCGCATCGGCGTACTTCCCCAGAAAGGCAAGCGTTTCCAGCGAGCCGCTGGAAACCTTACTGGGAGCACGCTGGCCATTGGTAGCAGGACCGGACGTGAGCTCACACCACGTGTTGTGGGATTCGTTGCGCCCGAGCGGCGATAGGGGAGAGTGCATAGTCGTCTGGTGCGTGCAGAACGGCCTGCCGATTGCCAATGCTGGATCGGCCGCCAGGCGACAGACGGGCACGGCAGCACTGTTGTCACTGGACATCGCGTTTTGCAGGGACTGCGAGGTCTCTGACTGGAAGTCCACGCTGAGCCCGCACAGCGATCATCACTGGATCGCGCTCGATGCGTTCGTGGGCACCAGCCTGAGCGCAATTGCTCCTCCCAAACACCCCCGTGCACCGCGCGCGCGGAACAAGGTGAGGCGCCAGGGTTTTAGAAAACTGAGTGACGATCCTATATTCCGAGGAATGAAGAGGTCAGCCACGGGCGTGGGCGCCCTGAACGAGGCGGTGGCGAGAGGCACCCGGATGGCCGCAAAGAGGACATTTCCCAAGGGCAATGGTGTGGTGCCGCCCTTTTGGCCGCCGAAGCTGACGAAGTTGAACAAGATGACTCAGGAGTGCAGGAACGAGAGGAAGCGGGATGTGCTGATTCGCTGGCGGAGGAAGGTGCTTACTGACACGGTGCTGGGTTGGTGGAAGGAGAATGTAGCGAAGCTGTTGGCCACGGATTCGGCGAGCTGGAATCTGGTGAAGTCGATATACGCGCCGCGGCCGCTGACGTCGCCGGTACTGGTTGTGGATGGCCATCCGCGGACCAAGCGCCAGCAGGCAAAAGCACTGGCCAACATGCACATGGCAAGGTCAACGAAGGCACCACATGCACCAGAAATGAGTATACCGAGCACCAGGCACAGCACGTTCAGACCCATCACCGAGGCAGAGCTGGACGTTGCGCTGCGTGAGCTGCCTTCCGGCACCGCGCCGGGCGATGATGAGATCCACTGCGAGGAGCTGAAGCAGCTGGGCAGGGCAGCAAAGAAGTATGTGGTGTGACTGTTTAACTTCAACTTGTGCCCGGGGCAGGTGCCAGCCAAGTGGAGGCACGGCATCATAGTACCGCCGCTGAAGCCTAACGAGCCAGCGAGCAGCATGGCGTCCTTTCGGCCGCCAAAGCTCACAAGGACGCTGTGCAAGCTGATGGAACACATTGTGGTGCGCCGCGTCAGATATTGCATCGAGGACAAGCTGCAGCCACAGCGGGGAGGATTCAGGCCGGCACGATAGACGCTGGACACACTCATGCGTGTGACGAGCGCTGTGCGGCGAAGGAAGGATGGCGAGAAGACGGCGGCTGTGAGCATTGACAGCACGCGTGCCTTTGACTCAGTTGATCATGGCTGCATTGTCAAGGAGCTTCTTTCCTTTGGCGTGGAAAGGCATGTGGTGGGGTGGATCTCAGGATTTCTACAGGGGCGAACGACACAGATGCGAGTGGGTAATGTGTTGTCGGAGGATATCAGCCTCACCTGTGGTGTCCCTCAAGGCTCGGTGCTGGGACCACTGCTGTTCATTGTCGCGGTTGATTCTATGAGCAATGCTGATAAACTGCATCCCTTGGCTGCAGCATGGGTTCTTTGCGGACGACCTCACCATCGTGTCCACGAGCGCTGATCTGAGTGAAATCCAACAGGCCATCCAGCAAGGATTGGACTACATCACGAACTGGTCAGCGGAGTACTACATGGAGGTGTCGGCGGAGAAGACTGAGTACACGCTATTTGGTGCGCGGGAAATGAACCTTTTGGGCCTGAAAGTAGGAGAGGCTGTGCTGAAGGAGGAGCGCGGGCCGAAGCTCCTTGGTCTCACCATGCAGCCGCACAAGGAGCTGAGCAACCATGCGCTGAGCATGGGCGCAGCAGCCGGGACACGGCTCATGCAGCTCAGAGCAGTGGCGTCGCCAGAGTGTGGTCCGGATAGGGAGAAGCTGCGCGCCTTTCACCTTGCGCTGGTACAGGCCAAGATGTGCTTTGTTGTCGAGCCGTGGTTGTTCGATACTTCGCTGTCGGACCGCGAGCGGCTGGAGAGGGTGCAGGCACAGGCGGCACACATAGCGGCGGGTATTCCAAAGGCTGCCAATCTGGAGGATGCCCTGCGCGAGGCGCGGCTGAAGCTAATCAACGAGGTGGCACACCGGAGAGCGTTGGAATATTACCTGCGATTGAAGGCCAAAGGTCCAGCGCACGCGAAGGTCGCGGATAGCATCTTCCCGCCCGAGCACCCGATTCACGTCAGGCTTGCGAAGGTGCAGCACTTGTACAGCATCATTGATAGCCCCGAAAAACCGCATGGCGCGAAGGTGTTGCAGCTGGCCAGGCGTGTTCACTTCAACACCACTACGCCGGGCGGCCTCAAGGCGGACGCACCAGAGAAGGACAAGAAGGTGCACACCATGCGGCGAGTGCAGCGGTTCAGAGAATTCGACTATCAGCTGTGAGCGGACGGGTCGCTGGTGCTGGATGTCTCGATAGGAGTGAGAGAGCTAGTATACCCGAAGGTTGGTCGGCGTGAGAAGGTGGTGCTGTTTGCAGGGTCGCTTGCCTGCAGCTATCGCGCGGAGTGTGTGGCAATGGAAGCAGGCTTGAAGAGGCTGGTGGATGTCATTGAGCTGAGCAAGACACACTGGACGCGGGTGGTGGCATTCACAGACTCGCTGTCGCTGCTGATGTGGCTAAACACTGGTCCTGGAGTGGTGGAGGAAGCGAAACTGAGGCGCATCTGGGACCTCATCTTGCACATTGTGCGGCTCCGCGCGTCCGTCAACTTTCAGTTCGTGTTTTCGCATTGCAGGGTGCCACGTAACGAGGCGGCAGACAAGGCAGCTGAGCAAGGCAACGTAAAGCCACGGTCGTATCCGGTGCGGATCACTGACATTGTCACTGGGGTAGAGAGGAAGGTGCGGAATGAGATGTACAGGGCCTTTGAGGAGGGTCGGATGCCACACACGCATCGCAGAGCACTGCTTGATCACGTTCGGCCGGTGCTGAAGCACTCCAAGGTAGATCGTCTGTGCGAGTCGTTATTGGCGCAGTTCAGGAAAAGCACGTCGAAGCATTTTGGCCGGCTACACAGAGTGCTCGCACGCAAGACGGACCGGCTTGAGCGCAGCTGGTGCAGCGCGCAGGACGCTGCGAGTGACGCAGCACAGGAACGCCCCTTGGCGGAAACAGTAGCAGACAGAGCGAGCACACCTGACCTTGGGATAGCGAGCCGCCAGAGCGACCCGATTATCTGCCCGTTGTGCAACATGGTTTGTTCGAGCTGGCAGGCAGGTGTAGTGCGCCTAGTGAAGATCCATGTTCTGTAAAGGGATTGTGCATTGGCACTGGACAAGAAAGCTGGGCGTGCAGAACTGACGTACAAGAATGGATGCAGCTGCCACGTGTGCGGTGAGGGCTTTGAGCGGCAGGGACTACTCGAGGAGCACATGGCACAGCGCCCTCCGGATGTGGTGCCAACTGTCGAGCAGCGTCCAAAAATGACCAGAGAAGAAGACACTCCCGACGACGGAAAAATGCTCAAGTGCCCCTGGTCCGCGAAGAAGTACACAGCACATGCGTGGATGCGGAAGCACATGATGCAGAAACGCCAGGAAAAGCAGCCATTGAGTGGCACCACGGAGGCTCAGGACGCACCCGACAGTGATGGCGAGGCAGAGCAGGAGGAGCAGCAGCAGAAGGTTTTTATATGCCAGCAGTACCATCGCGTCCTCAAGAGCAAGACGTGACTCAACAGGCACAAGTGCGAACCAACCTCTATCATAAACTCGGAAGACTCGAACGTGGCGCAGCAGCGTGTCCCATTTGTAGCAAGGAATACCGCTATAGACGGCTGCAGCGGCACATGCTGACAAAGCATCCGGACCACGACAAGTCATCACGTCCTCAGCCGCGCGCGAAGCCCAAGCGAAAGGAGATGAGATCAGTGGCCGAGACATAGTGTGAAGGGAGCGTGTCACTGGAGTCGCTAGGAGACGGGGACGTGGATGTGGTGAGACCGCGGAAACGTCCCCGAGTGGGTCGTCACAATGAAGGTGAAAAAGGGAAAGATTATGTGTCCGTCAGATGCGGCAGTACGTAAGAGTGGTGGTATTCGCTGGTTTGGCACACGCGCACACATCACCAACACGGTACGACAGTGAAGCGAAAGATGAAGGACGGGACGGTAGCGGCGACACCTCTCCTACAACGATCACTCCAGTACCCATACTGTCCAATGAAGCGTGAGCTCAAGTAGTACCTGAAAACGCACCTGCAGGCAAAACGCGACCAAACAAGAACGGAGGCTAGGGACAACTCGCTAAAGGCGGAGTGCAAGGAGTCTGCAGGGCGCCTCCTTGTGTGCCCAAGCTTGCGAGAGCTAAGGAATAAGCACGGACTGGAAACCTTGAAAGGCGTGGAGTTGCTCCAAAGTTGTCAACTTTCCATCTTCTTGAGGGAACTCTTCAAGCTATAGAGCCTATGCTGGTGCAGTCGATGAACCAGAATTGATGGTGCCTCGGAGCAGTAAAGAGGCACCGCTCGCCCACAGTGTTTGATATTGCCTACCGATGCCCGTTTAGGCATTGCAGTTTATTTCTTTTTGGGCACTGCAGGAGATATGCGCAAGCGTTTTCTGGCATGCGACTTGTTAACCAAGGCAATCTGCTTCAATTCTGCTTTGTTCGAAGCGAGAAGATTACCGTCATTTCGTTCAGTAAGCTTGTGCGACTGGGAGATCTACAAGAGCGGTCGCGAGTCTGTAGCAGAATGGGCGGAGTAAAAGCAAATAAAAAAAAAAGTAAAGCTAATTTAACTATATGTCTTTTTTATTTTTTTGTTATTTTACCTAAATTTTTAAAGAATAAAGACACGTAAATTTTTATTATTAATAGAGCTGAATACCTGTTTTCTTCCTTTATTAATGAGTTGCAAACCTGTCCTTCTTCCCATTCTTTTTCGCTAACTTTATCCCTGCTTTCCTACTGGCTTTCTCTTTTTTCGCGTATTCTTTTTTGTCTCTCTTTTTTTCTAGATTGAATTTCGTAAAACAAAATATGCGAAATAAGCACGGCAATCTTTCATTCCCGTCCTGCATTTTTCCCAGTTCCTCATTTTTCTTTATTAACTTGGGAGCTGGTTTTTGTGTTTGGTGTTTCGCTTGCTTAACCATTTTTTACGTTTCCGTAGAAAAAGTAAAAACAGACAGCAGTTCTTTTTTGTTTTTTGATTCCTGCTCTTTCAATCGCTTTTCTTTGCGCGCCTGTTCGTATTTTGTTCAATTTCCTCACAAAATTGCTTGTTTTTGAATTGTTTCATTTCAGTTTCCCTGTTTGTTGTGTTTTCCTGTGTTTATATTGTTTTTACCTTCATGGTGTTTCCTTTTCTCCCCTGACATTTTCTCCGCTTTACTTTACGATTTTGCCTACTTCTGTTCGTTAATTTTTGTTTGTGCGGCCATACTCTCTTTGTGCCTCTTCTTGCCGGTATCTTCGTGAGCTCCATTGTTCCGGCTTATTTCGCGCGTGGTGACACGCCGGCACGCGTTCCGCCGAGCAATGGGGCTGACAAAGTGCTCAAAGGATGCGAATGCGAATAAGTGGTGCCTAGAAAGCGCGAGTGGGTAAAAGCTCAGCGGGAAGCACGACGCCACCGGCACCAGCAAACGCCTTGAAAACAGACAGGAGTGTTTTCGCAGAGAAGTAGGGGGAGAATAAACGAGAACACGAAGCAGAAGCGGGCAGCGGCCGCATGGCCTTGCGGGTGGAAACCACAAGCGCTCTCGCAGCGGACACACAGCGTTGTCGGACCGAGTGTCCGCTGGCCAATCGGCTGGGGAACCAAAAAGCGTAGGTTTGGCCGGAACTGGGCGAAAGGACGCGCGCGCCGCGCCAAGGAAAACGGAAATGGCGCTTTCTCGAACTGCCGGAACTTTATGGAGTTGGACGAGGTGAGCGACCAACTGGACGAAAACGCCGAAGTGCGCTGGACAGTAGTGCGTTGTAACCTTTTGATTCCCAGGTGTGACGTGACCGGGCGCTTTCTTCGACAAGCGCTGACCAGTTATAGGGAATAGGCAAGGGGCATGCAGCGCGGAGAAGACTGAACGCTCCGACGGTAGCACTGCCTAGCCGCGTGACAAGAGGGACTGTGTCACAAAGGAACAGGGCTGACACATGACGCGAAAGGAGTGCCAAGATTGAGGGAATGCTGTGAGCAGTTACCGTGCCAGAATCACACGGGTGCTGAGGAGGAGAAAGCCAGAAAATGGAAGCGCTAGCCGCGCCTGAAATCCACTCTTTAAGGAAGCGAACAGCGAGCAGAACAGTCAAAACGGAGGCGCGGACGGCGCAAAGCGGAGAGAGCTCAGAGATTTGGAGACTGCAGGACGAGGAGATGCTGGTACGTGGAATGCGTCTAATCGACCTTAAAATGTCAGTGGCGGAAAGTCCTAAACGCAATGGCACAACAAGGCATGACAAGGCACGTGAACAAAAAGTAAAACTGCAGTCAACGCAGGGACATGAAATTAACGAAACCAGAAGAAGAGGCCGTGGTGCTTAGCGTGCGGTTGGAATGGTTAGAGGTGCGGTGAGTTGGCGAACGGAGGTACACGACAAACAAGGATGAAGCAAAAACGAAGCGACTGTTAAGGTGTGGTAAGAAGTGCGAACCGGATAAGCGGGCCATTACCTGCAGCCGCGCGCCCGAAGGGAAGGAGGAAATAGGAAGTTTGGCGTTAGCAATCCAGAAAGACATTGGAGACGCATCTCATTGGACGAGAGTGCGTTTGGGCGGCGCAAGGGAGAGGGGGAAAAGGGGAGAGTTCGAGGACCACAATCGTGTCGCACTGTGTTAGCACGGTTTTCGGTGAACCGAACCACATGGATACCTTAGGAAGAGACACAAATAAAGAAAAATAGTGCACCAACAAAGAACCACAAAGTGAACGCAGGAACACAGATAAAGCACACTGAGGCCCAAGGATGAGGACGGGCTGAATTCAGGCCTCAAGCGGTTTCTTGGTAACAAGTGCGGGCACGGGAAGAGGGTTGACAGGGAATAGGTTGGCGAAACACGCACGAGTTCGTCCACTGTTACCAGTGCATAAGCACTGAAAGCGCCAAAGACAGGAAATGGGGAAGCGGTGGAAGAGTATGTTGTTTTAGGAAACAGGCATGCACTCAATGGGAAGCCACTAAAAGAGGGAATTGCTATGCTGAGGACAATCGATAAAAACAGCTGAGGAAAGAAGGGGGCGAATCGTGGTTGAAGAACTAACAGAATGGCGTCGAAAAAGGAAAGGAAAATGGTCTTAGGTGAGGGTGCGTATTTGAAGCGCGGTATGCTGGAGAAGTTCAAAGGATTTTCGGAGGAAAAAGGAGCGGGATGGACGGAAATAGAGAAGACAAATTGTCAAACATTGGCAAACGAAAAGCAGGGGGCGAAAGCGAAAGAACACCAATTGAGAAAAAAAGGAACTAGACGCGAATAGATTTTATGGCATTCGAAGGCCACAAGAGTGCCCAACCGCAGTGAGACGGAGTTTCGACTTTCGAAGAAAAAGAGCGGGAGAGTTTCTTAAATTATCGGCCTCAAACGGAAGACCAGATCTTTGAACAACGGCTGGAAGGAAAAACAAGGAGATAGTCGCGCAAATCGGGAAGAAACATTAAATGAGTAATCAAAGTGGGACGAACATTCGGGCAAAAAGAGGGCAATAGCAGTCGTTTGGACACGAAAGAAAAGAAAAAGAGCGTGCGAGTAGAATCAAACATATTGTATCCAAAAAAGATAGTAGAGAAAAAGGGGAATCTGCGCTAAACGCCCGAAAAGGGAAAAAAAGTTATTCACCGATTTTAATTTTTATTAAATTGTATTAAAAAATTGGGTGTTCTGTCAAGCGTGAAAAACGAAGAAGCAAGAACAGTTTATTACTAAAATATTGGCATTGCAAAAGTTAAAATTTAAAGGGAATGAAAATAAACGCCTTGCATCTGCTGAATTATTTAAAGGAATTACTAGAAAGGTTCCGAAAAAACTTAGAGAGAAGGAATAATTTAGTAAAGTTTTTGACTGTTTTATCTGTGTGACTTCCATTTCTTGGTCCTTTACTAAATTCGCTCTTTTTAAAAAATCTGAAGACGTTTCAAATTTTAAAGGACCGAAATTTTGTTACGTATTTAAAATTTATCATTAGGTTTGATTGCAAATTGCTTTACAACAGGCACGACATCTTGAACGCATAGGACAGGTAACGACAAGCTGTTATATATGTCCCCTTATCACCTGTTACATTGCTTTCTGTTGACCTCTTTTCTGACATCTCTGTGTTTAATCCCTCGAGAAGTTGTCAAAAATTAAAAAAATAGGAAGTGAAGTTTTGATAAGTAAAAAAACTATTTTATCCTATTTCGCCGTCTTTGTGAATTTTCTTTTTTTGGCTTGTCTATTCTTTCCGCCTTCTTCTTTTTTAATATTTTTCTCTGTACTTTTAATGTATGCTAAGTTTCTTTCGCTTGCTTTGCTTAAGACTTAGGCCATCCTTGTATTAAATTTGCACAAAGTTTTTTTGTTGGGTTTTGCTGTGTTCTTTGCGGTTCTTCTGTTTTGTTCGCTCTGTTGTTCCGTCTTTTTTATATCCTATCTTCTTTCCGCTGAGTTAATTGAGGGAGATGTTATTAAATCATTGCCGGAATCTCGCCTCCAATCTTCTCTGACTTGATTCGCTCATGTTCTTTTGGTTTTGTGTTTGCACATTTTTTTACGCTTGTTTTTGATCGTTCTTCCATTCTTCTTGCTTGTCGTTTTTCTTTTATTTTCGTATGCATTTTCCTCCGCTATCGGCTTCCATTTGCGTCTTCTAGTTTCACGCGCCTTTAGCTTTAGTCCTCCCCCCTTCAGATTCCGTTCTCATTTCTTTCTTTATTCGTGTGCTTCTTGACCTCCCTCCGTTTTCTCGTGCTTCGACTACTACCCCTCCTGTCCGCCGACGGCGCGCGCAATTCTTGGCTGGCAGCGCAACCTTCGACTCTTCTTCCTGTCTTCCGTCGTAAGTCGTAGCCTTCTTCGCTTCTTGTGTTATGCTGTCTGTCACGACGCCGCAAACTCGTTCAGCCACGCTGCCGCGGCTGCTGCTTCGGCGCACTCTGCGTTGCTTGCACCATCGCACCGCTGCGTTTTTGCGTCCCACTGGCTCTTCCTGGCTGCGCTTTCGCGTTAGTTATGCTCGTTACTTGCTTTTTGTTTTGCTTGTTCTGAGTCTCTTTCTGCCTCTGCTTCTGTCGCGTTCGTGTTTTGTCTTTCGATCGCCGTTGCAAGCCTGTTCATTGTTCGTTCTTCGTGCGCTGTTCCGTTGGCGTCGCTGTGACTTCGTCGATCTGTTTTCTCTTTTGCACTGTTCTGCGCTGTTGTCAGCGTGCTGAGTGCGAACAGGCGTTTCTTTTATGTGCCTGCTAGTGCCGCCGCTGTTTTTTTGTATTCCTTTACACATTCTACGCCCGGGGGCTTTTCTGCCTGCCCGATTGCGTAGCACACGCATGCGTGTGGCCTGTCGGTTCTTTTGTCGCACTGCTTTGTGCTTCTGCGGTGTCCCAGGCACATGCGTGCTGCCTGTGCTGTCTTGTGGTTGTACTTTAGACGTACCGCAACTGCGCATAGTTCTCCTTGAAGTTCATTCATGCGGTACAGTGTGTACTTCGCGGTCCGCATTTTCCCGCTGTGTTGCAGCACCTTGCACATCGCCTTTGCAATCTTTCAGTCGTCGTCAACGTGCTGAGTCTCTGCGCTACCGCTTTCCCTCATCCCTGCTCAGCCTTGTTTCAGTGATTGGCCTGTGGACGCATTTTCTTAGAGCAAAGTGTGCCTTCCTTGCCAGGTGCGCACGGCCAGACATCTCTTCCCTCTTTTCCTATGCGCAAACTGCGTCATTCTCTGTGGCGGTTGTTCACCGCGCGTTTCACGCCCAAAGCATTTCGACTCTGACCGCTTTCGCCGTCGTGTTGCGCGCTGCGTGGGTCTCTTACGAACCGCTGCCAAGCGCAACAAATGCTAATCTCCCCTGTGATTTGGTGCCCGGGCCACCTTGGCTAGCACTGCCTAGGAGCGCTCACTTTGCGGCGTCGATTGACTCGTGTTTAAACTTTTTTGTTTACGTTGTAAGTTGTGCTTCTCTTCTCTAAAGCAACACCCAGCGTCTTGTTATGTCCTCGCTGTGTTGTTTCCTTCTTTTGTTTTCCTCTGTGTTACTCATTGCTGTTCGCGTCCTTTCTCTTTGCTGGTCAGCATGCCGCGATTGATCGCGTTTTCCGGCTGAGCTTTCGCCGCATGCCTTTCCTGGCTATGGTGCCACCGTTAATCTCTTCATCCTTCTGTGCTTGCTACCGTTATGCACCCGCATCATTCATTTCCGTCATCTTCTGTCTGTTCCACTTCGAGCTCCGCAAAAGCGCCGCTTCGTCTTCTTGCTTCCACCCCACTTGCTTGTACGCATTTTCTACGGCCTCGAAGCTGTCCGCTGGTTCACTCCCTGCGCCGCCATGTGCCCTCTCGTCACGCGGTACGAACATCAACCATTCGTCCACAACCGCCATTGCCAAGCAGCGCCCCTCACACAGCTCGTTCACCTTCTAAGTCAACTCACCACGCGCACGGCGCAGTATGTTCTTTTCTTGTCCGAAGTTCTCATATGCCCTGTCCACTTGTCCATGCGGCTATTCTGCTTTGCAGCGTTCCCGGTTCGCTTCTCGTGCCGCGTGGTGCTGTGAGTCCCCTTTTCCGTTTTCTTCACCTTCGTTCGGTTCTCCACCTCATCTTACATCCTGTCCGAGCTTTGGCTCGGCCCTCCACGTCATCAGCTGCCTGCTTCCTCTCTGTGTTCCGCGCCGCACTCGAATCGACCGCGAGGCGTGTCCGTTGCTGCTTTGCTGTCGCGCTCACCGCCTTTATTTGTCAGACTGAGCGGCGCACCTTCCAGAGTTATGCATGCTGGCATTTGTGCCTTCGGCTCCGGACGTTACCGCTCCAACTGCCGCGCAAAATCCTCTGCCGAGCTGGTTCCCCGCTACCTGCGCGTGCCGTGTGGCCGGCGAATTGTTGAAGGTCCCGCGTCGAAGGCACAAAGCGCGTTCACCGATAGCAGCCCGTGCGCGCGGCACGGCGTTTCTCTGCTCACTGTGCTACATGCTCCTGCGTGGGCTGGATACGGGCTCCATTGCGCGCCATCCGCCACGAGATGCGCCCACTGAATCCTTTGCGGTTGTCGCCGGGGCGGCGCGTAAACACTGCTTGAGTGAGTTCCCCGTGCGCTGTAAGACACTGTCAGCGCGAAAGCGGCTTGCTGGCTGCGTGCGCAATCCAGCGCAAGTTAGCACACCTGATTCCAGCATCCCAGCGGCAAGTGCAATAGCGCAACAAACCGCGGCCTCCGCAACGCGGGCCTTCGCCGACGCCGGGCGCTTGGTCGCCGCAGTCGAGAACAAACAAAAATGTGCACCAGCTGGCGACACTAACGGGAGGTTCAAAAATGGAACTAAGAGCTGCTCCTAAGCGCCCAAGCACGCACACCGGAAGAACGATGCGCAGAAAGCCCATGCGACGCGATGCACAAAACGACGGTGTGGCCCTAACAGCGATTATACAGAAGTCCCAGAAAAGGCGGCAATAGAAAACAGGGACGGGTGGATCCCTGGTAAGACAACAGAGAACGACGCGCGCAAGAACGCTTGCAGCGGAAGGAAAGGAGATTCATGCCTTACACCGCCCTCCAGCAGGGGACAAGTGCAGGAACGAACGCGTGGACAGCGGGGACTCAGGAAAAAGCGTGGGGAACAAGCAAGAAGCGCAGGAGAAATCCTGTGAACAGAACGAAAAAGAGGTGTTTTCGACTTGTAGCCGCTTGAATTTTGGGAAAAGCACGAAGCATCACCCATCAAACAGGATCTCGGGAAGAAGCAGTTCCTTTTGCCGTGATGATGTAGAGGAGGGGAACAAACGCGGGACCACAAAAACTGAAGTCGCTATGGATGAAAAAAACCAGGCAGATAACAGAGGGCCGCATGCGCGCATCAATCAAGAACAAGAACATTTAACCGCGGCGCACGGGGTAGTTGCACAGCTGTGGCGCTCGGGTGCGCACCTGCCCGGTTTGTAGATGGGCATCCGTTTTTCTTCATAGCTTGGAACACGTCTTGTAGGTACTGGGAATGTAAAACAGATAGGAGGAAGCGGAGGTGGCCGAGAAGGGGGCAGATGTCGCGGCGCCTAACAGTAAAACAGCTGGAGCAACCAGAACAGTTCGTGATGTCGAACACACTAAGTGGAGACACGAATGCGTGCGCTGCGTAGCCCGTACATCGAAGAGAACGAGGGACAAAGAGAAGGGAGAAGGCACGACGCACAGCACAGGTAAACAAAAAAGGCGTTTGGAATGGTGGAGGCACGAAGGTCGGTGGGTAAGACAGCATAACAGGTTTGGCGACGGGCGCGCGAGATAGTTGTGGTGTGATTAGCATTAAGGAATTTGGCAGGCATTGGGCGCACGGGAGCACACGGTTAGCATGGGGAACAAGTCAAAGCGACAGTCTTTCCTTGACGGATCGATGCGTTGCGCGTTGTACGCGCACGAGAAAATGCTGTGACTTCTTGAACAGAGAAATTCTTGCATGAGGGACGGGTGCAGGACATGTTGAACATGTTTCCGACGCTTTGTCATTACCAACAAAGCAGAAAATGAAAGAGGTGGGGAATAATTTGAACGGGTTCTTGGATGGACGTCGTTTGCTGTTGAGGAGCTGGGTGCGTTGGTGGACAAGGGCCAGACGTGCACGAGGTTAATATTTTCAGAGGAAAACCTGACACTGTAGCATGGAAGGCGGATTGTGGAGCTACGGGAAGAATGAGGCGGGGACGATAACAGTCGTGACCCGCACAGCTTCACACAGTACTTGGTGAGTTCTGGCAGGGACAGTTAGAAAGTGCGAAACGACAGGACAGATGAAGGCATTGGCAGCGCCCGAAGGAGGCAAAAAGCAGTCTAGAGAGTGCATGATAGAAACGAAGGTAGGTACAACGGAACGGAAGCCGCGACATCGGCAGAATGAAAATGAAGGAGCGACAGCGGGGGATGATGCGAATAGAAACGAATGAATGCGTCAGATAACGCGGTTAGGAAAGAGACAGGAAGGCGAAACAGCGAAGAAGCGAGCGCTTCCACGCAAGCGATTGATCAGGTGGCACGACGTGGGTGGCCACGAAAGGAACGAGAAGTACGCCGAAGAACGAAAACGAATAGCGACACGTGGAGATTGTTAAGGCAGTTAAAGATTAAGCAGAGCTTACTAGCGAAAAAACGAGACAACAGGGAAAATCGAAAAAGGTGTTCGGTTGCGAAAAAGAGACAAACTGATGCAACTGAAGCCGTGAGAGATTTTGTTTGATATAAAAGCGGAGAAACAGCAGACGTCATTGTTTTGGCGCACAATTTGGACTGCAACAAAAAATCGGCGATATATGACTGTAGTACAAGTGAAAAAAAACGGAAATGAAGGTTGTCTCTGTCGTGGGACGGCCAAAAATAAGAAATGTGGCAAAAGCGGATGGTGTGAAGCACAACGTGTGGAACAAGTGGTTGTCCAGCTCACGAGGTGAAGTGTGCCCTGTTGCGCTAGGACGGCGAAAAGAAATACAGGGCGAGGGGGAAACATTGAAGACCTTCTGCGGCGGCCGCGCGAGGCAGTGATAGATGCGGTTAGTTCGTGACACAGCCGCGCCATTTCGACGCGGTTAACGACAACAGGCGCTAACAGACGGCAAGGAATGAAAACGGTTTTGTTATCACTTGTGTTTTTCATCTGGAGCGGAAATGTTTGACGTGCAAAGTAACAGCGGTGGGAAAAGTTGAGTGATCCAGCAATGGGCATATAAGTGGTTTAACATGTACGGTGCCAACGAGCGTACACGCATGGAAAATGAAAGAAAACTTAGGAACACTGGAAAGTAAGAGAGATGAACGGAGGAAACAGGGTGAACGGAAAAATAAGCAGCCATATAGATAAGGCAAAAGGAGCATAGGAACGATAGATCAAGCAAAGTGGGGACAAAAAAGGAACACTTTGAACACAAATAGACGCACATGAACACATGGTCCTGTGCCGACGCCTCGCAAGTGGCGAGGGCTCATTGCCACCCCCAACGTCGTTTGTGGTCCACTAGTGGGCATGGTTCGTGAGTCGAACGCATTCGACCACCACAGTCGCAGCCCACAGAAGAACAGGCTAACTAAAACAGCAGCCACTGAGCTGGACGGCGTCAGCGAACTCCACAGCTGTACGCTTTGTTGCCTCGAAAGTAGCAAGGACACAAACAGGAAAGGAATGGACGGATCCGCCGGCTGCACCGGGAAACGGTAAGCAACGAATGGGCAGACGAGAAAAAGGTTGTGAGCTAGGCGATCATGGCGCGGGCAGACGGCGCGCAGCATGTGGCGCGGGTCATGGAGGTGCATTCGCGCCAATGAACAGAAGGAAACAGCAGCGCTCGAGCAGCGGAAGGAAGTGAGGGGTAACAAGGGAAGGATGTTTGCAGCGCGCTGGAGTGTTTTTCCGCTGGCCGTGTGTTTGGCCATCTCGGCAGTGCCTGCACGTGCTTCAAACCGGTAAAGGAAAGAATTGGGCTAGCTAAGGCAAAACTGCTGTGGGAAGTGTCCGGGGCGCTAAAAGACGTGGCGCACACCGCCTCGGAAAACGGAGGAGAAGTACAGTCAACGGCCTTCGTGCAACCGGTCGCCAAGGCCATTGGGGACCACTGTCGGGGCACGCGGTGGAGAACAGAAGCAACGAGGATTCTGTTCGCGTGGAAAAGATGCTGGAACCACTCAACGTTCTTTCGCTATACGTCTTGCACACACAAACTGTTCTTGGCAACGCCATCGACGAAAAAATAGAAAATTTCGCAAAGCGAAAGGACACAACAACACACACTATTCACTGACATGGTACACGCAGCGACGGGCAAGCGAGCATCAGTACAAAAGAGGAAGGCTGCACAAAGAAAAAGGCGCAGAAGGTAAAAGACAACGCAGCACACACGGCCGCACTAAGAAAACTGAACGCAGAGAACGGCGATAAACTCCGCGCACCAGATCCTTTTTCCGGGCGCGCACGCGTGCGCATAAATCCAGCGTCCTTTTTCGCCGTCTGGGTGCCTGCAAAGCCTTGCGCGAAGCCTCTCTGTCTCCTGGTTGCGCGTTCCACCGTCGCCCGCGACTTCCGCCGTGGCATCTCGTTGTCCAAGCACGCCGCTCACAATTTTGGGCCGAAGGCATTCTGCGACGCTGCAGTTACCCCTGTTGCTGCCATCCTCTCCGTTTTTGCCTCGATGCACCGCACGTTCCTTGAGCAACATCTCCCGCCAGTTCGGCTTCCACCACGCATAGGACTTTCTCCTCGCTTGCCTTGTCCCTCGCTTGCCTTGTCCCTCGCTTGCCTTGTCCCTCGCTTGCCTTGTCCCTCGCTTTTCTTTTTGCCCGTTGCCGAAAACGCTGCCCTCTTTTTGCGTCCGTGACCAAGTCCGGTCCATGCGACCGACGCTTCTGCACCCGCGCTCAGTGCTTCCTGGTCTCTTCTCTGCACTCCGCGTGCGGTTTGCGTTGTTTTCGTAACCTTTCGCGACGCTTGGGAGGGAGCGCGTTCCGTGTTTCCTCCCCGCTGCCGCGTTGGCATCGCGTGTCTACGGGCACGTCGCGCCACGCGCGCGAGCCAAGACCGCATAAGTTCTCCAACGCCTGCGCATGCCGTCGTCGCCACCGCCTCTCCCCTGCATTCACGAATGTGCACAACACCGCGTCATTGTGAAACATCAGTCTCGCATCCCCTCTGGTGGCATTTCGCTGTTGCGACAGAACGGCCACCACTTGTTGCCGCTGTCGGTGTTCTCGCCTCACTGCGGCAACGGCGCTTGTTTCCTATCGCCTCCCAGCGTTCTCTGGTTCGCATTGTGTTTGCACCAATTCGAAACGCCTATTGGCCCGCAACATTGCCTATGCACGTTATGTTTCTTTCTGCTTGGTTTGCTTGCTGGCCCTATTTTCGCCAATTTCTTGCGCTCCGCTGACTTTTCAACGTCTAGGCACGGTGAGAATGAGCAGAAGGCTCCAGCGCTGTCTCGCGTTCATATGTCGCGCCGAACCGCAGGTCTCCATCGTCTTCGTTGCGTTTCTCTGCGCATCACTGAGGGCAATGTTAGCACTCCCCGCTCTCCGTCTCGGGCCGCTGCCAACCTCGGTGTTGCCTCTCGTCCGCGTCCGCGTCTGGCCGCGAATTATGAGCACACGCGGGCCTTTGCCGCGTTCGTTCAAAAATAGTGTTGGATGGTCCAAGAGCTCAGCTGACCAGATGCACGCATTTTCGGTGCCCGCGCTTGTCCGTCCCGCACATACTGCGCTGTGCTTCCGCCGCCGGTCACGGTGTCTTCCTTCCCTGTCGTCCGTTCCTCGTCCCAGTCTTGTCCGGCAGATCCTAGCAGGCTGTGCATTTCGTCCCTCTGGCGCGCGCCGCGTCTTGTCTTGCCGCTCATTGCGTCTCCGATTCTCTGCTCGTTTTCTCTGACACAACTCTATGTGCCATTTTCCCGGGTTGAGTTCGTCCTTCACTTCCTCTCGGCTCCGTTGTTTCCTGCTTGCTTTCGCCATGGTGACCTTCACGCTAAGTGTCTCCAGTTCCCATTTGCTTCGTTTCACTTTCCCACCCTTTTTCTCTGAGCTCAGTGAGTGTTTGGCGCGGGGTCACTTTGCTGTGTCAGTGGCCGTCAATCGTCGCTGGTGAGTTGGTCCCTGCTTTGTTCGGCCTTCCTTATACCGTCACACACGTTGCGTTTCAACGCGTCGCAGGGACCGTTTGTTTGGTCCTCTGCGGCACTGTCTCCGTGCTCTTTGGCCAGTGGTTTGCGTCTGTTGAGTGTGCTCGCATTGCGCGCCACGTTGCGCCGAGCAGCGCCAGGCTCGACGTGTTGGCCACGCACGGGTGCTTGTTCCTTGTTCTCGGTCGTCTGCGTTGGCAAATCGTGCAGCGTCTTTCTGTGCTCAGTTGCTTCCCTCCCGCGCTCGCGCTTTCTCTGCACCGGTCTCGGTGTTTCCCTTTGCGTCGGCTTGCGCTACCTGTATGTCCCGCGTTTCGATTTGTTTCTCTTTGCCGCGTGTGCTCGCGTCTTCCGTGCCCTCTTTGCCAGCTTGTTTGTCCGAAGCGTCCTTTTATCGCGCATTGTTTCATTTTGGCAAGCGTGTGTGTTTTTTGTTTGTCCTTGTCCTCTGTCTTTCTTCTTCTGCCGACATCGCGTGGCCGCGAGGCGCTGTGGGTTGCGGTGCGCTCTGTGTTGTCGCTTTGTGCGCGGTGCGGCTTGTCTTCGGAGTTGCCTTCATGTCTTCATCCTGGTGTTGCGCGCTATGTTCCGTCTTCTTGTTGGACGCCCTGGTGTTTGATTGTTTACTTTTTCGCACGGCACGCTGGTGCCTTGTGTCTTTGTGCAGTGCGTTTCGGCGTTGTTCTTTCTTCTGCGGACACCCGCAGTGATGTCTTTTTCCTGAGGAAGTGTTCGTGCGAGCGGTGTTTCCTGCGCGGCGTATCTGCGTTGCGCGTTTCTTTTTGTCGATTCCTCGCTTCGATCATGTGCCTGGTTTGTGTCTGCGCGTGTATGTGCTGTCGCCGTCCTCTTGAGCTTGTGCACTTCCTTCGTCGCCTGAGTCCGATCGGTGCCTTTTATTCACGTGCCCTCCTGTGTGTCCTGCGTTGCTCTGTGTTTTGCTGTCTTGTTTTGTCCCTTTCCCTGCCTGTGCGTTGCGTCACCCTGCGGCTTGCGGTATTGCCAATGCGTGCTGTTTTGTTGGTGCCTGCTTTGTTCCATGCCTTGCGCCGTTTTTGTTTTTTCTTTCGCACGACGCGTGTCTGTGCTCGCTGCTCCGTGCGGCGCACTTTCGCTAGCCTTTGCGGGCTTGGCGTGGTGTGTTGTACCGTGTTTGCCTGTTTCTTTTCGCGGTGCGTCTGTCGCAGCAAATGTGGCGGTGCAAAGTGCGTGTGTCGCTGTGTTGCGGCTGTGCTGACAAGCTTGCGGCTGTAGTTACTTTCCGCCGTGCGGTGTTTGTCTCTGTCTTTGTTCGCCAACCATGTTGCGACGCCTCTTGTCACATTGAGGCTCGCCTTAAGTATTTGCGCGTTGCACCATCTGTTCGCCGCATGTGCTGTCCGCTGCTGCTGCGTGCTTTGCTGCATTACGTCTTGTTTTCCTATCTTTCTTCGCTGATCTCGGTGCCTGTGTTGCGTGTTTTGTTTTTCGCGTGCCATTGCTGTTTTTCTTTGGTCTGTCGCTGAGCGTTTAGCTTGAGAGCGCGAGTTTTTTGTCGGCAATGCGTCCGATGCGCCGCCGAGATGCTTCTCACGTGGTGCCTCTTTCCCCCTTCGCCTGTCCTTTGAGACTAGTGCTTTCCCACCACGTTCCTTTTTCTTGTGTCGTCCCCCCGGTGTTTTGAGTTTGTTGCGTGTGATCAGTTCGCGCGCCACGTTGCGCCGAGCAGCCCCAGACTCGACGTCGCGAAACACGCGCGGTTGCGCGTCCTTGTCGGTGGTATGCGGCTGCAAAGCGTTGCGCGGTGTCCTGGTCTCAGTTGCTTTCTTCCCTCGCTCGCGCCTTCCTTCACCTGCATCGGTCTCGGTGTTCCCCTCTGTGTCGGCTTGCGCGACCTGGCCGGTATGCGCTTCGCGCGTCGCGTTGAGTGTTTCCTGCCCTTGCATTGTGGCGTGGCGCACGAGCATCTGGACATAGTGCCGCCTCTTTTGCGCGGTTCCTGCAGCGTCGCACAAGCTGCTCCGCTCTTCAGGCCTAAGGCCGCCTCCTGGCTGCCCGGGTGTGCACACAGGTGCGTTGTTGTTGTTCGCCACCTCGTTCAGTGCTTTTAGGCGCCTGGACACCACGTTAATGGCGTGCTTGTGCATTGTTGTCGCTGAGTAGTTGATAGTCTTTTCCGGCGCCGTTTCGTCCGACGTGCCGCCTAGCCACGCTGCTTCTATTTTTGTTGTGCTGCTTGCGCCTATGAGCCATAGCCCTGGCCACACGCCCTCCTTTGCCGCGTTCCAATCGTCCGCTCTGTCGAGACCTGAGGCTGCACCGCTACTCGCCCCCGTGGTGAGAGGGCAGTCTGCGGCGCCTGGTGCGTCTAAAACGTTTTCGTTCGTGTGCCTGCTGTCCCAATCTTCGCCCTCAAACACTTGCAAGGCATTTTTCAATTTTGCGTCGTTGATAGCTTCTGCCGGCGCGTCGTCCGCGTCCAGTCCGCACGTCTTTCCATCCAGTTTTTTCGACCGTCCTGCATTGTCTGTCACGAGGGACCCCTTGTTCGATGTCTCGTCAGTTTTTGCGCTGTAAGCATCCCACGTATGCAAAAAGCCCCGAATCCGCAAGTGGAGTTCGGTGCCCGCGAAGTGCGCCATGAGCGCGTGATCTGTGGCTCTTCCTGCTGCGGCCGCATGGCCTAGTAGTGCTTCCATTGTGCTGCGCTGTTGTGATGCCCTTGCGCCTCCTTTCCGCTTCACTTCCCTCGTCGCAGCAGCGACGCATGCGCGAGCCAAGACCGCATAAGTTCTCCAACGCCTGCGCATGCCGTCGTCGCCACCGCCTCTCCCCTGCATTCACGAATGTGCACAACACCGCGTCATTGTGAAACATCAGTCTCGCATCCCCTCTGGTGGCATTTCGCTGTTGCGACAGAACGGCCACCACTTGTTGCCGCTGTCGGTGTTCTCGCCTCACTGCGGCAACGGCGCTTGTTTCCTATCGCCTCCCAGCGTTCTCTGGTTCGCATTGTGTTTGCACCAATTCGAAACGCCTATTGGCCCGCAACATTGCCTATGCACGTTATGTTTCTTTCTGCTTGGTTTGCTTGCTGGCCCTATTTTCGCCAATTTCTTGCGCTCCGCTGACTTTTCAACGTCTAGGCACGGTGAGAATGAGCAGAAGGCTCCAGCGCTGTCTCGCGTTCATATGTCGCGCCGAACCGCAGGTCTCCATCGTCTTCGTTGCGTTTCTCTGCGCATCACTGAGGGCAATGTTAGCACTCCCCGCTCTCCGTCGCGGGCCGCTGCCAACCTCGGTGTTGCCTCTCGTCCGCGTCCGCGTCTGGCCGCGAATTATGAGCACACGCGGGCCTTTGCCGCGTTCGTTCAAAAATAGTGTTGGATGGTCCAAGAGCTCAGCTGACCAGATGCACGCATTTTCGGTGCCCGCGCTTGTCCGTCCCGCACATACTGCGCTGTGCTTCCGCCGCCGGTCACGGTGTCTTCCTTCCCTGTCGTCCGTTCCTCGTCCCAGTCTTGTCCGGCAGATCCTAGCAGGCTGTGCATTTCGTCCCTCTGGCGCGCGCCGCGTCTTGTCTTGCCGCTCATTGCGTCTCCGATTCTCTGCTCGTTTTCTCTGACACAACTCTATGTGCCATTTTCCCGGGTTGAGTTCGTCCTTCACTTCCTCTCGGCTCCGTTGTTTCCTGCTTGCTTTCGCCATGGTGACCTTCACGCTAAGTGTCTCCAGTTCCCATTTGCTTCGTTTCACTTTCCCACCCTTTTTCTCTGAGCTCAGTGAGTGTTTGGCGCGGGGTCACTTTGCTGTGTCAGTGGCCGTCAATCGTCGCTGGCGAGTTGGTCCCTGCTTTGTTCGGCCTTCCTTATACCGTCACACACGTTGCGTTTCAACGCGTCGCAGGGACCGTTTGTTTGGTCCTCTGCGGCACTGTCTCCGTGCTCTTTGGCCAGTGGTTTGCGTCTGTTGAGTGTGCTCGCATTGCGCGCCACGTTGCGCCGAGCAGCGCCAGGCTCGACGTGTTGGCCACGCACGGGTGCTTGTTCCTTGTTCTCGGTCGTCTGCGTTGGCAAATCGTGCAGCGTCTTTCTGTGCTCAGTTGCTTCCCTCCCGCGCTCGCGCTTTCTCTGCACCGGTCTCGGTGTTTCCCTTTGCGTCGGCTTGCGCTACCTGTATGTCCCGCGTTTCGATTTGTTTCTCTTTGCCGCGTGTGCTCGCGTCTTCCGTGCCCTCTTTGCCAGCTTGTTTGTCCGAAGCGTCCTTTTATCGCGCATTGTTTCATTTTGGCAAGCGTGTGTGTTTTTTGTTTGTCCTTGTCCTCTGTCTTTCTTCTTCTGCCGACATCGCGTGGCCGCGAGGCGCTGTGGGTTGCGGTGCGCTCTGTGTTGTCGCTTTGTGCGCGGTGCGGCTTGTCTTCGGTGTTGCCTTCATGTCTTCATCCTGGTGTTGCGCGCTATGTTCCGTCTTCTTGTTGGACGCCCTGGTGTTTGATTGTTTACTTTTTCGCACGGCACGCTGGTGCCTTGTGTCTTTGTGCAGTGCGTTTCGGCGTTGTTCTTTCTTCTGCGGACACCCGCAGTGATGTCTTTTTCCTGAGGAAGTGTTCGTGCGAGCGGTGTTTCCTGCGCGCCGTATCTGCGTTGCGCGTTTCTTTTTGTCGATTCCTCGCTTCGATCATGTGCCTGGTTTGTGTCTGCGCGTGTATGTGCTGTCGCCGTCCTCTTGAGCTTGTGCACTTCCTTCGTCGCCTGAGTCCGATCGGTGCCTTTTATTCACGTGCCCTCCTGTGTGTCCTGCGTTGCTCTGTGTTTTGCTGTCTTGTTTTGTCCCTTTCCCTGCCTGTGCGTTGCGTCACCCTGCGGCTTGCGGTATTGCCAATGCGTGCTGTTTTGTTGGTGCCTGCTTTGTTCCATGCCTTGCGCCGTTTTTGTTTTTTCTTTCGCACGACGCGTGTCTGTGCTCGCTGCTCCGTGCGGCGCACTTTCGCTAGCCTTTGCGGGCTTGGCGTGGTGTGTTGTACCGTGTTTGCCTGTTTCTTTTCGCGGTGCGTCTGTCGCAGCAAATGTGGCGGTGCAAAGTGCGTGTGTCGCTGTGTTGCGGCTGTGCTGAAAAGCTTGCGGCTGTAGTTACTTTCTGCCGTGCGGTGTTTGTCTCTGTCTTTGTTCGCCAACCATGTTGCGACACCTCTTGTCACATTGAGGCTCGCCTTAAGTATTTGCGCGTTGCACCATCTGTTCGCCGCATGTGCTGTCCGCTGCTGCTGCGTGCTTTGCTGCATTACGTCTTGTTTTCCTATCTTTCTTCGCTTATCTCGGTGCCTGTGTTGCGTGTTTTGTTTTTCGCGTGCCATTGCTGTTTTTCTTTGGTCTGTCGCTGAGCGTTTAGCTTGAGAGCGCGAGTTTTTTGTCGGCAATGCGTCCGATGCGCCGCCGAGATGCTTCTCACGTGGTGCCTCTTTCCCCCTTCGCCTGTCCTTTGAGACTAGTGCTTTCCCACCACGTTCCTTTTTCTTGTGTCGTCCCCCCGGTGTTTTGAGTTTGTTGCGTGTGATCAGTTCGCGCGCCACGTTGCGCCGAGCAGCCCCAGACTCGACGTCGCGAAACACGCGCGGTTGCGCGTCCTTGTCGGTGGTATGCGGCTGCAAAGCGTTGCGCGGTGTCCTGGTCTCAGTTGCTTTCTTCCCTCGCTCGCGCCTTCCTTCACCTGCATCGGTCTCGGTGTTCCCCTCTGTGTCGGCTTGCGCGACCTGGCCGGTATGCGCTTCGCGCGTCGCGTTGAGTGTTTCCTGCCCTTGCATTGTGGCGTGGCGCACGAGCATCTGGACATAGTGCCGCCTCTTTTGCGCGGTTCCTGCAGCGTCGCACAAGCTGCTCCGCTCTTCAGGCCTAAGGCCGCCTCCTGGCTGCCCGGGTGTGCACACAGGTGCGTTGTTGTTGTTCGCCACCTCGTTCAGTGCTTTTAGGCGCCTGGACACCACGTTAATGGCGTGCTTGTGCATTGTTGTCGCTGAGTAGTTGATAGTCTTTTCCGGCGCCGTTTCGTCCGACGTGCCGCCTAGCCACGCTGCTTCTATTTTTGTTGTGCTGCTTGCGCCTATGAGCCATAGCCCTGGCCACACGCCCTCCTTTGCCGCGTTCCAATCGTCCGCTCTGTCGAGACCTGAGGCTGCACCGCTACTCGCCCCCGTGGTGAGAGGGCAGTCTGCGGCGCCTGGTGCGTCTAAAACGTTTTCGTTCGTGTGCCTGCTGTCCCAATCTTCGCCCTCAAACACTTGCAAGGCATTTTTCAATTTTGCGTCGTTGATAGCTTCTGCCGGCGCGTCGTCCGCGTCCAGTCCGCACGTCTTTCCATCCAGTTTTTTCGACCGTCCTGCATTGTCTGTCACGAGGGACCCCTTGTTCGATGTCTCGTCAGTTTTTGCGCTGTAAGCATCCCACGTATGCAAAAAGCCCCGAATCCGCAAGTGGAGTTCGGTGCCCGCGAAGTGCGCCATGAGCGCGTGATCTGTGGCTCTTCCTGCTGCGGCCGCATGGCCTAGTAGTGCTTCCATTGTGCTGCGCTGTTGTGATGCCCTTGCGCCTCCTTTCCGCTTCACTTCCCTCGTCGCAGCAGCGACGCATGCGCGAGCCAAGACCGCATAAGTTCTCCAACGCCTGCGCATGCCGTCGTCGCCACCGCCTCTCCCCTGCATTCACGAATGTGCACAACACCGCGTCATTGTGAAACATCAGTCTCGCATCCCCTCTGGTGGCATTTCGCTGTTGCGACAGAACGGCCACCACTTGTTGCCGCTGTCGGTGTTCTCGCCTCACTGCGGCAACGGCGCTTGTTTCCTATCGCCTCCCAGCGTTCTCTGGTTCGCATTGTGTTTGCACCAATTCGAAACGCCTATTGGCCCGCAACATTGCCTATGCACGTTATGTTTCTTTCTGCTTGGTTTGCTTGCTGGCCCTATTTTCGCCAATTTCTTGCGCTCCGCTGACTTTTCAACGTCTAGGCACGGTGAGAATGAGCAGAAGGCTCCAGCGCTGTCTCGCGTTCATATGTCGCGCCGAACCGCAGGTCTCCATCGTCTTCGTTGCGTTTCTCTGCGCATCACTGAGGGCAATGTTAGCACTCCCCGCTCTCCGTCTCGGGCCGCTGCCAACCTCGGTGTTGCCTCTCGTCCGCGTCCGCGTCTGGCCGCGAATTATGAGCACACGCGGGCCTTTGCCGCGTTCGTTCAAAAATAGTGTTGGATGGTCCAAGAGCTCAGCTGACCAGATGGACGCATTTTCGGTGCCCGCGCTTGTCCGTCCCGCACATACTGCGCTGTGCTTCCGCCGCCGGTCACGGTGTCTTCCTTCCCTGTCGTCCGTTCCTCGTCCCAGTCTTGTCCGGCAGATCCTAGCAGGCTGTGCATTTCGTCCCTCTGGCGCGCGCCGCGTCTTGTCTTGCCGCTCATTGCGTCTCCGATTCTCTGCTCGTTTTCTCTGACACAACTCTATGTGCCATTTTCCCGGGTTGAGTTCGTCCTTCACTTCCTCTCGGCTCCGTTGTTTCCTGCTTGCTTTCGCCATGGTGACCTTCACGCTAAGTGTCTCCAGTTCCCATTTGCTTCGTTTCACTTTCCCACCCTTTTTCTCTGAGCTCAGTGAGTGTTTGGCGCGGGGTCACTTTGCTGTGTCAGTGGCCGTCAATCGTCGCTGGCGAGTTGGTCCCTGCTTTGTTTGGCCTTCCTTATACCGTCACACACGTTGCGTTTCAACGCGTCGCAGGGACCGTTTGTTTGGTCCTCTGCGGCACTGTCTCCGTGCTCTTTGGCCAGTGGTTTGCGTCTGTTGAGTGTGCTCGCATTGCGCGCCACGTTGCGCCGAGCAGCGCCAGGCTCGACGTGTTGGCCACGCACGGGTGCTTGTTCCTTGTTCTCGGTCGTCTGCGTTGGCAAATCGTGCAGCGTCTTTCTGTGCTCAGTTGCTTCCCTCCCGCGCTCGCGCTTTCTCTGCACCGGTCTCGGTGTTTCCCTTTGCGTCGGCTTGCGCTACCTGTATGTCCCGCGTTTCGATTTGTTTCTCTTTGCCGCGTGTGCTCGCGTCTTCCGTGCCCTCTTTGCCAGCTTGTTTGTCCGAAGCGTCCTTTTATCGCGCATTGTTTCATTTTGGCAAGCGTGTGTGTTTTTTGTTTGTCCTTGTCCTCTGTCTTTCTTCTTCTGCCGACATCGCGTGGCCGCGAGGCGCTGTGGGTTGCGGTGCGCTCTGTGTTGTCGCTTTGTGCGCGGTGCGGCTTGTCTTCGGAGTTGCCTTCATGTCTTCATCCTGGTGTTGCGCGCTATGTTCCGTCTTCTTGTTGGACGCCCTGGTGTTTGATTGTTTACTTTTTCGCACGGCACGCTGGTGCCTTGTGTCTTTGTGCAGTGCGTTTCGGCGTTGTTCTTTCTTCTGCGGACACCCGCAGTGATGTCTTTTTCCTGAGGAAGTGTTCGTGCGAGCGGTGTTTCCTGCGCGCCGTATCTGCGTTGCGCGTTTCTTTTTGTCGATTCCTCGCTTCGATCATGTGCCTGGTTTGTGTCTGCGCGTGTATGTGCTGTCGCCGTCCTCTTGAGCTTGTGCACTTCCTTCGTCGCCTGAGTCCGATCGGTGCCTTTTATTCACGTGCCCTCCTGTGTGTCCTGCGTTGCTCTGTGTTTTGCTGTCTTGTTTTGTCCCTTTCCCTGCCTGTGCGTTGCGTCACCCTGCGGCTTGCGGTATTGCCAATGCGTGCTGTTTTGTTGGTGCCTCTTTGTTCCATGCCTTGCGCCGTTTTTGTTTTTTCTTTCGCACGACGCGTGTCTGTGCTCGCTGCTCCGTGCGGCGCACTTTCGCTAGCCTTTGCGGGCTTGGCGTGGTGTGTTGTACCGTGTTTGCCTGTTTCTTTTCGCGGTGCGTCTGTCGCAGCAAATGTGGCGGTGCAAAGTGCGTGTGTCGCTGTGTTGCGGCTGTGCTGACAAGCTTGCGGCTGTAGTTACTTTCCGCCGTGCGGTGTTTGTCTCTGTCTTTGTTCGCCAACCATGTTGCGACGCCTCTTGTCACATTGAGGCTCGCCTTAAGTATTTGCGCGTTGCACCATCTGTTCGCCGCATGTGCTGTCCGCTGCTGCTGCGTGCTTTGCTGCATTACGTCTTGTTTTCCTATCTTTCTTCGCTGATCTCGGTGCCTGTGTTGCGTGTTTTGTTTTTCGCGTGCCATTGCTGTTTTTCTTTGGTCTGTCGCTGAGCGTTTAGCTTGAGAGCGCGAGTTTTTTGTCGGCAATGCGTCCGATGCGCCGCCGAGATGCTTCTCACGTGGTGCCTCTTTCCCCCTTCGCCTGTCCTTTGAGACTAGTGCTTTCCCACCACGTTCCTTTTTCTTGTGTCGTCCCCCCGGTGTTTTGAGTTTGTTGCGTGTGATCAGTTCGCGCGCCACGTTGCGCCGAGCAGCCCCAGACTCGACGTCGCGAAACACGCGCGGTTGCGCGTCCTTGTCGGTGGTATGCGGCTGCAAAGCGTTGCGCGGTGTCCTGGTCTCAGTTGCTTTCTTCCCTCGCTCGCGCCTTCCTTCACCTGCATCGGTCTCGGTGTTCCCCTCTGTGTCGGCTTGCGCGACCTGGCCGGTATGCGCTTCGCGCGTCGCGTTGAGTGTTTCCTGCCCTTGCATTGTGGCGTGGCGCACGAGCATCTGGACATAGTGCCGCCTCTTTTGCGCGGTTCCTGCAGCGTCGCACAAGCTGCTCCGCTCTTCAGGCCTAAGGCCGCCTCCTGGCTGCCCGGGTGTGCACACAGGTGCGTTGTTGTTGTTCGCCACCTCGTTCAGTGCTTTTAGGCGCCTGGACACCACGTTAATGGCGTGCTTGTGCATTGTTGTCGCTGAGTAGTTGATAGTCTTTTCCGGCGCCGTTTCGTCCGACGTGCCGCCTAGCCACGCTGCTTCTATTTTTGTTGTGCTGCTTGCGCCTATGAGCCATAGCCCTGGCCACACGCCCTCCTTTGCCGCGTTCCAATCGTCCGCTCTGTCGAGACCTGAGGCTGCACCGCTACTCGCCCCCGTGGTGAGAGGGCAGTCTGCGGCGCCTGGTGCGTCTAAAACGTTTTCGTTCGTGTGCCTGCTGTCCCAATCTTCGCCCTCAAACACTTGCAAGGCATTTTTCAATTTTGCGTCGTTGATAGCTTCTGCCGGCGCGTCGTCCGCGTCCAGTCCGCACGTCTTTCCATCCAGTTTTTTCGACCGTCCTGCATTGTCTGTCACGAGGGACCCCTTGTTCGATGTCTCGTCAGTTTTTGCGCTGTAAGCATCCCACGTATGCAAAAAGCCCCGAATCCGCAAGTGGAGTTCGGTGCCCGCGAAGTGCGCCATGAGCGCGTGATCTGTGGCTCTTCCTGCTGCGGCCGCATGGCCTAGTAGTGCTTCCATTGTGCTGCGCTGTTGTGATGCCCTTGCGCCTCCTTTCCGCTTCACTTCCCTCGTCGCAGCAGCGACGCATGCGCGAGCCAAGACCGCATAAGTTCTCCAACGCCTGCGCATGCCGTCGTCGCCACCGCCTCTCCCCTGCATTCACGAATGTGCACAACACCGCGTCATTGTGAAACATCAGTCTCGCATCCCCTCTGGTGGCATTTCGCTGTTGCGACAGAACGGCCACCACTTGTTGCCGCTGTCGGTGTTCTCGCCTCACTGCGGCAACGGCGCTTGTTTCCTATCGCCTCCCAGCGTTCTCTGGTTCGCATTGTGTTTGCACCAATTCGAAACGCCTATTGGCCCGCAACATTGCCTATGCACGTTATGTTTCTTTCTGCTTGGTTTGCTTGCTGGCCTATTTTCGCCAATTTCTTGCGCTCCGCTGACTTTGCAACGTCTAGGCACGGTGAGAATGAGCAGAAGGCTCCAGCGCTGTCTCGCGTTCATATGTCGCGCCGAACCGCAGGTCTCCATCGTCTTCGTTGCGTTTCTCTGCGCATCACTGAGGGCAATGTTAGCACTCCCCGCTCTCCGTCGCGGGCCGCTGCCAACCTCGGTGTTGCCTCTCGTCCGCGTCCGCGTCTGGCCGCGAATTATGAGCACACGCGGGCCTTTGCCGCGTTCGTTCAAAAATAGTGTTGGATGGTCCAAGAGCTCAGCTGACCAGATGCACGCATTTTCGGTGCCCGCGCTTGTCCGTCCCGCACATACTGCGCTGTGCTTCCGCCGCCGGTCACGGTGTCTTCCTTCCCTGTCGTCCGTTCCTCGTCCCAGTCTTGTCCGGCAGATCCTAGCAGGCTGTGCATTTCGTCCCTCTGGCGCGCGCCGCGTCTTGTCTTGCCGCTCATTGCGTCTCCGATTCTCTGCTCGTTTTCTCTGACACAACTCTATGTGCCATTTTCCCGGGTTGAGTTCGTCCTTCACTTCCTCTCGGCTCCGTTGTTTCCTGCTTGCTTTCGCCATGGTGACCTTCACGCTAAGTGTCTCCAGTTCCCATTTGCTTCGTTTCACTTTCCCACCCTTTTTCTCTGAGCTCAGTGAGTGTTTGGCGCGGGGTCACTTTGCTGTGTCAGTGGCCGTCAATCGTCGCTGGCGAGTTGGTCCCTGCTTTGTTCGGCCTTCCTTATACCGTCACACACGTTGCGTTTCAACGCGTCGCAGGGAGCGTTTGTTTGGTCCTCTGCGGCACTGTCTCCGTGCTCTTTGGCCAGTGGTTTGCGTCTGTTGAGTGTGCTCGCATTGCGCGCCACGTTGCGCCGAGCAGCGCCAGGCTCGACGTGTTGGCCACGCACGGGTGCTTGTTCCTTGTTCTCGGTCGTCTGCGTTGGCAAATCGTGCAGCGTCTTTCTGTGCTCAGTTGCTTCCCTCCCGCGCTCGCGCTTTCTCTGCACCGGTCTCGGTGTTTCCCTTTGCGTCGGCTTGCGCTACCTGTATGTCCCGCGTTTCGATTTGTTTCTCTTTGCCGCGTGTGCTCGCGTCTTCCGTGCCCTCTTTGCCAGCTTGTTTGTCCGAAGCGTCCTTTTATCGCGCATTGTTTCATTTTGGCAAGCGTGTGTGTTTTTTGTTTGTCCTTGTCCTCTGTCTTTCTTCTTCTGCCGACATCGCGTGGCCGCGAGGCGCTGTGGGTTGCGGTGCGCTCTGTGTTGTCGCTTTGTGCGCGGTGCGGCTTGTCTTCGGAGTTGCCTTCATGTCTTCATCCTGGTGTTGCGCGCTATGTTCCGTCTTCTTGTTGGACGCCCTGGTGTTTGATTGTTTACTTTTTCGCACGGCACGCTGGTGCCTTGTGTCTTTGTGCAGTGCGTTTCGGCGTTGTTCTTTCTTCTGCGGACACCCGCAGTGATGTCTTTTTCCTGAGGAAGTGTTCGTGCGAGCGGTGTTTCCTGCGCGCCGTATCTGCGTTGCGCGTTTCTTTTTGTCGATTCCTCGCTTCGATCATGTGCCTGGTTTGTGTCTGCGCGTGTATGTGCTGTCGCCGTCCTCTTGAGCTTGTGCACTTCCTTCGTCGCCTGAGTCCGATCGGTGCCTTTTATTCACGTGCCCTCCTGTGTGTCCTGCGTTGCTCTGTGTTTTGCTGTCTTGTTTTGTCCCTTTCCCTGCCTGTGCGTTGCGTCACCCTGCGGCTTGCGGTATTGCCAATGCGTGCTGTTTTGTTGGTGCCTGCTTTGTTCCATGCCTTGCGCCGTTTTTGTTTTTTCTTTCGCACGACGCGTGTCTGTGCTCGCTGCTCCGTGCGGCGCACTTTCGCTAGCCTTTGCGGGCTTGGCGTGGTGTGTTGTACCGTGTTTGCCTGTTTCTTTTCGCGGTGCGTCTGTCGCAGCAAATGTGGCGGTGCAAAGTGCGTGTGTCGCTGTGTTGCGGCTGTGCTGACAAGCTTGCGGCTGTAGTTACTTTCTGCCGTGCGGTGTTTGTCTCTGTCTTTGTTCGCCAACCATGTTGCGACGCCTCTTGTCACATTGAGGCTCGCCTTAAGTATTTGCGCGTTGCACCATCTGTTCGCCGCATGTGCTGTCCGCTGCTGCTGCGTGCTTTGCTGCATTACGTCTTGTTTTCCTATCTTTCTTCGCTGATCTCGGTGCCTGTGTTGCGTGTTTTGTTTTTCGCGTGCCATTGCTGTTTTTCTTTGGTCTGTCGCTGAGCGTTTAGCTTGAGAGCGCGAGTTTTTTGTCGGCAATGCGTCCGATGCGCCGCCGAGATGCTTCTCACGTGGTGCCTCTTTCCCCCTTCGCCTGTCCTTTGAGACTAGTGCTTTCCCACCACGTTCCTTTTTCTTGTGTCGTCCCCCCGGTGTTTTGAGTTTGTTGCGTGTGATCAGTTCGCGCGCCACGTTGCGCCGAGCAGCCCCAGACTCGACGTCGCGAAACACGCGCGGTTGCGCGTCCTTGTCGGTGGTATGCGGCTGCAAAGCGTTGCGCGGTGTCCTGGTCTCAGTTGCTTTCTTCCCTCGCTCGCGCCTTCCTTCACCTGCATCGGTCTCGGTGTTCCCCTCTGTGTCGGCTTGCGCGACCTGGCCGGTATGCGCTTCGCGCGTCGCGTTGAGTGTTTCCTGCCCTTGCATTGTGGCGTGGCGCACGAGCATCTGGACATAGTGCCGCCTCTTTTGCGCGGTTCCTGCAGCGTCGCACAAGCTGCTCCGCTCTTCAGGCCTAAGGCCGCCTCCTGGCTGCCCGGGTGTGCACACAGGTGCGTTGTTGTTGTTCGCCACCTCGTTCAGTGCTTTTAGGCGCCTGGACACCACGTTAATGGCGTGCTTGTGCATTGTTGTCGCTGAGTAGTTGATAGTCTTTTCCGGCGCCGTTTCGTCCGACGTGCCGCCTAGCCACGCTGCGTCTATTTTTGTTGTGCTGCTTGCGCCTATGAGCCATAGCCCTGGCCACACGCCCTCCTTTGCCGCGTTCCAATCGTCCGCTCTGTCGAGACCTGAGGCTGCACCGCTACTCGCCCCCGTGGTGAGAGGGCAGTCTGCGGCGCCTGGTGCGTCTAAAACGTTTTCGTTCGTGTGCCTGCTGTCCCAATCTTCGCCCTCAAACACTTGCAAGGCATTTTTCAATTTTGCGTCGTTGATAGCTTCTGCCGGCGCGTCGTCCGCGTCCAGTCCGCACGTCTTTCCATCCAGTTTTTTCGACCGTCCTGCATTGTCTGTCACGAGGGACCCCTTGTTCGATGTCTCGTCAGTTTTTGCGCTGTAAGCATCCCACGTATGCAAAAAGCCCCGAATCCGCAAGTGGAGTTCGGTGCCCGCGAAGTGCGCCATGAGCGCGTGATCTGTGGCTCTTCCTGCTGCGGCCGCATGGCCTAGTAGTGCTTCCATTGTGCTGCGCTGTTGTGATGCCCTTGCGCCTCCTTTCCGCTTCACTTCCCTCGTCGCAGCAGCGACGCATGCGCGAGCCAAGACCGCATAAGTTCTCCAACGCCTGCGCATGCCGTCGTCGCCACCGCCTCTCCCCTGCATTCACGAATGTGCACAACACCGCGTCATTGTGAAACATCAGTCTCGCATCCCCTCTGGTGGCATTTCGCTGTTGCGACAGAACGGCCACCACTTGTTGCCGCTGTCGGTGTTCTCGCCTCACTGCGGCAACGGCGCTTGTTTCCTATCGCCTCCCAGCGTTCTCTGGTTCGCATTGTGTTTGCACCAATTCGAAACGCCTATTGGCCCGCAACATTGCCTATGCACGTTATGTTTCTTTCTGCTTGGTTTGCTTGCTGGCCCTATTTTCGCCAATTTCTTGCGCTCCGCTGACTTTTCAACGTCTAGGCACGGTGAGAATGAGCAGAAGGCTCCAGCGCTGTCTCGCGTTCATATGTCGCGCCGAACCGCAGGTCTCCATCGTCTTCGTTGCGTTTCTCTGCGCATCACTGAGGGCAATGTTAGCACTCCCCGCTCTCCGTCGCGGGCCGCTGCCAACCTCGGTGTTGCCTCTCGTCCGCGTCCGCGTCTGGCCGCGAATTATGAGCACACGCGGGCCTTTGCCGCGTTCGTTCAAAAATAGTGTTGGATGGTCCAAGAGCTCAGCTGACCAGATGCACGCATTTTCGGTGCCCGCGCTTGTCCGTCCCGCACATACTGCGCTGTGCTTCCGCCGCCGGTCACGGTGTCTTCCTTCCCTGTCGTCCGTTCCTCGTCCCAGTCTTGTCCGGCAGATCCTAGCAGGCTGTGCATTTCGTCCCTCTGGCGCGCGCCGCGTCTTGTCTTGCCGCTCATTGCGTCTCCGATTCTCTGCTCGTTTTCTCTGACACAACTCTATGTGCCATTTTCCCGGGTTGAGTTCGTCCTTCACTTCCTCTCGGCTCCGTTGTTTCCTGCTTGCTTTCGCCATGGTGACCTTCACGCTAAGTGTCTCCAGTTCCCATTTGCTTCGTTTCACTTTCCCACCCTTTTTCTCTGAGCTCAGTGAGTGTTTGGCGCGGGGTCACTTTGCTGTGTCAGTGGCCGTCAATCGTCGCTGGCGAGTTGGTCCCTGCTTTGTTCGGCCTTCCTTATACCGTCACACACGTTGCGTTTCAACGCGTCGCAGGGACCGTTTGTTTGGTCCTCTGCGGCACTGTCTCCGTGCTCTTTGGCCAGTGGTTTGCGTCTGTTGAGTGTGCTCGCATTGCGCGCCACGTTGCGCCGAGCAGCGCCAGGCTCGACGTGTTGGCCACGCACGGGTGCTTGTTCCTTGTTCTCGGTCGTCTGCGTTGGCAAATCGTGCAGCGTCTTTCTGTGCTCAGTTGCTTCCCTCCCGCGCTCGCGCTTTCTCTGCACCGGTCTCGGTGTTTCCCTTTGCGTCGGCTTGCGCTACCTGTATGTCCCGCGTTTCGATTTGTTTCTCTTTGCCGCGTGTGCTCGCGTCTTCCGTGCCCTCTTTGCCAGCTTGTTTGTCCGAAGCGTCCTTTTATCGCGCATTGTTTCATTTTGGCAAGCGTGTGTGTTTTTTGTTTGTCCTTGTCCTCTGTCTTTCTTCTTCTGCCGACATCGCGTGGCCGCGAGGCGCTGTGGGTTGCGGTGCGCTCTGTGTTGTCGCTTTGTGCGCGGTGCAGCTTGTCTTCGGAGTTGCCTTCATGTCTTCATCCTGGTGTTGCGCGCTATGTTCCGTCTTCTTGTTGGACGCCCTGGTGTTTGATTGTTTACTTTTTCGCACGGCACGCTGGTGCCTTGTGTCTTTGTGCAGTGCGTTTCGGCGTTGTTCTTTCTTCTGCGGACACCCGCAGTGATGTCTTTTTCCTGAGGAAGTGTTCGTGCGAGCGGTGTTTCCTGCGCGCCGTATCTGCGTTGCGCGTTTCTTTTTGTCGATTCCTCGCTTCGATCATGTGCCTGGTTTGTGTCTGCGCGTGTATGTGCTGTCGCCGTCCTCTTGAGCTTGTGCACTTCCTTCGTCGCCTGAGTCCGATCGGTGCCTTTTATTCACGTGCCCTCCTGTGTGTCCTGCGTTGATCTGTGTTTTGCTGTCTTGTTTTGTCCCTTTCCCTGCCTGTGCGTTGCGTCACCCTGCGGCTTGCGGTATTGCCAATGCGTGCTGTTTTGTTGGTGCCTGCTTTGTTCCATGCCTTGCGCCGTTTTTGTTTTTTCTTTCGCACGACGCGTGTCTGTGCTCGCTGCTCCGTGCGGCGCACTTTCGCTAGCCTTTGCGGGCTTGGCGTGGTGTGTTGTACCGTGTTTGCCTGTTTCTTTTCGCGGTGCGTCTGTCGCAGCAAATGTGGCGGTGCAAAGTGCGTGTGTCGCTGTGTTGCGGCTGTGCTGACAAGCTTGCGGCTGTAGTTACTTTCTGCCGTGCGGTGTTTGTCTCTGTCTTTGTTCGCCAACCATGTTGCGACGCCTCTTGTCACATTGAGGCTCGCCTTAAGTATTTGCGCGTTGCACCATCTGTTCGCCGCATGTGCTGTCCGCTGCTGCTGCGTGCTTTGCTGCATTACGTCTTGTTTTCCTATCTTTCTTCGCTGATCTCGGTGCCTGTGTTGCGTGTTTTGTTTTTCGCGTGCCATTGCTGTTTTTCTTTGGTCTGTCGCTGAGCGTTTAGCTTGAGAGCGCGAGTTTTTTGTCGGCAATGCGTCCGATGCGCCGCCGAGATGCTTCTCACGTGGTGCCTCTTTCCCCCTTCGCCTGTCCTTTGAGACTAGTGCTTTCCCACCACGTTCCTTTTTCTTGTGTCGTCCCCCCGGTGTTTTGAGTTTGTTGCGTGTGATCAGTTCGCGCGCCACGTTGCGCCGAGCAGCCCCAGACTCGACGTCGCGAAACACGCGCGGTTGCGCGTCCTTGTCGGTGGTATGCGGCTGCAAAGCGTTGCGCGGTGTCCTGGTCTCAGTTGCTTTCTTCCCTCGCTCGCGCCTTCCTTCACCTGCATCGGTCTCGGTGTTCCCCTCTGTGTCGGCTTGCGCGACCTGGCCGGTATGCGCTTCGCGCGTCGCGTTGAGTGTTTCCTGCCCTTGCATTGTGGCGTGGCGCACGAGCATCTGGACATAGTGCCGCCTCTTTTGCGCGGTTCCTGCAGCGTCGCACAAGCTGCTCCGCTCTTCAGGCCTAAGGCCGCCTCCTGGCTGCCCGGGTGTGCACACAGGTGCGTTGTTGTTGTTCGCCACCTCGTTCAGTGCTTTTAGGCGCCTGGACACCACGTTAATGGCGTGCTTGTGCATTGTTGTCGCTGAGTAGTTGATAGTCTTTTCCGGCGCCGTTTCGTCCGACGTGCCGCCTAGCCACGCTGCGTCTATTCTTGTTGTGCTGCTTGCGCCTATGAGCCATAGCCCTGGCCACACGCCCTCCTTTGCCGCGTTCCAATCGTCCGCTCTGTCGAGACCTGAGGCTGCACCGCTACTCGCCCCCGTGGTGAGAGGGAAGTCTGCGGCGCCTGGTGCGTCTAAAACGTTTTCGTTCGTGTGCCTGCTGTCCCAATCTTCGCCCTCAAACACTTGCAAGGCATTTTTCAATTTTGCGTCGTTGATAGCTTCTGCCGGCGCGTCGTCCGCGTCCAGTCCGCACGTCTTTCCATCCAGTTTTTTCGACCGTCCTGCATTGTCTGTCACGAGGGACCCCTTGTTCGATGTCTCGTCAGTTTTTGCGCTGTAAGCATCCCACGTATGCAAAAAGCCCCGAATCCGCAAGTGGAGTTCGGTGCCCGCGAAGTGCGCCATGAGCGCGTGATCTGTGGCTCTTCCTGCTGCGGCCGCATGGCCTAGTAGTGCTTCCATTGTGCTGCGCTGTTGTGATGCCCTTGCGCCTCCTTTCCGCTTCACTTCCCTCGTCGCAGCAGCGACGCATGCGCGAGCCAAGACCGCATAAGTTCTCCAACGCCTGCGCATGCCGTCGTCGCCACCGCCTCTCCCCTGCATTCACGAATGTGCACAACACCGCGTCATTGTGAAACATCAGTCTCGCATCCCCTCTGGTGGCATTTCGCTGTTGCGACAGAACGGCCACCACTTGTTGCCGCTGTCGGTGTTCTCGCCTCACTGCGGCAACGGCGCTTGTTTCCTATCGCCTCCCAGCGTTCTCTGGTTCGCATTGTGTTTGCACCAATTCGAAACGCCTATTGGCCCGCAACATTGCCTATGCACGTTATGTTTCTTTCTGCTTGGTTTGCTTGCTGGCCCTATTTTCGCCAATTTCTTGCGCTCCGCTGACTTTGCAACGTCTAGGCACGGTGAGAATGAGCAGAAGGCTCCAGCGCTGTCTCGCGTTCATATGTCGCGCCGAACCGCAGGTCTCCATCGTCTTCGTTGCGTTTCTCTGCGCATCACTGAGGGCAATGTTAGCACTCCCCGCTCTCCGTCTCGGGCCGCTGCCAACCTCGGTGTTACCTCTCGTCCGCGTCCGCGTCTGGCCGCGAATTATGAGCACACGCGGGCCTTTGCCGCGTTCGTTCAAAAATAGTGTTGGATGGTCCAAGAGCTCAGCTGACCAGATGCACGCATTTTCGGTGCCCGCGCTTGTCCGTCCCGCACATACTGCGCTGTGCTTCCGCCGCCGGTCACGGTGTCTTCCTTCCCTGTCGTCCGTTCCTCGTCCCAGTCTTGTCCGGCAGATCCTAGCAGGCTGTGCATTTCGTCCCTCTGGCGCGCGCCGCGTCTTGTCTTGCCGCTCATTGCGTCTCCGATTCTCTGCTCGTTTTCTCTGACACAACTCTATGTGCCATTTTCCCGGGTTGAGTTCGTCCTTCACTTCCTCTCGGCTCCGTTGTTTCCTGCTTGCTTTCGCCATGGTGACCTTCACGCTAAGTGTCTCCAGTTCCCATTTGCTTCGTTTCACTTTCCCACCCTTTTTCTCTGAGCTCAGTGAGTGTTTGGCGCGGGGTCACTTTGCTGTGTCAGTGGCCGTCAATCGTCGCTGGCGAGTTGGTCCCTGCTTTGTTCGGCCTTCCTTATACCGTCACACACGTTGCGTTTCAACGCGTCGCAGGGACCGTTTGTTTGGTCCTCTGCGGCACTGTCTCCGTGCTCTTTGGCCAGTGGTTTGCGTCTGTTGAGTGTGCTCGCATTGCGCGCCACGTTGCGCCGAGCAGCGCCAGGCTCGACGTGTTGGCCACGCACGGGTGCTTGTTCCTTGTTCTCGGTCGTCTGCGTTGGCAAATCGTGCAGCGTCTTTCTGTGCTCAGTTGCTTCCCTCCCGCGCTCGCGCTTTCTCTGCACCGGTCTCGGTGTTTCCCTTTGCGTCGGCTTGCGCTACCTGTATGTCCCGCGTTTCGATTTGTTTCTCTTTGCCGCGTGTGCTCGCGTCTTCCGTGCCCTCTTTGCCAGCTTGTTTGTCCGAAGCGTCCTTTTATCGCGCATTGTTTCATTTTGGCAAGCGTGTGTGTTTTTTGTTTGTCCTTGTCCTCTGTCTTTCTTCTTCTGCCGACATCGCGTGGCCGCGAGGCGCTGTGGGTTGCGGTGCGCTCTGTGTTGTCGCTTTGTGCGCGGTGCGGCTTGTCTTCGGAGTTGCCTTCATGTCTTCATCCTGGTGTTGCGCGCTATGTTCCGTCTTCTTGTTGGACGCCCTGGTGTTTGATTGTTTACTTTTTCGCACGGCACGCTGGTGCCTTGTGTCTTTGTGCAGTGCGTTTCGGCGTTGTTCTTTCTTCTGCGGACACCCGCAGTGATGTCTTTTTCCTGAGGAAGTGTTCGTGCGAGCGGTGTTTCCTGCGCGCCGTATCTGCGTTGCGCGTTTCTTTTTGTCGATTCCTCGCTTCGATCATGTGCCTGGTTTGTGTCTGCGCGTGTATGTGCTGTCGCCGTCCTCTTGAGCTTGTGCACTTCCTTCGTCGCCTGAGTCCGATCGGTGCCTTTTATTCACGTGCCCTCCTGTGTGTCCTGCGTTGCTCTGTGTTTTGCTGTCTTGTTTTGTCCCTTTCCCTGCCTGTGCGTTGCGTCACCCTGCGGCTTGCGGTATTGCCAATGCGTGCTGTTTTGTTGGTGCCTGCTTTGTTCCATGCCTTGCGCCGTTTTTGTTTTTTCTTTCGCACGACGCGTGTCTGTGCTCGCTGCTCCGTGCGGCGCACTTTCGCTAGCCTTTGCGGGCTTGGCGTGGTGTGTTGTACCGTGTTTGCCTGTTTCTTTTCGCGGTGCGTCTGTCGCAGCAAATGTGGCGGTGCAAAGTGCGTGTGTCGCTGTGTTGCGGCTGTGCTGACAAGCTTGCGGCTGTAGTTACTTTCTGCCGTGCGGTGTTTGTCTCTGTCTTTGTTCGCCAACCATGTTGCGACGCCTCTTGTCACAATGAGGCTCGCCTTAAGTATTTGCGCGTTGCACCATCTGTTCGCCGCATGTGCTGTCCGCTGCTGCTGCGTGCTTTGCTGCATTACGTCTTGTTTTCCTATCTTTCTTCGCTGATCTCGGTGCCTGTGTTGCGTGTTTTGTTTTTCGCGTGCCATTGCTGTTTTTCTTTGGTCTGTCGCTGAGCGTTTAGCTTGAGAGCGCGAGTTTTTTGTCGGCAATGCGTCCGATGCGCCGCCGAGATGCTTCTCACGTGGTGCCTCTTTCCCCCTTCGCCTGTCCTTTGAGACTAGTGCTTTCCCACCACGTTCCTTTTTCTTGTGTCGTCCCCCCGGTGTTTTGAGTTTGTTGCGTGTGATCAGTTCGCGCGCCACGTTGCGCCGAGCAGCCCCAGACTCGACGTCGCGAAACACGCGCGGTTGCGCGTCCTTGTCGGTGGTATGCGGCTGCAAAGCGTTGCGCGGTGTCCTGGTCTCAGTTGCTTTCTTCCCTCGCTCGCGCCTTCCTTCACCTGCATCGGTCTCGGTGTTCCCCTCTGTGTCGGCTTGCGCGACCTGGCCGGTATGCGCTTCGCGCGTCGCGTTGAGTGTTTCCTGCCCTTGCATTGTGGCGTGGCGCACGAGCATCTGGACATAGTGCCGCCTCTTTTGCGCGGTTCCTGCAGCGTCGCACAAGCTGCTCCTCTCTTCAGGCCTAAGGCCGCCTCCTGGCTGCCCGGGTGTGCACACAGGTGCGTTGTTGTTGTTCGCCACCTCGTTCAGTGCTTTTAGGCGCCTGGACACCACGTTAATGGCGTGCTTGTGCATTGTTGTCGCTGAGTAGTTGATAGTCTTTTCCGGCGCCGTTTCGTCCGACGTGCCGCCTAGCCACGCTGCGTCTATTTTTGTTGTGCTGCTTGCGCCTATGAGCCATAGCCCTGGCCACACGCCCTCCTTTGCCGCGTTCCAATCGTCCGCTCTGTCGAGACCTGAGGCTGCACCGCTACTCGCCCCCGTGGTGAGAGGGCAGTCTGCGGCGCCTGGTGCGTCTAAAACGTTTTCGTTCGTGTGCCTGCTGTCCCAATCTTCGCCCTCAAACACTTGCAAGGCATTTTTCAATTTTGCGTCGTTGATAGCTTCTGCCGGCGCGTCGTCCGCGTCCAGTCCGCACGTCTTTCCATCCAGTTTTTTCGACCGTCCTGCATTGTCTGTCACGAGGGACCCCTTGTTCGATGTCTCGTCAGTTTTTGCGCTGTAAGCATCCCACGTATGCAAAAAGCCCCGAATCCGCAAGTGGAGTTCGGTGCCCGCGAAGTGCGCCATGAGCGCGTGATCTGTGGCTCTTCCTGCTGCGGCCGCATGGCCTAGTAGTGCTTCCATTGTGCTGCGCTGTTGTGATGCCCTTGCGCCTCCTTTCCGCTTCACTTCCCTCGTCGCAGCAGCGACGCATGCGCGAGCCTCGCGTCGCCCAGTGCCTCGACTATGTCCTGCCTCACTTCCTGCAACTCCTTGGTGCGCCCGTTGCTCCCGAAAACGTTTTCCAAAGTCACAAGCTTGGTCGCCTGCTCTGCGCCTGCCTTCTGCGCCCACAAGGCGCCTTTCTTTAACGTGCCGCCGAGCTGGCAAATTTTCGTCACAGCGCTTTCCTTCAACCCCGCTCTGTCGCCGTTAGCAGCGTGCGCCCGCTGCGCCTATCTGAACGCCAAAATACTCCCAATCAAAAAAGCACGGAGCATCCCCCAAGAAGTCTTTGCTAAATCGCGCGCCAAACGAAATAAGCGAAAAAACAGTAACCTCGTCAACAGCTTCCACCTTACCTTCCCCTCAACTCATCCTAAAATAGCCAGACCGCCCTTGCTCAACATCGCTTTTCTGAGCACAAACAATATTACGCGCGCGTATTTTTCACCCTGGGGCCCCGCATCCACCTCACTCGCCTCATCGTGTCGTGCGCTGCGTTCTGTCTGTATCCGTGTGCTTTTGTGGCTGTCAAGCTTTGCGGAACGTCCTGACAGTCCAGAACTGATGAAAAAGCCTCGCGCCCTCTGTCAACATTCCGCTCGCTTCCGGAAGTATCCCACCCACGCGCCCGCCGAAAAGTGCCTAGCCTCGCTACCCCGTCTCGCGCCGCCTAAAGTAGCTCCCCGAGCCAGCACGTGTCCCGTCCCGTCGTCTGTTCGAAAGGGTCTCTCCACCTTCTCCGCTCTGCTGCTGTATGCCTCACCGTCCCGGCGTCACGCCCAATCCTGACGCCCTCGGAGCAAGGCTTCTTCCCTTCCTGCCGCCATGTGCCAGAGGCATGCGAGCGTCTGCTAACGACCGTCGCCATGTGTCTATTTTCTGCGCTCCTTTTTTCTTGTCTCCGCACGGTGTTGGCAGCGCGTTGCTCCCCACACGCTGACTCGTTCTTTCCCTCATCGCCTGGCGCTCCACTTCCCTCCCTTGTTGCCAGCAGCGTCGCGGTCAAGGAAGTGGGTCCAACTTCACCTCACTTCCAAAGTTCATCCGCCGTCCCGCCGACCATATCCGAAAAAGCCGCAGCAGGACCACAGGTCCAAGTGGTTGTCCCCTACCGCTGCCCACTTGCTTTTGCACCAACTTTGCTATCCTTTCCAGCCGCGCATTCATTCCGCTTCGGCGGCCCTGCTCCACTGTCTCCGACGCCGCTTTGCCCGGCTGCATTCCGCAAATGCTCGCACCGCTTTTTCCCGCTGTTCCGAACCAGCGCTTGTCTCACCTTGCGGCACCTCGGCCTCGACAATTTACGCCTCTTGGTGAACCAAACCCGCAACACTATTAAATCACCCAATAGGCGGACACCAACGCGTCTTTTTGCGCGTGACCCACATGTTGCGCCACGCGCACGGCACCCGCAACCACTCTCGTCCCTGTTTTGTCCTCCACACGCCGCAACTTTCTTATCCAGCCAGTCTTGTGTTGGTCTGTGTCCTCCCAGGCCGCGCGCGTGCCTGTTGCGTTCCTTTCTTTCGTCGCCGCTGTGCCGCGCATTTGTCTCGCGCCCGCACCCTTCGCCCAGCGCCACCCTTCTGGTGTCACCATGGTGCCACACGCCACGAACACCGCGCACGTCCGCAAACACGCATTCTGTCCAGTCAGGCATTACTTCCCCCTTCACCTGCCACGTGGTCTCGACTTTATGCCTTTTCTTCTGCGGCGACGAGGCGCACCATGCAAGCTGACACGCGCCCACGCCTCAGCCAACGACGACAGCTTGTCCTTCGCCGCGTCCGAGCCACGTCGCTCCCACGGCTCGGGCGAAAGAGCCGGTGTGCCATTTGCCGCCTCCGACGCCAATGCGCGCCAGATGTTTTGAATGTCAGTGTCTGTCGCATCGTGGCTGCGTACCGTGAATTTCCGATCTGCGCGTCCTCGCGAAGTCTCCACTCTCACCGCCACACGCATCAACCACCTCGTTCCGCTCCAGCCTGCGGTGGGTCGCCGTCGTCCAAAACCAAGGCGCGCAAGGTGGTTGACCACGAAGAGCTCACGGACGTGTCCACCAGCGCCAAAACACTCCTGAGTGCTTCCGCGTTGCGCGCTTTTTTCGGATTCTTGTGCAACACCTTTCCATGCTGCTCCGCGTGCCCCCATGGGCTCGGTTCGGCCAATTCTGCTGCCCCTCGCCGCGTCTTTTTTCGTTCTTTCGACAAGCGTGTCCTTATTCTCACTGTTTGTGCGTCTGGGGCCGCGCGAAGTCCAAGCTACGTGCGTGCCATCTTACTGCTCTCTTATCCCTTCGACTCCCCCTTTGCGTGGTCTCAAGCGGTGCGGCGTTCGTTCGCGTCTCCGCGGTTCCCTTTCGGTTCCTGCCTCGCTTCAGGCGTTGTCCTCGGTTTCGCTCGTCCACGTGTTTCAACAAAACGCTTCCCAATGTCTCTTGTGTCTCGAGCCTCGCACAACATGCCGCCAAGAATTCTTAGTCTCGCTTAAATCCCCAAGTGACGGTTTGCGTGCCCTCACTCCCCGCGCACTGGTCCCCGGCTTGCTTCTCTTATCTTCTCGCTCATCGCACGGTCTCCCTGCATGGTCCCTTAGCCCGCGTCAACTGCCTTCCTTGCCCAAGTCGCTTCCTGAAACCATTCTGGATTCGTGAAGCGAGTTGGTCTCCATGCGAGGGCGCCCGTGTCACGCTGCTCCTTCGCACGTCGCCTCGTGGGTAATTCCTCTGTGCGTTGCGATGCACCCGCATACTGGCATGGCTCTCTTCTGCCCCGATCCTCTTCCGGTGCCGAATGCACTGGCAGAAAATCGATTCCACTCGCGGCCACCCACACTTTTCTTTGCTTATGCTGGTGCGCCTTTTCGCAACGAGACTCAAGCAGACACGCTCCGCCACGCCTTGTGCCGCAAAGCTTTGTTGCACCTTCCTCTCCTGCACCCCGCTGTCCCTTTTTCCGCTTTGCAAGCTTACTTTGCGATAAAGCGCTTGCACGTCTCTGCTCCCTCGCGTCTCACGCACGCTGCCCTGCGCCATGCGGCGCTTCCAGCTTGCGGCGCTTCCAGCTTGCGGCGCTTCCAGCTTGCGGCGCTCAGTCATCATTGCTTTCTTCCACCCTGTGCACATGCTGAGCTATAGCGTTCCATCGCTAGGTCACTATCGACCGGCGTCCGGCACGGCCAGAACTGCGAGCGTAAGCCGGCACAGAGGGCTCTATATCTACCAAAACGCTGCTCTAATTGCATCTCTGCTTTTTTCCCTCACTGCTCGCCAGTCGCAATCTGCAAGGTGCGAAGGCACGCAACGGCTCGTCACACTACTGCGGGCCACGTTGCCGACCTCAGCGCGCGCTCTCCAAACTAGTTTTTTCCGTTGATCACTGGCGCCCGAGACGCGGGCACGGCGTGTCAAGCCTCTTTTCCGGTGTGCCACCTTCCTGCATTGCATGCTTCCGTCTTGTTTGGAGTACGGTTGAGTGCTGTCCTCAGCACTCATGGCGGCACCATTGAGACGGCGCCGCACCAATGAGCCCGTCCTGTTACTTTCGACCAGGTCAAGCGTTGATCTTGCTGCTTTCCCCCGGCGAAGCCCATGGCGCGACCTGTGCTTCCGCCTCGGCGCGCGCCCACCCGGAGCGCGAATTGGCCTCTAAGACCCACTTAAGATTGGTGTACGTCTGGCTCAAGAAAGCAAGCAGCGAACACGCCCCCCACTCACCACGCCCTTTCTATGAATTCATGTCATCTCGAGCCGCTGACATGCCCCGCGCGCCAGATTCTTTTACGGGCCCGCACGCGTGCGCATAAATCCAGCGTCCTTTTATCGCGCATTGTTTCATTTTGGCAAGCGTGTGTTTTTTTTGTTTGTCCTTGTCCTCTGTCTTTCTTCTTCTGCCGACATCGCGTGGCCGCGAGGCGCTGCAGTCTGCGGTGCGGTGAGCTGTGATGTCTTGTTCGTGTGTCTTTTGGCTACTAGTTCCTCCTTCCTCCGTCTGCTAAGTGTGCTGTGTTTTTCTCTTTGGCGCTGCGTGCTTTCCTGTGCGCTGTTTCATTTCTGCGTGTGTTTTTTGTTGGTTGTTTTTTCTCGTGTGCGTTTCCGCCTGCAGGTTTCTAGCCTTGATGCTTGCGCTCCTGTGCGCAAGGCGCTTTGTGGCTTGAACTGCTCGCCGAGGCGTTTGCCTCACTTGTGTCTTTTTCGGTCAAGCGAGTGTGCGTTGATTTCCGTTCGCGGATGTGAGTGCCAGAGCTGCCGCTATGCCGCACGCGGCGGATTGCGTGTAGGTCCCAAGTGTCGCGCTGTCTGTGTCTTTGTGTGCTTGCGTGTTGGCGTTGTGCCCTGCCTGTGCGCTTTTCTTTGTTGCTTGCTTTGTGTCCCTCCTCCCCTGCGGTGTGCTCTTCTGGTTCTCTGCGCCTGTTTCTTCTGTGTCATGTGGCCCCTCGCTTGCGGCGAGTTCCTCGTGTGCCTGCTGCGCCGCGGCTGCCGCCTCCGCGCGAGCCCGCGCCACCAGCGCATCAAAAGCAGTTGCGCTTGCGTCGCACAAAAGTTTGGCTGCGTTGCTGCACTGTCCCATTTTCCCCTGTGTGCTGGTTGCGTCGATGGCCTGCGTCAAGTTCGCGGCCATTGTGGCCAGCGTGCCGCCGTGCCTCAACGCGGCTGCCTTGTCGATTGCCAGTGTCGTGCCTGCGCTGCTCCTGTCGTTCGTTTTCTTTGGCAGTTTGACGAAAAGGCCGAGCATGACGTCTTCTTTGCCGATGCTCCAAAGTCCTCCCTTGCCCGTGGCGGTACCCGCTGTGCCCAACAGCGGGCATGCGGCAGCACTGCCGATTTGCTTTCCTACTGTGCTCGTGGGACCTCCTGCGATTTGTCCAGTGTTTTCCTCAATGCCGATGGTGGTGCTGACTTGTGCGAGGTCTCGTGTTACCTTCTCCGCTGCTGGTTTCCCTGGCTGAGTGTAAGCGCTTGCCGGTGCGCACGCGTGTGCACGCAGTTCCTTGATGGTGCCTTTGCTCGCGACGGTTGTGGTGTCGTCGGTATGGCTCCAGGCGTCCACACTTTGTGTACCGACCAAGCACGACTTTCCTCCGCTTTGCGTCCCGTGTGTGATCAGCGCGGCCAAGGTTTGCAGGAAGCTGTCCAGTTCGCCCTCTGCGTGCCTCGCTGTTGCTGCTGGCGCTGGCTGCGGTTCGCACCGCGTTGAGCAGTTCTCTTGTGGCGAGGTCTCCTGCGCCCACCAAGTCTGCCAGTGTCTTCACGTCCCCGCCTGCCTGTGTCGTGTTCACCCCGAGCAGTGCCTCTTTCGCCGTCGCCTGCCTTGCCGAGGCGCGTTGCGCCATTTCTGCTGCCAACGTGCTGAGTCGCTCCGCGCGGTCTGCCGCGGCGCCGAGCAGCAGGTGCAGCTTGCACAGCGCCGTTGCTTCTCCTGCGGCGAGACCTGCTGGTGCGTTTGCGTCCGCGAGCGTGCCTGCCAGCAGAAGCAACGCCAGTGCGGCTGCTGCGCGTGCCCTCCCCGAGTTTGTCATCTTCCCTCCGCAGATCTGCCACAAAAGCGCTGAGGCGGTGCCAATGCCCTGCTCACCTTCCCTGCACACCAACGTCGCCGCTGCCCTTGCTCGTGCTGCCCGCGCCGGCGCGTCGCAACGACGTACCTGCGCGGCGAACGCCTGCCGTCGCCAGTTCTTCCGCCCGTCGCGCCCGTCCGCTGACAGCCCGGCGGCGTCGACGTACAGCCCGTCCACTCCACTCCGTCGTCGCGCCAGCGCGTCCGCCGAGCGCGCGTCTTGGACATAGCCGGGCACAGCTGCTACCATGGGCCGCGGCCTGCGGCACTCCCTGGCGCAGTTCCACGACACGGCAGGCAGACGCGGTTGCCTCGCCACAAAACGCATTAGACACCCGCACAACAGGGCCGAGGGGGTGCGGAAACGTGCGCCGCACGATGTCTCCCGCGAAGACGGTGCGCAGCGCCGATGGGACGAAGACGCGACGGCCGCGGAAAAGGTCGCGCGCAGGCGCTGGCCTGTCCAAAAAACGAAGCGCGCGCGTCTGGGCAGCGAAGCTGGCGAGCATGCGCCTGCTACGTGGTCGACGAATGAACGGGGAAGGGCGCCTCGGTCGGCGGCCTGTGTCAGGACGAGCAGTGCATCAACCGAACAGAGGTCCGGAGCGTTCCGCAGCGCTTGCAGGCAGTGGCACGACGCCGATGGCGGCGCAGTCGGATGGGCGTTGACAGAACGTGCCCTAAGTTATTGCGCGAAATCACGAACGTGAACTCAGGATGAACAGCCCGGATGGGACGCAAGGTCGACCGCAGAGAAGCACCAACGTCGAGACGCGCCTCGGCACAAGACACGGCGGGATTCGTGCGCAGGAAGGAACGCGTGGCAGCAGGCGCTGGTGTTGTGGCTGTGCGGCGCGAAGGGGAGGACGGTGACAGGGCTGGAACAGGCCAAGCCGACAGCGCCGCATTTGGGGGGTGGAAGGAGAGAAATATCGGAAATTGCGCGCGCGGAGGACCCAGCGAGAGTAAGGCCGGATGTTCCGCAGCAGAGACCGGGGACACAGGCGGTGCGCGGCGGTCTGCGGCGGCAGTTTTGCACGCAACAGACGGAAGTGGACGAGAAAGAACAAAAAACGTGGGGAACACGTTCCGGGAAAGTAGGGGCGGGCGCGTGCTCGGTTGAGCTGTGCATTCGCACGACACTGCCGCTCTGCGGCGGCCGTGTGGAGCGCGGTGACGGTGTTCCGTATAGCGAACGAAAGAACAGGCAGGCAGCAATGAATCGCGCAAGTGCGGACGAGGCTAGAAAAGGCTGGACGTGACAGGTTGCAGTTCGCGGCTGGAGGGTGAGGTGGGTGATCGCCCATGTGGAGACCAGAAAGGAGAAGCACAAGTAGCAGCAAACTCGCTGGCCACGGAGGACATCGGAGGAAACAAAAGATGCATTGGGCAACGGAACACATGGGCGGACGAGGCTCACCGAAGCCGACACACTGTTGGGGCGGCCGTTAGGCGAGGAGCGACAGAGGCCACGCCGACAGGGGGAAACAGGGCGAGCCGCGACTGACGACGGCAAAACAACACAAGCGAAAGAGAAACGGCACAGGGCGGGAAACAACGAAGAAAGTAGGCACAAGTTGGGGTGGACAGCAGAGGAAAACCCAGGAACCTAAAACTGGTGCGGCGGGAAGACCAGTCCTGGTGAAGATAGCGCAAGGGAAGGGAAGGGCGCGCTGAGAGGAAACGGGAAGGTAGGGCGAACGGATGGAAAGTTGACCAACGCAGACGAGTGGCGTGCACTGAGGCTTGGTAGCACTCGGGACCGCAGCAGCTGCGGACGACGAATGCGGGGGTTGGAATGTAGGCGTGCGTGAAGCAGCACTTTGGCGTACCAGGGAGAAACACACGCACGAACGCTTTGTGAACGAGGGTGCTTGGACGCCACAGAGTGTCGGCGGCTAGATGGCAGACAAGCTGTGGCCGCGGAGGACCTGGAGAGCACGTGCAGCGAGGGCGTGCGTTGTGGCGTCGTGCGCGCATGCACTGGACAATTGTTCGACAGGTTGCTCGGTGACGGGCATCGCCTCGAAGAGCGTGGGCAAAACAAACGTACACCAACCAAAGCATGTGCTCGGACGAAGCGGCGTGCAGCGACGAGGGGCAACGAAATTGTCTCCGTAGCGGAACACTGACAGCTGCGCAGAGACACAGGTGGGCAAAGAGGACGCAGAAACGGCAATGACGAGACCAGAACAAGGCGGCGGACTTGACCAGGGTAAAGAGGAGCATTGGCGGAGGGCAAGCCGCAGAGAAGCTTTATATTAGAAGAGTCGGAGGAGACGTGACGCAATGTTGCGCACTTGAACCATGACGGGCACAGTGCAGAGAAGGCACGAACGACGTGCGAATGAAGACAGTGGTGGCAGTGCGAGAAAGCGCGAGGCAACGCGGGCAGCACCGGAAGAGGTTAATTTTTGAGTGCGTGGCACGCGAGGACCGGCGAAAAGGTTTTAAGCGCACTCGCATCACAGGCACGTGGCCCTTGGGGGAGCGGTGGTCGCGGCGCGAAAAAGAGTGCGAGGCAGAAATAGAATTTTGGGTGTGGGGCATACGGGGAGGAACCGCAGGAATGCACGAGACGAGCTGGTCATTTCCAACGGAGACGGAGACAAGGCTTGCGAACGAGCGCGGACTTCGGACATGCCAAACGAGAAGAACGAACGGCTTGAGGAAGGCACGTGTGGCGAGAGACTGGAGGACGACAGGAACGACGAACGTGGAGGCGCTGCCATGGGTGGCGAGGGTAGCGCACAGCGCTGCGAACAGTGGTTGACAGGCTGGGGAGCCCACAGGTGGCGGGCGTAAAAGCGAGGGAGATGCGAGGTGGGGAGCAGCGGGGCACAAAAGGCACCAACAGGGCAGTGTGGGGAGCCACAGCGGGGACATATTTGGTGTTGAGGCTGGGAGGGGATGCTTGCAGCAATGACGGTGGCGAAAAGGTGGACAATGCACGTGAGGGCGCGAGACGGCATGACGGGGACCAGACATGAAGACACAGATCGGAACACAGAGGACAGTGCGAGGGCGGGGGAACGTTTGCACCAGGACGTTGCTTGGCGGTGTGGTGGCTGAGCGTGTGAGAGGCGGTGGGTGAGGCGTTTGTTGCGGAGGAGGACGCTTGGGAACAGCACGTGCCAGCAGTGACGCCGGGAGAGAGTGGCCAAGAGTGGGCAAGGTGACACAGCGCGCATTTCTAAGCAGGTAGGGTTGCTGGGGCGCCGCTGGAGCAAAAGGGGAAGGGCTAGGGGTCGGACAAGGAAGAAGAGGGTATGACTGGCGCGGCGAAAGGGGCGGCGTGCAGGGGGAGTGGGCGCGGGAAGCGAAAGCCAATGCGGCGCTTTCGCGAGTCCTGCGGGCACTTGGTTCGGAGGACGAAATGAGAGCGGAAAGACGGATCGGAGTGAGGGGTGGCAGCGTTGGGGCCGAGGGAAGGGATGGCGGGCCAGACTGTGGGATTGGCGCAGCTGCGCAGAGTGAGGCATGGCACAGGCAAGCCCAAGCAGCCAAGGAAGACCAGCTTTGACGAGGAAAAGGAAAAAGAAGACGGTGCGATGGCGAGGCAAAGGATCGCAGCAGACATGTTCAAGGACGCCGAAAGAAGGGGCGAACGTGCAGGAAGGTGCAGAGCCGGGTAGCGACGCAAAGGCGTTGGGCAGCGGAGAAAAGGCGGGGAAAGAGGAGGGAGGCGTGGCGCGGCTCGGTCGCAGCAGAAAGCAGAGCGTGGCTGGTGGAGAGTAGAGGTGAGGGCTCACGCGGGGGCCATGGACGAGGGGCAAACGCGACAACAAAAGGACAGCTTCACCGCGAGACGCAGAGGCAGGGAAGCGGCAACACGGGGAAGTAACGTTGTGGCGTGGTTGGGAGTATGGCCCAGGGAATGGGAGCGCTTTTGCGCTCAGAACACAATTGAAGCTAAGGTGTTGAGTTGTTTGGGGAAAGACAGGCACGCTCACAGGAAGCAGACAGATGTAAGACGAAGGTATTGCAGGCGCGCGGGGAAGCAGAAAGGTGCGGACACCGGCGAGGAAAGGAACGCAGCGGACGCGAAGAGTACAGGGAGTGAACGTTTGTCGGGATGGCTTTGTTCAGGAGACGGGAAGAACCGCAGCACACGAACGAGACGGCGTTGTCGACGTTGCGGGGCACACGTCGGAGGAGAAGGGATAACCGCAACGAAGTATGCGGCGGGGGAATTTTCTTTTGCGAAGACAAGGCGAATTACCATTGGCGTCGGCGACGGCATTGTCTGGCGCATTGCGGCGCTGGAGGTGAGAAGGGGACGGAGGTGCCGAGGGCGCGGGGCCGTTTGCGACGCAAGACGAAGGGGGAGGCGGCTTTTTCACACAGAGGATCAACCGCTCGCGCGCAGTCGCACCGGTTAGGGACTGGACGCGTGCGGGAGAATACGGTGGCGAGGAGAAGGAACGAGCAGGTGAGGTGTGCGAGGCAACGACGGAAGTTGAGGTGAGGCAGAAGGAACGCTGAGCAGAGATGAAGTGGCACGGATTTGGGCCTTTGCACACAGCTTGGGGAGCCGGGGCGTGAACACAGGACTGAGAGAGGCACGGGGGAGCAACGGGATGAGCAGCGGCAGGGGAAGGCTGTTGCTTCGTTTCGACGCTTGCAGGAGAGTTGAGGGTGGTGTGGCCCGCGCGGCGACGAAGAAGAGAACACGGGAGGAGGGGACAGGAGGGGGTCAGTTCTTGACGCATATGGGAAACTTCGTTGTGCCGCGAAGGCGCGTGACTGCTACGTTCTGTCTGGGGGGCGTGGCGGGCGGAAGGGGCCAGCCGAAAGAGGGGCGTGTTCTTCGGGGGAAAGGCCGGAGGGTGGTGGGCGGCGCGTGCACAGCTGGGGCTTGTGACAGGAGGTGAAGGGCGCACGCGGAAATAAAGAAATAGTGTGGGGGACGGGAGGAAGCAGGGAAGGTGATGGAGCACTTTTGGATAGAAGAGCGGATGTGGGGCAGACAAGGAAGCAGGAGTTTGGGTCGGTGGGCGCGAAGGAGGGCAGAAGGAAAGCAGCGCGTGAGGCGTGTGCAGCAACGCGGGGGACCCGGGAGGCAGTGAAGGAGGGGAGGGAGAAAGACAGGAAACGAGGAGGGAACGTGGACGACACGTAGAGTGCGGCTTCGAGGGGCGGGGGGCGGAACGCAGACAGGACGTTGCGAGAGGCGGGGCGTGGGTGCAGAAGGCGGAGATGAACACATTGCACGACGAGGCTTGGACAAAAAGAAAAGGTGGAGCCATGGGAAGTATGCGACTCATTGGGCGCGCAGGACAGATGAAAGGAAAAGAAGGGGGGAACAGGTGACCGCGTTCTGGAGGACAGCGTGACAAGACGAAACATGAGGAGGACAATGCGGTCGGATAGGAAGAATGATGAAAAAGCGCGGACGAGAGCAAGACGCGAGGAATAGGCAGGAGACGCTGAAGGAGAGAGGGAATGAGGCATTGAAGGAGACGAGCGGAGGTCGTTGCGGAGGGCGTGTTTCTGCCGGCGAGAAACTGCGGGAGAGCGAGTGCAGGCACGCGACGTGGGCCCGGGTGTGCCGAATTTTGGTGGGTGGCGCGAAAAGAGAAAGGACTGCCGGCAGGATGGTTTGGCGGAAGGACCCCAAAGAGCAGGCAGAAAGAAACGAAGAGGCTGAGAGAGAGCGCGCGCTTTGACTAAGCAGCGGGGCGCGGAAATGCATGTTAGCATCGGCCGGTTGCTCGGAAGTCGGTCGCCGCGGGAAAACAGCGACCGGCGGCAACGCGGCGCGATGAGACTAGCAAACAGAAAAAAATGGGGGACAAGAGATGCAGGCAACGTGCGGTGGTCGGGTGTGACGTTGCAGACGCAGCGCAGGGGGGACCACAGAATAGGGTGGGAAGCCCAAAGGTGGGACAAGGCTTGGGTTGCGTGCGGAGACAGGGCGACCTTTGAAAGGGGGACTTGACACCAGTTGCGGCAGGCAAGCAGGTTGGCAGTTTGAGGGAAGCGAGGCAGGAGAACACTTGCGCAAATTGCAAGGCAGTAGGTGCGCGATTTTTTCTGGCCCATGAGAGAAGGAAGCAGCCTAAAGCGCAGATAAGGACGCGGCCAGAAAACCAGATGGCTGGTTTTTGAAATTGGAGGGTTGCGGCGTTGATGCGGAGTTGACATTGTGCCAGAAAACGCGGGCGGGGACGCAAAGAGAGGTAAGGGTGGGGAGAGGCCCAGAGACAGGGACGCAGGGACAGGTGACAAGGGAAGAGGGGGCGCGCGTGGTGAGGAGAGGCAAGGCAAGACGTGGCTCGGACGGCAGGAAGGAAGAAGAAAGGAGGGTTGGAGGACGCAACAGAGGTGAAAGGCCGCTTTGGCATTGGGGTCAGGCACGCGACCAACAAAGAATGGAGCGGGACTTTGCGCACATCAACAAAGAGGGACAGACGGGGGGCCAGCGGTCAGGAGAGTTTGGCACACAAAGCAGATGCGCGGAACTCGGGAGGAAGCTGAGAAACGGGGACGGCAGCGGGCAGCGAAGACGAGAGAACGCGGGACATAGCGCACAGGGAATGCCAAAGAGGGGGAGGCACAACTATGCGAGGACGGGGGCGTGGAAAGGACACGGGTAGGTCGATGTTTCAGTGCCGCGAGTCGCAAGGCCGCGAAGAGGTTGAGCAGGCGAAGGGAGAGGGAAGACATGGCCGAGTGGCTGGACGAGCCAGGGCAGACGTACGCAGACGCGGTGTGGAAGGTGGGCGGCGACAATGAAAAAAACAACAAGGCAAAGACACGCGGCAAGGGGTGGGGGAAACCGCGCAAAGAATAAGGAAAACAGAAATGAACGGGCCAGCGAGTTCAATGTGAACAAGCAAAGGAAACACGGCAAAAGCCAGCAGCAGGAACGAATTGAGAGATGGAAGAGGATAAGGAGAGAAAAGGCGGAAGGAAGGAAGAGCAGTCTGACGAGCTGGGGAAGAAAAACTTGGCGCCGCGAGGAACAAGCTCACGGAAAAAGAAAGGCTTCACTTGACAATGGCAAGAGGCCGAAGGACACACAAGACGAGAGGCACAACGAACGCGAAAACACTGAGAGTGTTGTTGTTGTTCTTGAAGCGGGGGCCGAGCATGAATCAAAAGAGGAGGTGCGCACAAAGAAAACAAGCCATTTTTGCTCTTGCAAGGAAAAGACAGGGTGAAAGAATGCTGCCAAAGACACCGCGGTAGAGAGAAAGCTTTCGCAGCAAGGAGCGAAGGAACAAAGGAAGCAAGCGCTGCAACTGAGCGCGCGATCGAAGAGGTCGACGGTCTAGGTCCCATTTTTTACATTTTTTTCGAAATTTTCGAGCTGCGCGCAAAAATTGAGAGGGAAACAAAGGGCACTCGAGCGAGGGCAGTGCCGCGCTTGAGTGCGACCAGTTTGTTTTGGCTGAGTGATCTGATTTTTGTTGAACGGTGCCAGCTTGTAAGGAGCGCATTGACCGTGATGAAAGGTCTACCGTGTGAGGGCCTGTCTGCGCGCCGGGTGGTGATGTGTGTGTCCTTGTTGTTTCGTTAATTGAAAGTGCAAGGCGTGGCGATACAACGGGTTTGAGATTTTTTTTTAGATTTTTTTTTTTTTTTTTGTGGTCGTGTTTTTCAGATTCCTTTTTTGTTCTGGTTTTACTTGATCTATTTTTGTTAGCCGAGCTGTTGCTAATTTGTCATGCGGCGCAATCATCCGTGCGAGTTAACGCTGGTGCAAGAACACCGCTGCGCGAAGGCGCGGCGCAGACAAGCCAATATAAGAATTTGTTTGGCATTGGAGAAAAACTAAGGGCAGGTATTTATTTTTTGGGATTGATTAGATAATTTCAGTTTAAATTTGGCAGACACATGAGGAAGCAAACGCAAAAACAAGAGACACGCGTAAAAGGACTGCAGAGGGCACTTTACTGAGTGGTTGCTGTTAGCGCGTCTTCTGCAGTCACACATTGACTGCAAGAGGTCGGGCGAATAGTTTTACCGACCGACGCCGACGAACTTCAGCGACAGCTGGCGAGAAAAACAGGAAGACAGACTTGGTGAACAGGTGGAGGAAAAAACATGTTAATGTAAACAACGCTGGAAACTTTATTCTTTTTATTCTATCATCTTTGTCTGACTCAATTTCTTCAAATGTTTAAAAAGGTGAGTTGTTTTCATGGTACTTCATCGAAAAAAAGAACATTCTAATTTCAGCTTTTTTTGTATTTTAGTTTTTAATTCTATAAAGTTTTAATTTTAGCCTTATAATTTTTACAATTAATTTTTCTAATATGATATGTTTTTTTCGTTGTCGCATTTTAATTCAATTTTTAATCTTTTATTTTTAACTTTTTTTTTTGTTTTTAATTTAATTTTTTTTTTTCATTTTATTAATTTTGTCGTCCTGAAATTGTGTTGCCATTTGTTCAACCCTGTCCTCTTTTTCTTTTTTTCAAAGTCCTTTTAAAGCGTCTATTCTCAATTTGTTTTTTTTCTTTTTTTCTTTTTTTCTTGCGCTTTTTCTTGCTCTATCGGTGCCTTCTTTCTTCTGCTTGTCGCTTGGTTGTTGTTGTCGGCGCGTATGTTTTGCGCGTTCGCGTCCTGTGTGTCTGCATTTTTATTTTCGTGACCGATGTGCGCTGCTGTTGTTCCCCTTGTGTCCTTGTGTCATTTCACTTTCTCTGCTCTTTTCCTTGTTGGTCGGACGCGCCGATGCTTTCGTCTTCGAAATGTCTGTTCTGAGGCCACTCGCTGCCTTTGTTGGCTTTTGTGCTCTGCTCTGACGAAACCCTTTCCTTTGCCTTTCCGCTGCATCTCGGTCCTTTCCGCGTCGTCTTCTTTTTCTCTGTTTGGTGTTCCCCTCCTTTTTTGTTCGCTGTGTCCTTGCGCATGTTTCTTCTTTATGCCTCGTGGCTTGTGTTTGCGCTTCCCCTATGTTGTGTGCGTTTTTCCCTTGAGCCGCTGGTGCCTTCTTCCTATTTCGTTGCTGTGTCTTTTCCGCCTGGTTCCCTGCTCGTGTCGTGCGCACCCTTGCTGTAGGGTCCTTTTCCCTCCGCGCGGTGTTCCGAGCTTGGTGGCGGCAAATCGGTGTTCGGCACTGTGTTGTGTTCCTTTTCCCGCTTGTCATTTCCTGTGCCCCTGCGTTTCGCGCGGTGTTTCCACGCGTGTTGTCCTCCGCGGCCAGTCTAGGCGTGCCCCGCGCCTACGTGCCTGTTGCTGCTGTTGTTGCTTCGTTGCGTGTCTTGTTGCCGCGTGCCCGGTGTCTTGTTGTGCTGTTCGTTGTCCCGTGGCCGCTTTGCTTGCCACCTGCGTTGCGTTGTGCCTGGTGTTCGTTTCTTTTTTCCGTCGTGCTCCCGTTTCCCTGTGTGTCTGCGTTGTGGCGCCATCCCTGTGCGTGCGCGCTCAGCTTCGTTTTCCCTGGAGCTTCTGCCGCGCTCTGTCTTTTCTTCGTCTTCATTTTCTCTCCCCGTTGCTGTCTCTTCCTTGCCGGTGCGCCTCGTCCTGGCTGCCTGGTCTCGTTGGGCGTGCTGTGCGGCTGCCTCCGGTTGAGGTTCCGTGTCGCTTCGTGCCGTGTTGTGCTGTGTTGTGTTGTGCATGCTTGGCGCTTGTGTGCTTGCCCTTGTCCTTCTCGTGCGTGGTGCGGTGTTGCGTGTGAAGTTTTGCGTTGTCCTCCTGTTGCCTTTTCCACCTTCTCTGTTTTCCTGTGGCTTTCCTTGTTCCTCCTTCCTCCGTCTGCTAAGTGTGCTGTGTTTTTCTCTTTGGCGCTGCGTGCTTTCCTGTGCGCTGTTTCATTTCTGCGTGTGTTTTTTGTTGGTTGTTTTTTCTCGTGTGCGTTTCCGCCTGCAGGTTTCTAGCCTTGATGCTTGCGCTCCTGTGCGCAAGGCGCTTTGTGGCTTGAGCTGCTCGCCGAGGCGTTTGCCTCACTTGTGTCTCTTTCGGTCAAGCGAGTGTGCGTTGATTTCCGTTCGCGGATGCGAGTGCCAGAGCTGCCGCTATGCCGCACGCGGCGGATTGCGTGTAGGTCCCAAGTGTCGCGCTGTCTGCGTCTTTGTGTGCTTGCGTGTTGGCGTTCTGCCCTGCCTGTGCGCTTTTCTTTGTTGCTTGCTTTGTGTCCCTCCTCCCCTGCGGTGTGCTCTTCTGGTCCTCTGCGCCTGTTTCTTCTGTGTCATGTGGCCCCTCGCTTGCGGCGAGTTCCTCGTGTGCCTGCTTCGCCGCGGCTGCCGCCTCCGCGCGAGCCCGCGCCACCAGCGCATCAAAAGCAGTTGCTGTTGCGTCGCACAAAAGTTTGGCTGCGTTGCTGCACTGTCCCTTTTTCCCCTGTGTGCTGGTTGCGTCGATGGCCTGCGTCAAGTTCGCGGCCATTGTGGCCAGCGTGCCGCCGTGCCTCAACGCGGCTGCCTTGTCGATTGCCAGTGTCGTGCCTGCGCTGCTCCTGTCGTTCGTTTTCTTTGGCAGTTTGACGAAAAGGCCGAGCATGACGTCTTCTTTGCCGATGCTCCAAAGTCCTCCCTTGCCCGTGGCGGTACCCGCTGTGCCCAACAGCGGGCATGCGGCAGCACTGCCGATTTGCTTTCCTACTGTGCTCGTGGGACCTCCTGCGATTTGTCCAGTGTTTTCCTCAATGCCGATGGTGGTGCTGACTTGTGCGAGGTCTCGTGTTACCTTCTCCGCTGCTGGTTTCCCTGGCTGAGTGTAAGCGCTTGCCGGTGCGCACGCGTGTGCACGCAGTTCCTTGATGGTGCCTTTGCTCGCGACGGTTGTGGTGTCGTCGGTATGGCTCCAGGTGTCCACACTTTGTGTACCGACCAAGCACGACTTTCCTCCGCTTTGCGTTCCGTGTGTGATCAGCGCGGCCAAGGTGTGCAGGAAGCTATCCAGTTCGCCCTCTGCGTGGCGTGCCTCGCTGTTGCTGCTGGCGCTGGCTGCGGTTCGCACCGCGTTGAGCAGTTCTCTTGTGGCGAGGTCTCCTGCGCCCACCAAGTCTGCCAGTGTCTTCACGGTCCCGCCTGCCTGTGTCGTGTTCACCCCGAGCAGTGCCTCTTTCGCCGTTGCCTGCCTTGCCGAGACGCGTTGCGCCGTTTCTGCTGCCAACGTGCTGAGTCTTTCCGCGTGGTCTGCCGCGGCGCCGAGCAGCAGGTGCAGCTTGCACAGCGCCGTTGCTTCTCCTGCGGCGAGACCTGCTGGTGCGTTTGCGTCCGCGAGCGTGCCTGCCAGCAGAAGCAACGCCAGTGCGGCTGCTGCGAGTGCCCTCCCCGAGTTTGTCATCTTCCCTCCGCAGATCTGCCACAAAAGCGCTGAGGCGGTGCCAATGCCCTGCTCACCTTCCCTGCACACCAACGTCGCCGCTGCCCTTGCTCGTGCTGCCCGCGGCGGCGCGTCGCAGCGACGTACCTGCGCGGCGAACGCCTGCGACCGACTGCCGTCGCCAGTTCTTCCGCCCGTCGCACCCGACCACTCCACTCCGTCGACGCGCCAGCGCGTCCGCCGAGCGCGCGTCTTGGACATAGCCGGGCACAGCTGCTACCATGGGCCGCGGCCTGCGGCACTCCCTGGCGCAGTTCCACGACACGGCAGGCAGACGCGGTTGCCTCGCCACGAAACGCATTGGACGCCCGCACAACAGAGCCGAGGGGGTGCGGAAACGTGTGCCGCACGATGTCTCCCGCGAAGCCGGTGCGCAACGCCGATGGGACGAAGACGCGACGGCCGCGGAAAAGGTCGCGCGCAGGCGCTGGCCTGTCCAAAAAACGAAGCGCGCGCGTCTGGGCAGCGAAGCTGGCGAGCATGCGACTGCTACGTGGTCGACGAATGGACGGGGAAGGGCGCCTCGGTCGGCGGCCTGTGTCAGGACGAGCAGTGCATCAACCGAACAGAGGTCCGGAGCGTTCCGCAGCGCTTGCAGGCAGTGGCACGACGCCGATGGCGGCGCAGTCGGATGGGCGTTGACAGAACGTGCCCTAAGTTATTGCGCGAAATCACGAACGTGAACTCAGGATGAACGGCCCGGATGGGACGCAAGGTCGTCCGCAGAGACGCACCAACGTCGAGACACGCCTCGACAAAAGACACGGCGGGATTCGTGCGCAGGAAGGAACGCGTGGCAGCAGGCGCTGGTGTTGTGGCTGTGCGGCCCGAAGGGGAGGACGGTGACAGGGCTGGAACAGGCCAAGCCGACAGCGCCGCATTTGGGGGGTGGAAGGAGAGAAAGATCGGAACTTGCGCGCGCGGAGGACCCAGCGAGAGTAAGGCCGGATGTTCCGAAGCAGAGACCGAGGACACAAGCGGTGCGCGGCGGTCTGCGGCGGCAGTTTTGCACGCAACAGACGGAAGTGGACGAGAAAGAACAAAAAACGTGGGGAACACGTTCCGGGAAAGTAGGGGCGGGCGCGTGCTCGGTTGAGCTGTGCATTCGCACGACACTGCCGCTCTGCGGCGGCCGTGTGGAGCGCGGTGGCGGTGTTCCGTATAGCGAACGAAAGAACGGGCAGGCAGCGATGAATCGCGCAAGTGCGGACGAGGCTAGAAAAGGCTGGACGTGACAGGTTGCAGTTCGCGGCTGGAGGGTGAGGTGGGTGATCGCCCATGTGGAGACCAGAAAGGAGAAGCACAAGTAGCAGCAAACTCGCTGGCCACGGAGGACAACGGAGGAAACAAAAGAAACATTGGGCAACGGAACACATGGGCGGACGAGGCTCACCGAAGCCGACACACTGTTGGGGCGGCCGTGAGGCGAGGAGCGACAGAGGCCACGCCGACAGGGGGAAACAGGGCGAGCCGCGACTGACGACGGCAAAACAACACAAGCGAAAGAGAAACGGCACAGGGCGGGAAACAACGAAGAAAGTAGGCACAAGTTGGGGTGGACAGCAGAGGAAAACCCAGGAACCTAAAACTGGTGCGGCGGGAAGACCAGTCCTGGTGAAGATAGCGCAAGGGAAGGGAAGGGCGCGCTGAGAGGAAACGGGAAGGTAGGGCGAACGGATGGAAAGTTGACCAACGCAGACGAATGGCGTGCACTGCGGCTTGGCAGCACTCGGGACCGCAGCAGCTGCGGACGACGAATGCGGGGGTTGAAATGTAGGCGTGCGTGAAGCAGCACTTTGGCGTACCAGGGAGAAACACACGCGCAAACGCTTTGTGAACGAGGGTGCTTGGACGCCACAGAGTGTCGGCGGCTAGATGACAGACAAGCTGTGGCCGCGGAGGACCTGGAGAGCACGTGCAGCGAGGGCGTGCGCTGTGGCGTGCGCGCATGCACTGGACAATTGTTCGACAGGTTGCTCGGTGACGGGCATCGCCTCGAAGAGCGTGGGCAAAACAAACGTACACCAACCAAAGCATGTGCTCGGGCAAAGCGGCGTGCAGCGACGAGAGCAACGAAATTGTTCCGTAACGGAACACTGACAGCTGCGACGAGACACAGGTGGGCAAAGAGGACGCAGAAACGGCAATGACGGGACCAGAACAAGGCGGCGGACTTGACCAGGGTAAAGAGGAGCATTGGCGGAGGGCAAGCCGCAGAGAAGCTTTATATTAGAAGAGTCGGAGGAGACGTGACGCAATGTTGCGCACTTGAACTATGACGGGCACAGTGCAGAGAAGGCACGACCGACGTGCGAATGAAGACAGTGGTGGCAGTGCGAGAAAGCGCGAGGCAACGCGGGCAGCACCGGAAGAGGTTAATTTTTGAGTGCGTGGCACGCGAGGACCGGCGAAAAGGTTTTAAGCGCACTCGCATCACAGGCACGTGGCCCTTGGGGAGCGGTGGCCGCGGCGCGAAAAAGAGTGCGAGGCAGAAACAGAATTTTGGGTGTGGGGCATACGGGGAGGGTCCGCAGGAATGCACGAGACGCGCTGGTCATTTCCAACGGAGACGGAGACAAGGCTTGCGAACGAGCGCGGACTTCGGACATGCCAAACGAGAAGGACGAACGGCTTGAGGAAGGCACGTGTGGCGAGAGAGTGGAGGACGACAGGAACGACGGGCGTGGAGGCGCTGCCATGGGTGGCGAGGGTAGCGCGCAGCGCTACGAACAGTGGTTGACAGGCTGGGGAGCCCGCAGGTGGCGGGCGTAAAAGCGAGGGGGATGCGAGGTGGGGAGCAACGGGGCACAAAAGGCACCAACAGGGCAGTGTGGGGAGCCACAGCGGGGACATATTTGGTGTTGAGGCTGGGAGGGGATGCTTGCAGCAATGACGGTGGCGAAAAGGTGGACAATGCACGTGAGGGCGCGAGACGGCATGACGGGGACCAGACATGAAGACACAGATCGGAACACAGAGGACAGTGCGAGGGCGGGGGAACGTTTGCACCAGGACGTTGCTTGGCGGTGTGGTGGCTGAGCGTGTGAGAGGCGGTGGGTGAGGCGTTTGTTGCGGAGGAGGACGCTTGGGAACGGCACGTGCCAGCAGTGACGCCGGGAGAGAGTGGCCAAGAGTGGGCAAGGTGACACAGCGCGCATTTCTAAGCAGGTAGGGTTGCTGGGGCGCCGCTGGAGCAAAAGGGGAAGGGCTAGGGGTCGGACAAGGAAGAAGAGGGTATGACTGGCGCGGCGAAAGGGGCGGCGTGCAGGGGGAGTAGACGCGGGAAGCGAAAGCCAATGCGGCGCTTTCGCGAGTCCTGCGGGCACTTGGTTCGGAGGACGAAATGAGAGCGGAAAGACGGATCGGAGTGAGGGGTGGCAGCGTTGGGGTCAAGGGAAGGGATGGCGGGCCAGACTGTGGGATTGGCGCAGCTGCGCAGAGTGAGGCATGGCACAGGCAAGCCCAAGCAGCCAAGGAAGACCAGCTTTGACGAGGAAAAGGAAAAAGAAGACGGTGCGATGGCGAGGCAAAGGATCGCAGCAGACATGTTCAAGGACGCCGAAAGAAGGGGCGAACGTGCAGGAAGGTGCAGAGCGGGTAGCGACGCAAAGGCGTTGGGCACGGAGAAACGGCGGGGAAAGAGGAGGGAGGCGTGGCGCGGCTCGGTCGCAGCAGAAAGCAGAGCGTGGCTGGTGGAGAGTGGAGGTGAGGGCTCACGCGGGGGCCATGGACGAGGGGCAAACGCGACAACACAAGGACAGCTTCACCGCGAGACGCAGAGGCAGGGAACGGCAACACGGGGAAGTAACGTTGTGGCGTGGTTGGGAGTATGGCCCAGGGAATGGGAGCGCTTTTGCGCTCAGAACACAATTGAAGCTAAGGTGTTGAGTTGTTTGGGGAAAGACAGGCACGCTCACAGGAAGCAGACACATGTAAGACGAAGGTATTACAAGCGCGCGGGGAAGCAGAAAGGTGCGGACACCGGCGAGGAAAGGAACGCAGCGGACGCGAAGAGTACAGGGAGTGAACGTTTGTCGGGATGGCTTTGTTCAGGAGACGGGAAGAACCGCAGCACACGAACGAGACGGCGTTGTCGACGTTGCGGGGCACACGTCGGAGGAGAAGGGATAACCGCAACGAAGTGTGCAGCGGGGGAATTTTCTTTTGCGAAGAACAGGCGAATTACCATTGGCGTCGGCGACGGCATTGTCTGGCGCATTGCGGCGCTGGAGGTGAGAAGGGGACGGAGGTGCCGAGGGCGCGGGGCCGTTTGCGACGCAAGACGAAGGGGGAGGCGGCTTTTTCACACAGAGGATCAACCGCTCGCGCAAAGTCGCACCGGTTAGGGACTGGACGCGTGCGGGAGAATACGGTGGCGAGGAGAAGGACGAGCAGGTGAGGTGTGCGAGGCAACGACGGAAGTTGAGGTGAGGCAGAAGGAACGCTGAGCAGAGATGAAGTGGCACGGATTTGGGCCTATGCAGCCAGCTTGGGGGACGGGGGCGTGAACACAGGACTGAGAGAGGCACGGGGGAGCAACGGGATGAGCAGCGGCAGGAGCAGGATGTTGCTTCGTTTCGACGCTTGCAGGAGAGTTGAGGGTGGTGTGGCCCGCGCGGCGACGAAGAAGAGAACACGGGAGGAGGGGACAGGAGGGGGTCAGTTCTTGACGCATATGGGAAACTTCGTTGTGCCGCAAAGGCGCGTGACTGCTACGTTCTGTCTGGGGGGCGTGGCGGGCGGAAGGGCCAGCCGAAAGAGGGGCGTGTTCTTCAGGGGAAAGGCCGGAGGGTGGTGGGCGGCGCGTGCACAGCCGGGGCTTGTGACAGGAGGTGAAGGGCGCATGCGGAAATAAAGAAATGGTGTGGGGGAAGGGAGGTAGCAGGGAAGGTGATGGAGCACTTTTGGATAGAAGAAAGGATGTGGGGCAGACAAGGAAGCAGGAGTTTGGGTCGGTGGGCGCGAAGGAGGGCAGAAGGAAAGCAGCGCGTGAGGCGTGTGCAGCAACGCGGGGAGCCCGGGAAGCAGTGAAGGAGGGGAGGAGGAAAGAAAGACAGGAAACGAGGAGGGAACGTGGACGACACGTAGAGTGCGGCTTCGAGGGGCGGGGGGCGGAACGCAGACAGGACGTTGCGAGAGGAGGGGCGTGGGTGCAGAAGGCGGAGATGAACACATTGCACGACGAGGCTTGGACAAAAAGAAAAGGTGGAGCCATGGGAAGTATGCGACTCATTGGGCGCGCAGGACAGATGAAAGGAAAAGAAGGGAGGAACAGGTGAACGCGTTCTGGAGGGCAGCGTGACAAGAAGGAACATGAGGAGGACAATGCGGTCGGATAGGAAGAATGATGAAAAAGCGCGGACGAGAGCAAGACGCGAGGAATAGGCAGGAGACGCTGAAGGAGAGAGGGAATGAGGCATTGAAGGAGACGAGCGGAGGTCGTTGCGGAGGGCGTGTTTCTGCCGGCGAGAAACTGCGGGAGAGCGAGTGCAGGCACGCGACGTGGGCCCGGGTGTGCCGAATTTTGGTGGGTGGCGCGAAAAGAGAAAGGACTGCCGGCAGGATGGTTTGGCGGAAGGACCCCAAAGAGCAGGCAGAAAACAGCGCGGAGGCTGAGAGAGGACAACGGCTTTGACTAAGCAGCGGGGCGCGGAAATGCATGTTAGCATCGGCCGGTTGCTCGGAAGTCGGTCGCCGCGGGAAAACAGCGACCGGCGGCAACGCGGCGCGATGAGACTAGCAAACAGAAAAAAATGGGGGACAAGAGAAACAGGCGCCGTGCGGTGGTCGGGTGTGACGTTGCAGACGCAAAACGCGGGGGTCCAACGGAAGAAGGTGGGAGGACGCCGGAAGGACAAGGCTTGGGTTGCGTGCGGAAACAGGAGCACCTTTGAAAGGGGACTTGACATCAGTTGCGGCAGGCAAGCAGGTTGGCAGTTTGAGGGAAGGCGCAGCAGGGGGAAGGTTGCGCAAATTGCAAGGCAGTAGGTGCGCGATTTTTTCTGGCCCATGAGAGAAGGAAGCAGCCTAAAGCGCATAAGCGGACGCGGCCAGAAAACCAGATGGCTGGTTTTTGAAATTGGAGGGTTGCGGCGTTGATGCGGAGTTGACATTGTGCCAGAAAACGCGGACGGGGAAACAAAGAGAGGTAAGGGTAGGGAGAGGACACGAGACAGGGACGCAGGGAGAGGTGACAAGGGAAGAGGGGGCGCGCGTGGTGAGGAGAGGCAAGGCAAGACGTGGCTCGGACGGCAGGAAGGAAGAAGAAAGGAGGGTTGGAGGACGCAACAGAGGTGAAAGGCCGCTTTGGCATTGGGGTCAGGCACGCGACCTGCAAAGAATGGAGCGGGACTTTGCGCACATCAACAAAGAGGGACAGACGGGGGGCCAGCGGTCAGGAGAGTTTGGCACACAAAGCAGATGCGCGGAACTCGAAAGGGCGCTGAGAAACGGGGACGGTAGCGGGCAGCGAAGACGAGAGAACGCGGGACATAGCGCACAGGGAATGCCAAAGAGGGGGAGGCACAGATATGCGAGGACGGGGGCGTGGAAAGGACACGGGTTGGTCGATGTTTCAGTGCCGCGAGTCGCAAGGCCGAGAAGAGGTTGAGCAGGCGAAGGGAGAGGGAAGGCATGGCCGAGTGGCTGGACGAGCCAGGGCAGACGTACGCAGACGCGGTGCGGAAGGTGGGCGGCGACAATGAAAAAAACAACAAGGCAAAGACACGCGGCAAGGGGTGGGGGAAACCGCGCAAAGAATAAGGAAAACAGAAATGAGCGGGCCAGCGAGTTCAATGTGAACAAGCAAAGGAAACACGGCAAAAGCCAGCAGCAGGAACGAATTGAGAGATGGAAGAGGATAAGGAGAGAAAAGGCGGAAGGAAGGAAGAGCAGTCTGACGAGCTGGGGAAGAAAAACTTGGCGCCGCGAGGAACAAGCTCACGAAAAAAGAAAGACTTCACTTGACAATGGCAAGAGACCGAAGGACACACAAGACGAGAGGCACAACGAACGCGAAAACACTGAGAGTGTTGTTGTTGTTCTTGAAGCGGGGGCCGAGCATGAATCAAAAGAGGAGGTGCGCACAAAGAAAACAAGCCATTTTTGCTCTTGCAAGGAAAAGACAGGGTGAAAGAATGCTGCCAAAGACACCGCGGTAGAGAGAAAGCTTTCGCAGCAAGGAGCGAAGGAACAAAGAAGCAAGCGCTGCAACTGAGCGCGCGATCGAAGAGGTCGACGGTCTAGGTCCCATTTTTTACATTTTTTTCGAAATTTTCGAGCTGCGCGCAAAAATTGAGAGGGAAACAAAGGGCACTCGAGCGAGGGCAGTGCCGCGCTTGAGTGCGACCAGTTTGTTTTGGCTGAGTGATCTGATTTTTGTTGAACGGTGCCAGCTTGTAAGGAGCGCATTGACCGTGATGAAAGGTCTACCGTGTGAGGGCCTGTCTGCGCGCCGGGTGGTGATGTGTGTGTCCTTGTTGTTTCGTTAATTGAAAGTGCAAGGCGTGGCGATGCAACGGGTTTGAGATTTTTTTTGGTTTTTTAATTTTTTTTTTTGGTGGTCGTGTTTTTCAGATCCTTTTTTGTTCTGGTTTTACTTGATCTATTTTTGTTAGCCGAGCTGTTGCTAATTTGTTATGCGGCGCAATCATCCGTGCGAGTTAACGCTGGTGCAAGAACACCGCTGCGCGAAGGCGCGGCGCAGACAAGCCAATATAAGAATTTGTTGGCATTGGAGAAAAACTAAGGGCAGGTATTTATTTTTTGGGATTGATTAGATAATTTCAGTTTAAATTTGGCAGACACATGAGGAAGCAAACGCAAAAACAAGAGACACGCGTAAAAGGACTGCAGAGGGCACTTTACTGAGTGGTTGCTGTTAGCACGTCTTCTGCAGTCACACATTGACTGCGGAGGTCGGGCGAATAGTTTTACCGACCGACGCCGACGAACTTCAGCGACAGCTGGCGAGAAAAACAGGAAGACAGACTTGGTGAACAGTGTGGAGGAAAAAACATGTTAATGTAAACAACGCTGGAAACTTTATTCTTTTTATTCTATCATCTTTGTCTGACTCAATTTCTTCAAATGTTTAAAAAGGTGAGTTGTTTTCATGGTACTTCATCGAAAAAAAGAACATTCTAATTTCAGCTTTTTTTGTATTTTAGTTTTTAATTCTATAAAGTTTTAATTTTAGCCTTATAATTTTTACAATTAATTTTTCTAATATGATATCTTTTTTTCGTTGTCGCATTTTAATTCAATTTTTAATCTTTTATTTTTAACTTTTTATTTTTGTTTTAATTTAATTTTTTTTTTTCATTTTATTAATTTTGTCGTCCTGAAATTGTGTTGCCATTTGTTCAACCTGTCTCTTTTTCTTTTTTTCAAAGTCCTTTTAAAGCGTCTATTCTCAATTTGTTTTTTTTCTTTTTTTCTTTTTTTCTTGCGCTTTTTCTTGCTCTATCGGTGCCTTCTTTCTTCTGCTTGTCGCTTGGTTGTTGTTGTCGGCGCGTATGTTTTGCGCGTTCGCGTCCTGTGTGTCTGCATTTTTATTTTCGTGACCGATGTGCGCTGCTGTTGTTCCCCTTCTGTCCTTGTGTCATTTCACTTTCTCTGCTCTTTTCCTTGTTGGTCGGACGCGCCGATGCTTTCGTCTTCGAAATGTCTGTTCTGAGGCCACTCGCTGCCTTTGTTGGCTTTTGTGCTCTGCTCTGACGAAACCCTTTCCTTTGCCTTCCGCTGCACTTCGGTCCTTTCCGCGTCGTCTTCTTTTTCTCTGTTTGGTGTTCCCCTCCTTTTTTGTTCGCTGTGTCCTTGCGCATGTTTCTTCTTTATGCCTCGTGGCTTGTGTTTGCGCTCCCCTATGTTGTGTGCGTTTTTCCCTTGAGCCGCTGGTGCCTTCTTCCTATTTCGTTGCTGTGTCTTTTCCGCCTGGTTCCCTGCTCGTGTCGTGCGCACCCTTGCTGTAGGGTCCTTTTCCCTCCGCGCGGTGTTCCGAGCTTGGTGGCGGCAAATCGGTGTCCGGCACTGTGTTGTGTTCCTTTTCCCGCTTGTCATTTCCTGTGCCCCTGCGTTTCGCGCGGTGTTTCCACGCGTGTTGTCCTCCGCGGCCAGTCTAGGCGTGCCCCGCGCCTACGTGCCTGTTGCTGCTGTTGTTGCTTCGTTGCGTGTCTTGTTGCCGCGTGCCCGGTGTCTTGTTGTGCTGTTCGTTGTCCCCGTGGCCGCTTTGCTTGCCACCTGCGTTGCGTTGTGCCTGGTGTTCGTTTCTTTTTTCCGTCGTGCTCCCGTTTCCCTGTGTGTCTGCGTTGTGGCGCCATCCCTGTGCGTGCGCGCTCAGCTTCGTTTTCCCGTGGAGCTTCTGCCGCGCTCTGTCTTTGCTTCGTCTTCATTTTCTCTCCCCGTTGCTGTTCTCTCCTTGCCGGTGCGCCTCGTCCTGGCTGCCTGGTCTCGTTGGGCGTGCTGTGCGGCTGCCTCCGGTTGAGGTTCCGTGTCGCTTCGTGCCGTGTTGTGCTGTGTTGTGTTGTGCATGCTTGGCGCTTGTGTGCTTGCCCTTGTCCTTCTCGTGCGTGGTGCGGTGTTGCGTGTGAAGTTTTGGCGTTGTCCTCCTGTTGCCTTTTCCACCTTCTCTGTTTTCCTGTGGCTTTCCTTGTTCCTCCTTCCTCCGTCTGCTAAGTGTGCTGTGTTTTTCTCTTTGGCGCTGCGTGCTTTCCTGTGCGCTGTTTCATTTCTGCGTGTGTTTTTTGTTGGTTGTTTTTTCTCGTGTGCGTTTCCGCCTGCAGGTTTCTAGCCTTGATGCTTGCGCTCCTGTGCGCAAGGCGCTTTGTGGCTTGAACTGCTCGCCGAGGCGTTTGCCTCACTTGTGTCTCTTTCGGTCAAGCGAGTGTGCGTTGATTTCCGTTCGCGGATGCGAGTGCCAGAGCTGCCGCTATGCCGCACGCGGCGGATTGCGTGTAGGTCCCAAGTGTCGCGCTGTTGCGTCTTTGTGTGCTTGCGTGTTGGCGTTCTGCCCTGCCTGTGCGCTTCTCTTTGTTGCTTGCTTTGTGTCCCTCCTCCCCTGCGGTGTGCTCTTCTGGCCCTCTGCGCCTGTTTCTTCTGTGTCATGTGGCCCCTCGCTTGCGGCGAGTTCCTCGTGTGCCTGCTTCGCCGCGGCTGCCGCCTCCGCGCGAGCCCGCGCCACCAGCGCATCAAAAAGTTGCTGTTGCGTCGCACAAAAGTTTGGCTGCGTTGCTGCACTGTCCCTTTTTCCCTGTGTGCTGGTTGCGTCGATGGCCTGCGTCAAGTTCGCGGCCATTGTGGCCAGCGTGCCGCCGTGCCTCAACGCGGCCGCCTTGTCGATTGCCAGTGTCGTGCCTGCGCTGCTCCTGTCGTTCGTTTTCTTTGGCAGTTTGACGAAAAGGCCGAGCATGACGTCTTCTTTGCCGATGCTCCAAAGTCCTCCCTTGCCCGTGCGGTACCCGCTGTGCCCAACAGCGGGCATGCG